>LS990923.1:43339493-44559493 GCA_900464855.2 Musa schizocarpa | reverse complement strand
ATAAAAAGCTTGATGATCAAGGAAAGGGTTGGGATTTCAAGAGGCTTCAGAATTATAGCTATTAAAGATGTAAAGAATATTTATCATGCAAGAAATAAAGATAAATAAGCATACAGACCAAAACAGTGCATGCAACGGATTTAGAAGCATGAAAACACTTTTAGCAATTATACAGAACTACTTCCATAGTCATAACCACTTGTATACAGAACTATTAATTAAGGCCCACATTTTATGATGCAGTAAACACTTTTAGCAACAAAAAAAGCAGTAACACAGAAGCTAATGAATAATAAACAACAACCAATATTAAGATAAATCTCTAGAACAGTTATTTAAAAAGCGCTAGGCGTCAAAAAGAGCCAAGCTCCAAAAACGCTCGAGGCGCTAGGCACTCGCCCGAGAAAAACAAGACACTAAAATATAAAAATATATAATATAATTAATAAATATAATTATTTAAATAAAAAATATGATATTAAATATTGAAAATATGATACAATTATTTAATATGATCCTTGCAAGCTGTTGAATTCTTGAAATTTCCTACTAGATACTGTTTTGGACGAAAAATATCACCTTTAATAGTTTTGTCACAGAAGATGTAAGTCACTATATTAGGATCTTTCGAATCTTTTAAATAATTATACTTCTATGCAGGATCTTTTTTTGATGTCATTGGAGAATCTATTGAGTTGCTCTGTACACTTGTCATTTATCTTGAAACCCTAACAATAATTTCAAATAAATAAAAATTAACAATATTAAAATCAAATAATATATTATTAATCTAATAAATAAAAAATATTATTATCATTACACGGTTTACAGTATACTGTTAATATACTGTTAACAGTATACTAAGTCGAGTTGATGTGAGAAGAGTAAGAGAAACATCGAGACTGCTGATTGAAAGTAGCGACAATGGTAGCAATGAGAAACAATAACAGCAACGACGACAGTGGCAGCGACAAAGGTAGTAGCAGTGACGAGCGGCGATAGTGGCAGCGACAGCGGTAGCGGTGGCAGCGACAGCGACAGCGGTAGCGGCAACGGCGAGCAACGACAGTGGCAGCAGTAGCGAAGAGCAACGATAGCAGAAAGAGGCAACGACAACGGAGAGAAGCAGCAACAGTAGAGAGGCAATGTCGACAGTAGAATCGCAAGCAGGGTTAGGGTTTGGGAAGTCGCGAGAGGCATGCTAGGAGGCTGATATTAGTGCTTTAGTTGGTTTGATTAAACCAACGAACACAAATGCGATTGAACCATACCTATAACGCTGGTTCGATCACCTGGGTTAACCCAGGTGCTCGCATGAAGTGTCGGACGCCTGGGCTCGGGCGAGTGCCCAGGCGATGCCTCTTTGAAGCGCACCGCTTGGACATTAAACAAGGCACTTGAGCGAGGCAAGAGCTCGGGTGAGCACCCAGACAATGCCTCTTTGAAGCGCACCGCTTGGACATTAAACGAGGTGCTCGAGCCTCGCCTCACCTCGCCCGAGCGCCTAGGCGAGCGTTTGAGCAAGGCATAAAATAACTGTCGGATGCTCTGAGCAAGTCTACATACATTTAAAAAAAAAAGTTAGAAAAAATATCCATTATATTAAATGGTGTATATGATGCTCACATATGCACTTGAAACTAAGACCTATCACTTGTGCAATAATATATTAACCAATCGGATATCTATATACATATTTCATTATCCTAAAAGAGCACATAACTCATAGAGGAGACCAGATTCTCTGCAACAGAGCGACCTCTTGGAGGAGACTAAGTCAACATCTTTTGCAGTAAATTAATAAGATAAAGTATAATGGCAAATTATGAGAAGGAAAGTCCTTGTTAGATAGCATCACCAACATGCATACAAAATGAGAAATAAAGTATATTTTCACAGACATCTCAAATGATACTTTCCTTGGTGCAATGGATGTTCGTAATATAAACTGTTCATTCTGCCTATCCCGAGATAGCCAAGTAAATTATGCCCATCACTTGTCAAGTCGAGTTATTATACCAGCTATGGCCAAACAGGCTGGTGGCAAAATCATTTCAACTGGTAGGGTCCTATCATGGGTTACTCCTGCCAGTTGTCAAGTGTACATAATTTCTTGCAGTATGATATTGTCCAAGTTTAACAGTATATCCTCACAAACCATGAAATTTTGGATTTGGAAGCATGAGAGATGTAAAAAAGCTGCTACCGAAATAAAATTCTAGAACAGGTTCCAGGAAGCCATGTAAATGTCCCTTAACTAACTGCACATTCAATCATGTTATTCAGTTTTTCCGTTTGACAGCCAGATTACATGTACGCAGACTTAAACAAATCCTGTATTTGACAATCATGATAACTGCAGCTTCTAATTTCCTTATAGGCAGAATTTTGAATTAAAATGTTCCTAGCCAATTGCATTTCTCTCATAAACAAATATAAGGCAACCAGAATTATTACAACTACATTAGTCAAAAGAGTTGAAAACAAAAAGAAACTTGGTTAGAAAATAAAATTTTCTCAAGCCAAAAAAAGAATGGCACTACTTCTAAAGCATTTCTAACCTCCGCCCAACAGGGGTCCTGTCCATAAGGTGGTCAGTTGGTGGTTCAGTTGCTAGTGCAAGTGCTCCAAGTGTATCCATGATAAGATTAACCCACAGAAGCTGTGAAGGCAATTAAACAATTCAGAAAGAAGAAACAGGAAGGAACAGTTGCAACCAAAGGAATGTAATCGAAATTTTATTTTTAATATCGTAGTCGACAGGTATCATAGCCTGGTATTGTAGTAGCCAGTTTTCATAGCCTGGATTCTACAACCTTGTATTATCTCTCTCCTAAGTTTAAAATAATCTAACAATTTGACAAGCACATTTAAAATCATAATTGCTGCATGTGACTTCAGCTATCATTGTGTTTTGTAGACATGGAGTTGAGCATGGAAGGAATATATATAACCTGAACAGTATTTAAAGGAACTTCGCCTGAGGAAAAAGCAGCAACAACATTAATCACAAGTGCAGCAACATTGACAGTGAGCTGAAATTGAATAAATTTCTGAATATTTGCGTACACAGAACGACCCCACCGGACGACCTAACAACAACAAAAGAAGTGAATATCTCATTATAAATTTGGCAGCTCTAGTTCAGATATCACCTTAAAAGGAAGATATACCTTTACAACTGATGTAAAATCATCATCTAATATAATGATGTCAGAGCTTTCTTTAGCTACTTCTGTTCCCTGAATGCCCATTGCAAGCCCAATATCTGCCTGAAACCAAATGTACAGTTAAGTAATCGATTCCTCTAAATCATAACTTCAGAACCAGAGAGGATATTGCACACCTCATGTAATGCAGGAGCATCATTAGTGCCATCTCCTGTTACAGCAACCACATGACCTCTTCTCCTCAATGCTTGCACAAGCAGCAGCTTATCATTTGGGGATGACCTTCCCATCACCTATACATGAATACAAGGCTTTGGTTAAGTGACACTCTCATAAGAGTTTTCGAAGACATTTGGAGGCAAGTTAACAAGAAATTATTTTTCCAAACATAGAATGTGCTGCATGATCCTTTTTTTTGCGTTTTAATGAATATATTTTATTAGTTTAGAATATCGTTTGGACATATCATAAGTTGTTATATGGTAATATCTATTATAATTCAACATTAGTTACCAGACAACAAGCCATAATATCCTAATTATTTGGACATTAATTACCCGAGTGATTTAAAAAGTGCAAGGTGGCAAAAGACGCTAAGATCTCAAAATGCCCAAGGTGCTAAGCGCCCAATCGAGTGAAGCGAGGAGATCTGAAATATTAAAATATAAAAAATATATAATATAATTGATAAATATGATTATATAAATAAAAATATAACATTAAATTGAAAGGATCCTTTAAATAATTGTATTTTCAAACATGATCCTTTCTTGAATTTTTTAGATAAATCTTCTGAATAGCCTTGTACACTTGTCATTAATCCTGAAACCCTAATAACAATTCTAAATAAATAGAGATTAGCAGTGTTAAAATTTAAATAGGGACTATTATATGAAAATAGTAGTTAATAATCTACTGTTAATAGTATTTAATAGTAGTTAGAGGGGAGAGGAGTCACCGACGACGATGGAAAGTAGGGAAAGAGAGGGCGATGGTGACGAAGGAACTTTCAGACGACGATGGCAGTGGCGGAGAAACTTGCGAACGACGGTAGCAATGATGAAGAAAGCTTCGGACAGCAACAACAACCATGACAAAAGCTGCAAACGATGTCATGGACAGAGGAAGCTTTAGTCCTCACCCTTGATGGTGAAAGAAGTTGTACACAAAAGCAACGACGACAAAGGGAACGGCGCACGAAAACTAGACTTTCGAACCAATCCGTTGGCAGTAGAGGAAGCGTCAGCGGCTTAGGCAACGATAGAGGAAGCAACGACGATGGTGGCAACGACTACGCACGACGTAGGGTTTACGGCTCTAGGGAGGGAACATTATGTAGCTTAGTTGGTTCAATCGAACCAACTAAGCTACTGTTCGACTGAACCAACTAAGGTACTAGTTCGATTGCTCTGTTTCAACCAAGCACTCGCCCGAGGCACTTGGCGCCAGAGTTCAGCGACCGCCCAAGCGATGCCTCACCGAAGTGCACCGCCTTGTCACGGACTTAGCTGGAATTGCCTAAGTCGTGAGGCACCATTGCGACAAAGTTACGGACTTAGCTGGAGTTACCAAAGTCGTGAAGCACCCTTGCGCCAACTTCTCGGACTTAGCTGGGATTGCCCAAGTCATAAGACGCCCTTGCGACATATGCATCCGCAAAGGGTCAACCAAGTTGTAACCTCATACAGGTCCCGAAGGACCTGTAAAAAAGAAAGTTGATTAGTTTGAAAATGAGTGACGAACAAATCCCGACATCTTGCGAAGAAAGAAGCTTAACAAGTAATTCAGCGAGCACCTTGAGTACAAGAGAGGAGAAAAAGGAGAAAACAAGGACTTTAGAAGGTTGAACAAACAGTTGCAAGTCCGCAAGCAACTGCTCACCGAGTGTCGAGAGCGAAGGCAAGTTCTTGTCAAGTTAACGTGCGAACTTATGAAGACTGTTTAATGTCCGACACTACCCCAAAACCCCATCCCCCCTGGTGCCACCCGATGGTTTCCAAGGTGTTGAGATGGCTAACGTTTCGTGTGCAGTTGCGGTCTGTAGAAAACAAATCGTGGCACATGAAAACAAAGCCATTTTGGAGCAGTTTTGTCAGGCGCGATGAGCGGTCGAACTATAGCACTGCAACCTGTTCAAGTTTACATTTTTACAAGCAAAACACACAAAACCAAGGCAAAACATGTTGTCAAGCATCTATACAAGTATGCAAAACCGACAAACGGTTCGTGGAACGAAGTTGTTGCGAGTGCACAACGACCGTTCATGACATTCTCCCCCACTTAAACTATTGATGCCCTCGTCGACGCTTGCTGGTAGGCTTTAGTGGCTGCTTCTTCATGTTGTAAGGCATCTTCGGGCTCCCAACTGGCTTCAGTTCGGGGAAGCTTTCGCTACTTCACCAAGTACTCGGTCTGCTCAGCTCCGTTGGGTAGCACCCTTGTGCCAACTTCTCAGACTTAGTTGGGATTGCCCAAGTCATGAGTCGCCCTTGTGACATATACGTCCTCAAAGGGTCAGCCTAGTTGCAACCTCATACAGGTCCCGAAGGACCTATAAAATAGAAAGTTGATTAGTCTGAAAACGAGCGACGGTTAAGTCCGACGTCTCGCGAAGAGAAAAGCTTTACAAGCAATTCAACGAGCACCGTGACTGCAAGAGAGAGAAAAGAGAAAAGAGAAAACAATGACTTTAGAAGGTTGAACGAACAGTTGCAAGTCCATAAACAACTGCTCACCGGGTGTCGGGCGCAAAGGCAAGTTCCCGTCAAGTTAATGTGTGAACTTGTGAAAATTGTTCAACGCTCGACACTAGCCCAAAACCCCATCCCCCCTGGTGCCACCAGGGGGTTTCCAAGGTGCTGAGATGGTTGACGTTTCGCGTGTAGCTACGGTCTGTAGAAAACAGGTCGTGGCATATGTCAAAACGGACCCATTTTGGGGCAGTTTTGCCTAACGCGACGAACGGTTGCACTGTAGCACTGCAACCTGTTCGAGCTTACATTTTTACAAGCAAAACACACAAAACCAAGTCAAAGCATGTTGTCAAGCATCTGTACAAGCATGCAAAAGCGACGAACAGTTCGTTAAACGATGTTGTTGCGAGTGCATAACAACCGTTCATGACAACCTGGTCAAGGCTTGAGGTGCTCAGGCCTTGCCTCACCTCACCCGAGCACCTATTTAAACCCCTGAATTACCCTAATAGAACAAAAATGGAAGCCAAATAAAATGGAGACAATTTAAGCTTAATTGAAGATTTCAAGGAAAAAAGGTAATAAATTTTGAATTTAATTAGATATTTCATCCTTACAAAGAAGCTTTATCATGGTTGAATAACCTACAAATGAGGCCTATCAATAAAATATTTTAACAATAATTAATATTATCTGTCCAAAAATATATCAAAATATATCTTCCTTGAAGAAGGAATTAAGAAATAATTAATATGATTTATGGGATGTAACTTAATTGTATTTAATAATGAGAGAAAAAATAGTATTTTACAAATATGGACAAATGAATCCAGTGCAAAGTTATAATAAGTTATAATTGGTGTTTCACACAAGATAAACAAATGATATGGGGGCAAATAGAAGAGTAATAATTTTTCAGTAGTTATGTAAGTTTTGTTGCAAAATTAAGTGTCGACACCAAAGTCCAACTCAATTGTCATTATTGAAGTTGACACTTAAAGAATCAAAGAACTTCATTAGCATCAAACATGCAATTAAGTATCTAACATAATTTTTAACACTATAAAATAGCACAATTAAGATCACTGATAAAATAGAGCCTCGGCTTCCTATCCCCCTGCCCTTCCACTCAATCCCACCAAAAGTAACAGAAAGAAAGAAAAAGTAGGAAAAAGGAACAAAACAAAAAAGGTTTAGATTCTGGAAAGAGCACAAGGATGTAAAGCAATTTAAGGAAACACATGTTTGACATTATTGTAACTCATCTAGTTGAAATATAAAAGGTATGTTGTACTCTCCATAAAGCATCTAGTATTACATCTTAAGACTCATGGCATTTGTCATTTAGTGTAAAAATCTCTAAGAGAACTTCAAGTGGTGGGATAATTGTTGTCTTACTTGTATCTTCTCAGCAATTTCTTCTCTTTCTGCAGCAGTCTTGGCACGGAATGTTCTTCCCTCAATTAGAATTGGTTCAGAAGCATCAGCATCCTTTAGTATCCCACACTCTAATGCTATGGCTTTAGCTGTCCGAAGATTGTCTCCAGTGACCATGCGAACCTACTTGATCAAGAATAAAAGAAGCTCAGAACACATTACAACATGTCTGAAACCACATTCTTCCTGACTATAATGAAGAAATGGATCCAAATGTATTACCAATAAGATGTTCAAATTAAAATAACCGTCCCATAAATGACGGTTCTCTATGAGTGATGTTCAGATGATTATCCAAGTCTAGATTTGCAACTACGATTTCACATTGCAATCCATTCAAGGTCAAAGTTACACTGCCAATTTTACAATAAAAAGTTGCAAAATGGTAAAAGAAAGCTCATATCAACCAGCATGACCTCAACATTATGATTCAAGGTCACATCAGTTTCCAAGGGCATGATGATGTAGAAATGCATTATAACAGTTAATTTTTTGCACAAATTAAAGAGATACCTTCACACCTGCATGAGTGCATAAGTCTACAGCTTCTTTAACTCCAGGGCGACAAGGATCCTGAGTCAGAAAAATCTAAAATAAGCTGTTTGAATTAAAAAAAGTAAAGATATGGTAGGTGCCTACAATTATTGCGACTTCCAAGACAGATCATGACTAGAAATATATCAGATTTCAAGTGATGGCATGCATCATGAAGTACAACCAACTTCTTAACTTGCAACTTCTGATTGCTTTCTGATTCACATAGGAATATACGATACTGGACAAAACAACTTCTAACTTAGCAACTTCAATTAACTTTAGATTCACCGAAGTCTTAGTCCTCATCTGTACGTATATTTTTAGGATTGGATGCAAACTTTACATCAAGAATATTCGGTAACTCCAATTTTTACTCAACAAAGTAAGAATCAAATTTCTCCTCCTGAAGAAAGAACAAGTAGAACTTCAGAAAAGTTACAACCAAAGATCAACCACTATGACACCAATACCTACAGGCAAGCAATAGACATATATTACAATTGCATATGTCATGCCAAGCCATATACAATGGTTGGGCACCATACAGCACTTGTAGTACATACTATCCTTCAGTGCCACTTGCCAACGCTACCAGTAGTTTTGGCCACGGTAAGGAAGGACTATATAAGCACATGTAAATTGTAATATTAACTATAGGAAACAACAATAGCATTTAGATAATTGCAAGTGCAATCTTTAGGACCTACTTTCATCCCCACAATAGCAAGAAGAATTAGATCATCCTCAGGCAATAGCCAGTCATTCCTCTGCTCTTCATTTGGAATATTTTCCAGATTAAAATGTCTATATGCAAAAGCAATGCAGCGAAGGCTAGCTGATGCCATATCTTCAATATACTTCTTAAATTCATTAACCTGCCAAAACAAGATGAATCAAAATTTGCAATTCAGTGAAGTGAAAGTGAACAATGAATAGATCTTTGCCTTATCTGCAGTCATCGGCTGCATAGCACCATCAATATCTAGCCAACCTATACATGAAGCAAGGACAATCTCAGCAGCACCTTTCCAGTGCACATGAACTTCAGAACCTGACTGTGATCACAAGGATGAATCACTATAACTAAAGCATGACAACAGAATTCAAATTGAAAACAAAAGGAAAATAAGTTCAGAGGATATGTATAACATATTGCAAGACAAGATAACCAAATACATTATAATGTTGAAATGCCATAACAACTGAAACAGTTAGTTAGTTTCACTTTGTACTCAGTATAAGCATCAGCCACAGAAGAATGAGTCTGTTTAGCTGTAATAACAGTAGTCAAAAGCAATTCATGCCAAGAAGAAAATTACCAAACTGAACAGCAGCAAATGTCAGCACCTGACAATGAACAGATTGCAACTGAAACATTTAGCGTCAATGTCTACAATTATTTATCCTTAATTTTGTTACCAGTATAAGATTTAAAAATACACATCAGAAGGCAAAATGAACACCTAATCCGTCTGATAACAGAACACATTTCAAGAAAAATATTACAAATTGTTCCTGAATTAAACATTACACATTCATTATATTCATTAGCAAAGACATAATTGTTTAATAAGATTGGAAGATATTATTACCAGATGTACTGCAACACCTCCACGTTTCTTCTCAGAGTTGAAAGGGAAAACATAAATAATTGAAGATTTTGATTTTGCATAATCAAACTCCATTCCAAGCTGTAGAACATCACTGGTCACGATCAGCAAGTTTGGATAAACAAATTGGTGAAAGGAAACACCAACAGCAACATAGGATACCTTAACTCCCCAATGAAGAATTGCCTTTTCAGTAGGTGAGCCACTAAGCTCAAGAGCACCACTCTGTCCAAATGGATACGATTTTGGTCACAAAATCAAACATGAATTAAAAGAATTAAAGTATGATCACTGTCATAGCATGACAGGAGGGTTAGTCCTACACATAGAAATCTTGACGAGGAAAATCACCAATTTAACAGAATTTTGTAGCATCACGAGTACCCTAAAAATAGAAAATATAGCCGCAAGGCTGTAACGTTCCAGTTATTTAAGGTCAGCTCCATAGATCTCTAACCATTGAGCTTGGTGTAAAGATAATATCGCTAGTTAATAAAAGCAATCAAATCTCTCATTGTCTAGCAAGGTTTTCTTAGCTCATTCACTATCCCTGCAACCACCATCAATCCCAATCGATTCATCTCCACTAACCATAGATTTACTGGTCTTCCCTGAACATATCTCAACATCTTAAAAGGTTTACCTTCGATAGGGCTAAACCTAATTATTCATGAATTAAAATATTTATTATTTCATCTATGCCTACCTATACATCCACCTCAACACCTTCATCTTGGCTATACTAAACTTATTTACTTGTTTCTTTACTACCAAAAATCTCTATAAACCATTGTTAACCATGTACATTCCTAAGAAATTTCTTTTTGTCCCTTTTCTGCTTTTCAGTATTTTTTATAAAATTTGATTTATGTGATAGACTAGCTGGCAGTGCTGACTTAAAATAGAGCCAATTAATCATTATTAGTTTATGGTCTATATTATGAAAATATTCACTGTTTTGGAGTCACAGGTATTAAAAGATATAGTGAAAAAATAAGACCGAACGTAATCTCCAGTTAAGAAAGTTCCTTGTTGATTTTCTCTCTTCTACGAAAGTTGTGGATGAATTACTTTTATGCAAGGATTGAAATATCATACCGTACGGGAGTTTCGACATTCGCTCGGTACAGTACGATACTGTATACCGAGCAATATACCGCTCGGTATATATATATATAAGGCAACGTCGCTGAGTGTGTGTGTGTGTATATATATATATATATATATATATATATATATATATATATATATATATATATATATATATGTGTGTGTGTGTGTGTGTGTGTGTGTGTATTCCGTTCCGTCCGGTAATGGGCGGTCCATGTACCGGTCAGCTGACGAACCGATACGTACCGTCCGTACCAAACGGTATTATTCGAAATTGCATACCTTGCTTATATGTACCATTTTGAATTCACGAATATGATTTTCCTTTTTAAACCAGATAGCTAGAGTAATCGTTTTTAACATAAGTGTTTCTTCCAAGGTTTTTAATTTTGATGTGTACTGCCCGATACGCGTCGTACGTATTGGTCCGAGAGCTTCTTACCATACGGACCGCTCACTATCGGGCAGTACCAAAGTCTTGACCCCGCATCGAGCGTTATGGGGTTGTATTGGGCGGAAGCATAAAGCTCGATCTTTCAGCATACAAACGCAGGGAATATTGATGCAAGCAATCCCGTCATCAAATTTCCAACCCAAATCGCAATGGCGGAGAATATTAGTTGTAAGAAGAAGAATGGGATTAAATCCAAGGTAGAGAAAGAAGACCGAGATCAAGGAGAGATCGCCACGGCAACACCAGAAGGAGCTGCATCGATTGACTGTAGGGCATGGAGATGCTGCCACATGGCGACGATGAGGAGAAGTGGCTGGCAGAGGGCATCGCTGGCATCCAGCACAATGCCTTCTACATGCATTACGCCTTGGTTGGAACCCAATCCCCTTACGATGCCCTAATTGCTAACCCTAACCTTCACCATTAGCCCAAAGTTGTTCTGCTTCTCGTTTGACCCTGATCTCTTATCCTGTGCTAGGATTCCAATGACTTGAAGGACGCGCTCAGGTACTCGGTGAAGATGCTATTGGAGCTACGGGCCTCTCTGCTCTCCCCGCACAAATACTACGAGCTCTATGAGTTGGTAGGCATACTTCTCGGTACGCCTACCAACTCACAAATACTACTTCATCTATTTAAGGCATACAGCTCAGTATGCCCTAGCGTACCATCGATATGCCTCGGTACGTACCATACCTGAGTATGAAGCGAAATTGCGAACCTTGGTTTCTTTCATATTTTGCACTATTCAGTGTTATTAAGAAAAGAGAAAAAATGGTGAATAGTTTTTTTTAGTTTATATACTTGAAAATTTTAAAAAAAGGATTCAAGGGTTTCTAGAAGGAGAATTCAAATTGTCTTGGTTATTCATATTTAGGCAAAATAGTCATCCTAAGTCAACTATCCACTTTCTCCTTTCTCAACTTTGTTCTCCATGACTTTCTGCATTTTTTTTCATATAGTTATATTGTTGCATCAGTTTGCTAGCCAATATGTTAGAAACAGGTCAGGAGACTAACAGCATTAGATGGATCTGGACACATAACGGGAAATAAGTTATATCCACCAGTAAAAGGGAGGGGGAGAGATTACCTCTGGCTTAAACACACTGCCTGTTGTATTCTGAGCAATTCCTTCATATAGAAGAGAAGATACAGAAGAAGATATCAACCGCACATTGTCAGGAGGGTCAATCTTTTTTCCACCAATATATGCTTCCACAACAGTCATCTATATGGTTAACTATTTTTAGAGATCAAGAAGAAACATATAAAATCTATATTTTTCAAGAAAAAAGTCAAATACTACTACTAAGGATTCTCCCCACGGTTATTAGAAACCAAACCAGTGTAGTCACTGTGCAACAACAAACACCAAGAAAGCATCACTGAAACAATTAGCCAACCTGATTCAGGGTCAATGTTCCAGTCTTATCACTGCAAATTGTTGTAGCTGACCCCATAGTTTCACATGCAGAAAGCCTCCGCACCTGCAAAACAATCACCTTAGAACAATTTAATTATGCATGTCAAAAAACAACATCACAACTCGAGTAAACACTTGCCAGAGCCTTGTCAGCCATCATCTTCCGCATTGAATATGCTAGGCTGATCAAAATAAAGGAAATAAGGTAAATCCGGACAGTAAAATAGGTGAAGCTAGCTTCTCTAGCTTATGAGAGAAGATTTATGCACTTACGTCAGAGTAACAGCCAATGGAAGTCCTTCGGGTACTGCCACAACCACAATAGTAACCTACTCAAGTTTCATAGTCGTTGATGACTCAGACCAAGTATACATGGAGATAAGCAGCAAAGTTAGGAGATTAGTATAAGTTCATAGAATTAAATACATACTGCAATTGTCAAGATCTTAATGGCTCCATTTACTGCAGCTTTTGCACTGGTCTGTCCCTTTATAAATTGTGCAGATCCATCAGGATTCTTGGTATGTCCAGTGAAATATCTGAGAAGTCATAATGATCTTCGTGGTGATTAAGTAATTAAATGTGTTAGAAGGGCAAAAGAGAGTTGTCACTTACCTGACCAAAAGGACTACAAGAACAACAACAGCAACAGTCAACCCTACTATACCAATGAAAGTAGCAAGCCCATTCAAGCGCACCTATTCAGAACATGATTCTGATGAGATGGGCTTCATTACTGATAGTAGTCATACATATATTGCATAAGGAACCAAACCTGCAGAGGAGTTTCTTCACCATTATCCTCTGAGATACTGGCCATTAACAGGCCCCATTCAGTATTTATTCCAACTGCAGAAACCTAAATATAATATAAATAAGCAACACGATGCATACAAATAATTACCAGCTGCTTCAAGATATTCACCACAGTTGAAAATATAATCAAGCATGGCATCCATATTTTAAAGAACTTCTGTACTTGATAATTCTTGAGAACTTGGAGAAAATATTTGCCTATAAGGGAAAGAATTACCTGTTAAATCAGCTAGACATCAAGATTTTGATCGGTTACAACAAAATAGGTTTTAAATTAATTGCCCTGACTTGTACAATTAAGTCTGGCATACTAAGTGGCCCGGAACTGGGAAGATGTTGAATTTTCTTCAAATGACTTTTATTCTGGTCCATTTAAATTCTTTGACCTAAACAAATTAACTGTTGCAATAACATGCCCATGCTGCAGCCATGAGACATCTCAAAAGTGTGCAGATGGCCTAGACTTTGCCAGCATTACCCATAGGCAAAATCTAAAGCTCTACATAATTGAGTTGCAAAAATCAAACAAATTAGCATTTGGGCCAAGCCTAGAATCAATATACATAAGCATGTTGAGGTCATTAAAATTTACAAGGTAGATATGTTCCTTGCACACATCATTTTGTACGAAATCCTTATTAATTTGACTCTAGTATATATAAATATATTGGCATTTGCATTAACCGATGTCTCGACCAAGACTGCATTTGAGAGACCAGGAAGCTACTTAAAACTCAGATCAGTTTACCATAATCAGGAAGTATTTGAGCAGGTTTCTGAAGTTCATTCTTTGGATATTTTTCAGTTTTAAGTTTCTATCATGATTGAACCTGTTATAGTTATAGAATGAGATCGAGGTGACAGCAAGGTACTGTGTACAGGCTTGTCAATGATTATAGATTCACCACCCTCAGTGCACCATGATTTCCACATTAGAAACAAACTCACTGGACCGTACCTCATATCCAAAAAGAGAAACTCTTTAACAGAAGCTCTGCTTGAGATTACCATATAATTCCACTATAGTTTATGATCCAGATAGACCTGAGTAAATTATTCATAATAAAGATTTGTTACATTACAGGCTAAATTCTACCTCCCACCATTCTCTCCTACACGGTTGAACTTCTAGATTAAAATTCTGCTCCTACAACCATGAATTTAAACAAGTAGATGACACTTTTACCAAAAATCAATAATTAGAGACATATTATTCCAGATCTCTCAAAGAAATGGGGTTTCAAAAGGAATGCCACCACACATAAAAATAAACAGCTTTACAATCCAAAACAAACTCGGTCTCCTCTCTTTTAAAAATATTCTCCCAAAAGCACAAGTCAACATACACTAGAAATATAAGTTCACAAACAAAATAAAGGACTTTAAATATGAAACTTTTACCAACATATTGCCATAACCATCAGCAACCTTGCACCCAGCCATCAAAAATGGTGCCTTCTGATCTTTGTGAACCTGAAAGAAGGCACCATAAGTTCCATCATGCTAATAACAAGAGGAAATTTTATTTAATACCAACAGAATTTTATGTAGAACATTTTATGATGTCACTATTTGTTACATAATAAAATAGCTTAAATGGTCAAATGAGACAACTATTTTGTAGGTCATATTAGGAGGACAAGAAAAAGTTTGATTTAGGTATATCTTACTAGATACTATGTGTCGATGGTTTATGTTCACATATCTGTTTAGAAATTAAAAGAAAGGATCCTTATATAAAGTCCCAAGATAGTGAGCTATCTCTAGATCCTTCTGTGGAATTAACTATAAAGAATATGAAACAAGGGATTTTGGGTTCTAACAGAACAGAATAAGCATATAACAAAAAGAAAAGAGAAGGTAGAACTTACAACTTTGCTCTCCCCTGTCATGCTTGACTCATCTATTGCAAGAGAATGACCACTTATAAAAACTCCTTCAGCAGGAACCTAGAAGAAGTTTAAGAATATCTCAATAAAAGTGAACATACATGGAATCCCAGAAGCAAAGATTAATTGCTGCATTCTTACCAGATCACCAATCTTGAGGAGAACAATGTCACCAACTACAAGATCAAAAATGGAGACTTCAACTCTCCTGCCACTTCTAATTACCTGGAAATTATACAGCTCGTGAAAATAAAATACAAAAAATTGAAGAAAAACCAAATAAATATTCAAGTGCAGTGAAACCCACCTCCAAATGTATGTTCGACTTCTCCTCATTCAAATTTTGGAATTGTAGTGATTGTCTATAATCACTGACAGCTAGCATAAGATAAGAAATCCAGTAAAGAAAAATATTGAGACACAAATCTCAAGCATTATGAACAAGAACTAATGTATGCCAAGCATATAAAAAACTATCCTTATTTTCAAAACACCAGAATGAAATGGAACATCGAGTCTTTGATATATGTCTCCCAGCATATGTTAACCTAGCTTCAGACAATAAATTGGTCTTGTGAAGAGAAGCAAATAAACTTAAAAGTTCAAACCATAAAACACATGTTGAGAGGGAATCATGTAGCCTAAGATAGCAACTTGGCAACATATTTAATTTTCTTAAGGTAGCTAAAAGCTTAGTTGCTGCAATTAGAAGTGAAAGTGCTGTATAAGGCACTAACAAATCATTTCTAGAACCCATTCTCTGAAAACTTCAATAGTGTACTCAGAAGTCTCAGCTACACATGATATTAGACACACAGAACAATAGAAAAGGAGAGCTCATCCTTGTAAACATGTGCTATTGTTTTGTCTGTCTGGTTAATGTCGTCAAAGTCGATTGCACAAATTTTCATGGTTATTACTTGATTTTGTTTTAAATAAGCATGTTGCATATCTATGGACTGCAAAAGTAGGCAAAGCTAAAAAGAACAAAACTCTTCAAAAAATATTCTTTTTAAATGTTCTTCCCATCGTATTGCAAAGGCCACTATTTGACATCAGCAAGTACTCTGGCGTTCAGTGGTTCCCTGTGTATACACTATTCAAACAAGAAGAACACATCATAATAAGATAGAAAATTTTCATAGTGTTATGGTTAACTTTGATATTGTAGAGGAACAAAAGCATTGCACCTAGTTGACAATTGATCTTAGAATGCATGAGGACCTATTAATACAACAATAATGGCAGCAACAACAACAACAACAAGCCATAGGATTAAAACCTTTTAATCCAAACAATAATTTCCTAAAATATGCTTGCAACTTAACCAATGATGATCCTTGAAACACGAACATGTGCCAAATGAGATTAACAAAAAGCCCCAAGTTTAAAAGATTTCTTTTTCTACATGGGTTCGTAGGTTCTTTACTATTTACTCCAGAAGATGTCCAACAAGCTTACTGTTTCCATTTTGCAAAATTGAATTTTACTAAACAGATAGCATTGTCTGCAAATTAGCAACAGGTTTAGATGCTAAATCAAGCAACCACTCCATAATAATGACGACAATGATGGGGAACATTTTTAATTTACTAGTTGATGCTTAGCATGTTTTCCTAATTTCTTCATACATATTTCATTGATAACCTCCTGAACCCCATATGAGGCCCTCTTTTGATTGATGCATGCCTTTCCAATTTTGGTTTCCACAACACGAACCTCTGATCCCCTCACCTGATGCAAGCCTCTAAAATTTGTGCAACACATTGCCATGCACTCTCTGATTTCAAACACAAATCCGCAAGCAATATCTCATATTCCTAACAAGTTCCAATTACAGTACAAATGAAATCACAGGTAGTCCAAGTCTTTCTCACTAACAAAATAAAACTATTTGATTATAAATTCCACTTGCTCAAATAATGATGGAGTTGCTTTTCTTCCCCATTCTAAAATCTCTGAACGAATGATCTAACAATGATGATTTTTTACAAGAAATAATTCAAGTTATCTCACATACGTCAACATATCAGTCAATAACAATGTTTTCAAAAGGCGCTCGAGCACTCGCCTAAGCACTCAAGCGAGGCCCAAGCACCTTGCAAAACCTCTGGGCGAGGCATTTCGATGAAGCGCAGCTAGGCGGTCTCGCTTGAGCCCAGCGTCAGGCACCTCGAGCGAGTGCCCGAGTGACGATGGGTCTAGGTTCATGTCTAATTTGATTGGATAAGCAACTTGGTTCAATCAAAACAACTAAATTGTTGCCTTCACAAGAACGTTCAAAATGTTCAAGCCAACAATACCAGTTTCATGCACTTTCAAGGAAAGCAAAAAGTCATCAGGAGAACAAGTGGGAACACCATGCAGTTCAAACTTACAAAGGAAGTAGTCTTAAACTCAAATAATTAACCTATACATGCATGAGGTACCCAAGGGTCGGTGTATATTACCTAATCCTTTGTCAATTTTGTATTATGTCCAGATTATACATCTTACCTGAGGTGGCTAAGCTACAATTGGCATGAACAAAGTAGACAAACAGGACAATAATCCATTTGCTTGTGTTAACCATTCAAGGTAAATTAGAATAGATGAAAGTTCACAAACCTGTTACAAGTATGACAATAATAACAGCAAAGGCAATGCTTCCACCATCATACCATCCTTCTTTAATGCCCTGAAGGAATAAATACCTACCTTTTTACTTAAGAACAATAAAATGAATGCAGGATGAATAACACAACACCATATAATAGGAAAAATATACCAGGAAATCCAAACATGCAATTAGCAGAGTATCACAAAGACTCCTGAAACTTGTTTAAGCAACTTGAAGAATAATTAGCATATAACAACAACTAGTATTTGTAATTCCCAAAGCTCAACTATTTGGCATTGTCTATATAAATCCTTTTTTCCTGAATTTGGCTCTGTCAAGAAGAATGTCACTATATATAAAAGCCTTTATCATGCCATCTCTTATAGTTTCAAACCAAGTTTCCTAGTTTTCCAATCTCTCTCCTGGCACCTCCATTCTGACAGCTTTATATAGCTTAAGAATAACCAACACAGAAATTTATGTTTATCCAGAGTCAAAGAGATGATGCAAATGGGGTGAGGCACCTTTTATACTGAATCTAGATCTGAGATTATAACTTTTGTGAAGTGTGTCAACCAAGTTAAACATGTGGAAATAATATATCTATTGATCAACCCATACTAACATAAGAGAATAACTGTTAAGTATACTTGTTTGCAAGAACTGCAAAACTGACCAGTTAGATACAGTTCAACCAGTCTTTGCTGATCCAACCACCAACCGGTCAGCCCAACTGAGTGGTTCAGTCTGAGTCTGTTGTATAACAATTTTTCTTCTTTTTACCTACCTAGGGCTGCAATGCAACTCATATAAGACGGGTCTTGATCCTTCCACCAACTGCCGCCCATCGCCCACATGTTATTGCCGCCACCCATATGTCAATACACCTCGTCCTGCTCCTCCCCCTCCTTCTTCCTCTTTTTCTTCCTTTCTTCTTCTTCCTCTTCCTTCTTCCCCTTCTTGCTCCCCTCCTCTCCCTTCCCAACTGTCTCAGGTATATACAGGCATAATGAGACTCAGTATGCTGGAACAAACTGGACCCATACTGGTCCAGCTATGGACCAGCACAGGTCCCATCCCCAAAATGTACCAATCCTTTCTAGTTTGACTTAACAGGAATATTTATTGAAAATGACCTCACGGCCATTGTAGACTAATCAGAGCAAGATGATGATTTGCAGTTGATTCAACGCATTTCTGAGCTCATCTGGTCACTGTTAAGCACTCAAGATACTGCTATATCAAAGAAAACATCATAATTTGGCTATAGATTTATTGTTTCCAGAAAGACTGATCTAAGACTACAAAGAAATTGAATATGTGGGTATTCATAAGAAACATCACTGTTGTCTATGATTTTTCAGAAAAAAAAGAAGTAAAAGAGGAAGAGAATATGGAGATATAGGTTCTATTGTATGCATTTCTGAACAGGATATTGTGCTTGGTTGTTGTCTGTGAAACTCCAGCAGAGAGTGAAGAGAAAGAGAACAACAAGATAGATTTTCTGTTGCATTCCCTCTAAGGTAAAAATTGAAGGAAAGAGAGAAGAATAGGTGAGGAAGGGAGAAGGAGAAACTCAAGAAAAGAAGGTTACTAACAAAGGGAAAAGTAGTGACTTTCCAATCCCAAATAGTTTAAATATCTATAAAGCCATATCCTTTGTTTGATACAAGCAATTACTGAAGTCCTTTAAAACTCCTATGGAGAAAAGGAAATAAACAGAGCTAAAAAAGGTTCATATCTTTCTTGTCTAAAAAATTCTGACTTCTAATAAAAAAAACATAATAAGACTCTTATCTAGCCGAAAAAAACGAAAAACAATGGATCTCAATTCTCTAAACTCCACTGAAAATTATACTGAATTGAAAAAACCAATAAATAGAAAAATCATAGATAATGATATATCATATACAACTTAAAATCAAGGTTTATCGTACCGCAACGGCGCAACATACCACATGATATGGGTGGTATGTACCGGCCCAATAAGGGACTAGTACAAGCAGTACATATCGGTCTATCAATATACCCCACCATACTATGTGTCGGTACAGATTGGTACGTACCGTACTGACGATCAATCAATACACCAGTCCAAACCGATGAGACGAATCATACTTAAAATCAAGGTTTGCAGTATTGACCTATACCGTTTGGTATGGGCGATACATATCGTCTGACAGGGGATTGATACGGGGTCTACACTAGGCGGTAACAGTCGAAATCCGACCGTTATCGACCTATACCAGTCGATAACAATCAGATTTCGACCATTACCAATCAAGGGCTAAGATCGCCCTATTTCAAATGGTCAAATTGATCGTTTGAACCATAGGAAAGGGTTTTTAAGCCCTTTCCTCCCCTCTCTTCCAACTCATATTACTCTCTCAATTTCTTCAAATCCCTCAAACTCATTCTCACTAACATCTAACAATTAGATAATTCAATATTAATGAAAGGATGGTTTAGAACATACCATAAAGCTACTCCTCAAAACTCAAAAAGGATGTGTCATTATTCTTTCCTAATTTAGATTATTTTTGCTAAAATTAAACTAAATTTATATTTATTTCCAACTTAAAAAACCTAATCTAATTTTTTTCTATTTTTAGACATTTTTGGAGCTATTTTTTATTTTTTTGGGCGTATTGTCGATACGCCTCTGTACATACTATATTAACCATTGGTCGATACATCGGTACAGACCGAAGTTATAAACCTAGCTTAGAACTACAACAATTTGTAGTTTATTCTAGTAGGGAGTCTTATTGAGAATTCACTTAGGTATCTTTGGCTTAATCGTAACGATTTCAACATTTGTAACCCTCAAAACAAGCCTTTCTCCTTGTGGTTTAAGGTGGCCGCAATCACTAATGATTTCTTTCTAAACCAATATAGACCTGAGGGGAATTTTAGGGGAAGCAAAAACCCCAAACCTGTGAATCTGGATATGAAAGATTACAAGATTGAATCTGATGTTTCATTTCACCGTCTTTTCTTGCAGGTATAGTATACATTATTAGAAACAGCGAGTGAAGGAACCAACATAAAAGAAGCTGAATGCATGGCCATTCTTGAAGCTTTAAAGCGTGCCAAGTAGGAATGCCTTCAGAACTTATTGGTGCAATCTGATGCTTTGGAAGTGATAAATTAGTTAAATAGGATGAGTGGGGTGGTCCCATGGAGCTTTAGGTCACTAGTAGCAGATATTTTGGAGTTGGCCAGACAACTCAATGTGACACAGTTTTGTTTTGTCAATAGAAATGCAATCATTTTGCCGCACAAACTTTGCTAATTTAGGTAGAACTCAAAGATCAACTCTTATCTTGGGAGTTAATGATGCTGACTCTTTTGTAAACGGACACTTTTTCAGGGCCAATATGGCTCAAGGCTAATCAAACAGTTTTCTTTTAAAAAAACAAAAAAAAAACTACAACAATTTGTCTTACTCCAATTCTCCAATTGTGTCCACTGAAATGATTAACAAATGATCAAGCTGTCATCACAAATGATCTAATGGTGAAGTTTGATGCTTGCACCAAGTACAAATAAATAAATCACCAAACCCTCATTTGCAAATTGACTAATCCACCCTCAGGTGTAGATCATTAGATATTCCCTTATCTATATCCTGGGATGATCAAGAAAGAAATAATACTTACTGTTGTTTATTGGCTTCTCAAAAGTAAATTGATAAAAATAGACAGTTGCATTAAGATCACTGTTTGTCATTGTCATCATCTTTCAGGCATTCTACAACTTTGGTCCTTGCATTTTTGGATTCTTTCAAAGTCCAATAGAAAACCCATGGTAAAGGCTCCTAGAGTTCATGACCATTATCTGGATGTTCCAATCACCATCTTGCTCAGCCTGATTCTTCCAACACATATTTCACGGCATAATTGTCAATCCTGTAAGTCCTTCAATGATACTGGACCGACATTCCCACCACTGAAAAATAGAATCGATCTACAAATATCATCAGCTCCCAGATTTAGCTCTAACACCAGTTTATGTAGAAAAAGGACCGATAGTCGTTGTACACACATCGACGGTAAAATCAACTTGTTGGGAGTACAATATCTAAAAGATATAGGATAGCTCAACCATTGCTCAATATAGAGCTAAGTTGACGGAAGTAGAAAGTTTTTGCTGCAAATTTGTTTCTTCCAGCATGTTGTTATTGAAGAACTGACATAGGAACAAGAGAGATCATATCTGTGTCAGCTCTGAACTAAATCTCTAAACAAATGCCCTTATGATGATCAAGAGAGCACCTTCAGCTGCTTCCCATGGCTTCTAGCAGATAGAGAACCAGAAGAGGCAGAAAATAAGAGAATCTTCTGCTGTATTCTTTCCGGAAAGCAGAAAAAAGGAAAGAAGGAAAGAAAAAAAGAAGAAAAAAAAGAAAGAGGGATGTGCAAAGAGATGCCGGAGAGAGGTTTAGTGCACAACAAGCCTAGGGAGAAACAAACTACCCAACAAGCCTCTGTTGGAACAAACTACAGAACCACTACAGTAAGTAGGACTGGTGCAGTACCAGTAAACGAGTGGTATACTGAATTAGACCACCTAGTATCATTAAATAAAATAACAAAAAATAATAGATGACATATTGTATGGTATTGAGCAATATCTTTCAATACCAGCATCTGGTCGAACAGATAATTAGTGGTCCATGCCAATTGATTTGATTGACACAGTGATTTAAAAAGCGCTAGGCGCCAAAAGACGCCAAGGTCCAAAAACGCCCGAGGCGCTAGGCGCTCGCCCGAGCGAAACGAGACGCTAAAATATAAAAATATAAAATATAATTAATAAATATAATTATTTAAAATTTTAAATAAAAATATAAAAATATATAATATAATTAATAAATATAATCACATTAACAAAGATAAACCCCTCACGACGGAGAAAACAAGGAAGCAAATAAGGAGCCAAGGAATGGGCAAAGAAATGAAGCTTAACAACAATGACAAGAAGAATGGCATGCAGAAAGCAATGGAAAGGAAAGGGAAAGGGAGCGGAAGGCACGAGGCCGGGAGGCCCTCGAGGGAGGCGTGAGCAAAAAAGGCTCATGGGAGGGCTCGCAGAGACGCTGAAAATGAGGGCTTCGCGGGAGGCGCGAAAGCAACGGAGGGCTCATGGGGAGGCGGAGCAAATGGGATGGCTCAAGGGAGGCGCGAAGCAAATGGAAGGTCATGGGGAGGGCTCGCAGAGGCGCGAAAGAACCAGAGGGGCTCGCAGGAGGCGCTGAATAATGAGAGGGCTCATGGGAGGCGCGAGCAAATGACAAATGGCAAAGCAAATGATGAGCAATGGCAACGAAGCGATGACGAGATCGCGATCGGGATCGGATCGGGATCGAGAGCAAAAGGCAATGGCAGTTAGTTAGTGTTGGGTTAGGGTTAGGGTCGGGTTATATCGGTTTAGTTGGTTCGATTGAACCAACTAACAACCCAACTGCACCTAAAATTCTGGTTCGGTCGCCTTGGTTTACCCAGCGCTTCGCCCAGCCTTGGCCTTTGGTTCGGCGAAGCCAGCGGCGCCTGTTTGAAGCGCCGCCGGGACATTAGCGAGGCGCTTCGGCCCGAAATTGTTTGAAGCCACCGCCGGGACATTAGCGGCGCCGCCTCGCCCTCGCCTAAGCCCTTAGGCGAAGCCGAAAGCCAGGCGAGCCTGCCGCCTTTTGCAATCACTGGATTGACATTTGAGACCTAGGACCAAATCATAACTTTTCAATTCTAAATATCTCTAGATTCTCTACTACCTAGAGGGCAAACTCTAATGAGTTGGCTACAGGAGCTCTCTGGTCTTTATAAGTTCAGATACAGGAAAAAAAAATCTACAGAAAACGTCTTGAGTTCAAATAACCAACAAGATTGATTCCTAAGACCTCCCAAACCCAACATATCAACACTCTTTAAAGATCACCTAATATACTGATGAAAATCACTCCATAACTCAAAATGTAAACAAAAATTAGACTGTAGATAAATCTAAAGTAGACTCAAGACATATAACTATAATATTTAAAAAATTTGTCGTGTGTCACATAGTGTACTTGTTGTAATTTTTTACAACGTATCATGCATCAAACTGAGTACATTTTGTAAATTTTGGGCTTAGAGTGGTCATTATGGCCATATTAGCAGCAGCTGAGTACCAAAAGTTGGCTGATCATAGCATTTGTTACACACCAACCTAAAATGGCTGCTGCAAGTGATTACTGCAATGAGCCATTTAGATTGTCGATATCAACCTAACAAAAGTATTTTCGAAGTTTTTGGATGCAGCAGATGGAACACATTGCTCTCATATGACATGTGGCACGACAAAAAAAGGGCAATGCATGAGGCTCCCACCAATGCGGGGTCTAGATCTAATAGGGTCAATATACGCAGTCTTACCTTAAATATTTAAAAAGGTTATTTCCATGATTCAAACTCTCCCAGGTCACAAGGGAATAACCTAACCATTGTATCATGGCCCGTCCTCTACATGTGGCATAGCATGCATTATATAATTCTCACGAAAAGACCTATGTGTTAATTGTTTGCATAAGCAACTTCATCTCTTGTGCAAGGAATAAACTGTTGCAATTTGCTAGGATATGACATGTTGCACAAAAACAAGTTATGACCAAGCAACATTAGTACAAAAAGAATTTTTGTGCTCCTTAAAATTAAAAAACACAGAAACTGGTTTTATGTGAGCCAAGACATGTTTATGGATACTATTAAAAAGACCTAAGACCAGGCAAAACATTGGCAGGAAATAGTGGTGTCTTAGGCTTTAGAATACCATTGGAACTAAGTAAAAAGTAAATAAACTTCAAATATTACAAGGCCAATCTCACCTCGGTCTTTATGCCTAACACCAATGACAAAGCTGCAGCTATCATAAGGATGATAAGGGTTAGGTCTTGCCAAGCTTCCCATAGGAAAACCTAAAGCACAAGTCGTACAGAATTTTACAACAGGACACTTTGACTCCAACAGTTGAGATATTGAATGAGTTCAGCATATACCCAAAAACTTCTTCCTTTCTTCCGAGGGTAAGTGTTGGACCCAAAGTAGTTCCTCCTGCGCAATAGTTCAGCTTCATCTCCACTGATTCCTTTTTCCAAATTGGTCTTCAACAAACTTGATAGTCCTTTAACCTAAATCAGCAGTACATTATGCATTCAAATACTGGGCAGGATAGATACAATATTGAAACATAACTTGTTACTTGCCCCTCCATATCCTTGTAGAGCAGAAAAATCATGTTCCCTGGTTATTTTAGTAAGAACTTCTTGTCCAATTCCAAAACCAATAGCTGGAAGTGTTGGGACTCCAGGAATTCCTGTGTCAAATTGTTTGAGCAAAAATACGCACATAGGATGTCATGCATATTGTTTAAAATTAATGGTGACATACCACAGTAGAACTTAAAATATAGTAGAAAATATGAAACCAAGACTGAAGTGATTTGCAAAACAATAACATATCAAAAACCTGGTTTCTCCCTCTCCCCTGCCTCTTTAAAAAGGAATGCTGCCTGAAAAAGTTCAAATTTATAAGCAGACTCGAAATTTTGAGGTACCTAAAAGTTGCACCTTTTATACCAAAAATTATACCCTTATCACTTGAGCATGCGCTCGGATCTTCCTCCTTACTTGCTCCTTTTCTTCCTCCTTCCTCAAATCCAAGGTATATCTAAACCTACGAGAAGCATTTAGCACAAGAGCTGCTTGCTGAACACAATCAAGAAAACAGTTGTTTAAGCAGATGTTATAATAAGAAAACTTCAACATGGTAATGATACTATGATGTCAAAAATAGACACAAGGGAAAGAATCTGAAATGACACATGCTCTCCTAATGATGTAAAAAAATGCACAACTGTAAGGCCTTATCCCACTTAGTGGATAAAAGAATGCTGCCAACATTCTTTGCACTGTTGGATTTAGAATATCTAGCATGTGCCAACTAGTGTTTTTTAAAATATCCACAAAAGAGAAGACAAAACATTAACTGAAAAGAATTAGCAACACAGAAAGCTTTTGTCCGGTGTATTAAACACCATGGTCTTAATATCTATTGAGGAATATACCCTGCCACATATGCACACAACCAAAGAGTGAGTCAGTGACAAGAATTGACAATGCATGACAGTCAAGGTTAGGCTGGAATAAACAAAATAAGCATGTGACTTTGTAGGTTTTTATGATTTTTATGTTCTAAGCAACATAAGAATTGTTGTCATTATGCTTTGAGAACATAATGATGCAAATGACTCTGCTGAACAACAAACAAAACCTATATTATTTTAAAAGCAATAAAAGCTGACTACCAATTGATTTATATCCCAGAGGTTCTATCAACTCTTAATCCTAAAAATTATAATTGATGAAACCTGCAAGATCAACCACCTAATACTGGAAGGATGATTGCATACTTGTATTAGCTTTATTCTCTCCTCTAGCTCTTAAAGTATTTCCAGTATCATTCAAACAAGTCTAAGAAAGCATATTTGTTCATTATCTAACTAAATAAAAATTACAAAAAAAATCCTATTCAGTTCTTTCTTTTCTCCCACCCCTCTTACTTCAACCATGTGCTCATCCTAAGGTAAGTACAAAAATAGTTGGTTCTCTTCCAGCAAGTTTACATGTATAAGATAGGGAATATAAGTAGAGGAGACTCATGATGAACCTCTTCAACTAGTGAATCAACAAGTATTTATGTATTGCTCATTGAATTTATGGCTTATGAGAACATCAATCCATGATCTAAAAAGAAATGAACCTATCATCTGGCTTTATCAAGATAAAAAATGGTAAAACATATTAATATAGTTATTTGACATCCAAGAACACTAATCCATCACAAATTTTGGAAATATAACATAGAAGATAATTTGATGTTTTGTCATGATCTCTCAACGATACCATAATATAGAAGATAATTTGGAAATATGTTTTGTCATGTTTTATCACGATGCTATCAATGAGCAACGATAACTCACAACTCAACCTGAATCCTAAATGGCCAACTTTTGGATCACACAAAATTCATCAGGGGCAAAATGAGAACCCAAGTAATAATTTAATGGTTTGAATATATATGATGTACTTTATATTAGCTTCATCATTTTCATATTAGAAAGAATGACTACCTTCTCTTAGTTCTAGGGCATTCTACATTCAACTTCTAATTGTAACAAACAATGTTGCAATGCTGAGATAGACAGCAAATTATTGGTCTGCAGTGATTGGTCAAGGCACCTGAGACCTCTTTAACTCTTTCTTTTATTGCCCATAGAGAGAGGAGGATAAAAGATAGCTACTCCTCTAATCTCTTAAGAGCTAGAATCCCAAATTCCATGATAATATTTCCCCCTGCTAAAAACTTTGGAATCAATGTTTTCCTGTCCACCACTGAAATGAAAAGATTAAACAACTACAAAAAAAAAACTGTGGTTCGACTGCCCACATCTCAAAGTTGACTTTGATCTTGCAGACTTGCACCCTTTGCACATTAATATTGCTTACACAAATGAACTGCAAAGTGCACCAGCCAAAGTACCAGTGGAACATATTTAAATAGCAAAGAAGTGAATGTTAAAGGAGAGGAAGATACAGGTATCTGATTTCTTCATAGCACTCAAACTGTGACTGAGAATGTCTTGTGTATGTTGATAGTCAAAACATGCCAACACAATATTTAATACAATTTGTTAGCAAAGCCAAATCCATTTGTCATTGTGCACATTGTCATCTATAGATGTAGATCAACATCGGTTTTGCATCAGTTTGTTTCAAATTTAGATCTAACAAAAACCTTAGAATCCCCAAAGATACCTGCAAAATAAGTAAACTCAAGCAACAGATTGTTGAAGGATTTTAATAGCATGTTGAATGTGTTTCTTAGAGACAAGATAATATAGCATATCATAAGAAAAGGCCTTAATTATTTGTGGCTTCTATTCACCCAGCACTAGATTCCAGTATAGAAGAGGATCCCAGCCCACATTGATCAGAAATTTCAGATTCTCTATACCTCAAGAAATAAAGTTCTATGAAAGACTGCTCATACCTAAATGTGTTTAGTGTCCTTGAAAACTAGATAGTCTTTAATTGAGCTTGCTATCTTTGAAATTTAATCAAAGGACTAGTCCTAAAAAACATGCAAATGAATATAATGGGAATCCCATGCCAGACACAGAGGGAAAAATGGCATTTTGGCAGCCAGATTTGCATTGAGGCAGCCTGATTTTCTTAGTACCAAGTTCACGAAACTGCAGGAGATACACCAATACACCTATCAAAGACATGGCTGATGATATACCCTCTCCTGTCCCTAAATGTCCCCGCATTTAGCGAGGCAGAATAACTTTGTAGTACTAAGTTTATGAAGATGCAGGATACAAAATTACCAAGGATGAAAGGAAGTTGAAAATTGCATACTTTAATATTGAAAGAAAACCTAAACTAGTATTCCTTTACAATCCAAAAAGAGAACAGACTGAGCTTATATTTGCCATCATTTTCAGCCTTTTGGTCAAGCTTATCTCGTCTCCAAATGCTGCAGAACAACTTCATAAACGTTAGCTTGTCCATAAAACTATGGTGATTATCCTATAGATGATTATGCTCTATCTCATTGACACATGCTTAACTCAAAAGTCTTAAACAAGTTTGGGAATATCACTGATTCTTTAGTCCAAGATACTTATATATAATGTTTTTATTTTCTTAAGATTTAAAATAGATGATAAGTATAAAATCTCATCTTCCAAAGTCAGCTCTTACATTTATAGTCTCATGTTACATGCACTTATATCTTCCTAGAAGATTTAGGCATATTAGAATTCTTCTCATAAAACATTTTGGCTTGCAATGTATCTCAAAGTTTTAAAATTAAAAAGCAATTGTAAACTTTGAGCTCTGAAGTGGCCAATTGTAAGCCTTTTTCAACACTCCCTTCACCTACTACTGAATTCAAATAACAATGTAAAGCCCAGTTTAGCCCCACATCAGAAGTGAGCAAGGATTTAGACTGACCTATAATGACCTGATGGTATACTACTACTAATTTGGGATTAATCATTTTAGCTCAATTATCTCATCAGGTTAGATCAGGACAAACAATTTATAGTGTTAGAGACCCTACTGGCTCATCCTTGGTTTAATTTGGCAGTATATGTTTTTAAATCTATCATAAGTTATCTTGATAAAACAGGTGGGTGATTACTGATAAGTTTGTTGTGCTATATTAAAAACCAAGGTAGTATGTACTGGTAGGCGGACCACTCGCATTTCAAGCGGTCAATTCCAAATCATATATAAAAAGAATAAACCCTAAAATTGCATGTGACACCACCCCTAATTAGAACTTCCAACCCATTTCTCCCCATTTCTTACGATGTTGTTGTTGCTGCTTCGACGATTATCATTGCCGTTGCTACTGTCGCTATTTGATGTCACCATCCTATTTGTCTCTCCAGTACACGCCCTCCTCTTCTCCTCCTCCTCTTCTTCCTTCTTCCTTCTCCCCCTCCTCCACTCCTTTCTCCATCGCTCCATCTTCCTCCTCCTCCACTATTTCCCCTTCTTCCTTCTCCTCCACCGCCCTGGCTTCTTCCTCCTCTACTGCTCAGTCTTCTTCCTTCCTCCTCCACCGCTTCCCCTTCTTCTTCTTCCTTCTTCCTCCGCTGCCTCTCCTTCTTCCTCTTCTTCCTAATCTTGTTCCTACATCGTCCCTTCCACTTCTCCCTCTTTTTCTTCCTCTCCAAAACATCCATACATACTGATGTACTGACAATGGTACACTGAAACTGACCAGTATGTACTGGTCCGATTAGATCACCGAAACGGGTCTGATACCCGAAATAGCAATCCTTGTTAAATACAGTGGACATGTGTCTCTTGTTAGACACATATGTAAGCAATATCAACTATTTTGTTAAGGAGAAAAAGCTCAAGGCAGAAGAACAATGGATCTTAAAGGAATGATTTCTTTCTTAAGTTGGAGTATTTAGTTCACATGACCAGTAAAGTTTGTCAACTTTTTGTTCTTTGTCTGAACATTCCGAACAACCTTTGTAATAGTGAAATTCCTCCAGAAAAGGCTTTTCCAAGAAACAAAACATAGTGCTAATGTGAAATACAATGGACAAGTGTCTCCTATGAGACACTTATCTAAGTATATCAACTATTTTATTAAGGAGAAAAAGGTCAAGACCAAAGACAAAAGGTTCTTAAAGAAATGATTTCTTTGTTCAGTTGGAGTATTTAGTTCACATGACCAGTAAAGTTTGTCAACTTTTTGTGCTTTGTCTGAACATTCTGAACCTTTGTAATATTGAAACAACTCCAGAAAAGGCTTTTTCCAAGACACAATACATACATCTTTTGGAAAATCAAATCCTCTTCATTGTTTTACATCAGTAGCTAACTCCCAGCAAATAATGCAAAACGAAAATCTTTTGTTCGGGAATTGTCCCCTCCAACATCTACCTGGTACCCAATTATTCCACTCAATCCTTCCCTACGAATTTAAGCCCTATTCCTCAATTGATATTCAACCATACATCAAGAAAGAAAAAATAACTATCCTGGCATCAATTCAACATCCAAGATCAGAAAAGAAGTTGTCTCTCAGTCTAGAATAAGACTCCGGTTATAACTACTCCATGATTCAAGATTCAAGACGGATATCCTCCATCGACGTTTAGTGAAGCGACAAGAATGCTAACCACACAAAACCCTGGAGGTCCAACAACCCCAGGGTTCAAGAATCAAAAAGCATACCCTCCACCGCCTGAGGCACTCCACCGGCGCATTCTTGGGAGGTATGTCGAAGGGACCGCAGATGTCTTCGCTACCACGACCGCCGCCACACTCCTCGTCCCACCGCCCGCTGGGTGACGACTTCCCCGACGATTGGGCCATGCTGTCGCAGGAAAGATAACACCCAGTCCGCGGGACCTGGGGCGTCCAATGAGCATCAGCGGCCCTTGACGGTTGCAAACCGATCGAGATCGGAAGAAAAGGGCTCCCAAAGGAGATGCCCTGCCGCCATCGACAAGCCAAGAGACGTTTGGGGGCTCGGCGCTTACCTTTTCTGGGGGAGAGAAACGTGCGGCAGGGGAAACCCCAAGCAGAGAAGCGGAGGAGCTTTCCTCGTAGCTTCGCCTCCTCCGCCAACTTATACCCCATATCCATGGATTCTTTGCTCTTTTTTCGCCGAGAAGACGATTTGGAAGTTTCCAGGTAATTTCCACTTTGATGCCCATTACCAACATCGAGCAACATTCGATCAAATGACGCATTTAACCCCTTTAAATTCTAATATTACACATGTATCCCTCAAATATTCCTAATGTTAGCTTCTGCACTTCCATAAAGTAAGATACAATGGACTTGAGATGTTGGGAATGTTGGCACCTCAAACATCGGACCGCAAGTTGTATCACGTGGAACGGAGGCGGTAATTTGCCTTTTCATGTGTCCTTCGTCTGTCCACGTCATCCTCGTGACTCACAACACTCCATGCGGTGAGAATCACGGTTTACTGCGCCAATTGACCTGCCGGCACGGGGCGTGGCTCAGATGTTGCCTTTAGATTCGTGCTACCAAGATCCGTGCTGACGGTAATATACCACCGTACTTTCCCGTGTTTGTCTGCTAGCAATAATTCAATCGCTTTTTCTATTTCCCGGGAATCGGCAGCAAGGAGCCTGGGCTAAGATGACACGGAGAGAGAGCTAAAACCTGGAGTGACTTGAACCAAGTCAATGGAGACGCGCATCAGCGTCGTTTCAAGTCTAAGACTTGCGACACGACGATACCAAACTGACCCGATTAGAACCGGATCCAACTGTTGTTGTCTCACTCATCGTGTGCTATGTGACGTCGCGGAGCGTGACGGCACAGTAGTTTTCGACTTTACACTCGTGCAAGTCGCAATCACAATATTTGTTTTATTGATTTTATGTTTACGGAAACAAGAATAGAAAGTACCAAATGTGTTTTCAGTTGTATGCTGTTTTTGCGTTCGGTGGTATCGTTTTTCATAACAGAAACATGAGGCTCGACCCATCAGTGAAATTATTGGGTTCATTCGTTCATACCAAGACCCATCAGTCGCTCGATCGAGCGGTCGGCATGATCTTGAAGCCTTCTCGAAAGTGAATCCAGTCGCCGACCCGGAAAAGGTAACGAACGTAATTCCTATGATCTCAATTTGGGGTCTTGATGTATGTCTTTTCTAGTGGGAGGGAGATGGCGACTGCGGAGGCGAAGGCGGTGATCCCGGAGTCGGCTCTGAAGAAGAGGAAGAGGGAGGAGCAGTGGGCTCTGGTGAAGAAACAGGACCTCGACGCCAAGAAGAAGAAGGCCAGGGAGAACCGAAAACTAATCTTCAGTAGAGCCAAGCAGTATGCTAAGGAGTACGAATCCCAGGTGCTTATTACTGACCACTGCACTGTCGGTGTGATCGTTCTATTTCGTTCGTGTTGTTAAAAATTCGATTTTTATCTCGTTTGGAGTTCCCATTTTTGGTAGGAAAAACAGCTGATTCGTTTGAAGAGAGAGGCCATGAAGGGTGGAGTCGACTGTAGCCCTAAAGCCAAGCTTCTCTTCATCATCTGCATTCGAGAGTGGGCGACACCTTTTCTCTACCCTTTTAATATATATAGTCTATTATGTCATAAATTGATTTTCTTTGTTATTTTGGTAATTAACATGTCATTTCTCTGTTTGCAATTGATCCATCAACGCCATGCACCCAAGAACACGAAAGATCTTGCCACTCCTTCGTCTCAGACAGGTGCAAATGATGAACTCATCATACATGCATAAACTTGTGTAGTTTCTCTTTCCGTTGGATCAATATTTGATACTTTCTCCCTGGAAATTGCTTTAGATATTCAATGGTGTGTTTTTGGAAGTTAACAAGGCCATGATGAACATGTTGCGTCGGGTTGAACCTCATGTTACATAGGGGTATGGATTGCTGCCCTTTTTTGCATTGTTCTACCATTATTTGCTCAGAGTAGATAAAACCGATGCATTGTTGTTATATGAACTGAAGATTCAATGGTTTAGTCATCCTAACGCAAGAGTGTTAGGGAGCTGACCGGTGCTGAATATTTCATGTACGATCTGCACATGATAGCCTGGGCTTCTGCATGCTTCCACCAAAAAAAAAAAAAAAAGGAAAAAGGGATGCAAGTTTCAAGTCAGTATGAGGTTTAGATCAAATGTGATGGCTGATGATGGTTCATTGACTTCGTATATTTGCTCTGAAGAGGGCAAGGAGGGTTTATAAAAACCACATGTCCAATTATTATCAAGAAAAATAAAAAGAAAAAGAAAAAGAAAAATAAGAGAAGAAATGTATAACCAATAAAACCACACGTCCATTTGTGCTTGCAATCTTTGCCTTCTCAATATTTTTTTTTTACTGATTCTTATATGGACAGAAGACCACACAAAAGCCATTCTCTATGTGGTTCCTCTTTGGACAAAAACAAAAAACAAATAAAAATTAAACCTGTGTCTCGTCTAATCCGGTTCATTCGAACCGATTGACTCAACTCACTTGCGGTAATAGTCAAGTGGACTCCAGCTTCATGACGAATATAATCCTTTCCTATTCGTAAATTATCACATAGGCCTTCAAGTTTAGGAAAAGTTATGCGATCAAAATAAGGACAGTGACGTCACTAAAAACATTCCATCCAAATGGCAAAACACTCTCCAGTTAGCGGCGAAGTTGCCATAGGAAGTGGTCAACATCCCGACTCACATCATCAATTGATAAGACCCTAGGGTTTTATCATAGAAGAAATGGGAGAAAATGGGATGATCACTTCAAGGGGATCGACCTCCTAGGGTTTGTCAAAAGACTGAATAATATTTCATTGCTTGATGAAAACAAATAGATACATCTCTATTTATAGAGTTCCACCCAAAGTTCATCGGGACTTGGACTCTTAATAATAAATAAATATTAAATAAATCCCTATCTGATTCTTACTGAACTAAACAAACTCAATAAAACATTATTCAAAAACTCAGAAAATAAAGGGATTCTAACATCAATCTTCCATTCTCTTATTCTTCCCCTAAGGATCTCAAGCCCCCATGGTGAGGGTTCCATTCTCTCGATGCTTTTGTCGCTTCTTTCAACGAATCGATTCCTCGTGTTATTATTATTGATTTTGTAGTAGTTTGGGTTTTATGGGCTTAGCATTTGTTTCAATTGTTTGTCTTTGGTCTTCTTGCAAGATCTGGACTTAGGTGTATAGGACTTAAAGATGATACCTTTTGTTTGCCTTTTGAATCTGACTTGGTTTGCTTTTATTGATAAAGGTTGATTTAGGAGATTCGTCAGTGTAGTGTATAGATTCCGATGGTTCGGTCGATGTGGATTTACGAGCTGGAGGGTTTTAGTTGTCTTGGAGGATGATTAGTTAGATTCTCAAACAATTTCGCACTAAGCTTAGAGTGGAACATCAAGCGGTGCATGAACGACTGTGCTTATAAAAGAAATGTTCGAGGAAAGAAGATTTATGTTTAATCATATCCTTTATGATACAAAGATTTTTAGGGGGCATCTAAGTGACCTTTAAAGGTTTTAGAATCGTCTACCTACGTTGGATGGACATGCTGAGAAGCACATTGCCCTTCATTATAGTGTTTCCGGATTGGAATGCTACAACAAATCCTTGATATTCCAAAAATGACATTTTTGACAAGTAGTTGATTCCTTTAGTCCTGTGCAACAGCTGAGTAGAATTATGCAGGTGACCATTGGAAAAGTTTGGACACACAGTTATACACGTCCAACCTACAAAATGCATTTTGTCTGAAATGTGATGAACAATACACTTAGCCTGTGTGCAATTTGGAAAGAATGATAGGTGCTTTTTTTTTTTTCTTTTAGCAAAGAAAAGCACTCATACCTATGTATGCCTTGTAATGATTGCATCATAAGTTTGTATGAGCTATCCATTAAATTAACACATTAAATGAGCTACTTTGCAAGGTTTCTTCCCTCTTACCTTTCATCCAATAGCAGTCAAAATATGGAGCTGGGATATTTTTGTTATGGTATTTGACCCGACTTCTGGCAGCATGCAGTTGAAGATGCATTGCATGTTGATTGTAATATATTATGATACAGGGCATTACCTAATGCGCATGATTGTAATATATTATGATACTTCTCATTTTTGAAGATATATGGATTGAGTACGATTTGTATAGTTGTATATCTGAAAGCTTAACCGTGGTTATCAACTTTTGGGGATGGGGAAACTGGAACTTAGGTACTTATGAGCATTGGGAGCCTAAAATTTTAATCACAGTATCTTGTAGTTATAATCTTTAGCATGAATGATTTGATTTAGGGCCTCTCATGTCACTAAAGAGAACTTATTCAACAGTTTAACTCAACTCGTGTAGATTTAGATTCCTTTTCTCAATTAAGATGTGATATCTTTGTTTCTTTTAGATTATGCAACTAAAAGAACTTCCTGTTACATATCATATCTCCCCTAGGTGATTCATAATATTTCAGATCCACTCTTTTCAGTCAACTACTATGGTAGCTATGTGCTGTAACCTTTTATCCCAAACTTATTGTGATATTCTGATTGCCACTGTTTTATATCATAAAGAAATAACTACTAATACTATGATGCTTTTGGAAAAATATCAAGCCAACTCTTATAAACCATTTCTGCAGATTGGTGCAGTTGGAAGTGATACTCTTAAACATTGAGTGGATATAGCAACCTGATTGAAAGCTCGTGTCAACAGTCCAAGTTAGACTCGACAGTCCAAGTTAGACCCTTTTGTAGTCTCTTTTCCAACAATGGTAAGTGTGATGTTGAAAATTTTTTAGTTCAAAATTGTATTAGGGCTTGGTATTGCTGCTGATTAGTTTTTTTTTTCCACTTTGTATTCAGTTATTTTATGCAAGTAACCAATGAGATTAATAAGATCGTAAGCCTAGCTATTTTGGGTTTGGCTATATGGATCTTTTTGCCGCTATTGAGATTTGTAAGTACTTAAATTGAGTATTAATATGTTTAATTAGGTTCAGAGTACTTAAATTTTTATTCATAGTTTTTAGGTTTAGAGACATATTTGTAAGTATTAATATGTCTTTCTAGGTTTTCCTCTACCTCTTATTGTACCACTAACACTAATTATTTTATCTCTTTTGATTATCGCATCCGGGGGTCTTCTAAACATATGCTCATATCATCTTAAACAAAATTTTCTCATCTTATCCTTTATCGAAGCATACTTAGTTGTTCACAAATAAAAGTATTTTTTTTTATCTTTTCTAGTAACTCTACATATCCATCTTAATATTCTCATCTCAGTAGTATAAATTTTCTATGTATATTGTTTCTTAACTGTCAAACACTGAGGGCCATAAAGCATCATTAGTCTCATAAATATCTTATAAAATTTTTCTTTTAATCTCAAATATATCTAATAATCACACAAGATAATGTCCTTCATCATTTTAATCATTTTATTTTTACTCTATGAATAATATCTTTATTGATCTTTCTATCTTGTTGAATAATTAATTCAAGATATCTAAAGCTTTTAATTAGAGGAAATTCTTATCCAACTTAACTATATTCTCATTTCTATTCCTAGAATTACCAAAATTATATCTCATATATTCCTAGAAGTATATCTAAAACTTTTGGTTTCTAAGGATTGCCTCTATAGCTCAAGTTTATAATTAATTCAACTTAAGCTTTCATCAATTAAGACGATATCATCAGCAAATAACATACATCAGGGAGGCCTATCATATAAGTAGTAACTAGTAAGTTTATCCATGTTGTTAAGGAAGTGTCTTTGTTAAGGCATTCTTTTATCGAATGAGAATCTTCTATCAAATGTTATTAAGCCTAAGTGTCTCGAGGCATCCAAGTTATCAACTTAGCAACCATACACCTCAATAGCTAAAGAGCTATGATACATATGGAATATAAATTGTCGCCCTCCAACGAATTGAAACAAAACAAATCAGATTGAAGTAAAAGAAACTATTCTAATCACTTTATCAATAGAAAATTAATGAAATGATTAGAACAGCACTTTGATTCCCTTAAAACACCACAAACTAAGAAGTCTGATAAGTTGAAAAGAAAACAAAGATTTTTAAGTTTTGAATGCCACAAGCAGAAAAGCTTGGTAAGTTTCAAAGTTCATGTAAGAACATAAAACAAAACACTCACAAGTGTTGAAAGATGATTATATTTCTGGAAAATTATCTCTTTACAAAGGGAGTCAACCTTGTTTATATAGGACAAATGCTAAGTTCAAAGGGAATGAACCCATTAAATACATTAAATGATATTTATATTCCCAATGTTGACCATTTATAAGTCTACCTTGAAATTCCCTATGACTAATCAGAAGACACATGATCTTTCATTTTAACAAAATAAAACCTAAACTAAAATAAAATAAGCCCATAATTCTTAATGTAGCCCAACATGGCTGAATGGTCTTTAATTTTCAAAATGGACTAAAATTTGTCATTCTCTCAACGCTGAATTTTCTCTTTATGATTTGGACTTATTTGAATTATATTGACCATTTTAAGTTCTTTTTGTATTCATAGAACCTTGATCGAGTCTTGACTAGTTTGCTCCTTCCAAATGTCTTTCAATAAACAAGTTAAGGCTTCTTTCATCCTTTTAACTTTAGCTCTTGTCATTGGTCCTCTATGAATAGTAAAGGGTCTTTGGCAAAATTATGATCAACTTGTTGGTTCATATCATTACTCCTTTCCTCGAAAAGATTCATCTCACCTACATTAAATAAAAATAAATTAGAAATATTGAAGGTTGCATTAACATTGTCATACTCAATTGGTAGTTTCAGCTTGTATGCATTGTCATTGATTCTTTGAATGACTTGAAACGGACCATCTTCTCTAGGTATTAATTTAGATTTCCTTTGGCTAGGAAATCTTTCCTTCCTCAGGTGTACCTAAACCCAATCACCATGTTCAAATACTACTTGCTTTCGGTTTTTGTTGTGTTGTTTCTCATATTGTAGAGTTTTCTTTTCAATTTGTGTCCGGACTCTTTCATGTAATGCTTTGACAAAATCGACTTTTTGTTTACCATCCAAAGAGTTAATGGATTGAACCCGTACACAACTTCAAATAGGGAATAGTTTGTTGTAGCATGCACACTCTATTATAAGCAAACTCCATATGTGGCAAACATTCCTCCTAATTTTTATTTTTTTTTAATTATAGTCCTCAAAAGTATTGTTAACGTTCAATTTACCACCTTCGCTTGTCCATCTATTTATGGATGACCAGTGGTTGAATACAATAACTTTGTACCCAACTAGCTTGAAAGTGTTTTCCAAAAGTGGCTAAGGAACTTCACATCTCTATCACTCATAATTGTCCTTGGAATGTCATGTAATCTCATAATTTCTTTGAAGAATAGCCCTGCAACATGTGTTGTATCATCTGTTTTGTAGCAATGAATGAAATATACCATTTTTCTAAACTTGTCAACAGCGACAAAAATATAATCTCTCCCTCCTTTTGACCTAGGTAAACCCAAGACAAAGTCCATGGATATATCACCCCAATGCTCATGAGGTATAAGAAGAGGAGTATGTAACTTATGACGCATTAATGTATATTTAGCTTGTTTACAAGTAATGCATTTCTCACACAATCTCTCGATATCTCTTTTTATGTATGGCCAAAAGAAATGATCATGTAACACATCTAAAGTTTTTCTAATCCCAAAGTGCCCTATTAAACCTCCACTATGTGCCTCTCTCACAAGTAATTCTCTCGTTGAACATTGAGGAACACACAATTTATTTTCTTTAAAAAGAAAACCATCATGCCTCAAGAACTTATCAAAATCCCCTTTCTCACACGTCCCATAAACATTAGCAAAATCATAGTAAGAATTGTATAAATCTTTAATATACTTAAAACCCAATAATTTTGCATCAAGTTTAGAAATTAGACATACCTTCTAGAAAGAGCATTGGCAATCACATTTTCTTTACCTTGTTTGTACTTAATGTATGGAAAGGATTCAATAAACTTTACGCATTTTACTAAGCCTACAAGTTAGCTTTCCTTGTCATTTGAGATATTTTAAGGACTCACGATCGGTGTGTATAATGAATTTCTTGTACCGATGAATTTCTTGTACCGAAGATAATGCTACCATGTCTCTAACACTCTTAGCAAACCGTAAAACTCTTTGTCATATATCGGGTAGGTAAGACTTGCTCCACTTAGCTTCTCACTAAAGAACGTAATGGGTCTGCCTTCTTGCATTAAGACTTCTCCAATACCTATTCCACTCGCATCACACTCAATCTCAAAAGTTTTAGCAAAGTTGGGTAAAGCAAGCAAAGGTGTTGAACTGAATTTATCTTTAAGCAAGTTAAAAGCATCATCTTGTTCTTTACCCACCGAAATCTCATATTCTTTTTTATGTATTCAGTTAACGGTGCAACAATTGTAGAAAAATCTTTAATGAATCTTCTATAAAAGCTAGCAAGGCCATGAAAACTTCTAACATCACTAACACTAGTGTGTTTTGAATTACTTTCACTTTTTCTTGATCAAGATGTATTCCTTTATCATTAACAACATATCCCAGAAAAGTAATTTCATTAGTATAAAAAGTGCATTTCTTTAGATTAGCATATAACTTTTCTTTTCTAAGCACATCAAACAGCTTTTAAATGTGTTACATGCTCATCTAAACTTTTATCATACACAAGTATATCATCAAAATAAACCACTACAAATTTTCCATTATAAACACACAAAACATGATTCATCAATCTCATGAAAGTGCTCGGTGCATTAGTTAAGCCAAAAGGCATCACCAACCATTCATATAAACCATATTTAGCTTTGAAAGCGGTTTTTCATTCATCACCGGCGCGCATTCTTATTTGATGATATCCATATTTTAAATCAATTTTTGAAAACACAAAAGAACAATGTAATTCATCCAACATATCATCTAGCCTAGGAATAAGATGTCTATTCTTTACCATGATTTTGTTGATGGCTCTGCAATCAACACATATTCTCCGAGCTTCATCCTTTTTAGGTACTAGCAAAAGAGGAACTACACATGGACTCATGCTTTCTCGCACATACCCCTTTTCCATAAGCTCACTTACTTACTTTTGGATTTCCTTGCAATCGGAATGAAATCAATTTGATGCTCAATTCCTCCTAATTTGTGGTAAACCATTAGGAACTTCTTCGGGAAAGAGATCCTCATTTTCCTACAAAATATCAACAATAATACCAGGTAAACTCTTGTCAATTTCTTTAAAAGCAATCAAAACATCCTTGTACATTAGTACAAGTAAGTGCTGCCTCATGGTTAAGGCTTTCTTCACATCACTCATTTTGACATAAACACTCATTTTTCTTTTACTCAAGTCTTCCTTGTTTTCTCTCCTCTTGTGTTTCCCAACACTCTCATTTTTACCACTAACTCATATTTTCTTTTTTACTCTTTTGCTCCCTCTCCAAAGTTTTGGTTAATGAAGACTCAAGTTCCTCATATTGTTGTTTTATGTGTATTTGGTCTTCAAAAAATGTTTTTGGAGACAAAGGCCCAAGCTAATATTTATGTTCATCCATACTCAAAGAATAATGGTTTTTAAACTCATCATGTATTATCTTTCAATCATATTGTCATGGTCTCCCCAACAACATGTGACCAGTATACCAAACTTCATCCTTATATCTATCAATTAAAAAAAAACCAACACTTACCGATTTACTTTTACTACACCACTATCATTCAACCACTTGTAAGGTTTTGGATGTTTGATATAAGGTAATTTCAATTTCTCCATGAGTAAGGTACTTGCCACATTTGTACAACTTCCACTATCAACAATCACATTACACAATTTGTTAGCAATCAAACAATGAGTATGAAATAGATTTTCACGTTGTTCACCATGTTCATCATTTTTATTTTACAAACTAAATTTGCATTGAACAAATAAATTTTCACCTTTAGCATATTTTATATCACTAGCATCCTCTACAGATGGAATATCATCATCATCCTTCGTCTTATTTTCAGATTTCATAATCTCATCCCTCGTGATCTTAACTCTCTTATTAAGACATTCATATGTCATATGTCCTTACCCAAGGCACTTAAAACACTTAATGCCTCTAGTTTGATTAGGTTGATTCTCACCTTTACGGTTGCTGCCTAATTCATTTTTGTCTTTAAGTTCATTAATTTTAGGCGTAACAATGGGTTTATCATCATTTTTACTCTAATTCGATTTCCAAGAATAAGAAAAACCTAAATAAGATTTTGAATCAAATCTTATACCTTTTATTTTGAGTTGCCTCTCAATCTTTATGGCCACATTCATCATGTCCTAAATATCCACATAATATGGCAACTCCAAAAGATCAGCAATGTTCTTGTTTAATCCTCTCAGGAATCGAGCCATGGTGGCTTTATAGTCTTCCTCCACATTAGTTTTTATCATGGCTATCTCCATCTCCTTGTGATATTCATCAACACTCATGGAACCTTATGTCAAAGTTTGCCCCTAGTCATTACTATAGGGATTTACATCAACAATCGTAAACTTTGACACAAGGTTCCATAAGTGTTGAGGAATATCACAAGGAGATGGAGATAGCCATGAAAAGAGCTAATGTGGAGGAAGACCATGAGGCTATCATAGCTTAATTCCTAAGTGGATTAAATAAGAACATTACTGATCTTGTGAAGTTGTAATACTATGTGGAGATTGAGGACATGGTGAATGTGGCCATGAAGATTGAGAGGCAATTCAAAAGAAAAGGCACAAGATATGATTCAAAACCTTATTCGGGTTCTTCTTGAAAACCAAATTGGAGTAAAAATGATGATAAACCCGTTGTTAAGCCTAAAATTGATAAAACTAAAGGCAAAAATGAATTAGGCAACAAGGATAAAGGTGAGAATCAATCTAATCAAACTAGAGACCTTAAGTGTTTTAAGTACCGTTGGCATGGACATGTGACATGTGAATATCCTAATAAGAGAGTTATGATCATGAGGGATGTGATTGTGAAATCTGAAAGTGAGAGAAAAATGATGATGCTAATGATGTAAAGTATGCTAAAGGTGAAAATTTAGTTGTTTAACACACACTTAGTTTGTAAAATAAAATTGATAAACATAGTAAACAATATGAAAATCTATTTCATACTCATTGTTTGTTTGATTGCTAACAAGTTGTGCAATGTGATATAGAGGAAGTTATACAAATATAGCAAGTACCTTGCTCGTGGAGAAATTGAAATTACCTACTATTAAACATCCAAAACTTTATAAGTTACAATGGTTGAATGATCGTGATGTAGTAAAAGTAAATCGGCAAGTGTTAGTTTCTTTTTCAGTTGGTAGATATAAGGATGAAGTTTAGTGTGATGTACTACCTATGTATGCTGGTCACATGTTGTTGGGGAGATCATGACAATATGATCGAAGGGTAATACATGATGAGTTTAAGAACCATTATTCATTGATCATGGATGGACAAAAATATCAACTTGGACCTTTGCCTACAAAGACAATTTTTGAAGACCAAATGCGCATAAAACAATAATATGAGGAGCTTGAGTCTTCGTTAACCAAAACTTTAGGAAGAAAGAGAGAAAAAAGAAAAAGGTGAATTGAGTGGTAAAAATGAGAGTGTTGGGAAACACAATAGGAGAGAAAACAAGGAAGGCTTGAGCGAAAGAAAAATAAGTAATATGAAAAAAGCCTTAACCATAAGACAACCCTTACTTGTAATTATGTATAAGGACGTTTTGATTGCTTCTAATAAAATTGACAAGAGTTTGCCTAGTGTTATTGTTGATCTTTTGTAGGAAAATAAGAATCTCTTTCCCGAAGAAGTTCATAATGGTTTGTCATCAATTAGAGGAATTGAGCATTAAATTGATTTCATTCCATGTACTAGCATACCAAATAGGCCAGCATATAGATGCAACCCCGAAGAGACCAAGAAAATCTAAAAGCAAGTGAGCTTATGGAAAAGGGGTATGTGCAAGAAAGTATGAGTCAATATGTAGTTCTTGTTCTGTTGGTGCCTAAAAAGGATGGATCTTGAAGAATGTGTGTTGATTGCAGAGTCATCAACAAAATCACGATAAAGTATTACCATCTTATTCCTGGGCTAGATGATATGTTGGATGAATTGCATGGTTCTTGTGTGTTTTCAAAAATTAATTTGAAATCTGGATATCATCAAATAAGAATACGTGAGGATAATGAATGGAAAACTGCTTTCAAAACTAAACATGATTTATATGAATGATTGGTAACTAATGCACCTAGCACTTTCATAAGATTGATAAACCATATTTTGCATGCTTATATTGGAAAGTTTATAGTGATTTATTTTGATGATATATTTGTATATAGCAAAAGTTTAGATAAGCATGTAACATATTTAAAAGTTGTTTTTGATGTACTTAGAAAAGAAAATTTATATATTAATATAAAGAAATACACTTTTGTACTAATGAAATTATTTTTCTTGGATATGTTGTAAACGATAAAGGAATACATGTTAATCAAGAAAAAATAATTAGGGAGTTACCAAAACCCACTAGTGTCAGTGATGTTAGAAGTTTTCATAATCTTACTAACTTTTATAGAAGATTTATTAAAGATTTTTCTACGATTGTTGCACCATTAATTAAATGCATCGAAAAGGATATAAGATTTAGGTGGGGGTAAAGAATAAGATGATGCCTTTAACTTGCTTAAAAACAAACTCAGTTTAGCACCTTTGCTTGCTTTATTTAACTTTATTGAAACTTTTGTGATTGAGTGTGATGCAAGTGGAATAGGTATTGGAGGAAGAAAGCAGACCCATTGTTTTCTTTAGTGAGAAGCTAAGTGGAGCAAGTCTTAACTACCCGACAAATAACAAGGAGTTTTACGCTTTCATAAGAGTATTAGAGGCATGACAACACTATCTTTGGTACAAGAAATTCATTATATACATCGATCATGAGTCTTTGAAATATCTCAAGGGACAAGGAAAGCTAAGCCACGAGCATGCTAAATGGGTGGAGTTTATTAAATCATTTCTATACATTATCTAGTACAAACAAGGTAAGGAAAATATGATTGTCGATGCTTTTTCTAGAAGGTATGCTCTAATTTCTAAACTTGATGCAAAATTAATGGGTTTTGAGTACTTTAAAGATTTATACAATTCTGACCATGATTTTGCGAAAGTTTATAGGGCATGTGAGAAAGGGGGTTTTGACAAGTTCTTCAGACATGATGGTTTTCTTTTCAAAGAAAATAAGCTATGTGTTTCTCAATGTTCAACGAGAGAATTACTTGTGAGAGAGGCACGTAGTGGAGGTTTAATGGGGATTTTGGGGTTTGAAAAACTTTAGATGTGTTAAGTGATCTTTTTTTTTTGCCACTAAAGTAATGTCTAATGAGTTGTATACTTCTCTTCCTATAACTAGTGAGCCTTGAGTTGATATATCCATGGATTTTGTCTTAGGTTTACCTAGGTCGAAAGGAGCGAGATATTATATTTTTATTATTGTTGACAGGTTTAGCAAGATGGCACGTTTCATTCCTTGCCACAAAACAGATGATGCAACACATGTTGCGGGGTCGTTCTTCAAAGAAATTATGAGATTACATGACATTCTAAGGACAATTGTGAGTGATAGAGATATGAAGTTCCTTAGCCACTTTTGAAAAACACTTGGAGCAAGTTGGGTACAAGGTTGTATTCAACCACTTGTCATCCACAAACAGATGGACAAACGGAGGTGGTAAATCGAACTTTATCAATATTTTTTAGGGTTATAATTCAAAAGAATTTAAAAAAATAGGAGGAATGTTTCACATTTGGAGTTTGCTTATAACAGAAGTGTGCATGCTACAATAAACCATCCCTCATTTGAAGTTGTGTACGGGTTTAATCTATTGACTCCTATAAATTTGCTATCTTTACCTTTGGCAAAGGCCAATTTGAATGGTAAGCAAAATACTAATTTTGTCAAAGCATTGCACGAAAGAGTCTAGACACAAATTAAAAAGAAAACTCTATAATATGAGAAACAACACAACAAAGGTCGAAAGCAAGTAGTATTTGAACCTAGTAATTGGGTTTGGGTACACTCAAAGAAAGATTTCCTAGCCAAAGGAAGTCTAAACTAATGGAAGAGTAGATGGTCCATTTCGAGTCCTTCAAAAAATCAATGACAATGCATACAAGCTGGAACTACCAGGTGAGTATAGCAATATAGTGCAACATTCAATGTTTTTTATTTATCTTTGTTTGATGAAGGTGCTGATTTGAGGATGAATCCTTTCAAGGAAATGGGGAATGATATGAACCAGTAAGTTGATCACAATTCTACCGAAGACCTTTCAACTATTCATGGAGAACTATTGACAAGAACTAAAACTAAAAGGATGAAAAAAGCATTGACTTGTTTATTTGAAGGAGCAAGCTGGTCAAGACTCGGTCAAAGTTCTATAGATGCAAAAAGAGCCTAAAATGATCAACATGATTCAAATAAGTCCAAATCATAAAGAGAAAACCTAGTCTTGAGAGAATGACGAATTTTAACTCATTTTAAAGAATAAAGGTAATTTAGCCATATTAGACCATATTAGGAATTGTGGGCTTATTCACGAATGATCTAACATTTAGCCATTCAAATAAGTTCAAAGCATGAATGATATACATTTACGAGTTGGGAATATTAATATCATTTAATGGATTACCCTTTATACTTAGCATTTGTAATATATAAACAAGGCCAACTCCCTTTATAACTAGGCAATTCAGAAGTATAATCATTTTTCATCATTGGTGAGTGTTTTATTTTTAAGTTCTTGAATGAATTTTGAAACTTATCAAACTTTTCTGTTTGTGGTGTTCAAAACCCAAAATTCTTTGTTTTTCCTTTTAACTTATCAAACTTCTTAGTTTATGATGTTTTAAGGAAATCAAAATGTTATTCTAATTATTTCATCAATTTTTGATTGATAAAGTGATTAGAATAGTTTTTCTTACTTCAATCTTAAACGATTCATCTTGTTTCAATTGAGTGTGAATTTGTATTTCATATGTCTTCTCGTAGCTCTTTAGCTATTGGGATGTATGGTTACTAAGTTGATAATTTCCATCACTCACTATCAGAACACTCAAAATGCATTAATAGGTAGTAGAATTGTCTTTCCATCAAATTTTAAGGAAGTATTTTTATCCACTTTGGGTTGGTTTTCGATAACTCCATAGGATGGATGGAGAGGGTTGGTTTTCAATAAGTGCAAAGGATGGAGATTTCTCATGGTTTAATGTTGCACCTGTGCAGGTTATATACTAGAATACATGCTCTTAGACCTAAGTCGAAGGCCAAGACAGCAGCAATCTGCAAGTCTACCACGGCTTTAAATGTGAATCAGAGAAACACGGAATCTAGCGGCAAAGAGCCCCTGCCTCCCACCCCATTATCCACGTCTTCCGAAGCAGCAGGTATACAAACGCACAAGATCAGAATGCTGTCATCGTCACAGAAGTGGAGCCTGTTGTTGGAGCACTGGCAATTAGGGACGAGGTTGATAAGAAGAAGAGCACTGGCAATTCATTGTCACTTAACCTGAAAGAATGCTCAGGTGGATAAGCAGAAGATTGATGCAAGGAACTAAGAGCTTGAAAAGACTATAATGTATCTATCTATCAGGTGGGGATAGAGAGTGCAATTCCACAAATTGTAAATCTTAATCTCGTTCTTTGAACATTGCTATATGCATGCAACCAACCCTAATTGCCGAGTAACTTTGCGGTGTGCTGCTTGATGTGGTGTCCTGTCTGCATTGGTGCTCTCTTTAGCTTGTCGGGGTATTTGATCTTTTACCTTGTGAAAGTATCTTTTACAACAAGATTAAAATCAATGCTTTTTAATATGACTAATATATTTTTTTATCCAATCAGTAAATGGACATATCTGATTGATTGAGAAAATATTTCCCTAATCATAAAATTAATATCAATTTTTTAGATGACTAATGTGTTATACATGTGGAGTCAGTCCGATAAAAAAAATTGGCTACCACATCCCATAAATCAAAATAGAATCAATGATGATTTAAACTCTCATTTTCCTTACCAAACCTCAAGTCCCATCGTGAACTATTTTTGTGAATGTTTGATGGCAAGGATAGCGAGTGTATTAGATCTTCTCAAGGCTAGATTTTCTAAGGTCGGATCTATTCTGCCAAGCCAAATTGTTATTGACCAACGTCAACACTAATTGCACCTTCAGTATGATGGTATAATTACTATTAAGGCCTATTTATCCAGACGGATGATCTTGAGCCGAGTTGCTGCTTGACATCATATCACATCCAGAGCATTCGAGAACCACAATCACTCATCTGCGGAGGTCAGGACAAGAAACCTGTCCTGATGCAATCCGACGTCCAGATTCCACAAGTCACACATGGCGTCTCCGGTGACCCAAGCGGAGGCAGGCGATGCACATGAGATCACAAGCGAGCCAGCAAGCTAGTGGCCTTCGTTGGCACCGCTACCGCCTCGTAGAAAAGTGAAGGCCGAGTTCATGGCGTTGCTTTCCCATCCCCTGTTGCTCTGCAAATTGACAAGATCTCTCTCTCTCTCTCTCATCGTTGAGGTCGTCCAACATGATATATCCTTAATTCATTTCTGTGATCCCTCTTGCTTGCTTTGGAATTAGTGGTGGCTCGATTGATTGGTTAGGCCATAACTTGAGAGTTAGGAACGTGAGATGATCAAGTGATACGACTATAATGTGGGCACACGTGGAGATCTCCAGTATCACGTGTTCGCCCGCGCCGCTGGCACTCGCATTCGTGGTGCCATGCTGCGCCGGTGTTCGCATCGTACGACGACGTCATCGCATCGCCAAACGAGTGGCCGTGATGCGTCGCTGCCTTCGGTGCCACGCGCGCCCTCCCCTTCTCCCGACGGTCCGCGGGGGTGTTTTCGTCGGTTGAAGCAGGCGAAGGTCAGCTTCGTCTTCGCGGAGCCACAAAGAACGGCCACGTGTTCGTGTGCCCTGAGGGGCCCACATCAACTCTGCCTGTGGTCTCGCGCGATGGTGATTTCGTCGGTCGATGTAGAGAGGCGGTTCGCGGCACCACAAGGATCGGCCACGTGTTCGCTCACCCGCGGGGCCCGCCGGCAGATATTTTGTCTCGTGGTCAGAAATAGACACGTACCGTGGACGAGACTTGCTGGGCCCCGTGCGGCGTGTCGTTTTGTTAAATGAGTTAAATCTACCCGATTCTCTCACCTGCTTCGTGACTGGAGGTAGCAGTGGCTTCGCTGTGCGGGGCCCGTCACCTGTGACTAATCAATCATCCCGGGGGGTTAACGAAGTGATCAATTAAGCACCACGGAAAATTAGCAAAAATAAAATTATTGAAACAACGAAAAAAGAGTTAAGTCATTGCGGGATTTTTTTTTTCTGGAAAAGAATAAAAAAGATAAAATAAAAGAAGGAAAATGAACAGTTGGAAACGAAGGCGGTACGTGGCCTGGCCAGCGATGGCTCAACCACGACCCCAAGTCCATTCTTTACCTGTAGCTATGTTTATATATACAGATATCAAACATTATTCGCTTGTATTGCCACCTAACGCCAGCTCTTCAAGGGAAATAACTTCCTCCCCGAAGAAGCCAAGTCATTCCTACCAAACACCACTCCTCCCCCCCGCAAAACATTCCCACCTCCGCCTTCTGCACCGGGAGTTTCGGAGATGAAGCAGCGGCCTGCTTGTGCGCTCTGCGCGGAAGAGGCGGCGGTCTATTGCGAGCCGGACGCGGCCTTCCTTTGTTGGGCCTGCGACGCGTCCGTTCACGGTGCCAACTTCCTCGTAGCTCGCCACATCCGCCAGGCCACCTGTGCCGCTTGCCACTCCCTCGACGCTGGTTGTAACGTCTCCGGCGCAGGTCCGCAGCGGGTCCGCCCCCTCTGCGCTTCCTGCGATCCCGATCCTGCTGCTCCCCCTTCGCACTCCGAGGCCTCTTCGTCCTCTAGCTCTAGCCTCTCCACCTCCGAGTCCACGGCAGCGCCTCGGGCGAAGAAGCCCGCAGATCCTCGGCGGACGGCCACAAAGCGACGACGCGGGGTGGTTGAGGAGAGGGCGGAGGCCGTCCTGCTAGGCTGGAGCCGGAGGATGGGGTTGCGGAGCGGACGGCGGTGCGTGGAAGCGGCGGCCCGCGTGGTTGGCCTGCACCAGGAAACGACCGCGGCCCTGCCACTACCGGTGGCCCTCGCGGCCGCGTTGTGGTTCGCCGTCAAGCTCCGGGAGCAGGATGCGGCAGCGGAAAGGGGCAGTTGGGCGGCGCTCCGGCGACTGGAGGCGTGCTCCGGAGTGCCTGCGAGGCTAATCGCCGCCGCCGCGTCGCGGATCGCCCGGGTCGCCGAACGCGAAGTCCGAGTCGCCGAGGAGGGCTGGGCCGAGTGCCCGTAGCCGAACGATCCTGTCCGCGTGCATTTGTTTACTAATTAATCTCCCAAGTCCTTTCTTATTGAAGAGAAAACATGGCCATAATAATACTACTATACAGTTTATGGTGGGTTACGTATATGATTGATTGACACATGGATCTTTAAATGTTTGTGGTCATTACATCAGACATCAAGCGAGTAAAGAACACAAACACACGTACACACACAAATATAAATATAAATATATATATATAATGTAATATAATATAATATAATAAGAAAAATATTGTGTCAAAAAACCAGAATGTAATTGGTTCAGCATGTAAGGATTTGACCATACATGGGTTTTGAAGATTAAGACCTCTGTGGAACATGATAGATGAAGTTATGAATCATGGAGGCTGGATCAACCTTTTGAGATTGGAGCAAGATTGGAGCCCTCCACTTTCCTCGAGCCAAAAATCATTTTCCCATATGCATGATAAAATGATTGCAATACGTTGTAATATGTCAAACAAGAGATACTGCAATTTACCCAAGTAAATCATTGAAGTCAACGCTGGTTCGTCTGAACTGGAAAAGAAATTGGTTTTTTTGTTTTGACTTGAATGAAATGAGAGAATAATCTCTGGTTGTGTTGAAACAACACATACAACGCAGGCATGAGTTGAAATCAGAGGGTAGATGACATGGACTGCCGGGAGCTCGCATGAAATTCAACATGCTGAGTTGAAACCAGGAGACCTAAAACGAACGCCACATCATTACCACTCTGACATCGAATAGGATGTTCCACCAAATTCGATTCGACTCAACATGATGCACGATAATGACGTCAAACTTCAACTGCTGCAATGTTATGGTTCGGTCAACTCTTCACGTCCAAGTAACATCCATTGATAACCATGCCTAAATATTAACTCAGTTCCTCTCTACTGCTATAAATCTTCCAAATCCTTGATTATTCATGTTAATTTTTCAACACTGAAATATCGAACCACGAATCAACAAGTCTCTAAAAGATCAAACTAGCTAATTGTTGAGAATTGATTTATAGTAGTTATCTAGGTAGTTATCATGTTCAAGATAGTTTTAGGCATGTTTCAAGAAGTGGCCACGGTCTAAAAATTGATAATTCCTATAACTATCTCAATCATGAATGACATTAAGAGTGAGGTAGTTACAACTAAGTCCTATAAATAAGATCGTAGTTCATGAAGTAAAAGAGAAACAAAATACACTTGGAAATATCTTGTAAATATTCTATGTCAATCCTCTTATTTTAAATACTACATCGATTTTCTTGATAAATTTTTTTTTGTTAATTATATCATAATATTCTGTTTTTATCATTTTCTTGTTCCTCCATCCCCAACACTAACTTCTTGGCTGATGGCGTGGTCTGACAAAACTGAAGTCATCTTCCTCTTCTAACTACCTTCTTGATGTATTACTCTAGCATTGAGCTTGTTGTCTAAAACTTCTCATCCACTCCATGATTTATCATACTAACAGTCTGGTTGCTAAGGATACAGATAACTGTTCCTCGTGAAACTGGCGGACCTGGAAAGCCTAGCAAGTGATTAAAGTAAACGATTTGAGGTGGTCCTTTGCTACTTCTAACACACTATTTCATTGATTAGAGGACATAAACTTGTTAAATACAGGTGTTTGGGAGCTTTTTACACATAGTTTACTGTAGTATTTTTTATGAATACTCTGATGCTATCTATTGGAAGCTTGAAAAAGTGCCTACTCTGTGTATCCTCCCAACACTATCATTGTATTTCAAAACAACCAAGTTTTAATTATCTTCTAATCTACTGTGGGTCAAATAACACAGCTGTGTATCACTGATAATGCTTAATTCAGCAAAGCAAATTTGCATAATACTCCAACAAAAGCACAGAGGAAAGGGGCTACCATCCAATTATTCATGGTGGGAAGCAACCATAACCTACTTTATTTGAACATATAAGTACATGCCTATTCCAAGTCTTAACATTTCTGTTTTCAGCTTTCAACACACACATTGGTGTATCCACACAAGTTAATTGAGAGCAAGCAATGCAGAAAGCCAAGTATTTTCACATAATTGCATGATCTGAAGTCTAGTTACCATAAATATTTAGATTTTCATCTAATCTGAATTTCAAAATGTCGAAGAACATATGAAAGATATATATATATATATATATATATATATATATATATATATATATATATATATATATATATATATATATATATATATATATATATAATTATAAACTTACTGTTTCACCTTCATCCTTCTCTTATCTGAATGGGTCTTATCTAAATTTCTGGGGAAGGAAGGAAATGGTAAGTATATGGCCAATATCTTTCCTCAAACAATGTCACAGAAATATGTTTTTCTAATTCTTTCAAGTTTTTCATATAAAGTATCATCCACAAAGTGTTACAGGCAAATTTTGCTATAAAGTTACCAAAGTTGGTCCTTATTGTGCTTGTAAAGAGGCAATGAACTGTTGGTCATATGACATTTCATTAGCATATCATTGTTTCAGGATAGAGATAGACTAACGAGTGAACATGGTTGTGGAATTATTTAGCACCTATCATGTACACAAGGTATTAATGTCTTTTATTTCTTCTTCCTACTTCCCCTTCTGCATGATTTTGCATCCGGTTTTGCATGATTGTTTAAAAAGGCAAAAGGTACCAAGACATAAATGCAGGTAAGGACCACTTAATAGCAAAGCAATTTACATACTTCAGTTTCCATAATGGCAGAGATAAAACACTCAGAAATTACCTTAATAGAAAAAATTCAGAAACTTATTTACCCAAATGTACTAATGCATGCTTTTGCACCGGTGAATAATGCTGTTTTTGCCAAAAAAAATCAGAAAATATTTTGCATCATGATCATAGATGTATAGTTGTCCATGACAATTAAATTCGGGAAAAAAATCATAACATACTGTTGTTTCAATTCTGCAGCTGAAAATAAATCACAAACTTGGTTTAGGTAAGTAGAAAATGAATGTAGGTATCCATTCCTCGCCGTCCAAATGAAAGCTCTTCAACCCTGACATGAACAAAATGATACTGAGTGAGGTCCAGAAGAAAATACTGGACACTAAAAATCAGAGTGCATTGCATTTGATTTACACTTTACACTGATATGTAATATTTCATTTATAACACCAGAATCGCCTTATTAACTTTTTCTAGTGCTTTGTCAATGACTATGGTTGGTGTTAGATCACACTCAAGAAAGATTATTTTCCTTGCCATGGAGCATTCAATAAAAATGGGAGCGCAAAAGCACAAAAAAAAAAAGGGGGCTCAGAAAACGAAGTTGCTGTGTTTTGAGTACAAAGAACATTAACATATCCTTGTGTGAACCTGAGCAGGCCCAAAATGGAGATTCAACAGAAAGCAGATACAACTTGAAATTTACCCAGAAATGCTTCCATTGACATGATAATTTGAGCTTATTCTGAAAAGAACATTCTGCCAGCATGCCAGATAATTAATAATAAAAAGATTCACTTGAACGATAATTCCTGACAAATTTTCAAGTCAACTTAGCAGCTAAGACTCCGTAGATTGGGTTACAAGGATAAAGCTACTATTCCAATATATATAATTTCATGCCAATCTTTGTTGTTTCCCCTGGAAAATGTATGTCATTTTTGCTGCAGTCAAAATACTTAACGGACTCAGGAATGGGGAATCTAAATAAGCTAAAAATAATCCAACTACTCAACTAGTTTGTAACTGCAATGCATGCTGATCTTTAACCCTTTCCTCAGATGATAATTTCTGTTCCCGGCGGATTGGAATAGTATTGTAAACTGTAACTCTTAATTCTTATTTTAGCAATAAGAATAAAGCAAAATCGATCCATAAGCTGTAACCCAAATCTTGCAGCCAAACATATTTCGGTTGATTATAAGACCAGTTAGAACTTTTAGGTTGATTCGAAACATCACGAATCGAATCATAATATAATGATAATAATCTTCCTTTTTAACTCCAAAACCATGACGGAAACATCAAGGACAGAGATACGGGTCGACCTGGGAGAATCGGTGGGCGGCGGCGTGCTGCTGGTGCTCGAGGTGGCGGCGCTCCACAGAGAGGGCGACGAGGTAGGAGAATATCATGCCACCGAAGTAGACATGGTAGAGAGGCTGGATGGAGCCTGTCTCGATGTACTTCTAGATGTAGCGATCAACCGCCTGGTCCGCGCTCTTCTTGATGTGATCCCATGACAGCTTGGGCTTCAGGTACGAGGGAAGCTCCCTCACCTTCATCCCCTTGATCTCGTTGTAGAACGCTCGCAGCGCCATTGGAGCACCGCCATAGCTCAAATCCATAACCACATAAATCGAGATGACCCAAAAGAGGCGGACTCTGCGGATCCACGACCCCAGTTTCCGATCTGAATTCGAAAATTCTCATATTTAGATTCATATTCGGGTCGCATGTTTCTTACCGGACTTGGATTTGGGCATTCAGTGAGATCCGATCCGATAGCAATCTGCGCTTTCACGAATCGTTTGTGTATTTGACGGATTTTGCCTCGCTGACGGCAACTACGGTGCATCAGCCCGTGTTCCGAAACGTGGACGGTGGAGATCAATTGTGACGTGTCGGGCTTGACTTATTATAGCTGCTGCCTGAGGGAACAACATACCACTCAACTCGCTCCCTATCTCGTCTCCGCGAAACACAATCATTCCGTTTTCCGTTCGGCAATGGCGGAAGAACCCCAAACCGATCGCTCTCATCCCCATCCGACACCTCCAACCACGAATAGCGCTGTTACACCTCAGGTGCGTGTAATCGTTTGGATCCCTTCGACCCCGCCCATGGCTTGGCCGTCTCTTTTTGATTCATTTGCTGGATCGGATCGGTTTCGTTAGAGGTAGGGTTTGTGTCTGCCGATATGTGGGTAAAACACGATTATTCTGCTTTCTTGCCCACTTCGGAATTTTATGATTATACGTCTCGCTTCCATTCGTTCAACTCTGCGTTTGGTGACTTTCGTCTGAGAATCGACATCTGGGCTTCTTGTGTTTTCTCTGAGTCATTGGTTTATAAGTGGAGTTTGGAAGCGTTAAAGATGTAGTCTTTTTCATCCCTTTTCTCGTTACATCTCGTTTGTGATGGGTGTGTCATTCGGGAATATATGAGCCATATGGGCGGTAAGTAACCATCTGAAGCGAAGTGATAATTTCCCCTCTTCTCGAGGAAAATATAATATATCAGCTTGTGCAAATTCTTCAACGTAGATGTTAAAGTTGGATTTTTTTTAGTGCACATCTCTTTTCTGTGCACTATTAATTGCATTGGAGAAATTAATTCCTCTAAGAAGGGCCCAATTATTTTGTCTTTTGATGGTTACTGACCTCGTATGTATTGGCAATTCAGGTACCTGGTATTTCTGGCTTCCAGGTGTCTCCACTCATTTTGCCTGGAATGCTTCCTATCCAAAATCCAGATTACAATGAACATGGATCAGGAATTTATGCAATTCCATATCTTCCATACACGAGGCCAATGGCTGGGTTTTCTCCTGATACTCTCATTCCAGTAAAGTATAACATACCAACGTACGCTTTTATTTCCTTCTGCTAAATCATATCTTCTTTTCTTTTGGGTTTAATCAAATTGTAGGCATTTAAATCGAGTCTCTTTTAGTTTCTTAAGACTTCCCCCTGATATTTGTGTTGTTAAAAGCAAGGAACCTGGCTCACCTGTGAAGCCTCTGCAATGTAAAGATAATTGCCTAAAACTGGATACAAAATGAGGTGTAGCTTTGTCATGTTTGCATTCAATCAATAATTTTCAATTTCTGGATACAATGTTGAAGTTCTTCTTTGAGAAAAATTTACTTTTAAGCAGTATTGCCCATTTGATCCTTCATTAAACTTAAGTGCACACATAAACTTGAGAACATATTTTTGTTGAATTATTTTTCACTGTAATAGCTGATGCCTTTTCTGGTAATTTACTTTTGCCAATTTGTCAGAGGGTTTTCTGTTAGTTAGAACACTGTTACTGTTATTTTCCTTGCCGTTTTGTCCTTGGTTTTGGTGACATTAATCCAACTGTACCTTCTTTTTTCTGATTATCATTTGTCAATCCATCACATAAATCGATGTCCATCTTTTGAAATGTCTTTTGCAAGATACTGTTTCTTGAAAAGCAAGATATAAGAATGTGAAGAATGGACTATATTCAGTCTAAATATTATTAATTATACAATTGGTAACCATATAAATTTACATTGCTATTGTGCATTGGCAGGTTATTTAAACAGGTAGAGTATACAAACAGCATCCTTCTGCCTAAATAACTACCATGAAAATAGAACACCTATTGCTTTGCAGAATCATACCTTTTGCCCATTGACCACTTTATTATCACGATTTTGCTGAAGGATTATAAGTCTTATAATATTTACATACTTAGCTGAACAGAATTCATTTTTGCCTTTCTTTCATCTTAGAATCCTTCTGCTCCTTCTTCCCCCTTCTTTACTCTTTTGAGGATCTAAAATCAGCTATGAATATTAAAAATCAGACAACTTCGGTCGCATTTGATTGATTCTGGCCAATTCCAACTTATTTCTGGCTATAAGGTTGACAAATCAATTACAACAGATCAGTCTTGGATGAGGAATCAGATGTGCTGTGCTAAAATTGGCCAAAACTGCAACTATGCTTGTTGGTCTATGTGATAAACAGAGTGAAAGTATACTAGAAACAATAATGTGAACACATTCTTTTCTTATATCTTATGTGCATCTTTCAGGAGGCCAAGTTCTGGAGGAGCTAGTGATGAGCATGGGCAGGAAGCGAGGCAGCAACATGGCCCTCAAAGACAAGTAGCAGTAAGGAGATTCCACTTTGCATTTCAGCTTGACTTGGGTCTGATCATCAAGTTGGCGGCTATGGTCTTTCTTCTCAGTCAGGATGGATCATCGCAAAAGCTTTTTCTCCTTATTTTCTTTGCATCATTGGTTTATCTGTGAGATCAAATTCTTTCACTATAATACCTGGAATAGATTTTGTGCTTTCATTTGCCACAGTTTGCATTTAGTCCCAGTCAATCACCAACAATCTACAATCCTCTGGCTATTATCGGAAATGTAAATGTGATAGCAGAGTTTTGGCTGGTGTCTTAATAGCTTTTGTGGTGGATCGTTTGTCTCAACTTCTAATTTCTTTATGCCTTCCTCATTCATAGATATCAAACTGGAGCTCTTGCTCCTTTTATACAATGGCTTCAGCAAGCAGGTGCTCCTCGTCGATTGCAAGCTCCTATACGGCTACAGAATGGCCCTCCTGTTGGTCGAGATGGTCAGAATAATCCTCAACCTGGTACGCTCCTAAACCTGTGAAGAGTATGTTCCTTGATGTCCTCTCAAGTCTTAACTACTATTTTGCTTTTCTTCATCTCAAGCCATAACATCGTGCCAATGAGTTTTGGGAACATCACCTAAGTGAATCATTGAGAGAATTGTATTCATGGTACCAAATTTTCCTTTGTAGAGATTATGCAATTGCTACTTTGTGGATGGACCTCTATAGCAAATTCTGGAAAGCCATTTCAAACAAAGTTGAGCTGGAACCATGTGTTTTTTCTGTACTAAAACATGTCTTTTTAATGGCTGCAGTTGAAAATCATGGTGTTGATGATCAGAATCGGAACCAACCAGCTGAAATCCAGGAGCAACCAGATACCAATGACAACCATCCAGAACGTGAAGGACACCGAAACAATTTTTGGGGGGTGGTGAAAGAGATTCAATTGTTTGTTGTCGGGTTCTTGACTTCTCTTCTTCCAGGCTTCCATAACAACAATTAAGTTATTTCCATATGTCTTTTCCAAACAATCAATAGGTTGTGATTATTTAGGTCTGAACATGAGCAAAAAGGGTAACTGAGAAGGTTATAGTCTGTTCTTACCACTACCTTCATGTTTCTTCGAATACAAGTGGATTCTTATGTCATGTGGAAAGTTTGATTTTGATTTTAACCGAAACTGTGTATGATATCGGTTCGATGTGTATGATAGATATCACTTTGGAAAAGTCATAGGCCTCACTTGCAAACCATTGTGAAATGTCCCAACATTCAATCTAAAGTTGGGACAATAGTTATCTGAAATTAACCATGCAAACCCAATTAGAAGAGACAGCACAACAAAGGTTTGGTTTATGTTACTTATGACCATTAGTGCAGTCTGTAGCGCTCACACTGTGAGCTTTGGCTTTTTGGATATATTGGATTTTGCAAAAAAACACCCTTTTTTCTATTTATATATAGTTGAATCAGTAGGTTTACTTGGGATTTTTGTCACGTGTCATTCGTGGAGGTGATCAAGTAGGACGCTTTTGGGTTGGGTCGAGGGCCACGTCGTGTTTTTAAAGTTCATAACTTATGCCTACGTGGGTTGTGGGTGACAGGTTGGCTTCAAAGCGGTAAAGGGGAAGGGAGGTCCATCCGGTTCTGAAGCTAGAACGCACATGAAAAATGTGTGGCCTACGAAGACTTTGGGTTGGGCGCGGTATCACGTGGCATTCTTGGAGCCCATAAAAGTGGGCTTATTGTAAGACCTCCCTCGGGATTGACTAATTGGCTGCAAAGCAACGAGCAGAAAGGGACGATGCAAGACGCTTCTTAGTCGAGCACCTCTAGGTGGGTCCACTGGTTGCTAACACGCGACAGAAGCCGGATCGCGAATGCCGCCGATCTCACCCATGTAATGATAGAACGAGATCCTTTCGCTAGCCATGTCACGGACGGAAACAAGGTATTCAATGGAATGCTTGATAAAGCGTCTACCTAATAGAATTTAATATGCTTCTAACATCAACATGTGCAGCAACCCATCATTAGGTCTACTACTGCAAACAAGCTTTATTCTTAAACCTCCTTAGAGGGAATAAATGAAAAGGTTTGTGCCATCCAATTAATTACTTCGACATCTTAGGTATTCATGAAGTGAGTGGAGTGGGGGAAGCATTACTCTCTCTCTCTCACACGTTCTGCATTCTGGGCTTTTCTAATCAACTCAGATCAAAGAAACGACAGAATGGGATTTCGTGGTCATGTGGCTGAATCAATCGAGAGAAGAAGAAAATAATGCTCACACAACTGCAATCTTTTGAAGCTACAGGATTCCAAAGTCACCAGCAGAGATGCATGTTTGTGATGACAAGAAGCTTGCAAATATCCTAAATAGATAGGAAAAAGGGGAAGTTGAACAACATTTTCTGTCCAAAGTTTAAATAACCAAAGAAGATAAGGAAAAATCAATTACATGGCATAGTGTACCACATAATAGCAGCCATCCCAAGCATACTGGAGCAATTCTGTGCCATCCCAAGTACCCCCCCCCCAAACAATCTTCCATCCTTTTTCAAGGACCAGATTGGCAGAATAGTATTACCAAAGCTTGAGCTTCACAATTTTACAAGGATTCTTACAAGATAAATGATTTCTCATGATCGAGAGAGATGTCGATCTGACCAATATCTAAAACCTTGCTCTGAATTAAAAAATCATCTACAACATTGTTAATATACAAGGATTAAGCTGCATTTCTTCATATCTTTCAAGTCGAAATTATATATTAAGTCAGAGACTACATCGAGCAAGAAAAGTATGAAATGAAAAGAAAAAAGAAAATGAAGGTTTTAGTATATTACCTTCTCATCACTAGATCTTGTGACATGGTAATTTTCATCAATAGATTGCCAAGAACAGTAACATCAGAAAGAGAATAACCACAACATATGTGATTAACACAATATTTAAAGAATAAAGGGGAGAAACCATACAGTTATATTCTTCAGTAGTTCATACGTCACTTGTGCAGCACGGTATGATTTTGGATGCCACTTTCCTTCGGACGAGTCACCGACCAGTTTGCAATGTCAAAAAGGTCAATCATCTGCACGGTATGATTTTGGATGCCACTTTCTTTCGGACGAGTCACCGACCAGTTTGCAATGCCAAAAAGGTCAATCATCTGCAGGAATCAGAGATATTAAAACCCTGGAAACCACTAATTAAATTACCAGATACAATATAACTTTGCAAGCTGACAACACAAATGATCAGACAGTGAGTTGAGTCGGCGGATAGTGTTTATCAGCATAACAGTTACGTCCATTAAAGCCTGGCTGTAAACTGTAAGCACATTTTCATGAGACTATTCTCCATTTTATTTTTCTAGATAAAAAGCAGAATGATATGTGAACCAGTTTTGAAGGCAGTTATTCATGTGCATTAGAATAAAGTTGTCATGATTCCAAGACTGCAATTGCAACGATATAAACTAAACAAATACATAAACAAAAGAAGACCCTGGCAATTACTGCTCAAACAAAAAAGTTACGTAAGGCAAATACATGGATATACTTTCATGACCAAAACTCACGTAAAGCTCGAGCTCCCATTTCTAATGAGAACACATAAAATAGTACATGTCATAGGTTTGAAAGCAACATATAAAGTCATCTATATACTTAACGTAACCAGTGATCTCATCATTGCTTATCCTTATCCTTTTCTTAAGCATAACTATTATTATATCATTGACATATGTGATTTTTTTCGTCACAAGAACGATTTTCAAGTTACGAAGTTACTCCGTATAATTTGAACCAATGAGAGTAATATATTTCTAACAAACAAAGATGTAGCATAAATAAATAACATACAGATTTTGTAGAAAAATAAATAACCAAGATATAGACTTCGATCTTGATGTGCTCCAACTATTTTTCTAGCAAGTTAGTGACATCCTAAATACGTGAAACGAAAGTTTCCAATAGACTTCTAGTGGGGATCGAGATTCAATCGATGTCTTAGTGTAACCTCGAGTGACTCGATCAATCACACAAAGCCCAAAAGGCAAACAACTCTAGACGTTCACAACTTCTTATGATTCTCGTCCTGTTTGGCCTCTGAACCACCATGGCCTCGAAGGACTCGACCAACCATGATGTTCAGTTAAGTCATCACCATCATTATAAGACGAGTTTGATTCGATGATATACCCTTGAGGGACTCGACCAAGCATACTATATCCTCAGGTCACTAGTGATATCTCAATGTTATAGGAAAGATATTAAATTACGATATAAATGAGCCTCGTGAGACTCAACTAACTCAACTTACGTCGGGAATCGATTCGTACCTATAATGATGGAAGGCCACGTGCGTCAATATAATTGTCTCATGTTGATCGACTTATTATTATCGAGAGAGGTGATTTTTATTTGGTCTCTTATGACATATCACACACATATATATTTAATATATATCTACATCGCATGCAAATATATATACATATCTAGTATGTGTACAACCAATCACACATCGTATGAGCAATCACATCAGATGATCATGGACCACATCCTAATGTGATCAAGCCCGAGACATCGACCTAATTACTCACATTAAGATCTGTGTGCAATGGCGCATCTCCATGCTTTGTGATCGTTCATCTTATCCTCACCGGTTTCGTCAATATCTTGGCATATCTCCATGAGTCATAATCGTTTGTCTCGGCCTCGTGGGTCCTGCTATCATCTCTATGCTCTCGCTGCGCCTCCTTGTGTAATTACAACATAATCATAAGCACATAGATCCGACAATAAACAAGAAAAAAATAGAAACTCATAGGCCTTTAATAATAATAATAATAATAATAAATCACACATATACATCACATCACATAACCCATGATCATTTGTCTACATCATACATCATATGTACATACCACTGTATAGGACTATTAGATAAATAATAATAGTTAATTAAAACTTTTAATTAACTAATATTTTTTTTAAAATTCAGGACATATAGAGAATTTTTTAAATTATGAAGGGTATTTAGGTAATTTGGACAAAAAGGATAGAACTCGAAATTTATGAAATTACGAGAAACAAAACTATCATTTGTCTTAAAAAACCCTAATCCCTTCCTTCTCCCTTACTGCGTTGCGGCCACCGCTACACTACCGACGGTGGCCACTACAACGGGGAGAAGGCACCGCTCGTGCCCGTGGACGGCTTGCCCGTGGGCAGGAGCCACTATGGCGGGCACCCTTGCAGACAGGTCGCCCGTGGGAGAGCGTCGCCTATTGGGGCTCGCTCACGGGCCCAACGCTCGCAGGTGCCACCATTGTGGCTGCCACTATAGGTAGCCCTACCTGCAGGTGCCTAACCCGCAGGTGGCGCCTGCTATAGGCAGGTCGTCGGCAGTAGCCTGTCAGCAGCCAGCCCCTTGCACGCATATGGCAGCCAAGGTTGCCATCTATGAGGGCAATAATAGTTGCTGCATTTTCTCGTTGTTGTATCAAAAATTTTGACATTAAAAGACTTTCTAAAACACAACATACATAGTTCAAAATCAATCTTTTGCATAAACATTATTACTATGATATCACTATATTAAAATATAAGAGTGACATCTCATGCATAACAGAAGAATATAAAATAAAAATCCTAAATTTTCTAAAAGGTATTCACTGTCGTATAGGTGTGCAAAAACCCATGAAACTGAAAATTGTTAGGCTCAAGAGCACTAAGAGGGGGGGGGGGGTTTGAATTAGTGCAGCGGAAAACGTCGAAATTCGTACGATGAAATCGTTTCCGACGTAAAATCGTTTTCGTACGATGAAACTTAACTAGAAAGCGAGTTCGTAAAGGAGTACAACAAAAGTAAAGTGGAAGTAAAGCACATATGGAGGTTTGCAGTAAGGTAAGCAGCAAGAATAAATGAAAACCAGATAGCACCACAATTTTAGAGTGGTTCGGTCAATCTTGATCTACATCCACTTTTGGCTTCCTCCTCCGACGAGGTCACCGACGTCCACTATAGGCCTTCCTTTAATAGGCGAAGGCCAACCACCATTTTACAGTTTCACTCCTTTTGACGGGCTTAGGAGACAACCCTTGTATAATTTTCTTTCCTCTCTTGACAAATCAAAACTTGGAAGAGAAGAGGAAGGAGAACTTTTAACTCATACAATACTTTTGAGCTCTAAAAATCACAGAGTAAGATTGGATTTTCGGTTTCTTTGGTTGCCCTTTCAATGCTGAAAGGGTGGGGTATTTATAGGCCTTGAACTAGTTTGAATTCCGAGCTCAAAATTGTCATCTCCCGAAATTTCGGGGTCTGGCGGTTGCATCGCCTAGTAGAGCTCGGAGACTGAGCCTCTAGGCGGTGCCACCTCTTGTTAGGGGCGGTTGCACTGCTTGGCAAAGCTCGGAGACTGAGCCTCTAGGCGGTGGCACCGCCTGACAGGGGCGGTTGCACCGCCTAGTCTCGCTCGGAGACTGAGCCCAAGCGGTGCCATCGCCTGACTAGGGTGGTTGCACCGCTTGGCAGAGCTCGGAGACCGAGCTCATGCGGTTCCACCGCTTGCCAGGGGTGGTTGCACCGCCCAGCCTAGCTCAGAGACTGAGCCCTAGGCGGTGCCACCGCTGACCCAAGTGGTGCCACCGCTGGTCAAGAAATCTGGGTTCGAATGGGCTGATCCATTCGGCCCAATTTGGGTCTGTCAAGGGCTCAATTGCCCCAAGATTAAGTTAATGGGATCACCTCCCATTTCTAACTTAATCATCGTGCTAACTATGATATTTCTTAAGACATTTACTGCAACTTGCTCTGGTGCGTCAATCGCTTCTTCCGACGAGCTTCCGGTGAACTTCCGTCGATCATCCGACGAACCCTTAGTGATGCTCCTGCGGACTTCCGACAAACTCCTGGACTTGTGACGATCCACTTGGTGAGTTCCGACGAGCTTCTTTTGGCAAGCTCCTGGACTTCTCGGATTTGTTCCTGCAGAACCTCCGACGACCGTCCGGACTTCTGTCGAATTCTCGAACTCCCAACGTGATCATAGTCTTGACTCCGGCGCAACTCCTGCTACATGTCTTACTTTCATCGTAGTTAATCCTGCACACTTATCTCAACATATAGATTAGATAACAAATGACAATTGACTTCATCATTAAAATATGAGATTCAACAAAAACCACGTGTGAGATAGTTATATTACCTAAGGAGATCATATATCCCTAAATCCCTACAGATTTGTGGGAGAGGATGAAGGTGGTCAAGTGTCCTCCTCTCTAGCGGTGATCCACATAGTAGGAGCTATGAAGATGCTCTTCGAATCACTATCTAAATCTTCACACTTGCTATTTGAGGAGAATAGGAGGTAGTAATCAAGAAGCATAACCTATGGCCCTTTGGTTCTCTCTTATTTATAGATGCTCATTGTTAACTTAACCCTAATGGATCCTACCCTATTGGGTACTAGATTTTCATTCAATTACCTAAACATATTAGATTAGTAGATCTCTATCCAATAATATCTCATTGGCTCTTATTAGATCTCATCCATAGGATCCAATAATTCAGAGGCTTATTGGATATTAAATAAGATAAGGGCTATAGAGAATATCCCATATCCAAACATATACTCGTCGCAACACCTACTATATGTGTGTGACCCTATAGACCCAATATCTAGTTGGACATGAGTCATACCTATCAGAACTTCTTCTAGTTCAGTGAATTATTATCTCCATAATAATTCACTCAACTCATCGACTATAGATGTACTGGGCCACTATGTCATAGTCTCCAAATGATACAAGGGAATCCAATCCATCAGACTTGTCTGTCCTTAATTACCGTGTGCCTATAGTCTCTCATCTATCTAATACCCTAGAGACCATATACTAGGTATGATGCTATTATGCCCATATAGTTTCTACTCGAATCTCTCTCTAATCGGATTCTCTTGAAGAACTCTTTCTCTCTCAATCCAAATAACCCTGACTAGGGATCTGTCTAAGCAAGAATACATGGGATAAACATTAACTATAGACCTCAAAATCTCATCCTAAAAGTTTTTGGGTAGCTTGGCCTATGAAAGCATACATTTGATCTTTTCTATGATAGTGTTGTTCATCCTATCTACAATTGTATTATGCTGAGGTGTACCAAAAACTATCATCTTATGTTGGATGCTATATGACATACAATAATCATTAAACAATTATATGTACTCACCACCATTATATAATCTTATGTATTTCAATTACCTTTTTGTGTCCCTTTCAACTCTAACATAAAACTCTTTAAATACGTTAATAACTTAATATTTAGTATGTTGAATCTCATATTTTGATAATGAAATCAATTGATGAATTAATGATCTAATCCATATGATGAAATAAGTGATACAGGACTAACTACAATCATGAAAATGGTAAAATAATTAAAGAAAAATCGAATATTGGGCTAGAGTCAATGATCGAGCATCGAGCTGGATGAATCAGGGGATACACTGAAGGATTGGATGATGCAGTGAAAGCTCACTAAGAGTTTACCGAAAGCTCGCCAGAAGTTCATTGGGAGTTTATCGAAAGCTCGTCGAAAGTTCACCGAAAGCTCGCTAGAAGATCGCTGGGAGTTCATCGAAAGTTCAGGAGAGTTTGGTTGAACAATTGACGTGCCAAATAACTTAGATTGCTTGTATCATAATTATTTTAGCCTTACCTATCATAGTTAGGACTTTATTTTAAGTTAGTTTTAGAAAAAATCATACTAACTCAATTATTGGCCAATTGGGCCCAAAACATAGCTAAATTAAGCCGATTAGATATCCCATTCAATTACTTGGAGCCACATCAAGCGGTGGCACTACCCAGACTGAGCGGTAGAACCGCTTGAGGCTTAGCCTCCTAAGTGGTCTAGGCGGTGGTATCGCCTAGACTAGGTAGTGGTATCATCGATAGTTAATGCTGCCAGACGATGGTACCACTAGAGCCCAATCTCCAAGGCTTTATCACTCGGTGGTGCCACCCAGGCTTAGTGGTGGTACCACCCAATGTCAGTCTGCAGGTGGTGATACTGCTTAATACTAGCGGTGGTATCGATAGTTCCTTAGAAATCTGGGATGAGATATATTTTGGCTCCATTTTTAAAGTAATTGGGGCCTATAAATACTCTACTCTTTCCTACATGAAAGAGCACAAAAAGTGTGATAGGAGTCTTGAGATTTTGAGTTGTAAAAGTATTGAAAAAGTATCAAGTGTCCTCCTCTTCCTTCTTTAGTTTTGTCATTATTTTAAGAGAGGTGTGAGGCTTATAAATGTTGTCTTCATAGTATAGGTCCAAACTTTCTTGGAAAACTTATCCATAAAGTAATAAAGTAAAGTACACCACCGATGCCAAAAACATTAATAGATCCACCATGAATTTTTGTTCTCAAAAGACCACATACATATGTATAAACATCATCCAAGACATATATTTTTCTAGATAAAACAAGACTAGCAAAGGAAACTCTATGTTATTTATTAGCCAAACAATCAATACAAGAGTTCAAACATGTACCTTTGAGGTCTAGCAATACCTCTCTCTTGAAAAGAACTTGTAGTTCCTTCTCGCTCATGTGTCTTAATTGCCTATGTTACAATTCCATACTAAAATCTTTCTATGTAGTATTCAATAGCTCACTACATACTTTAGCCTGCAATCTATACAAAGTATAACATTTTTTCTCATTAGCTATAATAAGAGAACTCTTACTGAGTTTTTATTAACCTCTATGAAATCTCCTATCAAACTCTTTATCATCTAATCTTATAACTGAAATTAATCTTAGCCTCAAATCAACCATATACTTCATATCCTTAAGCACCATCTTACAGCCAATGTTAGTTTTTATATAGATATCACTCATGCCGATGATATATGCCATGTCATAGTTGCCAATTTTGACAATACTAAAATTTTCAGACCTATAGGTAGCAAAGAACTCCCTCCGTGGTGTAGTATGATAAGAAGCATCTGTATCAATAACCTACTTGAGATCCTAACACATAAAAGAAAAAAATATCATCATAAGGAGATAAAATCAAATAATCACCACCCTGTACTATACCTATGGTATTATCTTTTGATTCTATAGGCTCTACTTCATTTTTCTTTTTCTTATTCTTCTTAGGTTGCTTGTATTGATTCTTATAATGTCTTTTCTCACTATAGTTATAGTAAATAATATCTTTTCTTGATCTTGACTTGCTTCTACTCATGCGTAAACCGCTTCTATCTTTGGATTTTGACATCCTTATGTTCTCTGAGATAAGTGCTCGTGAATCAATTTGAGATGTTGCTGAATTCTTTCTTCTCAACTCATTCAACAAACTGCTTGTTACTTGACTCATGGTGATAATACCATCTAGTGCAGAATTACTGAGGGAAACTACTAGTATCTCCCAACTTTTTGGCAATGAACAGAGAAGTAACAATGCCTACAACTCATTATTAAAAGATATTTTCATAGAAGATAACTGGTTAGTGATACTTTACATTTCATTCAAATGCTTAGTAATAGAAGCACCCTATTTATATTTCATGTTCATAAGTTTTCTGATCAAGAAAGCTTTGTTGCTAGCTGTTTTTCATTCATAGAGACCTTCCAACTTTTTCCAAAGAGAGTATGTATAACTTTCAATAGAAACATGGTGAAAGACACTTTCATCGAGCCACTGTTGAATAAACCCGACTGTTTTTCAATCTAACTTCTTCCACTTATCATCTATCATAATTATGAGCTTTGCATTATCCCTTTGCGAAGATCCATACAAATCCTTGTAATATAAAAGATCTTTCATTCTTGATTTTCATATCATCCAATTGTTTTTGTTTAAACTAATCATACGAGAAACACTTACAACCTCCATGTTCGAATACAAAAAATAAATATTACCAAAAATCTTGCTCTAATATCAGTTGATGGGATAAAAAGAGAACTTTGTATATGAATAAATACAAGCAAGCCTTAACACGTAGCAGAATTAAATGACAATCATAATTAAATAGGATATCAAGATTTAGTAGAAAACCTCTCCAACATGAAAAGTAAAAACCATGGGGTAAGCCAAAGAAAATCCACTATAAAAATAATGAATATATAAATATAAGAGTCTTTTGCCCAAAACCCAAACAATAATCATAAGAGAATAACTAGGATACAAAGATTACGTTAGTGTGCACAATATCCAAAATATCCTCAAGTAATCATAACAATAATTTATTCTAAATCTGATCTAATTTGAGATAAAAACACTATATAGATGATTGAGAATAGTCTTTGCATTATTCTTATTTTCTTTTCTTTTCTTCTTCTCTTATTTTTCTGCCCTTTCCTTTTCTTTTACTAAACCATGTTGCTATATATATATATATTTTTTTTCCAGCTGCCGCTGCCATCTTTTTCTGCCCTAGCTGCCACACCTATGAGTTAGGGTTTAGGTTAGAAAAAAGTGGGTTGTGGTTTACTAAAGCCCACTGTAGGCTGAGCTAATGGGTTATCTACCCAATAAACAAGATTATCAACAGGAGGAGCAGGATAAGAAGCTAGAAAGTCCACTCTCAAATCAACGGTAACGGTGAAAAGGTAAGCAGTAAGAAATTCTTCAATTCAAATGAAGTTGAATGAGTATAGTTCAAGTGGAGAGTAAGGATCAGGAGAGGCTAAAGCGGGAGAAAAAGAAACAAAATGAGTATAGTTCCTTGCTAGGTATGATAGAGAAAGGTAACTAATAGTGCTATTACGTTGCTCATCCTATTGCTCGTTGAATTTCAGAATTAATATAAGGGTATGCTGCGTTGTTCATACACACTTAAGCAGCTGCCCTAACACACACACACACACACACACTCACACACTTTTTTGTTTATGCGCAGCGCCAACATGCTAATGCACTCCCTGCTCCATGTCACATGCAACATCAGGTCATGGAAGCATGGGCAATTGGGGTGCGATGCAACTGCCAGTACTATCTATGCATGTTGTGTACCAGATTCTTAAGTAGCTATATCAAACAATTCTGAATGAAAGTGGATTGTGTGGCTGTAATGTCGCAGTTTTGCCAATAGACCATCAGCACATCTAAGTTTTCTCACTACTAAGCAGCATATTCTTGCAAACAAGAGAGAGATAGCCAGTCTTTTGAGCAGCATCTTAAGGACCAACGACGATCCCATCCTAAAAAGGAAGTAGGCTTATCGCCTATTCCTCTTCTTCCTATTAATCTAATCGACTCATCCCACATCCCCCTACTTATTTTTCTTTGCAATCTTAACCCTCTTATTGATAGCTATGAAACAAATCGAATTCAGGGAGGATGACAAACAAGAAGAAAGAACCAACCACAACTCCACCCTGTTGCCTCTCTTCCACTTAGAAAAAAGACGAGGGAAAGACAAACATTAGGAAAAGCTCCTAGAAAGAAGGATCCCCGACTCCACTCATGACAGGGGGAATAAGAACGAGTAGGTAAAGGTAATGCATGCCTCTGACTCTTGTTCTAGTTCTGTATAGTATAAGAAGAGGTATTAGTAGTAGCCTGCCAACCGTGCTCTTTCAGTAGTATTGGTAACCCTCGGATCCCCTTGTCTTACCCGAAGAAAAGTTCCTGAACAGAGCTCACTGCCCTAGCCGTATGACTACCCTTTGAAGGAAGGCCAAGGTTTCAATCAAGCAGTGCCAGGATGCTCCTTAAATAGCAGCTTCTCTCGATAAGGGCTTTCTTACGGGCATAAACATAAAATCAAAAGCAAATAAGTAAGTAGTAGGCTTTAACCGGTTTTTGCTAAGCAGTGAAGGTACATTTATTTAATAGAATACGGTATGGCATTATCGCTTATATTCCAATTGTATTTTTGAGTATGTCTAGCTGTCCCTTGTAGCATGCTCGGGCCCCTTCATCCATTGCTTAGCCAGTTGGAGTCTTAGAAGAATCAACCAGGGTCTTTCTATCTGGGCAAAGAGGAAAGCAATTGAGTAAAAGACAGCTTAGGAAACCATTCCTTTCTCATCTAAAGGAATTCCTTTTATTCAGCGCATGAATGACTCTTGCCCTCGGCCACACTTACCTATCATAGGATAAGAAAGTAAAGGTGCCAAGCGCTACCACCTTTTTAAGGTTACTGTATGAACTTCCAAATTGAGTTGATAAAGATTTGATCTCTTGATCCATTATGCTAAGTATTCCACTAACACGATACTCAAAGTATTGAAAACGATGCAAATCCAAGTATTCTACTAACACGATATCTGAAGTATTGGAATCAACAATAGAAGAGAAAGTCGTAGCCGTAATAGATCTACGATCAGAGCAGAAAACAAGTAAAAGGAGATCAGACCTACAAAATTAGTTAAGTTAGAGACTACTTGACATGTATTTACTGCTTGGTAGTAGCTCCCAAGGAGTAAGCTCAAACCTGTTTGGATTAGAGCCAGTGTGAAAGACCTAAATTTATATCTCAATCGAGTATAGTAGTGCATCGGAAGGGGCTTATCAATCATGTTGAGAGCATCTTTCCAGTGGGATCTTGTGATACCGGTGATGCTCTTGATCCTCTAAAAGTTCTCTAGAGGGGGGGGGGCAATTGCTCATTGAACCTTCGCTTTGGGTTACTTCACTCCTGAAGATAGAAAAAGAAGATTGACTGCTTCTGGGCAAGGAATTTTACCTTATTTATTTATATCTACTTATGCTACAAAAAAGCCTAGTGAAGGAGTAATGCCTTTGAATCAAACTCCTACCCTCCCTCGTCTCTTGAACCTTAGGATAGTTTTAGACCTAAAGCTCCGTATGGTACTTGTTCTGTATATCTTTTCCATGGTTGGATCAGTCATTTTGGTCTATCGAGGGTGGATTTGACTGGTTGAGCTCTAGGGCGATAAAGAACCCACACCTATAGTTTGGACCCTTGCTTCAAGCTCTGCTCTGGGAGGAAGTGAAGTGAACACATACTTTCTTTGAGGTGAAAGAAATCCTTTCCCTATCTAGAGTAGTCTTGCCTCTCGTTAAAAGCAAGGGTTTTGATATCCTTGGTTCTCCGATCACTTGGAAGTAGGATGAATTTGTGCAATGGTTAAGGTTGACCTTGCCTCGATAGCTGGGTCGTTGGTGCCCTGTCCTCTTTCTTTTTCAGTCGAGTGATAAGAAACATGTGCATTGAGCTTCAGTGAAAAAGGAGTTTTCTTTAAAAGATTTTCATTTCTCTTCGGTCGAATGATAGATAGGATAAGATACTAAAAAGACAAAATAATGCACTGTAATAGCATAAGTGCTCTTGCTCCCCTCAGTAGGTTCGATTAAGTCCGTTCTACTTTCTACTTGGCTAACGCTTCACCCCTTGAGAAAATACTCTATCCCACGCTTATTTGTTAAATAATGATAGGACTCCATAATGAAATTTCTAATGGTTTTATAGCTACATGAAAGCTGTCAGCATTCTATACCATACCTTTATCTCATCTAAAAAGGAGAGCCATTGCTTTGGCTTAAATATAAAAAATAGCTAATTAGAAAGCATAACGGAATAGATGATAGTCAATCTTCCTTATTAATAGCTTAGCATGGTAATAGCCCAAAGACTATCGAGTGAAAAACAATGACTTTCTAGTCTACATACTTTGAATTGTTTGTGTTTGATTCATAGGCATTGGTAAATCCGTTTCCCCCCCAACACTATTGTTTGTGTTTGTGTTTGATTCGTAAGTATTGCTAAACAATGACTTTTTGCTTTTGTCTTGAATATGAGAAGTTGGAATTATTCTAACCTTGTATTTGATATATCTCTTGTTTAGACGTAACGATCAAAATACGAAAAACTTTCGAGATTTTGACCTTTCAACCTTGTTGTAACTATAACCTTATGTACCGATCTTTAATTTAGAAAATACTAAATTTATCCAAAAATAGACTCGTATATCTTTCTTTTGATGCTAAGTTTGATAAATTTGGAGTCTAATTGTTTACCCAAATTTCTGTTTCATTTAATCATATAGATCCTGTAAAACAAAGACCATAACTTTTGATCTTTTGATACTAAACTACTTATAAGTCTCTGTTGGAAACTCTGATTTATTCAAAACTTATTTTATTGAAAATTAGATTTATAGATCTTTCTTTCATTTGATATTTGAATTAAAAGATTTGGAGTCCAAACACCTTCCCAGTTATCTATTGAATCCGACCCTATAAATTCTACAAAATAGTGATTTTATTCTTTAATCTTTGGTTACTAAATTATTTATAACTCTATGTTATAACACCTGCCCAGTTATCTATTGAATCCAACGATACTGAGTAATTTAGAGCATAATTAGTTATTAAAATAATTTATGCAATATGTCTCTCAAATTCTATCAAAATCGAGCTTTGGTCGATTTTGCCTATTCTTATTTTATTCTCTTTGGAAATTGATTTTATCTAGCATTTTTTGTTCAATTGAGCTTTATATTACTACTTTGAATTCTTGTATACTCTTGTTCTTAAATTATTTGCATACTTAAAACCTTATATTACTGCTTTCGTATGGGCACATGTATGTTTCGTTGTTCTGCATATGCTTCCGATATGTGCTAAAATCTTTGTATGCTCTTACCTTTATTTTATTTCAAATTTGAATACATTTGTGAAAGATTATGTTTTCATTATATTGACTCATAAAGGCACATGTATATTTCATTGAACCGTATGTACTTTTGATATATGCTAATTTTATTGTTCATATTGTCCTTTTGTACTCTAATGTTTGTGACATACTATGAACCTTTGCCAAAAATGGTAAATGAAGTTATGCATAGAGTCTGCAATACTCTACTAGCCCCCTATGCCTTCACTCAGACGTAGGTAGATAGAGCTCCCAAATATGGGAGGCTTATGTTTAGTGATCATTTAGAAATGAATGTACTATATTATGTTATGATCTCACTTCAGCTTCTATATGTTTGATATGATATTCAGAGCTTTAGTTATGTGCTTCTATGTATACTTTGGATAAGAATGAAATAAATACAATGTTAAATACGATGTTTGAGCTTATATTTTGTATTTATTCTTTGATATGTTCCAAAATACTTCTTATGCCTTTGAGATGTTCATACGCCATCGATACGCTTTGAAATATTCTATATGTCATTGATATGCTCCAAAACATTTCATATGTCATTGATAAACTCCGAAATATTTCATTTATTATTGATATGCTCCATAACATTTTATACGTTATTGATATACTCTGAAATGTTTCATTTGTTATTGATATGCTTTGAAATATTCCATATGTCGTTGATATGTGTTGGAATATTTCATACGCCATTAATATCACCATTAATATGCTTAAATTACTCTCTATTCCATTTGTTATGAATTAAATATATTTTGAATGAAATGTCATTTATAATTTTATATCTAATGAGATAGTATCCTTGAATCTCTTGTATTCTATCTTGCATTGTAATGCCAAGTTTGCTTGTAGCTATGTCCTTTCTTATTTTGGATATATTTGTCACTCACTGAACTTTTTAGCTCACTTCATTTCTATATAAATATTTTAAGTTAGCTTGTCACTCTTTGAGATGTTAGCATTGAGTTGAGGTAGTGGAAGACTATTCAAATTGTGGGTAAACTTTGTCGGTTGATATATTGTGATTGTTGTATAAGCATATTTTATATGTAATAAAAATATTGTTCATAGGTTTGAATTGATATATCGTGTAAACGTGTTAAAAGGCCTCTCTCATTTGGAATTTTGAATGTTTAGTGTACGATGATATGAACTTCTAGTAAATAGTTGGAGTTATGATTGTATAAATTGTTTAGCTTGTGGATTTATAAGTATTGTTAATATTTTATTAAGTTGGTTTAGGTTTTCATAAATGTGAATTATCGAGTGATGTGATTTATGATTATAAACTACACAGGTTTTATGGATGTGAATTTAACTGAATATTTCTCAATATCCTCAAATGCTAGTTTAGATCCTAGATTGGTTTGTTGATAAAATTTTTAATATTATTGATTTAATAGACGTGATAGGAGTGGTATCAAAGCATGATTTGAGGATCACCGCAATATTTGATATGTTTGATGTGTAAAATATATTGAGATCTAGTAAACTATAGTAATCGGTGAAAATTTTCTTTAATGTCTTTTAGGAATCTAAGATGACAAGGACATATGGTCGTCTTGCTTCACATGTTGTTGAGTAATTAAGTGGGATGAAATGGGTGATTGGGGATATCAAATCAGAGTGGCATAGCAGATGCACGGTGAACCTAATCCATTGGTGGCAAAATAATGGATGATGCAATGGAGAAGATATTTTATATACTAAATTATTTTGATAATCAAAAGATTTCTTTTACCACCTTTATATTGGAAGGAGAGATTGAGTATTGGTGAAAATAATAAAAAGAATTTTTAGAAATCAAGGGCATGAATAGTAAGGACAAGTTTACTAATAAAAATATGATTGGAAATGAATCAAGTACACATGTTCATACCTTGAGAAATCATCAATAAAAGTAATAAAGTAGGAGCAACCACCTATGACATGAGTTGACATGGATCCACAAATATCACTATGTATAAGTTCTAGTAGTGTAGTGGCTCTCTCTTCAGTTCCACTAAAAAGAGAGTTCGTCAGTTTTCCACGAAGGCAAGGCTCACATGTTACATATGACTCATAGTCGAATGGATCTAGATATCCATCCATAAGCAACTTTTGAATCATTCTCTTGTGGATGTGAACTAGCCTAGGTGTGCACTGTTCACCTCATCTTATTTCCTTTTAGACACACACATATTCATTATATGTGTAGTAGTGTCTAATATAAACAAACCATTATGTAATGTTCTTCTCGTGATGATCTAATCATATAATAATATTGAACAACTATTATTCTTAAAAACTAATTTATATCCACTAATTATCAAACATGAAATAAAAATAATATTTTTAATAATAGAAAGAATAAAATAGCATGCATCCAATATAATAGTAGCTCCACCAGGTAGATGTAGGGTGACCTGACCAACAGCTACTGCAGCAACTTTTGCTCCATTGCCCATCTTGAGGTTCATCTCATCTCTCGGCAATCTCTTAGGTCTTACTAGAACCTGCAACGAATTGCATATATAATAAGCACTACTGGTATCCAATACCCATGTGTTATTATAAGAGTCTTACAAATGGAGATTGATTATAAATGTACCTGAAGCTTCTCCAAGCTTCCGTTTTTCCCTCTCTGCAAGGTACTCTTAGTAGTTCCTCTTCTGGTTCCCATCTTTGTCGTAGTGGAAGCACTGGCCTTTGTCCTTTATCGGGTCCCTTTTAGCAACATTTGTTTTACCCGATGTGACCTTGCCCTTGCCCTTCTAGCTTTTTTTTTTTTTTTTTTCTGGTCTCACCAGTATAGAGTATTAGCTTCTTTTTCTTGATAGTGCTCTCTGCCTCCCTCAATATATTGAGGAGCTCAGGAAGAGTCATCTCAAGCTTACTCATATTAAAATTCATTATGAATTGTGAAAAGGAATCTAGTGGGGACTGAAGCACAAGATTCACATATAGGTTATCCTTTATGACCATTCCTAGACTTGTGAGTTTTCCTATCCACTCAATCATCTTTAGGGCATGGTTCTAAACTGGTGTCCCCTTAGTCATCTTAGCGTGGAAGAGGTTCTTGGATATCTCATATAGCTGAGTCCTTCCCTGTTCCTCAAATAGTTTGTGGACATAAAATAATGGATCTGGCATCTATCTTTTCATGTTGTCTCTGTAACTCATGAGTCATAGAGCCCAATGTGTAACATTGAGCAAGAGTAAAGTCATCTATGTACTTTATATAGCGAGCGATCTCATCCTTGCTTGCCTCTTCCTCGGGTGTAGGCATTATTGTATCAAGGACGTATGCGATTTTCTCCGCCGTGAGAACAATTCTCAAGTTGCAGAGCCAATCCGTATAATTCAAACTAGTGAGGCAGTTGACATTAAGTATGCCACATAAGAGATTTGAAAGTGATATTTTCTAAAAATAAAGATATAGTATAAATAAATAATATATAGATTTTACAAAAAAAAAAAACAAATAAGATATGGACTTCTATCTTAATCTACTCTCATTATTTTCTTATGAAATACATAACTCCCTTCGGTATATGAATCGGAGACCTCCAGCAGATCTCTGGTGGGGATCGGGTTCCAATCGGCTTCTTAATGTAATCTTGAGGGACTCGACCAATCACCCTAAGCCCATAAAGGTACATAATTCTTGCCGATCACAACTTCTTATGATTCTCATCCTATTCAACCTTCGAACCACTATAGTCTCGAGGGACTTAACCAACTATGATGTTCGGTTAAGTCAACATCATCGTTACAAGATGAGTTTGATTCGATGATATACCCTCGAGGGACTCAATCAAGCATATCATATCCTCATATCACTAGTGGCATCTCTATGTTATAGGCAAGATAGCGAATTACGATATAGCTAAGCCTCGAGGAACTCGATCAACTCAACCTATGTCGGAAATCGGTCCCTACCTATAACAAAGAAAGGTCTCACGGGTCAATCTAATTGCTTCATGTTTATCGACTTTATATTATCGAGAGAGAAAATTTTTATTCGGTTTCCTAATGTGACATGTCGCATATATATATATATATATATATATATATATATATATATATATATATATATATATATATATATATATATATATATATATATATATATATATATATATATATATATATATATATATGTATGTATATATATATATATATATATATATATATATATATGTATATATATATATATATATATATATATATGTATATGTATATATATATATATATATATGTATATATATATATATATATATATATATATATGTATATGTATATATATATATGTATATATATATGTATATATATATGTATATATATGTATATGTATATGTATATATATACATATACATATGTATATATATATATATATGTATATATATATATATGTATATATATATACATATCTAATATGTGTATAAGTAATCATACATCACATGAGTAATCACACCAGATGATCATGGATCACAGCCTAATGTGATTAAGCCCGAGGCAGTAGGCCTAATCACTTACATCAAGATCTATATTTGTAATGGCATGCATCTTCATGTCCTGTGATTGTCCATCTCATTCTCGTCGGTTCCGTCGGCATCTCGGCGTATCTCCATACATCACGATCATCCGTCTCGACCTCATGGGTCCCGCTATCACTTCCACGCTCCCGTTACGCCTCCTCATGTGATCATAACTTAATCATAGGCATGTAGGCGTGACAATAAATAAGAATAAAATTGAAGACTCGTATGCCTGAATAATAATAATCATATGTACATGTACATGCACATCACAGAGTTCATGATCATTCGTCCACATCATACATCACACATGTACATATCATAATATAGGACTACTAGATAAATAATGATAATTAATTAAATCTTTTAATTAACTAATATTTTTTCTGAAATTAAGGACAAGTAGGAAATTTTTTAAATTATGAAGGGCATTTTGATAATTTAGACATAATGGACAAAAGATAAAATTTCTTAAATTCATAGGGGTAAAATTATTTTTTTGCCCAAAACCCTATTGCCCTTCCCCTACCTCTACATTGTGGTCGCTGCCACCTTGTCGGCAGCGACCATTATGCCGGGGGAGGGCGTGTCGCCCTTGTAGGTGGGCGCCGCTGTGGGCGGGCGCCCTTGTGGGCACTGTCACCCTCGCAGACACAACGCCCACGAGCAACGTTGTCCCTATGGGCACCCCTGCGGGTGTCATCCCCATAGGTGGCTCGCTCGCGGGCTGCCCGTGAGTGGTGGTTGCCCTTGCAGGCACCACCCACTACGGGCGAGCGCCTACTGAAAGGGGGCTCGCCCATGGGCCAAGCGCTCATAGGCATCACCCTTGCGTGCAAGCGTAGTGCCCGTGCATATCCGACCTACCTTGTAGGCGGCCCTGCTTACTGCGGATGGTCACCGGTCGCTTGTGGCCCTTGCACGCAGGTGGTCGAGACCTCCCTTGGGATATCTCAGCTAAGGCTGCAAGAAGCCTTTGGCTAACCTACGAGGGCAGCAACAATTGCTGCCCTATCTCGCCTTTTGCGTCAATGATTTTGACGTTAAAAGATTTTCTAAAACACAATACATGTAATTTAAAATCAATATTTTGCACGAACAACCTAGCTTTGATACTATTGTAGGAAAGTTTAGGGGCGACATCACATGCATAGTGGAAGAACATAAAACAAAAATCTCCAAATTTCCTAATGATATGTTCGTCGACGTGTGAAGATTGGTGCACAAAATCCATGAAACTAAAAACCACACGTGAGATAGTTGTGTTACCTAGGGAGATCGTATATCCCTGAATCCCTACAGATCTATTGGAGAGGATGAAGGAGGTCAAGCGTCCTCCTCTCTAGTTGTGATCCACACAATAGGGTTTCAACGGTGCTCTTCAAATCGTTACCCAAATCTCCACACCTGCTATCTAAGAAGGAGAAGAGGAGACGAGAATAGGATGTGGCAACCAAGAAACCTCTAGCCTATAGGTGTTTGGTTCCCTCCTAGTTATAGAGGCCCCTTGTCAACTTAACCCTAATGGATCCTGCCCTATTGGGTATTGGATCTCTATCCAACTACCCAAGCCTCTTAGATTGGTGGATCTTTATCCAATAATATCTCATTGGCACTTATTGAATCTCATTCATAGGATCCAATAATTCAAGGGCTTATTGGATATCCAATAAGATAGGAGCTCCGGCAGATATGTCATATCTGAACCTCTACTTATCGCAATGCCTACCATATATATGTGACCCTCTAGGCCCAATATCAAGCTAGTCATAAGTCATATCTATCATAACTCCTTCTGGCTCAATAAATTATTATCTCTATAATAATTCACTTGACTCATTAACTACGGACGTACTAGTTGTTGGGAAATCATGGGGGCGACATCATATGCGCAGCGGAAGAACAAGAAAACAAAAATCCCCGATTCCCAAAAAGATGTTCGTCGTCGTGCGAAGATTGGTGCGAAAAAATCCGCAAAAACACAAAACTGCGTATAGAGATTGTGTTACCTAGGGAGATCGTATATCCCTGTTTCCTTGCAGATCCTTAGGAGAGGGTGAAGGTGGTCAAGCGTCCTCCTCTCTAGCGGTGATCCACACAGCAGGGTTGCGACGACCCTCCTCAAAACTCCCACCTTCCTGAGGTGGAGAGGGAGAGGAGAATAGGAAAGGCAAGCAAAGACTCTAGCCTATGAGGCTGTAGAATCCCTCCTATTTATAGAGATCCCGTGTCAAACCCTAATGGGTCCTTCCTAGTGGGTATTGGATCTGCATCCAATAAGACAAGGGCTCCAATCGGATATCTCATATCCAAACCTCTACTCATCGCAATGCCTACCATATGTGTGTGACCCTCTAGGCCCAATATCGAAATGGCCGTGAGTCATACCACGAACTCCTTCTAACTCAATGAATTATTATCTCTGTAATAATTCACTGACTCATCGACTACTTTACGTGCTAGGCCACTACTGCCGTAGTCCCCCCATTTTGACAGGGAATCCAATCCATTGGACCTGTGCGTCCCCGTTACCATGTACCTATAGTCCCTCATCCATCTAATATCCCGTAGACCGTATATCGAGCATGGTGTTGTCGCCCATACGGTTTCTACCGAAGTCTCGCTTCTAATCGGATTCTCCCGAGAACTCTTTCTCTCTCAACCCAAATGACCCGGCCAGGGATTTGTCCGAGCAAGAACACATGGGATATTCCTCTCATGACGCCGAGAGTGGATGATCCTCTATCGACACTCAATAGCCCTCGTAAGGTCGACTACCACTCCCAATGACCAAACAGTACTAGATCCGGGACAGCCAAAACCTATAAGTCTGGTATCAAAGAGTGGAGCACTCATACAGGACATCCTTGGTGTCTCAAGTCTAAGGACCGGATACACCACTAGGACTACGGAATCATTTATGTCGACACTAAGGCATCATCAACCATCCAAAGATTCCAGAACGGATCAATCGGTGAACTCATTCTCCAATGAGCACATCAGATCATCCCTAGTGTCCTTACACGAGCATATGAGACCAGTTGCATCCATCATATGGACGGTATACAACACACCAGTCTATCCTATTATCACGATGTCCCTCTCGAGTAACCTATGACCGGGATTATTTAGGATATGTGTTTAAAGGTGAATCGATCTCATTATCGTGATCTCATCACGATCCGATTCCCATTGCACAAATCCAAGGACATCACAATATATATATGCATTTATGCAATAGTTATAAAGTGATATATGCCAAAATATAATAAGCAAAAAGATTCTGTATCAAGTCACACGTGCCATCACTCACGTGATTGGCTTGCTGGGCACCTATGACTAGCACTAGTTCCCTATGTCATAGTCCTCAAACGATATAGGGGAATCCAATCCTTTGGATTTATCCATCCACAGTTACTGTGTACCTATAGTCCCTCATCTATCTGATATCCCAGAGATCATATACTAGTTATGGTGCTGTCAGACCCATACGGTTTCTACTCGAGTCTTACTCTAATCGGATTCTCACAAAGACCTCTTTCTCTATCAATCCGAATGACCCTGGCTAGAGATTTGTCTAAGCAAGAACGCATGAGATATTTCTCTTATAACAACGAGAGTGGATGATCCTCTATCGACACTCAATAGTTCTCGTAAGACTGGTTGCCACTCCCGATGACCGGCTATGCTAGATCTAGAACTTTCAGGCTTATAAGTCTAGTATCAAATTGTGGAATACTCATACAAGACATCCTTGATGTCTCAAGTCTAAGGACTAGGTACACCATTGGAATAATGGAATCACTATCTAACAATAAGGTATCATTAACCATCCAGTATTCCATGAGCGGATCAATCAGTGAACTTATTCTCCAATGAGCACTTACATTGTAGCCTTAGTGTCCCTACACGAGTAGTTATGAGACCAGTTACCTCTATCATATGGATGGGTATATAGTACACCAGTTTGTCCGGTTATCTCAATATCTCTTTCGAGTAACCTATAACCAGGATTATTTAGGATCTATGTTTAAAGGTGAAATTGTCTCATTATCGTGATCTCAATACGATCTGATTCTCATTTCACATATCCATGGACATCACAATATATATGCATATATGCAACAAGCAATATAAAGTGATAAAATGTCAAAATATAATAAGCAAAAAGAATGTGTATCATGTCACACATGACATCACTCACGTGATTGGCTTGTAGGGTACATATGACTAGCAGCGAGTCTTCTAGCCGAGGCATATGACTCGGGCACAAATCCACCTTAGTGGGCTTTGCACGACTAAGATGCATGACTCGGGCATATGTCTGCCATAGCGGGTCTTTTGGCCGAGGCACATAACTTGGGCACAAATCTGCCTTAGTGGGCTTTGCATGGTCAAGGTGCATGACTTGGGCTCTATTTGGTCTAGGCACATGTCTCGGGCTCACGTCCACCATAGCGGGTCTTCTAGCTAAGGCACATGACTTGGGCACAAATTCACCTTAGCGGGCTTTGCACGGCCGAGGAGCATGACTCGGGCACACATCCACCGTAGCGGGTCTTCTGGCCAAGGCACATGACTCGGGCACAAATCCACCTTAGCAAACTTTGTACAGTCGATGTGCATGACTCGAGCACATGTTTGCCTTAGTAGACCTTGTTGGCCGCGGTGCATGACTCGGGCTTTGCTTGGCCGAGGTGTACAACTCAGGCTTTAGTTTTTTCAATGGTATGGTTGTTGACAAATAGCACTACCTTGACTCCCTAGGGTCGCTCCTCACCTCCTCGGTCATAGCCCAGGTTAGGAATTGCATCGCCCAATAGTAAGTGAAAACAACCACCCTCAGCTTATTAAGGGTCGGGCAACCAAGGATGATGTTGTACATCGAAGAGAGACTGACCACCACGAACATGACTATCAGGGTTTTGGACCTTAGCTCCTCCCCAATGATGATGGGCATGGTGGTGGTCTCAGGGGGAGAGAAGGAATCCCCATGATCCCAGTGAGTGCTTAGGTCATCGAGGTGAGACCCTTCTTAGTTAGGCCAAGCTTTTTGGAAAGCATCGAGGTACAACACATTGACAGAGCTCCCGGTATCTACCATCACCCTCTTCACTTGAGTGTTGGCTATTCTGAGTAAGATCACCAAGGCATCATCGCGATCGAGGTACTTGGCTTCTCCTGCCTCGAAGGTGATCTTAGGCATGTCCCTCTGCTTGGGACACTTCTCCACAATGGCTCGGGCGTAAGCTTTTCGTCCGGACATACTATCTCCCCCAATTGTTGGACCATCGACAATGACGTTGATCTGCTTCTTGACTGGGCCATAAGGGCATGGAGAGGGCTCTCGGGGCTCCCTAAGGTAGCGCCCGAGGTACCCCCTATGAATAAGCTCCTTGATCTAATACTTCAGATCTCAACACTCCTCGATGTCATGGCTATTGAATCTCGGATTTTGATGATGAAATTAATTGGTAAATTATTTGATCTAATCTATGTATTGAGATAAGTGTGCAGGATTAACTACGATAGCGGTAAGGCATAAAGCAAATGATGAACCGGAGTCGAAGATTCGGATGATGTACCGGAAGTGTGTTGAGAGCTCACCAAGAGTTTGTCGGAAGATCGCTAAGAGTTTGATGGGAGTTCATCGAAAGCTCACCGGAAGACTCACCGAGAAGTTCACTGGAGGTTTGCCGAGAGAAAAATCAACATACCAGATAGAGATTGCTTGCCTTAATCGTAGTTAGAATATTAGTTGAGTTAGGATTGGGAGGTAATCTCACTAACTAAATTAGGGGCCAATTGGGCCCTTAACAGAACTGAATTAGGCCGATTGAATAGCCCATTCAGCACCTGAAGTCATGGTCAGTGGTGGCACCACCTGTGACTTAGTCTCCTAGGTGCTCTGGGCAATAGTACCACCCAAACTGGGTGGTGGTACCACCGGTAGTTAATGATATCAAGCGGTAGTACCACCAGTAGAGCTTAGTCTCCGAAGCTCTGTCAAGCAATCGTACCACCCAAACTAAGCGATGGTATCACCTAATGTCAGTCTATAGGAGGTAGTACTGCCCAATAATGATGGTGGTACCACTAGTACCCCAAAATCCAAGGATGTTACACTTTTTTACTATAATTCTAAAGCCATTGGGGCCTATAAATACCCCATCATTTTTTGTATAAAAGAGCACAAAAAGTGTAAACAATATCTTGAATTCTTGGGGTGTTAAAAGTATTGTAAAATTGCAAAGAGTCCTCCTCCTCCCTTTCTAGTGTTGTGATCATTTAAGAGAGGTGTGAGGCTTATAAAGGTTATCTCCTAAACCCATGAAAAAGGAGAAAGAGTTGTAAAGAGGTGGTTGGTCTTCACCTATTGAAGAAAGACCATTAGTGGATGCTGGTGACCTCAACGAAGGAGGAATCAGAAGTAGATGTAGGTCACAATGACAGAACCACTATAAATTCTGGTTTGCATTTCTATTATTGTCATTTACTTACCTTGCAAATTGCTTCACTTCTTCCTTACTCGGCTTTCACCACCCTACGAACAAACATGCTTTCAAGTTATCTTCCAAGATTGATTTTCTAATGTATAAAGAATTTTAAATCGAAGTTTTATTTTATCTGCTGCACTAATTCACCCCCTCTCTCTTAGTGCCAACTCGATCCTAATAGTGGCTATAGTTACGGTGGAACATGCAATATTTGGATTCTCGTGCAGAGTCTTCAATGAGTTGGGCTCTCTTAAGAGCCCTTTCTCCCTAATTTGGAGGAAAATATCTATTTTGGATGAGTTAAGAGTGGCAAAGGGGGCCTTGGGAGCGATAACTCGAGTTAGTCGAGCCTCCTCCTGGGTGGCCTTGAGGATTGGCCTCGAGACTACTCTATGTGAGTCCTCTTATGCAAATCCTAATACTTTCCTACCACTAGTGCCTCAGCAACAATATAATAGTTGGCCTGTTGGAGTATCTCAGGGATGGTCACTGGTGACCTCTCGACCAGCAGCCAAAAGAACCTCAAAGGCTGCAGGCTCATCATGAATGCCTGCATAACCAATGAGAGGTGGGCTTTTCGAACCCTTCTGATCTCAATATGGCCACAGATGGTTTGGGTTGCATGCTGGCCAGAAAGTGAAGGTCGAACTCCTTTGCAAGTTAGTTAAATGATGAGGCCGAGAATAGCTGCAATTGGTTGTACCACATCCGAGCTGGGCCTCGAAGGGTGGTACAAAATGCTTGACATATCAGGGTGTCAAAAGTGTAGTATAGGGCCATCTGGACCTAGAAGGCAATGTCATGCTCCACTAGGTCGAAGCCGCCATCATAGGCCTCCAATATCAGAGGCAAAAGTTGAGGGGGATAGATTTGTCCTGAATTTCTTGAACGAATTAAGACTTTACTGAGGTACTTTCCCTTAGTTCTTCCTTGGACTTATAGAATTCTCTCTGAACCTCGTCCAGGCACTGATTTACAAACCGCAACTGGGCATGGAATGTGTCGTCCATTGAGTCAGATGATAATGTGTCAAGCTCAGGGAAGGTCAAGGCAGCACATATGGGCTGTTGGGAAATCTTAGGGGGCGACATCACATGCGCAGCGGAAGATCAAGAAAACAAAATCCCTGATTCCCAAAGAGATGTTCGTCGTCATGCGAAGATTGGTATGCAAAAATCCGCGAAACATGAAACTGCGTATAGAGTAGATTGTGTTACCTAGGGAGATCGGATATCCCTGTTTCCTTGCAGATCCTTAGGAGAGGGTGAATGAGGTCAAGCGTCCTCCTCTCTAGCGGTGATCCACACAGCAGGGTTGCGACGACGCTCCTCAAAACTCCAGGCCTTTTCTAAGGTGGAGAGGGAGAGGAGAATAGGAAAGGCAAGCAAGAGCTCTCTGGCCCATGGGGCTATGAATCCCTCCTATTTATAGAGGTCCCCTGTCAAACCCTAATGGGTCCTCCCCTAGTGGGTATTGGATCTGCATCCAATAAGACAATGGCTCCGTCGGATATCTCATATCCGAACCTCTATTCATCACAATGCCTACCATATGTGTGTGACCCTCTAGGCCCAATATCGAGCTGGTCGTGAGTCATACCTGTCAGAACTCCTTCTAACTTAGTGAATTATTATCTCTGTAATAATTCACTCGACTCATCGATTACGGACGTACTAGGCCACTACGTGGTAGTCCCCAGATGATATAGGGGAATCCAATCCATTGGACCTGTCTATCCTTAGTTACCGTGTACCTATAGTCCCTCATCCATCTAATATACCAGAGACCATATATCGAGTATGGTGTTGTCAGACCCACACGGTTTCTTCTCGAATCTCGCTCTAATCGGATTCTCCCGGAGAACTCTTTCTCTCTCAACCCGAATGACCCTGGCTAGGGATTTGTCTGAGCAAGAACACATGGGATATTCCTCTCATGACGCCGAGAGTGGATGATCCTCTATCGACACTCAATAGCCCTCGTAAGGTCGACTACCACTCCTAATGACCAGCTGTACTAGATCTAGGACAGCCAAACCTATAAATCTGGTATCAAAGAGTGGAGCACTCATATAGGACATCCTTGGTGTCTCAAGTCTAAGGACCAGATACACCACTAGGACTGCGGAATCGCTGTATGACAATAAGGCATCATCAACCATCCAGCATTCCGTAAGCGGATCAATCAGTGAACTCATTCTCCAATGAGCACCTGTACTGTATCCCTAGTGTCCCTACACAAGCAGCTATGAGACTGTTAGAACCCTTGTAGATTCTAAACTTGGGGTTGATCTCTTTAGGGGATCGGCCTCCTTGGAACTCTATAGGGGTTCCTCCCTCCAAGTTGCTGCTCAAAGGCTACAGAAAAAATTCATCTATTGCCTCTAAAAAAAGAAGGAATACATGGCTATTTATAGGGCTTCTAAACCCTAACTCCTAATAGGACTCCTACTTAAGACTCTTACTTCTAACCAACTCCTAATATGACTCATACTCAAGACTCCTATTCCCTTACAACTCCTAATTCTTCTCTAAGAAAAAACCTCCTAACAGAATGTCCCTCTCAATTAGGACTCTCCTAATTAGAGTCCTAACAGAGTATCCCTCTCAATTAGGACTCTCCTAGCTAGAGTCCTAACAGACCCACCCTCTTCAAATCAGCCTTGTCCTCGAGGCTGAGATTCCCTGAACTCAGGGAACCGGGTCTTCAGCTCCTCATATGGTTCCCATGTGGCGTCTTCAAGTGGTAGATTATTCCAATGCACTAATACTTCAGTAGAGGGATGTCGGCGACGCATCACGATCCTGCGATCGAGGATAGCCTGTGGTTGGGCTTGAATAACTCCATCCTCAGTTGTGTTGGGCAGTTGGATCTGGGGTGACTCGTGTTCTCCCAACTTGGGCTTTAGGCATGATACGTGGAAGACAGGATGAATTTTGGCATCCATAGGTAATTTAAGTCTGTATGCCATGGCTCCAATACGCTCTGTGATCTGATAGGGCCCATAAAAATGTGGGGATAGCTTCATAGAGGCTCAAGTATTGATAGAGAGTTGCTTGTATGGTTGTAGGCGAAGATAAACCTAATCTCCCACTGAAAATTCTCTTTCACTTCGTCGTGTGTCGGCTTGCTGCTTCATTCTGGCTTGAGCGGTAGAGAGATTATCTTTTAACAGTTGTAAGAGTTTGTCCCTATCAATCAATTCTTGGTCAACCTGATCTACCTTGGCCGAGCCAATTATATACTTTGGAATCACAGGTGCTGGTCGACCATACAATGCTTCATAAGGGGCACATTTTGTAGATGAATGATATGTAGTATTATACCACCATTCGACCCAGGGAAGCCATTTCGCCCACTCTTTTGGTCGGTCACTAGCGAAACACCGGAGGTACGTCTCTAAGCACCTATTTACCACTTCTGTTTGGCCGTCAGTTTGTGGATGATACGCTGTGCTCATCTTGAGTTTGGTGCCTTGTAACTGAAATAACTCGGTCCAAAATTTACTAGTGAAGATCCTGTCACGATCACTTATGATGGACATTGGCATCCCATGCCGTTTAACAATATTTTCTATGAAAATCTGGGCAATACTAGTAGTAGTGTAAGGATTTCTCACAGCACAAAAATGAGCATATTTCGTAAGTCAATCAACCACCACAAGAATCGTGCTTTTACCTTTGGAAGATGGCAGCCCTTCAATAAAGTCCATGGAGATATCAGTCCACACCGAGTCTGGTATGGATAGTGGTTGTAGCTTCCCTGGATTTTCCATAGTTTCACCCTTGTGCTGTTGACATATATCACATTGTGCCACATATTCAGCAATAATTTTTTTCATCCCTCTCCAATAAAAATTTTGCTTCATTCTTTTGTAGGTTCTTAGGAATCCAGAGTGCCCTGCTGAAGGTATAGAGTGCATTTCATGCAAGATGATTGCGATGCAAGGGGAGTCAGGTATAAGCACAATGCGACCTTTGTAGCGTAAATCCATCGAATCCCAGGGGTAGTGGGCTATTGCACTTGGATCCTCCTCCAATTTTTTCATGATCTTGCTGATCTCTGGATCCTTCTTCCATTCTTCACTAATGTCCTCGAGGAGACCGGTGGTAGGAAGGGAGATGGCTGAAACCTTAGCTTGTTCAGGTAGCCGTGAGAGTGCATCTGCAATAACGTTTTCTTTTCCCTTTTTGTAAATAATTTCATAATCAAATCCAAGAAGTTTGGTTACCCATTTTTGCTGCTCAGGGGATGATATCTTTTGCTCCAAAAAGTACTTGAGGCTTTTATGGTCAGTTTTAATTTGAAATCGCCGGCCGATCGGGTAGGGTCTTTACCTCGTTACTGCGTGTACAATGGCAAGCATCTCCTTATCATATATTGACATATTTTGATGGGAGGGAGATAATGCCTTGCTAGTATATGCGAGTGGTCGACCATTTTGTATGAGAACGGCTCCAATTCTGACTCCAGATGTGTCAGCCTCAATAATGAAGGGTCTATTGAAATCTGGTAGCGCAAGTACCAGCGTCGTTGTCATGGCTGCTTTAAGTTTGTCGAAGGCAGCAGAGGCTTTGTCCGACCAGTGGAAAGCATCTTTTTTCAATAAAGAAGTGAGTGGTGCACTGATCTTCCCATAGTCCTTAACAAATTTTCGGTAGTAGCCCGTTAGTCCAAGGAACCCCCGTAGTAATTTCACGTTTGTAGGTTTCGGCCAGCCTTGCATTGCCTCAATCTTTGTTGGGTCTACCGCCACTCCTTCTTCTGATATTATATGCCCAAGGTACTCTACTTTTTGCTGGAGAAAGCTGCACTTTGGTTGCTTAACAAAAAGAGTATTCTCCCGAAGGATCGTCAAAACAATCCGTAAATGCTGAAAGTGAGTCTCAAGAGAAGGGATGTAAACGAGAATATCATCGAAAAATACCAGCACAAATTTACAAAGAAAGCTCCGAAATATATCATTCATAAGACTTTAAAAGGTTGAAGGAGCATTAGTGAGTCCAAAAGGCATTACCAAGAATTCATAATGGCCATCATGTGTGCGAAATGCAGTTTTTGGAATGTCATCGTCACATACCCGAATTTGGTGGTAACCGGATCGGAGGTCCAACTTCGTGAAGACTCAAGCTCCTTTCAATTCATCAAGAAGTTCATCCACCACTGGTATTGGGTATTTGTCCTTGACGGTGATGCCATTTAAAGCTTGGTAGTCGATGCACATCCGCCAAGTTCCGTCCTTCTTGCGTACAAGTAGCACCGGTGAGGAATACGGGCTGCAACTTGGTTGAATCACCCCTGTTTCAAGTATCTCCTTTACGATCTTTTCAATTTCATCTTTCTAGAGGTGAGGATATCGGTATGGTCGAGTGTTCGCTGGTGGCTTGCCCGGAAGGATTGGAATTCGATGGTCATGTTGCTGAGAAGGAGGAAGACCGCGCGGTTCAACGAATATGTCGGCAAATTCAGTAAGCAATTGGGCAAGATTTTGATCTTCAAATTCTATTTTCTTCCCCTTTGGTTGCTGCTGGAGGTGCATAAAAAAGGCACCATTTACCTTATGTAAAACTTTCTCCATTCGTTGGGTCGAAACAGTGGTAACGTTGCTTCCGCGCTTCCCGCATAGGATGATCTGTTTGCCCTTACAGTAAAATTTCATAATTAATTTAGAAAAGTTCCAAGAGACATCACCTAGTGTAGTCAGCCATTCTATACCAAGCACTGCCTCATAGTCATCTATTGGTAGGAGGAAGAAATCGGTGATAATTTCTTGGTCTTGCAGTAATAGTTTCACCTGCGGGCATCTTTGGTCGCACTTTAGGATTCTGTCGTCGGCAACCTTTACATCGAACTTGCTGCAACCTTCAATATGCAGTGCCATCTGAGCAGCAACCTTACTATTCAGGAAGTTATTAGTGCTACCCGTGTCGATGAGAACAGTGATCAGCTGTTGTTTGAGAAGGCCTCCAACTTTCATCGTTTGCGGATTTGAGTAGCCGGCTAGTGCGTGTACCGTAATGTCGGTCGGCTGTGGCTCTTCTTCCATATCTTCTTCTTCATGTTCAAGGCTCTCTTCTAGATGTTCAATGACCTCTTCTTCTACAGCGATGCTCGCGGCTCAACGGCTCGTCGCAATGCCAACATAATCCCTTCGCAGATCGCTCCCGAAGTTCTTCTCTTGTTAACCTTTTCGGTGCAGGGACTCGGTTGATAGTAGGGGGGGCTAATGGCTTTAGTATTGTAGGTCGTGGAGTGATCCTAGTCCTCCGGGCTTCATGGTTCAATCGCTTCTCTTGAAGTCGTGCGAAAGAGATGGCTGCCATAAGCTTGTATGGTTGTCGCGCCTTAACTTCTCCCCGGATCTCTGGCTTTAGTCCCTCAATAAAAGTCCCCAATAACTGTTTTTCAGACCAATCACGAGTTTGATTAGATAACCTTTCAAACCTGGTTTGGTACTCCGGAATGGTGGAGGTTTGTCGGATCTTTGCTAGTTGTCCGTCAATGTTCTCGTAATAAGTTGGTCCGAAGCGGATCAGTAGTCCTTCTTTGAATTGTTGCCATGAAAGGACTCCATAAGTATGTTCAAACTAGTCAAACCATTGTATGGCATCCCCTTCAAGATGTATAGATGCAATTTCCACCATGGATGCATCCGCAGTTTTATGGTACCGAAAATATCGCTCCGCGCGCGAGATCCAACCAATTGAGTCTCCTTCTTCCCATCTTGGGAAGTCCACTCTCATGCGCGAATAGTTGGGGTCGGTGATAGAGCCTCCCCTCTCTTGGAAGTCATCTCTTTGGGCATGATGGGATTGGTTAGAGCTCTCTCCTTGATGTGATTTCTTCGAGCTTGGTGGTCGTCCCAGACTGAATTCGGTAAGGAGAGTCCGAATCTTATCCTCCATTCGTGCCTCAAAGGCTTCAAATTTAGCATTGATTGCCTCCTCAGATGCCATAGTATATGACTCCAAATCTGTGATGTTAAGATCTCTCTTTTGTTGATGAGTTAAAGGCATGTATAGGTTTGATAGAAATCAGTGAAAGTTTGCTGCAGAATTGTGTTATCTTATAAGAGCAGAATTATCGTCGAAGAAACATCGGTTTCTCGACGAAATCTCCACAAAAAATTTGAGAGATTTAAGGAGAGAGTTGACAGCAATATCTTAGTTTATATGACAGCAAGGATGTCCATCAAGAAAATTTCGGTAGTAAAAGCAAGAAAATTGGTGTATGTTGCGATAGCAGAATTCTCGTCGAAAAATTTTAGCAACTTACGATGAAAATTTACAGCAATACAGGAACGAATTTTTTTTTTTTTTGGATTTTCAGATAGGGATAAATAAATTGCAGCAGCAGTAAGGTAGGAAACCAGAACCTATTGCAATTCACGGGGAGATCAAACGATGATCTGCGATGGTGGAGATGATGGCGGAATTCGGCGACGATATTTTAAGCAATTGTGGGAATTGCTTTGGATGGTTGTGGAGGGTTGATGGATGGCCATGGAAGGGCAGCGAGATGCCAAGAACGCTGCTCTGATACTAGGTGTTAGAACCCTTGTAGATTCTAAACTTGGGGTTGATCTCTTTAGGGGATCGGCCTCCTTGGAACTCTATAGGGGTTCTCCCTCCAAGTTGCTGCTCAAAGGCTGTAGAAAAGATTCATATATTGCCTCTGAAAAAAGAAGGAATACATGGCTATTTATAGGGCTTCTAAACCCTAACTCCTAATAGGACTCCTACTTAAGACTCTTACTTCTAACCAACTCCTAATTTGACTCATACTCAAGACTCCTATTCCCTTACAACTCCTAATTCTTCTCTAAGAAAAAACTTCCTAATATAATGTCCCTCTCAATAAGGACTCTCCTAGTTAGAGTCCTAACAGAGTATCCCTCTCAATTAGGACTCTCCTAGCTAGAGTCCTAACAGAGACCAGCTGCATCTATTATATGGACGGGTATACAGCACACCAGTCTATCCGGTTATCACGATATCCCTCTCGAGTAACCTATGACCGGGATTATTTAGGATATGTGTTTAAAGGTGAATCAATCTCACTATTGTGATCTCAACACGATCTGATTCCCATTGCACAAATCCAAGGACATCACAATATATGTATGCATTTATGCAATAGTTATAAAGTGATATATGCCAAAATATAATAAGCAAAAAGATTCTATATTAAGTCACACGTGCCATCACTCACGTGATTGGCTTGCTGGGCACTTATAACTAGCAATCTCCCACTTGACCTAAAGCCAATCACCTATGTGTCTGATCCCCATCAGACCTCTGTGACGCTCAAAACAAATATGAGACAACGGCTTTGTTAGTGGATCTGCAAAGTTATCTTCGGATGGAACTTTTTCCACTACTATATCTCCTCGGGTCACGATCTCTCTGATAAGGTGGAACCTCCTCAGAACATGCTTAGATTTCTGATGAGACCTAGGTTCCTTTGCTTGAGCAATCGCCCCGTTGTTGTCGCAATATAGGGAGATCGGCTCTTCGCTACCCCAAGACGACTCCCCAAATCTGTGATGAACTTCTTCACCCAAACTCCCTCCTTTTGCTGCATCCGATATAGCAATGTACTCCGCCTCGGTCGGTCGTCAAAGAAGGGTATCTTGCTTGGAACTCTTCCAAAGACACTGCTCCTTCATTCAAGCTATACACATACCCCAATTGACTTTCTATCATCGACATCGACCAAAACTTGAGTCGGTGTAGCCTTCAACCTTAAGGCTATTACCTCCATATACTAGTAAAAGATCCTTAGTCCTTCTCAAGTACTCAAAGATACAATTTATCGCTTTCCAAAGGTGCTCCAAGCCCGATCCGCCGATACACTTTCAGACACTCGAAGCATGCGCTATATCAGTGCCTATTACATAGCATGGCATACATGATAGACCCTATTGCTGAAGCATAAGGTATCATATCCATGTTCGCCCTTTCTTCTCCGAGTCTTTGGGGACATACTGTAGAAAGCGATATCCCATGTCTCATCCAGATGAGACCTCTCTAGGAATTGTCCATGCCAAACCTTTTGACAATGGTTTCTATGTACCTGGACTGGGACAAGCCAAGCATCCTCTTGGATCTATCTCTATAGATTCTAATCCCCAAAATATAGGATGCTTCCTCTAAGTCCTTCATGGAGAAGTGTCTAGATAACCAAGCCTTTACTGTGGATAGCATTCCTACGTCATTCCCAATGATCAGGATGTCATCCACATATAACACCAAAAAGGTGATAGCGCTCCCACTTACCTTTCTATATACACAAGGCTCATCTTCGTTCTCAACGAAGTCAGAAGATCTGATTGCCTCATCAAATCTTATGTTCCAACTTCGGAAAGCTTGCTTTAATCCATAAATGGATCTAAGCAACCTACACACCTTATCTGGACAGTTTTTGGACACGTATCCCTCAGGTTGTATCATATACACCCCCTTCTCGAGTTCCCATTGAGGAATGCGGTTTTCACATCCATCTGCCAGATCTCATAATCATAGTGTGCTGCAATAGCCAATAGAATTCTGATGGATTTTAGCATTGCTACAGGTGAGAAGGTTTCGTCATAGTCAACACCTTGCCTTTGACGATACCCCCTTAGCCACTAGTCTTGCTTTATAGGTCTCTACCTTTCCATCTACTCCAATCTTTTTTTCTTAAAAATCCACTTGCAAACCGATGGGTACAATACCTTCTAAAGCATCAACTAGGTTCCAAACCTTATTGGAGTACATAGAATCCATCTCGAATTCATGGCTTCTTGCCACTTCCTAGTCTATACTCATAATAGCCTCTTCATAGGTCCGAGGATCAATATCCTCTGCATCCTCTCCTCTAATATGTCCAACATATCTCTCGGAGGATGGGATACTCTATCGGACCTGCGTAAAGTTGAAACTTGTGTATTAGGTACCCTGAACAGACTCGAGGTCAGAGTGGTGCTTGAGCTTGGTTCTCCAACCTCGCTCAATTCTATCATTCTCCCACTATCTCCGCCAAGAATGTGTTCCTTCTCAAGGAACACTACTCTCTTAGCTACAAAGACCTTTTGGTCCTTGAGATGATAGAAATAATACCCACAAGTTTCCTTGGGGTATCCCACAAATTTGCATCGCTCTGTCCTTGATTCTAACTTATCAGGGTTGTGTATTTTAACATGTGCAGGGCAGCCCCAAATCTTAACAACCTTAAGATCAGGCTTCTTCCCTTTCCATATCTCATATGGTATAGACACTACCGACTTAGTTGGAACTCTGTTTAGAAGGTAAGCTGCGATTTCTAGGGCATATCCCCAGAATGAGATGGGTAGGTCAGCGAAACTCATCATGGACCGTACCATATCTAATAATGTTTGATTTCTCCTTTCAGAGACACCATTGAACTGAGGTGTATAAGGAGGTGTCCATTGGGATAATATCCCATGGTCCTTGAGGAACTGAGTGAACTCTGTACTTAAGTACTCACCTCCTCGATCTGATCGAAGAGTTTTGATACTCTTTCCAGTCTGGTTCTCCACCTCATTCTTATACTCTCTGAATTTCTCAAAGGCCTCGGACTTGTACTTCATTAAGTACACATATCCATACCTTGAGAAATCATCAGTAAATGTAATGAAGTAGGAGTAACCTCCAATGGCATGAGTTGACATGGGTCCACATATATCACTATGTATGAGTTCCAACAACTCAGTGGCTCTCTCTCTAGTTCCACTAAATGGAGAGTTGGTCAGTTTTCTACGAATGCAAGGCTCACAAGTTGCATATGACACATAGTCGAATGGATCTAGATATCCATCATTTAGCAACTTTTGAATCCTTCTTTTATGGATGTGACTTAGCCTACAATGCCACAGGTATGCACTGTTCAACTCATCTCGTTTCCTTTTGGACACATTTACATTCATGATATGTGGAGTGGTGTTTAATATAAATAAACCATTATGCAATGTTCCTTTCATGATGATCTTATCATCTAATAATATCGAACAACCATTGTTCTCAAAAACAAATTTATATCCACTAATTGTTAAATATGAAATGGAGATAATATTTTTGATAATAGAAGGAACAAAATAACATGCATCTAATGCAATAAAAGCTCCACTAGGCAGATATAGGGTGACCTCGCCAACAGCTACTACAGCAACTTTTGCTCCATTACCCATCTTGAGGTCCATCTCGCCTCTCTATAGTCTCCTAGGCCTTACCAGAACCTGCAACGAATTGCATATATGATAAGCACTACCGGTATCCAATACTCATATGTTATCATAAGAGTCTGACAAATGGAGACTATTCATGAATGTACCTGAAGCTTCATCAAGCTTTTGTTTCGCCCTTTCTGCAAGGTACTCTTTGCAGTTTCTCTTCCAATGCCCATCTTTACCACAGTGGAAGCACTGGCCTTTGTTCTTTGCTGGGTCTTTCTTAGCAACCTTTGCTTTACCTAGTTTGACCTTGCCCTTTCCCTTCTTAAGGGACCTTTCTGCTTTCCTTTTCCTTTTGGTCTCACTAGTGTAGAGAACTGGCTTCTCTTTCTTGATAGTACTCTCTGCCTCCCTCAACATATTGAGAAGCTCTGGGAGAGTCACTTCAAGCTTGTTCATATTAAAATTCATTATGAACTGTGAAAAGGAATCTAGTAGGATCAAAGCATAATGTCCACACACAAGTTATCCTCTAGGACCATTCCTAGACCTGTGAGTTTCTCTATCCACTCAATTATCTTTAGGACATGGTTCTGAACCTGTCCCCTCGCCATCCTAGCGGAAGAGGCTCTTAGATATCTCATATCGGCTGAGTCCTTCCCCTGCTTCCTCAAACAATTTACTTTTGACATGTAGGAGAATGGATCGGCATCCATCTTTTCATGTTGTCTCTGTAACTCAGAGTCATAGAGCCCAACATATAGCACCGAGCAAGAGTGGAGTCATTAATGTACTTCACATACGAAGCGATCTCATCCTCGTTTGCCCTTCTTCTTTAGCATCATCATCAGATCAAGGGCGCATACGCGATTTTCTCCGCTGTGAGAACAATTCTCAAGTTATGGAGCCAATCCGTATAATTTGGACCAGTGAGGCGGTTGACATCAAGTATTCCACGTAAGGGATTTAAAAGCGATATTTTCTGAAAATAAAGATGCAGTAGAAATGAATAACATGCAGATTTTGTAAGAAATAAACTATCAAGATATGGACTTCTATCTTAATACGCTCCCACTATTTTACTAACGAGTCACGCGACACCCTCAGCACGTGAAACGGAAGTCTCCGGCAGACTTCTAGTGGGGATCATGATCCAATCAGCGTCTTAGTGTAACCTTGAGGGACTCGACCAATTACACTAAGCCTAAAAGGTAGGCAACTCTTGTCGATCACAACTCCATGTGATTCCCATCCTGTTCGGCCTCCGAATCACCATGGCCTCAAGGGACTCGACCAACCATGATGCTCGGTTAAGTCAACACCTTCGTTATAAGATGAGTCTAATTTGATGATATACCCTCGAGGGACTCGACCAAGTATACCATGCCCTCATGTCATCGGTGACATCTCTATGTCGTAAGCAAGATAGCGAATCGCGATATAGGTGAGTCTCGAGGGACTCGACCAACTCAACCTACACCGGGAATCGGTTCCTACTTATAACGATGGAAGGCCACGTGGGTCAATCTAATTGCCTCACGTTTACCGACTTAATATTATCGAGAGATGTTTCTATGATTTGGCCTCCTAATATGACATGTCATACATATAAATATTTAATATATATCTACATCGCATGCAAATATATATACATATCTAGTATGTGTATAAGCAATTACACTAGATGATCATGGACCATAACCTAATATGATTAGGCCCGAGCCAGTAGGCCTAATCACTCACATCAAGATCTATGTGTGCTACGGTGCATCTCCATGCCCTGTGATCGTCCATTTCGTCCTTGTCGAATCCGTCGACATCTTGATGCATCTTCATGCATCACGATCGTCCGTCTCGTGGGTCCCGCTATCGCATCCACGCTCCCGCTGTGCCTCCTCATGTGATTACAACTTAATCATAGGCACGCAGGCCTGACAATAAACGAGAAATATAATGGAGGTTCACAGACTTCAATAATAATTATGACAGGTACACACATCACACGGTCCATGATCATTCGTCCACACATCATACATCACATGTATAAATAATCATTATCATGTAGGACTACTAGATAATAATAATAATAAATAATAATCAACTAAACCTTTTAATTAATTAATATTTTCTGAAATCAGGGACATTATAGGGAATTTCTAAATTCATATGGGTATTTTCGTAATTTAGACAAAAGACAGAAATTGGAATTTCTCAAATTTCGAGGGGCAAAACTATCTTTTGCCCAGAAAACCCTAATGTCCTTTCCCCTTTTCGTTGATGCCGCCGCCGCCACCCTAGCGGCGGCGGCCTGTGCGGCGGGGCGAGGGCACTGCCCTCGCTTGCAGGTGGCACGCCCGCTGGCGGCGCTGCCACTGCGGGTGGGCGTCGCCGCCTCCGCAGGCGGTGCTGTCCCGCCGACGACCGCCCCTGTGCGAGGGTTTTGCCTGCGGGAGCAGCGGCGGCAGGCGCCGCTGCTCTGTGGTGCCTCTTCTCGTGGGCTTCCAGCCCTGCCAGCAGCAAGCCTGCTGCAAGCAGGCCGTCGGCCGGCTGCAGCAGACGTAGCCCCTGTGCTACTCGCCTTCGGCTGCGCTGCACGCACACAGATCGAGGGCAGCAACTATTGCTGCCCTTCATTGTTTTTGTGTCAACAATTTTGACGTCAAAATTCTTCCTAAACATAACACACGCAGTTCAAAACCAATCATTCGCACGAACAACCTGGCTCTGATACCACTGTTGGGAAATCTTAGGGGGCGACATCACATGCGCAGCGGAAGATCAAGAAAACAAAATCCCCGATTCCCAAAGAGATGTTCGTCGTCGTGCGAAGATTGGTACGCAAAAATCCGCGAAACATGAAACTGCGTATAGAGTAGATTGTGTTACCTAAGGAGATCGTATATCCCTGTTTCCTTGCAGATCCTTAGGAGAGGGTGAATGAGGTCAAGCGTCCTCCTCTCTAGCGGTGATCCACACAGCAGGGTTGTGACGACGCTCCTCAAAACTCCAAGCCTTTTCTGAGGTGGAGAGGGAGATGAGAATAGGAAAGGCAAGCAAGAGCTCTCTGTCCCATGGGGCTCTGAATCCCTCCTATTTATAGAGGTCCCCTGTCAAACCCTAATGGGTCCTCCCCTAGTGGGTATTGGATCTGCATCCTATAAGACAAGGGCTCCGTCGGATATCTCATATCCGAACCTCTATTCATCGCAATGCCTACCATATGTGTGTGACCCTCTAGGCCCAATATCGAGCTGGCCGTGAGTCATACCTGTCAGAACTCCTTCTAACTCAGTGAATTATTATCTCTGTAATAATTCACTCGATTCATCGACTACGGACGTACTAGGCCACTACGCCATAGTCCCCAGACGATACAGGGGAATCCAATCCATTGGACCTATCTGTCCTCAGTTACCGTGTACCTATAGTCCTTCATCCATCTAATATACTAGAGACCTTATATCGAGCATGGTGTTGTCAGACTCACACGGTTTCTTCTCGAGTCTCGCTCTAATCGGATTCTCCCGGAGAACTCTTTCTCTCTCAACCCGAATGACCCTGGCCAGGGATTTGTCTGAGCAAGAACACATGGGATATTCCTCTCATGACGCCGAGAGTGGATGATCCTCTATCGACACTCAATAGCCCTCGTTAGGTTAATTGCCACTCCCAATGACCAATTGTACTAGATTTGGGACATCCAAACCTTTAAGTCTGGTATCAAAGAATGGAGCACTCATATAGGACATCTTTGGTGTCTTAAATGAGCACCTATGAGACTAGTTGCATCCATCATATGGATGAGTATATAGCACACCAATTTGTTTGGTTATCTTGATGTCCCTCTCGAGTAACCTATGACCGGGATTATTTATAATCTATGTTTAAAGGCGAATCGGTCTCATTATCGTGATCTTATCATGATCTGATTCTCATTGCACAGATATAAGGACATCACAATATATACATGCATATATGCATATGCAATAGTCAATATAAAATGATAAATGCTAAAATATAATAAGCAAAAAGATTGTGTATCAAGTCACACGTGTCATCACTCATGTGATTGGCTTGCTGGGCACCTATGACTAGCAATCTCCCACTTGACCTAAAGCCAATCACCTATGTGTCTGATCCCCATCAGACCCCTATGATGCTCAAAAATAATCTGAGACAACGGCTTTTTTAGTGGATCTGCAATATTATCTTTGGATGGAACTCTTTCTACTACTACATCTCCTCGGGTCATGATCTCTCTAATAAGTTGGAACCTCCTCAGAATACTTTTGTTGAGACCTAGGTTCTCTTATTTAAGCAATCCCCCAGAGTTGTCGTAATATAAGGGAATTGACTCCTTGCTGCCTAGCACGACTCCCAGATATGTGATGAACTTCTTCATCCAAATTCTCTCTTTTGCTGCCTCTACTGTAATAATGTACACCGCCTTTGTGGTCGAGTCAGTAGTAGTATTTTACTTAAAACTCTTCAAACACACTGCTCCTCCATTTAAGGTGTACACATACCCCGAATTCAACATGCTATCATCGACATCGGACTGAAATCTCGAGTCTGTGTAGCTTTCAACCCTGAGGCTACTACATCCATATACTAGTAAAAGATCCTTAGTCCTTCTTAAGTACTTAAGGATATACTTTACTGCTTTCCAGAGCTCTAAGCCTAGATCTGCTTGATACCTACTCGTGACACTTAGAGCATGCACTATATCAGGCCTTCTACATAGCATGGCATACATGATAGACTCTATTGCTAAGGCATATGGTATCCTATTCATGTTCACCCTTTCTTCAAGAGTCTTTGGGGACATATTCCTAAAAAGCGATATCCTATGTCTCATCGGTATGAGACCTCTCGTGGAATTTTTCATGCTAAATCTTTTGACAATGGTGTCTATGTACTTGGACTGAGACAAGTCAAGCATCCTTTTGGATCTATCATTATAGATATAAATCCTCAAGATATAAAATGCTTCCCATAAGTCCTTCATGGAAAAATGTCTAGATCACCGAGCCTTTACTGTGGATAGCATTCCTATATCATTCCCAATGATCAGGATGTTATCCACATATAACACCAAAAAGGTGATAGTGCTTCCACTTACCTTCCTATACACACAAGGCTCATCTTCGTTATTAACGAAGTCATAAGTTCTGATTGCCTCATCAAATCTCATGTTCCAACTTTGGGAAGCTTGCTTTAGTCCATAAATGGATTTAAGCAACCTGCACACCTTATCTAGGCAATCCTTGGACACGAATCCCACGGGTTGTATTATATACACCTCCTCCTCGAGGTTCCTATTGAGGAATGCAGTTTTCACATCCATCTGCCAGATCTCATAATCATAGTGTGCTACAATAACCAATAGAATTCGGATGGATTTTAGCATTACTACGGGTGAGAAGGTTTTGTCATAGTCAACACCTTGCCTTTGATGATACCCCTTAGCCACTAACCTTGCTTTATAGGTCTCTACCTTTCCATCTACTCCGATCTTTTTCTTAAAGATCCACTTACAACCGATAGGTACAATACCCTCGGGCGCATCAACTAGGTTCCAAACCTTATTAGAATACATGGAATCCATCTCAGAATTCATGGCTTTTTGCCACTTCCCGGAGTCTATACTCATGATAGCCTCCTGAGGATCAATGTCCTCAACATCCTCTCCTCTAATATGTCTCACATATCTCTCAAGAGGATGGGATACTCTATCGGACCTACGTAAAGTTGGAACTTATGTATTAGGTACCTGAATAGATTCGGGCTGTAGAGTGGTGCTTGAGCTAGGTTCTCTAACCTCGCTCAACTCTACCATGCTCCCACTGTCTCTGCCAAGAATGTGTTCCTTCTCAAGGAACATCATTCTCTTGGCTATAAAGACGTTTTGATCCTCAAGATGACAGAAATAATACCCACAAGTTTCTTTGGGGTATCTTACATCGTTCCATCCTCGATTCCAACTTATCGGGGTTGAGTCTTTTAACGTGGGTAGGGCAACCCCAAATCTTAACAACATTAAGATCATGTTTCTTCCCTTTTCATATCTCATATGATGTAGATACTACCGACTTAGTTGGAAATCTACTCAGAAGGTAAACTGTGATCTCTAGGGTATATCCCCAGAATGAGATGGGTAGGTTAACGAAACTCATCATGGACTGTGCTATGTCTAACAACGTACGATTCCTCCTTTCAAATACACCATTGAGCTAAGGTGTATAAGGAGATGTCCATTGGGATAGAATCTCATGGTCATTGAGGAACTAGGTAAACTCTATACTTAAGTACTCACATACTCGATCTGATCAAAGAGACTTGATATTCTTTCCAATTTAGTTCCCACTTCATTTTTATACTCTCTGAATTTCTCAAAGGCTTCGGACTTGTACTTCATTAAGTACACCTATCCATACCTTGAGAAATCATTAGTAAAGATAATGAAGTAGGAGTAACCACTAATGACATGAGTTGACATGGGTCCACATACATCACTATGTATGAGTTCCAGTAGCTCAGTGACTCTCTCTCTCTAGTTCTACATGTTAGGATCAAGAGCACTAAGAGGGGGTGAATTAGTGCATCGGAAAACTTTCAATGTTTAAAACTGCGTTCGTACGACAAAGCTGATTTAAGTAGAAAAGTCGATTCGTAAATTTCTTTGACTTAAGATCAGGTAAGAAGCAGTGTTTTCTCTCTTTTAATCTCTCTATGCTTGTATATTTTACCCAGGGATTGGAGGGGTATTTATAGGCTACAAACCAGTTTGAATTTGGAACTCAAATCTGTCATCTCCCGGAATTCCGGGGTCTGGCGGTTGCACCACCTGACTGGGGCGGTTGCACCGCCTAACAGGGCTCGAAGACTGAGCCTCTAGGCGGTGCCACCGCTTGTCAGGGGCGGTTTCACTGCCTGGTAGAGCTCGGAGACCGAGCTCAGGCGGTGCCACCGCCTGACTGGGGTGGTTGCACCACTGTTAGAGGCGGTTGCACCGCCCAGCCAGAACTCGGAGACAGAGCCCTGGGCGATGCCACCGCCGACCCAGGCGGTGCCACCTCTAGGCGAGAGATCTGGGTCTGAATGGGTTGATCCATTCAGCCCAATTTGGTTCTTTCAAGGGCCCAATTGCTCCTAGATTAAGTTAATGGGATCACCTCCCAATTCTAACTTAATCATTGTGCTAACTACGATAATTCTTAAGACTTTTACTATAGCTTGCTCTGGTGCGTCAATCGCTTCTTCCGGTGAGCTTCCGGCGAACATCCGACAATCCTCCGACGATGCTCCTATGGACTCCGGCAAACTTTTGGACTTGCGACGATCCACTTGGCGAGTTCTGACGAGCTTCTTTTGGCAAGCTCCTGGACTTCTCAGATTTGTTCCCGCAGAACCTCCGACGATCGTCCGGACTTCCGTCAAGCTCTCAAACTCCCAATGTGATCATAGTCCTGACTCCAGCGTAACTCCTACTGCATGTGTTACTTTCATCGTAGTTAATCCTGCACACTTAAAACAAAACTTCGATCGAGACAATTAATCCTAAGCAATTAACCAAGTTGTCCGGCATGTCATTGGTCCCTCGACGCTTCATCCGATTCTTCGACGCATCGTCCTCTCCTGTGGCCTATTGCCCAATCGGCCAGTTAACTCCGCAACTCCGATATCCTTAGCACAATACCCGCTCTTCTTGGCCCAATGCTCGAGTCCATGGCCCGAAGCCTTCTGTCGATACGTCGACCGATCCACCGACCCGACGTCCAATCTTCTGACATGTTTCTTCGGCACAACATGATTTTTCCTGCTTTAATTGTCTCATCATGATCGAAGCATCATGCGTTACTTAAAACACAGATTAAAACATAAACACATATCAAGTGGTTTCATCATCAAAATACGAGATTCAACAATCTCTCCCTTTTTGATGATGACGGAGTTAACCTTAACTCCCGGAGTTTAAACAAACTCCCCCTATCAATATGCCATATTGATAGAACCTTGAATTCAAACTGAATTCAAGTCATTGCAATATTCATCATGAATACTTGCAATGTATCATCATGAACTTATGCATAAACTTATGCACAAAATATCATGTCATCAACATACTTCTCCCCCTTTGTCATCAACAAAAAGGAGAAGTACCACAATCAAGTGTTTGGAATATTAGTTCAACTTATTGCATGAAAAACATGATATCAAGTTTTATCATCATGTAGTTTTGAAGCCAGAAAATTTAGCAAATATTACATCATGCTTAGAACATTTAAGCTATCAAGTTTCAGATATGCAAGTTTTACAGCATACAAGATAGCACTTTTGATAATGTTCAAGATAGCAAGTTCTACATCATGTAAGCTAGCAATATTATAACATTTTAGAATATACAAGCTATCAGTTTTAAGATGTTCAAGAAAGCAACTCTTGCTTTTTGGGATATGTAAATTTGTCAAGTTTTGCTAGATGTGCAAGTTTGCATTTTTGCCTCTTTTCATAATGTCCATGCTAGAAATTTTTGCTCCCCCTTTGTCATTGTCAAAAACAAGGGAAGACCCTTATATCAATTTTCATATTATGACAAAAGTAAATATCAATCTTATTTGTGCATCATTATATATTCAAATTAAAACATACATAATTTCAAAAACCTTATTTTTCATGCACGATACTGAAAAATAAATCAATCATCATTAATGGACATATTATACATGATACTCAAACATAAAAATTTTAAGCATTTATCAACATGTTGATCATGATACCAAACATTCATCATTTAAAGCATTCATGATACACATCATATGCAATAAATACATCATGTACATCATTATCATAAGTATTGCATACATCATTTTAACTTCATGAATATTTCATCATTGCATGCATCATATCAAAATCATTTCAAGCCATGCAAGCCATAAATACAAAGAAATCATGTCATGAAAGATAAAATCATTTGAATACTAAAAGACATGATTCATATAGTAAATATCTTTTTTAAATAAAATATCAAGAAAAATCATAGGAGTACAAAGAAGAGATCTTGTTTTAAAAGAAAATCAAGTAATAACTCCAAGAACTCACAAGGAAAAATCATGATTCATTTAGAAAATCTCCTCTCAAGAGAATATCAAGTAAAATCATAGAAGATTGATTAATGACAAATTTTGATTTATAATAAAATCTCATGTATCGAATGTCGAGAAATCAAAATGATGATTTATATAAAAAATATCACAAGTTATATTTAAGAGAAAAATTATCATTCATTTTTAACTCATTCAATTTGTCACATCAATATTTCTTAGATATGCATAATACAAATCTTCAATATATAACATGCATAAATTTAAAAATTGAAAGGAGAAGGGAAGAATTCAAAGGTACAAAGATTTCAACCATCTCATAAGCAAATATAAGACCAAGTCATGAATCCAAAATTCCATGAATCAAAATGATCATAAAAGGTAATCTCATGTTATTCCAAGAAATCAATATCATGATTTTGATAAAACTCATTTCAAATTTAAATCATAAAAATCACTTTTATGATTCACAAAATTCATAACATAGGTAGATTCATGATTTCATAATATATTTTCCCCTTTTTTTTTAAGTATTTGATTTCATATTAGCATGCTTTTTCATTTATGTTAAATAAAAACATGCATCAACGTTTAGGATCGAAAAATGAATTTCGTCATAAGACCATCAAGATCAATATATTCTAAAAAAATTAATTGTTATGGTAAAGAAAATCCGAAAATGAAGTTTAACACTTTCATGCATTCGGACATGGTTTTGCCATATGTTTTTCAAATACACTCATGAAATTAACACATGCTTATCATCATGTATAACTTAAAATCTCATGCATAAAATTGTCAATCATTGTATCAAAAACATTTAATATTTTCATTACATCATTATGCATTACTTCAAATCAAACATGATTTCATTCAACAATGTTAATCAAACAAGATACATATTATTACTTCTTAACCATGATTTCATATTTTCAATCAAAATCATTTTGTTTGTCTATAAAAAAAATATGCAATGTTATCATTTTCGAAATTACTAGCATGATTTTTGTATTTTTATTTTTAAACATGTAATTTTCAAGAAAATTATTTCTAAACTAAAAAAGAAAATACATCATGAAAGCATCAAGTAATTTCAAAATAAATCAGGGGGATTTCGATTACCTTTTCATTGAAAGCGGTTAAGGCGTAGTTTGTCACCTTGCCTTTCTTGATTTTCTCCTCGTCTTCGGAGGAGCTCGATTCATCCCACTTTGTGTTCTTTTTCTTTGGCCTCTTCCTCCGTTCAAGTTCATTATTTATTTTAGATTTTTGTTTAATAAACTTATTAAGATTTAGTGTTCGAAGTTCAAGTTCATCATTGTCCTCATCACTTGAGTCATCGCTCAAGTGGTATTCATTTATCCGGGGTTCCAAATCCTTCCTGTTCTTTGGAAGGTTGTTTTGTTCATCATGTTCATCATGTGCATTGTACACCATTTCATATGTCATCAACGAACCAATTCGTTCTTCAAGTGGTAAGTTGTTTAGGTTTTTAGCTTCTTGTATTGCAGTTACTTTTGAATCCCACTTCTTAGAAAGAGAACATAAAATCTTGTTTATGAGTTCAAAATCCGAAAAACATTTGCCAAGAGCTCTTAAACCATTGACGACATCCATGAAATAGGTGTACATGTCAACAATGGTTTCGCAAGGCTTCATTCGAAAAAGTTCATAAAAATGCACGAGAATGTTGATTTTGGACTCTTTCACTCGACTAGTGCCTTCATGAGTGACCTCAAGAGTTCTCCAAAACTCAAAAGCCGAATCACACATCGAAATGCGATTAAATTCATTTTTGTCAAGTGCACAAAATAAGGCATTCATAGCATTTGCGTTTAAAGAAAAATACTTCTTCTCTAAGTCCAACCATTCGTTCATCGGTTTAGAGGGAAGTTGAAAATCGTTCAATAATATTCCATAAATCCAAATTCATAGAAATCAAGAAAACTCTCATTCGAGTTTTCCAATAAGTGTAGTCCAATCCGTGAAACAACGGTGGACGAACAATCGAAAAACCCTCTTTAAAGCCATGAAGAGCCATTTCTCTCGGGTGTAAATCCGAAATGAGAAATACCGGGATCTGATACCAATTGTTAGGATCAAGAGCACTAAGAGGTGGGGGGGTGAATTAGTGCAGCGAAAAACTTTCAACGTTTAAAACTACGTTCGTACGACGAAGCCGATTTCAGTAGAAAAGTTGATTCGTAAATTTCTTTGACTTAAGATCAGGTAAGAAGCAGTGTTTTCTCTCTTTTAATCTCTCTATGCTTGTATATTTTACCCAGGGATTGGAGGGGTATTTATAGGCTCCAAACCAATTTGAATTTGGAGCTCAAATATGTCATCTCCCGGAATTCCGGGGTCTGGCGGTTGCACCGCCTGACAGGGTTCGAAGACTGAGCCTCTGGGCAGTGCCACCGCTTGTCAGGGGTGGTTGCACCGCCTGGCAGAGCTCGGAGACCGAGCTCAGGCGGTTGCACCGCCCAGCTAGAACTCGGAGACTGAGCCCTGGGTGGTGCCACCGCCGACCCAAGCGGTGCCACCTCTGGGCGAGAGATCTGGGTCCGAATGGGTTGATCCATTCGGCCCAATTTGGTTCTTTCAAGGGCCCAATTGCCCCTAGATTAAGTTAATGGGATCACCTCCCAATTCTAACTTAATCAACGTGCTAACTACGACAATTCTTAAGACTTTTACTACAGCTTGCTCCGGTGCGTCAATCGCTTCTTCCGGCGAGCTTCCAGCGAACTTCCGGCGAACATCCGACGATGCTCCTATGGACTTCCAGCAAACTCCTGGACTTGCGACGATCCACTTGGCGAGTTCTGATGAGCTTCTTTTGGCAAGCTTCTGGACTTCTCGGATTTGTTCCCGTAGAACCTTCGACGACTGTCCGGACTTCCGTCAAGCTCTCGAACTCCCAACGTGATCATAGTCCGGACTCCGGCGCAACTCCTGCTGCATGTCTTAATTTCATCGTAGTTAATCCTGCACACTTAAAACAAAACTTCGATCGAGACAATTAATCCTAAGCAATTAACCAAGTTGTCCGGCATGTCATTGGTCCCTCGACGCTTCGTCCGATTCTTCGGCGCATCATCCTCTCCTGCGGCCTATTGCCCAATCGGCCCGTTGACTCCACAACTCTGATATCCTTGGCACAATACCCGCTCTTCTTGGCCCAATGCTCGAGTCCACGGCCCGAAGCCTTCTATCGATACATCGACCGATCCACCGACCCGATGTCCAATCTTCTGACATGTTTCTCCGGCACAACATGATTTTTCCTGCTTTAATTGTCTGATCATGATCGAAGCATCCTGCGTTACTTAAAACATAAACACATATCAAGTGGTTTCATCATCAAAATACGAGATTCAACACTACTAAATAGAGAGTTGGTCGGTTTTCCACGAAGATAAAGCTAGCAAGTTGTATATGACTCATAGTCGAATGAATCTAAATATTCATCCTTTAGCAACTTTTGAATCCTTTCCTCATGGATGTGACCTAGCCTACAATACCATAGGTATGCACTATTCACCTTATCTCATTTCCTTTTGGACACACCTACATTCATGATATATGAAGTAGTGTCTAGCATAAGTAAACCATTATGTAATATTCCTCTCGCCAATCTTCTCGGCTTTGCTAGAATCTACAATAAATTATATATGTGATAAGCAATACCGGTATCCAATACCAATGCACTATCACAAAAATCTAACAACTAGAGACTGATCATGAATATACCTGAAGCTTCTCCAAGCTTTTGTTTTGCCCTTTCTGCAAGGTACTCTTTGCAATTCCTCTTCTAGTGCCTATCTTTTCCGTAGTGGAAGCACTAGCCTTGTCCTTTGCCGGGTCTTTTATCACAAAAATCTAACAACTAGAGACTGATCATGAATATACCTGAAGCTTCTCCAAGCTTTTGTTTCGCCCTCTCTGTAAGGTACTCTTTGCAGTTCCTCTTCTAGTACCTATCTTTTTCGTAGTGGAAGCACTCGCCTTGTCATTTGCCGGGTCTTTTATAGCAACCTTTGCTTTACATGGTCTACCCTTGCCCTTGCCCTATTGGGAAATCAAGGGGGCGACATCATATGTGCAGCGGAAGAACAAGAAAACAAAATCCCCGATTCCCAAAAAGATGTTCGTCGTCGTGCGAAGATTGGTGCGCAAAAATCCGCAAAACACAAAACTGCGTATAGAGATTGTGTTACCTAGGGAGATCGTATATCCCTGTTTCTTTGCTATCCTTAGAAGAGGGTGAAGGAGGTCAAGCGTCCTCCTCTCTAGCGGTGATCCACACAGTAGGGTTGCGACGACCCTCCTCAAAACTCCAGGCCACTGAGGTGGAAAGGGAGAGGAGAATAGGAAAGGCAAGCAAAGACTCTAGCCTATGAGGCTGTGAATCCCTCCTATTTATAGGGATCCCGTGTCAAACCCTAATGGGTCCTTCCCTAATGGGTATTGGATCTGCATCCAATAAGACAAGGGCTCCGTCGGATATCTCATATCCGAACCTCTACTCATCGCAATGCCTACCATATGTGTGTGACCCTCTAGGCCCAATATCGAGGCATGTGGAGTCATACATGCCGAACTCCTTCTAACTTCGAGAAATTATTATCTCTGTAATAATTCACTTTCGACTCATCGACTTCTGGGCGTTTTGGGCCACTACGCCATAGTCCCCGAACGATCTGGGGGAATCAATCCATTGGACCCGTCACGTCCTCGATTACCGCACCCTATAGTCCCTCATCCATCTAATATCCCGAGACCGTATATCGAAAGCATGGTGTTGTCGGACCCATACGGTTTTTTACCCAATGACCAAATTGTACTAGATGCGGGACAGCCAATGAGGGACTACCCCTCGATCATCCTAGCGAAAAGGCTCTTGGATATCTCATATCATTGAGTCCTTCCCCATTTCCTCAAACAATTTTCGACATGTAGGAGAATGGATCGGCATCCATCTTTTCATGTTGTCTCAGAACTCGGTGTCATAGAGCCCAACATATAGCACTGAAAGCAAGAGTGGAGTCATCAATGTACTTCACGTGCGAGCGATTTCATCCTCGCTTGCCCTTCTTCGGGCGTAGGCATCATTGTATCAAGGGCGTTATTGATTTTCTCCGCTATGAGAACAATTCTCAAGTTACGAGCCAATCCATATAATTTGGACCAGTTTAGGCGGTTGACATCAAGTATGCCACGTAAAGGGATTTGAAAGCGACATTTTTTTTGAAAATAAAGATGTAGCGAAAATGAATAACATGCAGATTTTGCAAGAAATAAACTATCAAGATATGGACTTCTATCTTAATATGCTCCCACTATTTTACTAACGAGTCACGCGACACCCTCGAAGACGTGAAACGAAGTCTCCAGCAGAACTTCTAGTGGGGATCGGGGATCCAATCAGCGTCTTAGTGTAACCTCGAGGGACTCGACCAATCACACTAAGCCTAAAAAGGTAGGCAACTCTTGCCGATCACAACTCCTTGTGATTCCCGTCCTGTTGACCTCCGAATCACCATGGCCTCGAGGGACTCGACCAACCATGATGCTTTCGGTTAAAGTTAACACCTTCGTTACAAGATGAGTCCCGATTTGATGATATACCCTCGAGGGACTTCGACCAAGTATACCATGTCCTCGGTCACCCGGTGACATCTCTATGTCGTAAGCAAGATAGCGAATCGCGATATAGGTGAGTCTCGAGGGACTCGACCAACTCAACCTACACCGAATCGGTTCCTACTCATAACGATGGAAGGCCACGTGGGTCAATCTAATTGCCTCCACGTTTACCGGAATTAATATTATCGAGAGATGTTTCTATAATTTGGTCTCCTAATATGACATGTCACACATATACATATTTAATATATATCTACATCGCATGCAAATATATATACATATCTAGTATGTGTATAAGCAATCACATCGAGATGATCATGGACCACAACCTAATATGATTAGGCCTGAGCGGTGAGGGCCTAATCACTCACATCAAGATCTATGTGTGCAACGGTGCATCTCCATGCCCCAGGATCCTCCATCTCGTCCTCGTTTGTTCCAAAATCGACATCTTGATGCATCTCCATGCATCACGATCGTCCGTCTCGTGGGTCCCTATCGCATCGCATCCACGCCTCACGCATGCCTTCTCATGTGATTACAACTTAATCATAGTCACGCAGGGCCCACAATAAACGAAATATAATGGAGGTTCGCGGACCTCAATAATAATAATCACAAGTACACACATCACACCGGTCCCATGATCATCCGTCCACATCATCATACATCACATGTATAAATAATCATCATCATGTAGGACTACTAGATAATAATAAAAAAATAATAATCAACTAAACCTTTTAATTAATTAATATTTTTCTGAAATCAGGGACATGTAGAGAATTTCTCAATTCCTAAGGGTATTTTCGTAATTTGGACAAAAGATAGAAACTGAAATTTCTCAAATTCACAGGGGCAAAACTATCCTTTTGCCCAAAACCCTAATTCCCTCTGCTGTTGCCACCACTAGCTGGCGGCGTCTTGGCGGGGCGGGGGGCGCTCGCCCTCGCCCATAGCTGCGCCCATTGGCGGCGACGTCGGCTGCCGGTGGGCGCCTTTCCGAGCGCCGCCTCCCAGGCGGCGGTGTCCCGCCAGGTGGCCGCCCCAATGGTGGGTGGGTTTAAGCCCGCGGGGAGCAGCGGGCGAGTGGCGTCATTGCCCGTAGCGGCCCGCGGCATTTGCCACTGCTCGTGGCGGTAGCGCTTCTTGGCGGCGGCGGTAGGCGCCCTGTGGCGCCTGCTTGGGTCGGGTTTATTTACCCGGCCCAAACGGCGCAAACTGCCATAAGCAGACCGTCGTCCATTCCTTCTTGCCGCAGTACGCGACACTCTGCGCCGCCTTAGCCGGTGCGTTACGCCTCCTTCGAGATCGAGGGCAGCAAATCGCTGCTGCCCTTTCTCGCTTTTCGTCCAACGATTTTGACGTCAAAATTCTTCCTAAACACAACACACACGCAGTTCAAAAAAACCAATGATTCGCATACGAACAACCCCGGCTTTGATACCACTATTGGGAAATCATTGGGGCGACATCATATCTTGCAATGAAGAAGAACAAAAAACAAAATCCCCGATTCCCAAAAAGATGTTAGTCGTCGTGCGAAGATTGGTGCGCAAAAATCCAAAAACATAAAAACTGCGATATAGAGATTGTGTTACCTAGGAGATCGTATATCCCTGTTTCCTTGCAGATCCTTAGAAGAGGGTGAAGGAGGTCAAGCGTCCTCCTCTCTAGCGGTGATCCACACAGCCAGGTTGCGGCGACCCTCCTCAAAACTCCAGGCCACTGGAGGTGGAGAGGGAGAGGAGAATAGGAAGGCAAGCAAAGACTCTAGCCTATGAGGTCAGAATCCCTCCTATTTATAGAGATCCCGTGTCAAACCCTAATGGGTCCTTCCCCTAATGGGTATTGGATCTGCATCCAATAAGACAAGGGTCTCACGGATATCTCATATCCCAACCTCTACTCATCGCAATGCCTACCATATGTGTGTGACCCTCTAGGCCCACATCGAAATGCCGCCGTGAGTCATACCTGTCGCCGAAACTCCTTTCTAACTCGAATTATTATCTCTGTAATAATTCACTTCGACTCATCGACTACTGGGACGTATTAGGCCACTACGCCAGTAGTCCCCGCACGATCTGGGGGAATCCAATCCATTGGACCTGTTTGTCCTCGATTACCATGTACCTATAGTCCCTCATCCATCTAATATCCTAGAGACCGTATATCGAGCATGGTGTTGTCGACCCATACGGTTTTTACTCGAAGTCTCGCTCTAATCGGATTCTCCTGAGAACTCTTTCTCTCAACCCTAATGACCCCGGCCGTGGATTTGTCTCGAGCAAGAATACATGGGATATTCCTCTCATGACGCCAGAGTGGATGATCCTCTATCGACACTCAATAGCCCTCGTGAAGGTCGACTACCACTCCCAATGACCAAAAGTACTAGATTCTGCGGCGAAACAAACCTATAAGTCTGGTATCAAAGAGTGGAGCACTCATACAGGACATCCTTGGTGTCTCAAGTCTAAGGACCAGATACACCACTAGGACTCTGGAGAATCATTGTCGACAATAAGGCATCATCAACCATCCAAAGATTCCGTAAACGGATCAATCGATGAACTCATTCTCCAATGAGCACTGATCGTATCCCTAGTGTCCCTACACGAGCAGCTATGAGACCAACTGCATCCATCATATGGACGGGTATATAGCACACCAGTCTATCCGGTTATCATGATGTCACTCTCGAGTAACCTATGACCGGGATTATTTAGGATATGTGTTTAAAGGTGAATCGATCTCATTATCGTGATCTCATCACGATCCGATTCCCATTGCACAAATCCAAAGACATCACAATATATATATGCATTTATGCAATAGTTATAAAGTGATATACGCCAAAATATAATAAGCAAAAAGATTCTGTATCAAGTCACACGTGCCATCACTCACGTGATTGGCTTGCTGGGCACCTATGACTAGCATGCCCTTCTTAAGGGACTTTTTTACTTTCCTTTTCTTTTTGGTCTTACCAGTGTAGAGAACTGACTTCTCCTTTTTTATAGTGCTCTTTGCCTCTCTCAACATATTTAGGAGCTTTGGGAGAGTCATCTCAAGCTTGTTCATATTAAAATTCATTATAAACTATGAAAAGGAATCTGATGGGGACTGAAGCACAATGTCCACACACAAGTTATCCTTTGGGACCATTCTTAGACCTATAAGTTTCTCTATCCACTCAATCATCTTTAGGACATGGTTCTGAACTGGTGTCCCCTCAATCATCCTAGCGCGGAAGTGGCTCTTGGATATCTCATATCGTTGAATCCTACCCCGTTCCTCAAAAAGTTTACGGACATGTAGGAGAATGGATCTGGCATCCATCTTTTCATGTTGTCTCTGTAACTCAGGAGTCATAAAGCCCAACATGTAATACTAAGCAAGAGTAGAGTCATCAATGTACTTCACGTAGTGAGCGATCTCATCCTCGTTTGCCCCCTTCCTTGGGCATAGGCATCACTGTATCAAGGACATACATGATTTTTCTCCGCCATGAGAACAATTCTCAAGTTGCAGAGCCAATCCATATAATTTGGACTAGTGAGGCAGTTGACATCAAGTATGTCACGTAAGGGATCTAAAAGTGACATTTTCTGAAAATAAAGATACAACATAAATAAATAACATACAGATTTTACAAAAATAAATAATCAAGATATGGACTTCTATCTTAATATGCTTTCACTATTTTACTGGCAAGTCACGCGACACCCTCAACACGTGAAACAGAAGTCTCCAGCATACTTCTAGTGGGGATTAGGATCCAATCAGTATCTTAGTGTAACCTCGAGAGACTCAACCAATCATACTAAGCCTGAAAGGTAGGCAACTCTTACCAATTATAACTCCTTGTGATTCTCATCCTGTTCAGCCTCCGAATCACCATGGTCTCGAGGGACTCGACCAACCATGATGCTTGGTTAAGCTAACACCATCATTACAAGATGAGTCTGATTTGATGATATACCCTCGAGGGACTCGATAAAGCATACCATGTCCTCAGGTCACCAGTGACATCTCTATGTCATAGGCAAGATAGCGAATTACGATATAGGTGAGCCTCAAGGGACTCGACTAACTCACTTTACACCGGGAATTAGTCCCTACCTATAACGATGGAAGGCCACGTGGGTCAATTTAATTGCCTCATGTTTACCGACTTAATATTATCGAGAGAGGAATTTCTATGATTTGGTCTCCTAATATGACATGTCACATCAGATGATCATGGACCATAGCCTAATGTGATCATGCCCGAGCCAGTGGGCCTAATCACTCACATCAAGATTTATGTGTGCAGCGGTGCATCTCCATGCCCTGTGATCGTCCATCTCGTCCTATCGGTTCAGTCGACATCTCGACACATCTCCATGCATCATGATCGTCTGTCTCATGGGTCCCATTATTGCATCCACGCTTCCGTTGTGCCTCCTCGTATGATTACAACTTAATCATAGGCACGTAGGCCCGACAATAAACGAGAAATACAATGGAGGCTCATAGGCCTCAATAATAATAATTACAAGCACACACATCACACGGTCCATGATCATTTGTCCACACATCATACATCACATGTATAAATCATCAACATGTAGGACTACTAGATAAATAATAAAAATAATAATCAATTAAATATTTTAATTAATTAATATTTAAGAAATCAGGGACATGTAGGTAATTTTATGAGTTTTGAGGGTTATTTTCATAATTTGGATAAAAAAGATAGAATTAAAATTTCTAAAATTCACAAGGGCAAAACTATCTTTTTGCCTAAAATGCCCTAATTCCTTTCTCCCCTGCTAATGCAACCGCCGCCGCCACCCTACCGGCGGCGGCCTATGCGGTAGGGGCCGAGGCGCTACCATTGCTTGCAGGCGGTGTACCCACGGGTGGTGCCGTCGTTGCAGTTGGGCTCACTTGCAGGCGGGCGCCACTACGGGCACTATTGCCCTTGCGGGCGGTTCTACCCATAGGGTTGTTCCTATAGCCTCCGCCCCCATGGGGGCTGCTCCCTCAGCCTTCGCCACCGTAGATCGCTTGCCCGCGGGCGAGCGGCGCTAGCTGCCTATGGGTGAGCATCGTGCCTGCAAGCGGCGACCGCGGGTGCCGACGTCGCCCCTTGCGCGCCGTAGGCGGCTCTATCTGCAGGTGACCGATTGCTTGCAACTACAATTGTGTGCAGCAATAGTTGTTGCGTGCAAGCAGCCTACTTAAGGGTGCCGCCCTAGCGGTCATCGTTGCAGGCGGCCTACCTGAACAAATATGGCAGGCTGCCCTCTTCGAACGTAGGAAGGGCATCAACAATTGCTGCCCTTCCTTACCTATTGCGTAAACAATTCCAACATCAAAAGCATTGCACAAACACAACACATGTAGTTCCAAATCAATCTTTCGCACGAACAACCTGGCTCTGATACCACTGTTGGGAAATATTGGGGGCGACATCACATACGCAGCGGAAGAACAAAAAATAAAATCCCAAATTTTCCAAAGATTTATTCGTCGTGTGAAGATTAGTGCGCAAAATCTACAAAACAGAAAACTATGTATAGTAAAGATTGTGTTACCTAGGGAGATCATATATCCTTGAATCCTTACAGATCTGTAGGAGAGAGTGACGGAGGTCAAGCGCTCTCCTTTCTAGTGGTGATTCACATAGTAGGGCTGCAACGATGCTCCTCAAAACTCCAGGCCTACTTTGAGATGGAGAGGGGGAGGAGAATATGAGAAGCAAGCAAATGCTCTAGCATATGAACCACTAAATCCCTCTTATTTATAGAGGTCCTTGTCAACTTAACTATAATGGATCCTCCTCTATTGGGTTTTGGATCTCCATCCAACTATCCAAACCTCTTAGATTAGTGGATCTCTATCCAATAATCTCTTATAGGCTCTTATTGGATCTCATCCATAAGATCCAATAATTCAGGGGCTTATTAGATATCTAATAAGATAGAGACTCTAGAGAATATCTCATATCCAAACATCTACTCGTCACAACATCTACCATATATGTGTGACCCTATAGACCCAATATCGAGCTGGACATAAGACATACATATCAGAACTTCTTCTACCTCAGTCAATTATTATCTCCATAATAATTCACTCGACTAATCGACTATAGATGCACTAGGCCACTATGTCATAGTCTCCAAATGATATAGGGGAATTCAATCTATTGTACTTGCTTGTTCTTAGTTACTGTGTACCTATAGTCTCTCATCTATCTAATACCCTAGAGACAGTATACTAGGCATGGTGTTGTTAGGCCCATATAGTTTCTACTCAAATCTCCCTATAATCGGATTCTCTTGAAGAACTCTTTCTCTATTAATCCAAATAACCCTGGCCAGGGATTTGTCTGAGCAAGAACATGCTAGCCATATGTGTCATGCAAGCCAATCACGTGAGTGATAGCACGTGTGACTTAATACGCAATCTTTTTGTTTATTATATTTTGACATTTATCACTTTATATTGCTTGTTGTATATATATATATATATATATATATTATGATGTCCTTGGATCTATGCAATAGGAATTGGATCATAATGAGATCACGATAATAAGACTAATTCACCTTTAAACACAGATCTTAAATAATCCCGATCATAGGTTACTCGAGAGGGACATCAAGATAACCAAACAGACTGGTATGTTTGTTGTATACCCGTCCATATGATAGATGCAGCTGGTCTCAACTGCTCATGTGGGGGCACTAGGGATACAGTACAAGTGCTCATTGGAGAATGAGTTCACTGATTGATCCGCTTATAGAATGTTGGATGGTTGATGATGCCTTATTGTCAAACAGCGATTTTGTTGTCCCAATGGTGTATCAAATACCATTTTTGTGTGTGAACCATAAGAAATAAAGATTATAATTCTATCTTTGTATGGGAAAATAAATTAAAATAATAATTAAATAATTACTTATCTTTCACGCTCAAATTCTCCTGCATAAAAGGAGCTTCCTCTTACTCACCGAGCGTGACAATGGAAGAATTGAAGAAAAGATTCCCCGATGAGGTAGGATCCTTTATTTTTTGTTATTATTTTTATTTATATTTTAAAATCTTTGATATTAGAATTATTATAATTTATATAATGCATAATAATATATTAAAATTTTAAAATTAATAAATAATTATTATTAAATTATGATGTTAGAATAATTAATTAATATAATAATAATTTTAATTTATTTAATTAGATATATTTATATTTCAAAGAATTATATGTGAATTTTTATAATTTTATTAGTTTTAAATTTAGAATTATGAATCTAAATTACTTAATTTATGAAAAAGAATTTATTTGAGATTAATTATTATTTTATAATATTTTAAAAATTTAAAATATAAAAAATCTAATTTAATAAGAGAAGTTAAATTAGGATCTAACTTGAGTTAAGTTAATTGACTAGATTAACCCATATGATCAAGTATGATCGAACTTGTGTAGCAAAGCATGACCCAATCAATATAGCCAAATATGATCTAGCACATGTGATCAAGTAGAACTTAGCCCATGTGGTCAAGTATTGTTTAGCTCATGTAGTTATTAGATATAATCAAGTCCATATAGCCAGGTATGACTCAGTCCATGTTATCATATATGATCTGGCACATATGGTTAGATAGAAACCACCCATGCGACCGGGTATTATCCAACCTGTGTGGTTAGGTATGACTTAGCTTAATGGTCAAACAAAACCTAGCCAATGTGGTCAAATGACCAAGTATAGCTTAGCCCATATGGCTAGGTATAACTTAGCCCATATGGTCAAGTATGGTTTAACACATGTGGTCAGGTAAAATTCAACATATGTGCCCCAAGTATTGTTAAATCTATATGGTTAGATACGACATAGCACGTATAGTCAAGTATGATACAACTTATGTGGCAAAGTCTAATCCAATCTATATGGCCAAGTATAACTTAACCAATGTAGCCAAGTATAATTCAACCCACGTGGTTAGGCATGACCTAGCCCATGTGGTCAAGTATGACTTAACCCATATGACTAAGTATAATCGAACCGATGTAGCTAGGTACGACGTGACCCATACGACCAAATATGACCCAGCCTATGTGACTAATAATGACTCAACCTATGTGGTTAGACATGACCTAACCCATATGGCTAGGTATGACCAAACTTATGACCAAGCGGGACCTAGTTCGATGGTAAGACTTAGCTTAACTCATAAGTAAGGCTTAGCCCAGCTCGCGAAGCTAGGCCCACCCAACTATGTGGTTAGTGCTAAACACATTATCACCCCCTCTATCTAGCCTGTTGTATCTTAGCTCAAACCTGCTTCTTGAGATAGATATGTGTGACGTGCATAACATGTCCAAGGCTCAAATTGGTCGGTTTGATTTGGGATAGCGCTATGTGATATAATTTGATTCCTCTCCTTTTATTAGTTTGAGCTCGTTAGTTAAATCAAATAGGTTTGATCGGTTCAAGCCGATTCAAGTTGATTCTAAACCAACTTGACAAGTTCAAGCTCACATAACATAATTGAATCGATCAAATCTAAATTAGATAGAGTGATTGCAAACCGGTTCTATAATAATTTGAGATTGGTTTTGTTATATTATAATTGAATTAAGTTTGGTTTAAATCAATTAGACTATTCTAATTAAGGTTCTGATTTATTCCTTTAATAAACTTAAAATTTTTATTTGAAATATTTTTTTATTTTATTAAATTGATAATATTAATGTGATTATTATTATGTAATGTATGTGAATAAGTTAAGCGGTCACATTAGATGTACAATCTATAAAAAGAGTTGCATAGTGCGAGATCACGGATATACATTATTTATTAATCATACATTTTGATTTATGATCCCTCATAATATTTTATCATACTTCATTTTAAATACATATATATAAATGAATGAATATAAATAAATAATTATGATTAACCATGTATCCTTATTGAGAGCAGATATAGCGATTCTCTTCGAGGATTAGCAAGCTGTTAGATGTGATGGTTAGATAGTTTCTTCGTTCGCTATTGGGAGGAATATATCTCTACTTATACTAGTGAGGGATACAACTTCATATATTATTAGAAGTATAATATGGGTACTCTTTATTCGCTGTTGAGAAAAATTTATTCCGTAGAATATTTCTCTCTCTTCATTGGTGGAAAAGTATATTATCGGGTGTAATATATATCTTTGTTATATGAATATTATATATCTTATCAAGATATGATTTTTGATTTTATTTATTACATAGCAATTATCATTGCTTTGTCAATATATAAGTTTCATAATAAATCAATATATTATTATTTTATATTAAATTATTGATATAAATATTTCATAAGTTCTATTGAAAATTAATTTCATTGTTCAATAATTTATGCTAGCATGTGAAGTTGTTGATGCATTTATATTCTATATTTATTTTTATAATAATCTACTACCTCGTAATATATCTGGGTGGAGAAGATATAATTTTTTTAATAAAAAAATATTTAGTATACTAAACATAAAAAATTTAAATTCAAAAATAAATAAAATCATCTATAAATTATGAATTATTAAATGGTAATTTATTTTTTTTATAAATTGGGAATGTGACTCTTATCTTTAAGCCGTTTTCAGTAGGATCGAAAGGATTAATGTAAGACTGTTACAATAATTTGTTTCTCCATGTATGCTTATCACTTATCAATTTGCCTTTCTTCTAGAGCAATATAAATTACTCAGGCCATGTAAACAAGAAGTATAGAACACATGCACAACACACATATACAGACTACGGCCAATTACATACATACATGTTAAAACTGACTTAGTTGCATTGAACCAAATACATCAAGCAACTAAATGCACCTTAGTATGCCTAACTCTAGTCCATGATTGAAATATATTTATTTATACATGAACAAAATCTTAATTAATTAAACTTATATTGGTCATATGTAAACATGTTATTTCTCTCTTATATCATCCACATTTGTTAGTATAAGAACATATGACAACTATACATGGCTGGAAACTTGTGGCATAATTAATTTCACAGAATTTGCAGTTGTCTTTATTTATTTTTCTCTAAAAGGTGAAGTCTAAGATAGTTTTTAAGCTCTGAATTGAATAACTTGGATAAAATTCATCAACGGAAGTTTGGCATGAAGAGAACTGATATTACATTGGTGAGACTTTAACCATTCTTTCTGTTTCTTCTTTATCACCCATCATCACTCTTTTTTCTTTTTTGGTCTTCTATCATCCAACTCCTCCCTCTCCCATTATCTTCTCACTTCTCTGTTGGAATTCTCTTCACTTACTGCCAATTCCAAGAATGAATCTCTTATCCTAATAGAGATGAGACTAGGGTGAAAAATGGATTGGATGCAAGTTGAATATTACCAAAACACTACTTGAATATATTTTCAATTAGTTGATTTACGTACAGAAATAAATTTTATAAAACCATGGAACAAAGATAATTCTGAAAATTCTTCCATAAATTTTATCGAACGGTGTAAAACTTTGACTTAATTTGATGTATATCGGAAGTGGACAATGATTTGAATTGTGTAAAGAATGTTTGATTATTAATTTGGGCTCCATCATTTTCAGTCAACGGTTCAGCCTGACCAAAATTATGAATCAATTATTATATTAGATCAGGCAGATTGAATTTATTGATATATATCAAAATATAATAGGCTAATTATCATGAACCGACCCTATTAAGATAACCGTTCATTAATTGTAATACACACATCATCCTTATAAATTAATATAAGTTTTAGTTGACTTTCAATCTAAATTGGGGTGTTATACTAATATCAAAATCTTTGGGATGATATGAATGATGACCATGTTTATTGGATAAAATTTATGCTTACGGATTGTTCTTGTTCTAGATGTATTTAGATATATTGAAGTAGAACAAGAATAAGAATGAACCTGCTGCGAAGAGGAGCAGAAATAATAGAAGTGTAATGATAGGAATATTAGACAAGTACAGATGAGATGTGAAAAGAATAAAAACGGAGATATTATTTGAGAAAAATAAAAATCTACATTTTCTTATGAGAATGATTAACGTCTTTTTAATATGTTTCCGTTAGACATGTTGTCTAATTCAACAGTTGACGGGAACATTATCCATTTAAGATTTTATATATACCTTCGTATCCAATCACCCAATTTTAACCTCTCCATCGATCATATTACATTTGGACACAGAAAATGCCAACTCAAATACGTGGGCCCTACCGCGTACGCGTACAAAAGAATATATTCACTGAGCGATAGCCTGTCCGAAGTTAGACACGACTCCCGGCCGAAGCAAGCTTTTTTTCTTCCACTACCTAAAAGGCGAGAAAACCCACCACCCCCTGCACTGTACCAAAGCTCGTCACCTCCACCATCACCACCGCCACCAAGGCCACAACAATGAGTGGATTCCACCCATTCGATCTGCTTGACCCCATCCCCCCTACCCTCTCTTACCTCGAATCCTCCCTCTTCACCTTCCCTCCCCGCTTGTCACTGGCGCCGGCGCTGGTGGAGGAGCTCGACCACTATCACTACCTAGGGTTCACTCTGGACCCACTAAACCCCACGTCGTTGCCACCGTTCGGTTTCCCGCCCCAATGCCTCTTCGCGCCCCTTCGATCGCGCGCCTCGACCTCCTCGCCGTGAATGATCCCTTTGGCTTCGAGCGCTCCGCCATCGCCTCATTAAAAGGGCTTCGACAGCGGGCGGAGACGGAGCTCTGCCTCCGGGACCTTAGCGATCGTGTCGCCTCGCTGGAGTTTGGGCTTCGCCGGGCCCGAAGCCAGGATGTCGACCGCAAGTACACGTGGACGGCGGAGTTCAGCGGGCCTAAAGGGCTCGGGCTCGACCGAAAGCACAGGTGGACGGCCACGGCCAAGGCGGGCGGAGAGAGGGCGGTGAAGTGTGCGGTGGAGATCAAGGGCGTGGAGGAGGAGGAAGGGTTCGATCGGAAGTTCGTGTGGGCGACGGAGGCGAACGGGGTAGGCAAGAGGTACGAGAAGTGGACGGCGGAGTTCAAGGGGAAGGAAAAGCTATCACCGCTGAGCCACACGTACACGTGGGCCGCGTCGGCAAAGCCTCGTGAGGAGGAGGAAGGTCAGGAGAAGGCGGCAGTGAACAAGGAGAAGAAGAAGAAGAAGGGGAAAAAAGAGAAGCAAGGAACCGTCCATGTGGTGGAGATCGAAGTGAAGAATCCTGGACCCGTTGCCATCAGAAAGGTTTTCGTGAACTCATTTTCATTGACCATTTTCAAAATTAAATTTTTTGGATGAGGTTTGGTGGTCTTCTTGTATGCATATATCTCAAAATTTTATGAGTGACCATTTTTCGAAATTAAATTTTTTGGATGAGGTTTGGTGGTCTTCTTATATACATATATCTCAAAATTTTATAAGAGACTATGCAAACTAACATTTCTCCTCTTCATTTGGACCATTTGTAAAGTATGAAATGAAATCGGTAGACTAATTTTTTTCACAATTTAGATTTTTTAAGCATTAAGTGATATTCATACCAAAACCCTTTTTTTTTCCCTTACCTATAACAATGCTTAGTTAAAGTTCAACTTGCATTAGGGTGTTTTTCATCTTTGTATGACAACTTATGATCTTGAGATGATTTTTTTATATTTTATAATGCCTTTATTACGAATCTGGAGTTGTGTTTTAGTAGCTTCCGTATGAACAATGAGTTTTTTTGTATCCGTTTGGTGGGTTGGCTGGTTTTTATATCTGTGTTCTACTTGATCTATGAGAGTCTTGTATGGTTTGTTAGTATAGTTGTTGACGGCTTGGTGTTGATACCATTTGAACTTTGTGGATGTTGAAAGGCTTTTACCAAGAGATGCAATAAGGGGAAGAAGAAGGAACTATCACCACAAGATGCTGCATTGTTAATCCAAATGACTTTTAGGTCTCACTTGGCCCGCCGCTCTCAGATTCTTCGCTGCCTTCGAGAGCTGGCTGTGGCCAAAGCCAGATTGAAGGAGATCAGGGCTGTATTCTATAATTTCTCTTACCGTAGACGTGTAGCAAATGATGCAGAAGAACGCCAAAGATTCTCTGAGAAAATTATTGTTCTTCTCTTGACTGTAGAAGCCGTTGAGGTAATTTATAATGATGACAAAAGCTCTATAATTTTTTCATGGCTATCTCGTGGCACATGTTATTAAAATAAACTTTACTTTTCAACTTTAATTTTCATTTCAGACTTTTATATTGTTGATCCTTAATGCTTCAAGATGATTTATTTACATTTGAAGTGTTGATATGTTGATTGTCATGCCATGTGTCTTTTCTTCTGCACCCTATGTTTTTTGTCTAGTTATAGTAGTAGGGAAATATTATGGCTTTGACCCATGAAAATTTACTAATAATCTTTGAGGTGATGTTTGCCCTTCCCATTTCAGTTGTTTATATAAGCATAAAATTATCATTATGCTTTATATAAAAAAATTTTGATGTCAAAATTGAAATAAAATAATGATAAATCAAGATTAAGCTTACGTACTTTTAGATGATGTCACGATCAATGAAATAAAATAACTTACCGTAGTTCATATGAAGCAATAGCAATATCGATATGCAAAACTTAGATTCATTTTTTCCTCTCTTCTTATCTTTCATAGGACCACGATCAGTGATGTAGGGACTATTGGGAGAAGAGAATAAATCCATAATCTTTATTTATGTATTATCCCTAGGAGGTCCTGTCTATATATAGACAAGAGTAGAACTTCTAGGATAATAATTTAGGTGAGTCTCTTCTATCAAAGGCATTTCCTAGTGAGTCTTACTAAAGTGGACTTTCTTTTTATTGGTCGATAACCATAGTCAAAATCCAATCAAAATATTAATATATCTTATCCAATTAAGTAAGATCATATAATCTAACAATCTCTTATTTAGCCTATTAATTGGTAAGATATAAAACAAAAGTTTAAAAATCATAATAAAATAAAAATTTATTTAAAAATAAATTTATCAAATTAGATTCTGAAATTTTAAAAAATATTTTACACATGCACATGAATTTTATAAAATAGACCGATAAGTCCACTAAATACAATAATACTACATTAAATCTAATTACCAATGTGAGTTATAATAGTTGTATGTCATCAATATCATATTTTTTTATGTACTACAACACTGTTAGTCTTTCCTAATGTAATATAAAATGACTATTGTAATTTGTCTTATCAATACAATCTTGTCATCAGATTCAAACATAATATGGATATACATAAATGTAGATAGGATAACAGAAATAAATAACTTTAATTTTAATAATAATATCCAATCACCATATCTTTTATGAGTTGTTTACAAACCCAATCTTTTATGAGTTGTTTACAAACCCAATCAAGTTCTTAATTGATATTAGTTGTCTCTAGACTCCTCTAACCACCAAATATTTCATGTTAATATACTTAGAACCGCTGCAATACTTGTAATTCTTAAAGAAGAAAATTAATATGATATGTTATAAAATATCTTAAATGAGTTGGTAATTGAGTCTGACTATACCAAGTCTTGTGATGAAATTTCGTAATCATAAAGCTTGATTAGCAGTTTCAAAACATGCCACGAAATCAGCTTCTATTATCGATAATAAAATAATATATTATTTTATATTTTCTTTGTAAATTATTTATTCAACTAATATAAATCGTAAAGTGGACTTCCTACTATCGAGACAATTTATAGAATCAATATTTGAATATATTGTCATTTCAAACTAATCTAATATCTTATATGTGAGTATATTATTTTTTGTCCCTTGTAGATATCTTATTATTTTCTTCGCAGCTTTTTAATTTTTTATTCTTGGATAACTCTAATATTTATTTAATATTTTAACTACAAAATTGATATCTAGTGTAGTATAGGCTTGAGCAATCATGTATGCATATGAAATATTTTTCTTCCATTTGATTTTTTTTTCTAAGTTATTTTAAAAGCACTAGTTTTGATTGAAATTTTACTTTTATATTTACTGAACAAAGTTGTATACTAAATCTCTTCATGACTCGATCAATATATCCTTTATGAGATAATTTTAACAATCATTGAGATATATCTTTAACGATCTCTATACCAATAACATAAGTGGTCTCAATCATATCAACCATCTTAAAGTTCTTGATGAGAAATTTTTTGATTTCGTATAATAAATCAAGTTCACTACTAACAAATAAAATATTATCCATATACAAGATCAACTAGCTCTCACTAATAGTCAAATATAAATATTTGTCAATATTATTTTCCTTGAATTTGAAGGAATTAATGGTATTATGAAACTTTATATACCATTTTGTGTGAGTTTATTAATGTTATTTTCTTGTTCTCTTATATCAAATCATCTAGTGATTTGAGAAATAACTTCTCGAATTAAAGATGATAAAGGAGTATCAACTTATATCTCCTCAATATCAATATCAAACTTTGAGATTTTTCGCTCCTACTTATTCGTCATTTTCTAGTATTTTTGCATTACCAGATTCAACTAAATGATTTGATATCCCTTGGATTCTTTAGATAATCAATGAAATATCTAGAATTAGTTTTTGTATCCAGTTTCTTTTCATATGGATTGAAGACTCGTATCTCTACTGGGTAATCTTAAACATGTAAATGTCTCGAGTTAAGTTTTCTATTAGTCCATAACTCAAATGGAGTTAATTGAATTGACTTACTAGGAACCTTATTCAAGATATACATAATTGTCCTTAGAGCTTCACCCCATATTAATTCAGGTATAGAGGAATAATATATCATATTTCTAATCATATTCGTAAGAGTACGATTTCATCCATTAGCAATCCATTCTAATGTGGCACACCTGGGTAGACATACTAAGCACAAATATTATTGTAAAAGGGTAGACTTTTCTAGGAATCTTGTAAAAGGCAAGGTTTTGACCTAACTCATCATATTATCATAAAATTTACCACACCTATTAGATATGATAATTTAAACATTTCTATCTAATTGTCTCTTGACTTAATTTATATACACCTAAAGGTGTTAATAGATTTAGACCCTACATGAATTAGATATACATAGTTTTATCTCAATAGGTTATTTATAAAGGTGATGAAATATCTCTATCCACTAAAACAGAGAATATGGAGTGACTCACAAATATAAGCATATATAATTTAAAGGAGTTTTAGGAAATTATATTTCATTCCAACATTAGATTGTAGGATCATTGTGAACTCAATATTCACATTTATTTTGTACAAACTATCATACATAATTTAAAAGCTAACTTTTATTGAATCATAAATATACTAAGTTTACAACCACTAAAAGAAAAATAATATCTTAACAAATTTAGATAAAGAAATCAAATTGATTAAATTATAGGAACATAGCATATATTCTCATATCCAATCAAACGAATCATCTTTAAATGTAAGCAATAAATACTAACTACTATCATTTTCGCTTTAAGATGATTTCATATAATGATGAGTTTTTTATGCTCCGTTGGTTTCTATATTAAAATGAATCCATATGCATTATTAGTAACATAAGTCGAAGCATCAAGATCAATCTATCAAATTTTAGAAAGAGATTTTTATAAAGTTTAATTCGAAACATATAAAGGTTCAGTTTATACATTTTCCTTTCGAACTAAACCTTATAGTCCTTCTTCACATGACTTTTTTTGCTATAGAAATAATATTTTACTGTGAAGAATTTTCTTTTATGAGTTTATATAGCATTTATAAACTCAAACAATTTATTTAATAAATTATACTTAAACTTTCTTTTACTGTTACTTACTTCTTGAGTAAGCTATAATATCATGGAACCTTTCTTGTTGTAATTTTGATTCTCTAAACACAAATACTAGTCAACTCATTTAAGTTTTATTTATCCTTAATTTTATTATAATGTACTTTAAATGAGCTAAACTAATGAGAAATAAGATTAACAATAAATTATACGAGAAAAGACTCAACTATATTCAGACCCATTATTTTTTAGCTTTACAGTCTTGTCAGCCATATTGAGAATATAATCTTGAATTCCTCGAATACCGTCATACTAAGTTTTAATCAGTTCTTTCATTAAGATATCAACTAATGATTTATTAATAAATTTAAATCAATCTTTAATTATTCAAATATGCTAGTTGTAGATTATAATGAAGCTTAAATATTATTAGTAATTATCATAAAACTGATTTTTTTAGACCTTTTTCAATCATTTATTTATATTATTTGTCTCACAGAACTTTTAGTAGTTAAGTTTATGATTTTTTAACTAGTATGATCAAAGTCTAACACAGTGTCAATTGCATATACTCAAGCCATTCAAAAATAATTTAATTAAAAGATTATAAGGACACTAGATATATAAGTATAATCACATCAAATATTTAAGTTATGAATTGATTTTCTTTCCTTACTTGTTATTATAATTTAAGGAAATCTTAATCTACTTCCTTGTTTATTGATATGAATTAAGGAAATAACTATTAAGTATTCTAAATATGATGATATCATATTTGTTAGTATATTAAATGAAAATAATTTATATTAAATAAATACGAAAATTAAAATGAATTTCCCTTAATAAAGGCTCACCTCCTTCTATTTAAAGGGAGGAATTTCTCTCTTTCGTTCCTCACCTAGTCGAGCCTGGCAACGGGAGGAACGAGGAGTTACACCCTATTGACAAGAGGTAGGTTTCTCTACCTTTCTTAAATTTAAAAGTTTTAGCTTTTATTTTGATTCTTTAAATGTTGAAAGTTTTATAGTTTGAAAAATATGTATCGATTCTTTAAATGTCAAATTTTTTACATTAAAGTAATTAGTTAAAGTTTTCATAATATTCTTTGACCCATGATTAAGGTTTTTATTGTAGAGTTAAATATGTTAAAAATATATTTGTTTTATATGATATTTCCTGTATTACAATTTATCTTTAATCTTATCTGGATTAAAATCTTGTTAGATTAGAATATGTTATCTAAAATCCTTTTTGATATTCTTTGATCTGAAATTTAAAATATATTATTCTGAATGATTTAAAATATGACTAGAATATATTGAAATTTTATATGTGTTGAAAACATGATTTTTATTTAAATTTAGAAGGTTATTTCTTTGTATTAAAACTTATCTCACGGTCTCTCTTTTAATGTCTTATGATTTCTAGTTAAATTTAGAATGTTATTTCTTTGTATTAAAGCTTTTCTCCCCATCTATCTTTTAATGCATTATTATATTTTTATTTATATTGTTAATGGGTATATGCTATGATATAAAATTGAAAATTAATTGGAATGAAATTGCTCACAGGCCAGGCCCAACCTACGGGTCAGGCCTTGGCCCGTAGGCTACCCCAGCCCAACCATTATGGGCGGTCACATGCGACGCACATGACTAGTCCATGGGCCAGGGCTGGGCCAGTTTTGTGTAATGCATGCTCAATCTAGCCCAATATTATTGTTGAACTTGAGCCCAAATATTGATTGAACTAAACTAGACTTGATTAGTCTAGATCAATTCAAGGTGATTTCGAATTGATTGACTTATTCAAGTTAGTTTAACATAAATTGAACTTAATCTAGTCTAAATTATACTAGTCTAGGATGGTTCCAGACAAGTTAAATCAGGATTAGAGATCAGTTCAGTTAGGCTCTAGTAAATCGAGTTCAATTGAATCGATTAAACTAGAGTTCAAGTCAATTGAGAGTTAATTTATATTACTTGATATTGATGATATTTGAAAGAAACATTTTAAATATGTTATTTCATCTCGAAATGGACATGACCAGTGTGAGATTATATTATTTTCCTACCGAGAGCAGGTACGGCGATTCCCTTCGGGGATTAGCGGGCCGTTAGACGTGGCGGTTGGACGGTTCCTCCATCCGTTGTTGGGAGGAACGTGTCCCCACTTTGACGGGTATGGGACACCACTCTATCCGCTGTCGGGCGTGCGATATGAGTTTGTCTCCATCCGCTGTTGGGAGAACACAAACTCATCCCGTAGGTTAAAGCCTCTCCATCCGCTGTTGGGGGAGTGCTCCTTCGGGTATTTGATATACGCCAATGAGATGATTGATTGAATTTTGATCATGTATACATTTTGAGTTGACTTTTGGGGTTCCTACCGGCGTTCTTTGAATTTTCTTTGTTTTTTGATTTTGGAGTAGCTTCCCTCTAGTACTAAATCGGATTCTAAATGGAAGCGCACCTTCCTCTACCGTTAGGTAGAGCCACTGAATGATTCTTGAAGTTAACATCACCATGTTTACTTTTTCTATTTATGATTCGATGAATAAATGGATTGTAATAAATGAATTGTAATAAATGTTTATGAATGATGAATAAAATGATGTTTATTTATTTGGCCTAAATGTGTGGAAAGATAAAAAAAAAAAAAAAAACACAGGATGTGACAATAAGAATGCAACAAGTACTACTGTAACAAATAAAAAATAAATGAACATTAATACTTTAATTTTTTAATAAATATTGAACGATTGATATTATCTCTATTTCACCTTTGGGTGAAATATTGATATATTTAGTATACATTTAAAATTTTATAATTATGGAGATTAGCATCATTCTTATGAAATAGTATAGTTATTTTTGAGTATATAATCATAAACTATAAGGATATTCAAAATAGTATTATCCTACCTTATCACATAATTATTCGAAATCAAATTTTCTTTCGGATTATCTAAATCTCCTAATTTCTTTTGGGATTTTCATTTAAGACTATTTTTTTAATGTAATTTTATAAATTTATTAGCCTAAGCTAATTTAGTGGTTACAAGATTAATACAATAATATAAAATATATTTTAAATGTCTCATAAATTAGAAAATATTTATTATAATTTTACCCATAAGCTTATTATCCTAAGCCACTTTAGCGATTACAAGTCAGATAAAATTTAGAAATATAAGTTACAAATAATATTCACTAAATATTTTTTTGATCTAATTTACAGTACTAGTCAATAAAAATAATTGTAATAGTTATTGAACAGAAAATTTAATCAGCACAATAACTCATATGACGATAATAATCATGATAAAACAAAATTCATGTCTTTATACGAAAATAAATATTATTTTATAGTTTAAAATATATGCATGTGAATAACTACATAAATATCCAAAAATAATAATTAAAATTTAAATATCACAAGTAATAAAAATTTCAGTAATATATCATATGAGAAACTATGAGAAAATCTATGATTTATATCTTGTACTTGATAAAAAGTCCAAATTGGTCAATCAACCCTATTTAATTAGATAGTCCAAAACTGGGCTACCTAAATGGACAAACGAGAACTCAACTATCCAAATTGGATTGTTTCATTGGATTGGTCAACCAAATTACTCAAAATAGGGATTTAAATTAGGTCAAAATCAAAGTTTAGTTAAAATGACAAAGTTATGATTTGGTCAAAATGGCAAAGTTAAGGTTTCACCATGATTGATGTCATATATCGTCACCATCGCTTCTTATGCCGTGTGCAACCTCCCACTCGAGGCCACCTTTCCCAGTGACCAACTAACCGACGATGCTCCACCGTGCTATCATAGACAAATTTGTATAAAGGGTGTTTGATGCAATGTTTGTGTATATTCTTGTCTTTCTATTTTGTTCATGCTTTTGCGTAGCTTGTAAAGGGCTTGTAGTAGGCTTGGTACCTTATCTTGGTTAGCTTTTATGGCCGTCTTAGTCTTGTAAATGCAAGTTGTGTGTAATCATTGTGTAGAGGCAAATTGCTCAAAAATAGGCTATATAAGTAGTTATTTTTAGGGTTTTCTAACTCCGTAGAGTGGTGCGGAGTGTAAGCCAGCATATCACCTTTAAGCTACCCGGGTGATATATGACTGGATGGGCCTTTGGGTAGTTTCTAGGGTTAATTCGTTTTCTTATTCCGCAGTAGTGTCATGTAGGCACTTGTGGGGACATTTTGCCATGGCGGATCACCTTGGGCACTTTGTTGTGCGATTGTTTAGAGCTTGCAAAGTCTATTTGTAATTTGTACTGCTTATCAAGTATTTGCTGAAATATCTGCTTGTGAGATCTCGAGTTAAATACTTCCTCTAACCCGTCTTCTCTTCTACAGGCCCTTAAGGAGCCATAAGAGATTTCGGATATGTTGATTCTTTGCAGATGGACATGCAAGGGTGCCGCATGACTTAAGTAAAACTAGCTAAGTTTGTGGCATATGATATAGTGTTGGACAAGCATACTTAGGAACAATGTTCGTTGTGTGTGCCTCGATTTTGCATCGGATGAAAACCTTTGTCATTAACTTATGGGGGCTATATACTATCGAGGGGGTTTTTAAGTGCAAATATCAATGAGTCACATGGGGGGAATTTGATCATACATAGGTATGATCGGAGTAGTTGGAGACTTGAACTACTTTAGAACTTATATTTGCTTGAGGGGGTCCGACAAGTCAGAGGATAAGGTCGAGCGAGCGAACGTTGCTACCAAGGATACAAAGGAGAATAGAATCAACACGAGCCCTGCAGATGGCGGAAGCTATGTATAGAAGTTATAGTCTTTCTTTCTATCGACCAAGGGGACTTGTTCGGATAACACAAATGTGTTGAAGTAAGTGGTCGAAAAGGGTGACGAGGCAACGACGAGTCTAGAGGGACTTAGCTGTGAACTCGGAGGAGTGCTTGACCAAGTGGAGGACTTCGGGTTAATTGCGGGAGTGTTCGACTAAGAAATAAAATAGGTAGTACACGATGTTGTACCTTTTCTACTCAAAGGTGGAGGCGGCGGAAATGATGAAGAAGATGGTACAATCCCAGAGGCGGCCAAAACTATCAAAGACTTACTCTAAATCAGGAAAAAATTTTGCTCCTTTTAGGCAGAACTTTTCTCATTCCAAAAGTTCGATAGTAATGAGGGGGCAAATTGTAGTAGCTAACTCAATGCAAGGAGTGTAAACACTTCAGGTGCTTTAGAACTGTGAGCAAAGAGTAGGTAAGTGCTAGTAACTAGCTTCATGCATAAAGTACAATCTTCGAGGAGACAGACAAAGTCAAGTAACCTTTGTCTTCTCAACTCTTAAGAGAATGAACAAAACTGAGTACCTCCGTTGTTTTATTTATCCAACAAAGGAGCTCTGCAACATGTTCAAAGATCCTTCGAAGAGACTTAATGAAAGACACTTGTTGTCAAATCCTTACTAATGATGATTGGTTCTACCGATAGTAGACAGTCTGTTTTATTTCCCAATAATATGTCAATCGAAAATGGAAGTGATACAAACCTATTTGGTGGTGACAAGTAAGTTGAAGAGGAATCGATGGGCAAATTTTGCGGAGGAAAGATCTCAAAAACTTCAAAGTCTACGAGACAATGTTCGTTAAAGCTCCAACAGACATCCGTACAGTTCAAGCGGTGTAAGACGTTTAAGAGACTAGCAATAATAGGAAGGCCTTTCTCTTTATCTAAGGGATCCGCTGGAACCAACAAAAATCAGCACAACTCGATCGACTCTACACCAAAGTCAGAGTCATTGGCGAGTTGAAACAACGCTAGCGGATTAAAGTTCAACTACTCAACAACAACGGTGAAGAGAAGTTGGGAACCAAGAGGCATGTTGCAACAGGAGTATATGATTGAAGATTCAATAAGAGCGAGGAGATGTAGCGTTCGCAAAGACTTCGACGAGGACGTCAAAGGAATAAGTGGGGGAGAAAGTCATGGACAAATCTGTTTAAAGGGTGTTCGATGTAATGTTAATGTGTTTGTGTCTTTCGGTTTGGTTCTTGCTTTGCACATCATATAGAGAGCTTGTAGTAGACTTGGCAGCTCCATTTTGGTTGGCTTTTATGGTTGTCTTGGTCCTATAAACACAAGTTGTGTGTAGTTGTCATGCAGAGGCAAAATTGCTTAAAAACATATCATCCAGGCAACCATTTTGGGGGTTTTTTAACTTCGTAGAGTGGTGCGGAGTGTTAGCCAGTACAACACCCTAGGGCTACCCGGATGACACGTGACTAGATGGGCTTTCAGGGTAGTGTGTAGAGCTGGTTTGCTGCCTTGTTTTATAACAGTGCCATGTGAGCATTTGTGAGAACTTTTGGCTATAGCGGACCACCTTGGACCCTTTGTCGCACGATCATTCAGAGCTTGCGAAGTCTATGTTTATATTATCTATCAACTGTTTGCAGAAATATTTACTTATGGGATCCCGAGTTAAACGCTTCTTCTAACCCGACTTCTCTTTTGCAAGTTCTTAAGGGACTATAAGAGGTTTTGAGGAGGTTGACCCTTTGAGAAGGGACATGCAAGGGTGGCACATAACTTACGCAAAACTAGCTAAGTCCATGATAATATGTCACAGTGAAGCACGACTACCCAACTTCGTTGTGCCACATCTGCCCATGTCGTCGCTTGTGGCACTTCGCCTTTGCCCGCCTACGTTGCACGGTCGTCTGGTGACCCCTTACGAGTAGCACACCTCCATTCTTTTCGATGGCACAACATCGTTGGCCAGCATCCTAGGACGGCGCCACTGTGCGGGGTCGCCTGAGCCACGATCCCTCATGGCGATTGAATACTCTCTACAACTGACTGTATATGATGCCCCTCTTCACGGCCAACAACCCTGCTCCTGAACTAGCGGCATAGTCCACTGGCTATAGTAGGGTCGACGAACAAGGTACGCGATCACCCTATGCTATACTATCACGAATAGCAAGTTGTCTGTCAATATAGGTGACAACTCACTAACGACCACCTATAGTGAGACCATTAACATCGCCGCCCTCTTGTGCCACCGCATGTAGAGCCATTGTGGCTTATGTAGCTACTACATGCAATGCTGCCACCTGCATAGCCGTTGCTCGTGGTAGGGCCCATGACCAAGGCATGCTACCAACCTTTATAGCACCATTGACCAAAATTGGGCAGCTTGCTTCCATTTGTGGTTTCACACATGTGGATAAAGAAACCTTTATCACTCGCAAGCAAGCAACAAGGGTGGACAGAATAAGCAAATAGATTGAATCACCCTTTCTCAAGCAAAAGTCGATAACATAAACAGATCTAATACAAAGTAGATCTAGTACTTTTATGATATAAGGTATATTTGATTTCAGAATATGACTTTAATACTAATTTTAAGCATAAAACTATTATTATGATACTATTATGTTGAAAAACTTTAATGTTAGAATCAAAATCAAATAATGATAGATCAAGATCAAGCTTGCATACCTTTAGATGATGTCAATGGAATACCTTTATTGGATCTGGTAATGCATCGTAGTCCGTAGGAAGTAACAGTAGCATTTATCTACAATAGGTAGACTCATCTTTCTCCTTTCTTCCTTTCTTTCACAGGACTGCGATTGGTGATGGAGTAGGGACTACTAGGAGAAGAGAATAGATCTATAATCTATATCTTTGTATAATCCTTTGGAGGTCTAATCTTTATATATGCAAGAATAGAGGGTCTTGGATAGTAATTGATGAGAGTCTCTCCCATCAAGGTTGTCTCTTGAGGAATCTTACTGTAAGTGAACTTTTCTGTCAGTCGATAACCCTAATTAGAATCCAATTAGAACTTTAATATATCTTATCCAACTAAACAGAGTCGCATAATCTAACAATTTGCTTCTGGTTTTAGTGACCAATAACCTTTAGGATACTAAAAAGTGATAAATGAATTTGTAGACAAAATTTCTGAAGGCTTTGAATATTCTCCATGAATCTCAACAATAAAAGAAAAGAGGTATGACAGATGATTTTGTAATTTGGTACATGGTTGACAAGTTGGCAGTAAAACATTGAGAAATTGGATAGGCATACAACATATTCTGCTCTAAAGGAGGTGAAAAAGTTCCCATGACCAGTAATTGATCTTAATAGGCAAAATGTATTGGAATAAGATTTGGTGTGACATAGTATTTATGGTTTTCCTATGTTTTGTTGGATTGACCTTGCAATTTGACCGAGAGATAAATCATGACAGTGAAAAGATACCAAACATCAGGAAGGTAAACAAACCTCTAGGCATTAGGATATTGGTTGAAAAGGTTTTGTTTCTTTGAAACAAGTTACATTTTGAACAGAACTCCAGAGAATCACCACCAGTTATAGCCTTGGTTGTCAATGAAGCTCTTGAAAGCTGGTATCCTTGGGTATATACATTTATTACCATCTGAAAGCTGATGCTTCATGTGATAAATTGGTCCTCCAAAACACTTGGAACCTACTATAGATGTTAAATACTCTAGACCTAGAACTTCTTGAAAGTTCTATAGTGCAAATACTTACATTCAAGAGGTCATGGTTTTATGATGTTATATCATCTGATTATGCTGTCGCAATAAATACATCCATCCCAGTTTTTAGGGCAGCTAACAGATCAGACATGAGTCAGTATTTGTGTTCAGAGGGCATGCAGGGTGACTTGGATACAAGAAGCATCATGCCTTGCTTTGGTCATTTAACAGGCTTGATTTCACCAAATATTGATAGCGCATATATTATCGTTATATATAGAGTAGACAATCCATTTGTAGGTTGCATGAGTCAGGTTGTTGATGCAGATGGCAGTGATGAGAGGAGAGGAACAGTGACCATAACCAGATCAAGTGGAATGAGAGTGATATGGTCCCCTGAACCAGATTAGATCAGGCAGGTGGATGGAGAGCATATATTGCACCTACAGATCAGAGGCCAAAGGATGGACATATTCTGACGTCAAATCCTGAACTTAGATGGCTACCTTGACAGCCCTACTGGAATCAGTTGTTGGAGTTATTATATATTGAAGTCAGTTCATCTTAGCCTTTAACTGGCACCATTATACTGCTTTAAGTAGGCTAAGCATTTTAACACCGTGCAATTGACATGTCACTTGATGATGTTATTCTTTCAAATTAGCTTCTTGTAATCCTTCGTCATCAGTGATCCTTCAGGCAGGGCTGACCAAGTTACTATATCTTTGTGTTATGCTCTTATATATGTGTTATCTATTCAGAGTTATTTCTTGGATTCATAGAATATGTTGGGTTGGTTTTTGCTATCAATCATGTTCATCATGGAGTGGCATTATTCGGTTGTTAGGTATGCATTCTTGAGTTAGATACTTTAAAAGTCTGACGGAGGACTAATTGGGATGATGACATTAGACAAAAACTGTTATGGATCTGAAAGTTACAAGCTTACATTGTGATAACCTTCCTTCAAACAACAAGGGTACAAGAAGGTGGTCACCATAACGGAGAAGTTCAGGGAATCGTCAGATCGGCTGTTCGGAACTTTTAGTACAAGGGGTGCAAAGCAGAATCCGAAACAGAAGTCACTGGATGCCCTAATTAAGAGACTCAAGGATGCTAGCTGAACCAGTTTGCTGGTAGAGTAAAAATCGGAACTGTAAATTATCTTGTCTATATGTTTCAATTGTTTTGCCATCCATCTATATCTGTTTCTTGCCTAACTGCGTATTTGTTTAGGTATTGTGTCTGATTGTTATGTCATATAGGTGATGGTCATACCTGTGAAGTCATGTTAATTTTGTTTGCATTATCTTCTTTTTTGTTCAATCTGACCATCTCTGTCATCTATTTGATGTCAGGGACCGGATTATATGGTGCGGGCAGCAAAGAAGTCAATGGTTGAGGAACTCGAAGCAATGCTAGAAGTGGTCGATCCACAACCATCTGGGAAGCTGGGTTCTCTGAGGCGTAGGAGGTTTGATCTTCCCGATGGTGGTCCAATCTCAAAGGAAATGATGGCAGGTGTCGCCGAGGTGGTTCAGATGCTTGATCAGGAGTAAGGGGACCATTGCTTATCAGTGAGGTTTGAAGGACTTGTACCCATGCTTATGTTTTAGTACTGGTTTTATGTTGGCCATGGGGACTAATTGGAGTTTTGCTGATTAGTTTCTTGTATGAACCTCAACATAAACTCCTACTACCTATTTGATCTGGTTTGTGTTGTAAGCTCACCTGCATCTTGTCTTGTCGCTAAGAATTCTGAAAATGTCAGTGCTATTATGGGCACTTCTTCCTTGCACTCGATATTAGCTGAAAAAAATCTTTGTCAAGAGTCATACTGTAGTCCTTTTTTTTTATATATATTTGAAATTGTTGGATGATATATTCAGGTTCATGGCTGCTAGACAATTCGATGAGTTAAGAGGCTATTTTGGTTATGAAATAAATGCAGTCGTCCATGATTTTATTTAATGTATTGGACGTATTGATCCTCTGGCAGATCGATACGTACTATATATCAAGGTTCGTCGTATCGTACCATACCGACGTTTCGACCCAGGCTCGGTACGGTACGGTACGTTGTACCAAGCGGTACACCTGATTTCACCGATTTAATTCTCTGAAAATATTTGAAAATTAAAAAAAAGTTAGGAAAGAGTTTTCAAGTTACAAATAGTATAAGTTTAGCAAAATCAATGTAAATTAGGTAAGAATAGTATCACATATCTTTTTTGGGCTTTAAGGTAGTCTTGTTCGAGGTTCGTATTTCAACTAGTTATAGATTGAAATATCTACAGAAAAATTAGTTGAATTGTTAGAATATTTTATTACAATATAAACTTTAAAATTTAAATGAATTAAATAATCATATATCTAGATATACCTGATTGTTAATTTTATCATCAAAACGAACGACGGGCCTTCACGGGTGGTGGATTAGGGTCCTCGATCCGATACATATCAATATGATACGTTTGGTGGACCCAATCATGAAATTGATCCCATGACATAATGTATTGATACACCGTATGTCATTGATGCATCAATGTGGTGCTGATCGTAGATTGATCGTCATGAATCATATTTGTCCGAGGCAACTCTTGAGGCATATATTGGTGTTGTTCTGTATCATGCTGTTGCTCAGAGAAGGATGACCAACTATCACCATACTGTTGTTGCCCGTATGATTCTCCATAATATGATGGTTGTGAATACGAGGAGTCTCTTTCTGTATCTATATCATGTATGCTCTGTCGCATTTATTCATATTCATCCACTGCCTTTCCCTTCCTCTTCCCCTTCCGCGCATAAACTTGACCAGTACCTTGTCGAGTTCCATGATCTGAATCTTGAATGGTATGTGTAAAATATTGCTCCTCAGTCCATTCACCACCCTCAAGTTGTGTAGACGAGACCAACGACTGCCCGGCATCACCGCCATCATTTGTCGAGGCATTGTTGTCCGTGTTGCTGTCATGTCTCTAGACCGAGCGAGAAAGAGAATGTGATTATGAAGGTGTCTCGTCGCCCGACTCGATTCTTTCCAACGATGCAACTGATGCTATTGCCTTCCCCTTTGCCTTTGCACGTTGGGCGGACGAGTGTGATCGTTGGGTATCGGTAGTTTCTCGAGCACTTTGACTCCTACCATGTTGTAATCGAGGGGGATTTTCCACCTGCTGGGGTTGTGCTTCTTCTTCTTCTATTGCCTCGGTGATAAAACGTGAAGGACGCTGAGGATCTTTCGCCTCATCAAGTAGAGGATCCTCTTGGTTCTCTACTGCTTCAACCTAATCTAACATTGACTTTGAATCTTCGTTGTAGAATTGGAGGTCAATGGGATCAATATCTGGTTCCTTTGGCTCCTTATCCAACTCAATACATCGCAATTTTAGTCGCATGTTATAATGGACATATACTAGTTTCTCTAACCGTCTGTAGGAGAGTATGTTGCGGACCTTCGTATGAATCAATGCAAACATTGACCAATTACATTCACAACCACTAGATGTTGTTATCTATGAAAGTACACGAACGACAACCTTCCTTAAATGTGGTGCATCATCTCCAAATTGTAGCCACCACTCGATTGCAAAAAGATATAAATAAGATTTTATTAGCATAACAAATAATTAATATTAAATATAATTGATAATCAATATGCATAACTTTTCCTCACCATGATCCATAGTGTAACGGTACGATACAGCTACAACGTCGGAGAATGAACCAACTGTTTCTTAAAATAATCGACTCTCCATAAGAGCATCGGCTACATCAGTAGTGTTTGGCAATAGTCAATATATAACATTTCGTAGTGTCGTTAGGAAATTATTTTGCGTTCCAAGAGCATATCGATATTGAATTGTCGGGTTTAGATAATACGCTGCAAAACATAATTTTGTTAGTATAATTTTTTATTATCTAAATAATAATAAATTAAATTATTCTGGATATGAATTTACCTGCATTATGGATATCTTGATCCATATGAACTTCGGTCCGACGATCAATGATTCGTACGTATTGGTCGGCCTTAAAATCATCTTTGAATGCTTTCCTGACCTCCTCTCTTGCTGAAATCAACATATATTTAAGATACGACATTTGTGGACGCTTATCCATATCGACCTTACGGAGGACAATATAAAGTGGTTCCACACCTTTTATGATTTCTGTTATAGTCTCCCAAAATCTAGAGGAAAGAATGACCTTTTTCTATCTTCTTTCCATCACTCAATTTCGAATATCTGGATTCAGACTACTCTTGTGAGCTAGCCATTGTCTTCAAGTCATGTCTTTTTTGTTGTAATGACTTTAATGCAATAAAATTGGTAGCAAACCGAGTAATTTCAGGTCGAAGTATCGCACCTTTTACATACTTTTGCATTAATGGGTGGACCCAATGATGATTATATATAAACTTTGTAATTGATTATGCTCGAGCTACACATTTCTTGACCGCATCCAACTCACCAATATCCTTCAGCATTAGATCTATGCAATGAGTTGCACATGGAGTCCAAAACAAAGTTTTTCTTTTTTCCATCAATTGCAAACCAACCTTTTTGAAATTCGCTCCATTGTCGGTTATTATTTGGACAATATATTGTGGTCCAATCTCCTCTACAATAGTGTCCATCAAGCTCTCAATGTAGTTTGCATCTTGGATCTTTTCAGAAGCATTAACAGACTTATGAAACACCACTCTTCTATTGCAATAAATAAGAAAGTTGATGATACTCATTCTTGTTGGTCTTGTCCAACTATCACACATCAATGTCACCCCATATTCGTCTCATTGCCTCTTGAAGGATTTGATCCAATCCTTTAGTTCTGCCACCTCCTCATCTAAGTACACGCCATAAATCTCCTTCGGTGTTGGAGGTTGGATCCCCGTGCCAGACTTTTGAATAGAGGAGACCATGCTCTGATAATATGGACCTTGGGCTGTGTTGGTTGGAATCCTATGAAAGTTGAACCATTTTGAGATTGCCTTCCCAATATCCCGTTTTTTTTTTCTTTTGTGTATGCATAGTCAATCTGTGTTTGTTTCGCTGTTTGTGGGGGATAGGTTTACGGATCAATATTAATAATATCTGGTGCGGACCTCCTACTAAGACCTCTCATAAAACCACGAAGTCCACCATATCTCATGCTACTAGTTCGGCCTAACTGAGAAGGAGCAGTTGGTTGCCTCATGCTGGTTGACCTCTGGATTCCACTACCATTGCCATGCTCTAATTGTGAGTCAAGTCATCGATGCCTCATTGCTTCATCGACCGTATACTGATGCTCCAATGATGCACGAATCTCAACTGTGAGATCCGGGTCGACTTCATCGTCGCAACCCTCATACTGATCATAAATTGGTTCCTATATAGTCCTATGATATTCTTCCTCAACTCTTGCCTTCTTTTTTAATGTATCTTCCTTTGCTTGTTTAAGCTTACTTTGAAATAATTTACGAATCTCCGTTGGAATATTCTTGCATTTTGCAACATCAGGATACCCACCAGCTAAATGCATTTTTACTCGAGTTATTCCTCCACCTTTGCTAATGTAGTCATAATAAATACATTGTCAATGATGACGGTTTCCATCTAGCTTTTGGGCATGAACCCATGCATCATCATGTGGTTGTTTCTTTGGTGCCATGATCCTATCAAATTTAAATCAAATAAATTATAAAGTATAAATATATTAAATTGACTAAATATTGATCATAAATCACTAATCACAATATTAAGTAATTTTATTAAAATATAACTAATCATATTTTATTATCATAAATATGTTACATGCATAAAAGAAGTATTAAAATCATTAGATATACTAATTACACGATTAATATAGTTAATTTTTCACTAATTACTTCTTTTTCAACACTATAAACATGACAAACACGATATTAAAGATATTGGATTCACATAAAATCGAATAAATTTTGATTAAATCATCATTAAAATGACTAATTATAGTATTAAATAGTTTTAATAAAACATAATTAAACTTATTTTACCATCATATATATTTTAAACACATAAAAGAAATATTAAATATGTAATTTTAATCTAATATGATTCAAATTAGGATAAAATTATCATTTATCTACACTAATTATATGATTAATATAGTTAATTTTTCACTAATTACTTCTCTTTCATCATTATAAACATGACAAATACCATTTATCTACACAAATACCCTAATAGGTATTAAAGACATTAAATTGATATAAAATCAAATAAATTTTGATTAAATCATTATTAAATAACTAAACGTATTATTAAATAACTTTAATAAAATTTAATTAAACTTATTTTACTATGATAAATATTATTCAATATTTACTATGCATGAAAAACACTAATCATAATCTTAAATATCTTAATTATTTTCTAATTAAAGAAAATGAATACATACCTCTTGATTATAAAGTTCTTCCTCTTAATCTTCCCAAATTAGCCTCGATTGAATCCATAAATAGTTGTTTTATAGAGTTTATGAGAGAAAAAAAAGTTTGAGAGAGAGTTTAAGAGAGTATAATGAAATAGGAGAGATGAGATTGATTTAAATAGGAGGAGAAAGGGCTTCAATGGTTAATTTGACCGTTGGAGCACTGTAACACTACTACAGTGTGGTAATGATCGATTTCGATCGTTATCCAGTGGTACCGGTCGATTTCGACCGTTACCGAGTGGTACCGGATGGTAACAGTCGAAATTTCAATCGTTACTGTCCAATATTACCGGGTGGTACTGGTCGCCTGTTGGACCGGTATGTATCGCCCATATTGAGCGATACGATTCAGTATGACAGACCTTGTTATATATATTGATACATATATGGAGAAGAAAGAAAGAGGAAATACATGAAGGAGAAGAAAGAAAGAGGAAAGCTAAGGAAGAACGAAGAGACGGAAGAATGAAGCAGGAGGAGGAAGAAAAATGTAGAAGAGGGGAGACAGATAGAGAAAGAAGGAAAGGAAGGAGTGATGGGTGTTTTGGCGCGGCATTTATTATTTTTTTAAATTATTCAAACTAGATTGTCCAATTTTTATATCGATTTATGTTGAAATCGATACGTATTATTAAATCACATTAATCAGTGCAAAATATTAAACTGGACTCGGCTACCAAACCGTCTATCGTTTCGTACACCCGTGGTTGTTCGGGTTTGGATGGAGGTGGGTGCACCTTACCATCTCAAAGCAGTTGACCTATCCATTGACGACTAATTCTGGAAATCATGAAGCAGTTGTCATTGAATGATGCTGTATTTTTTTATTATTATTATTATTATTATTATTATTATTATTATTATTATTATTATTATTTTAGCTTTATTAAAAACTTAGTAAAATAACTTTAATCGAGTTCTTAAAGCATGCCAATCTTTTCTGTTCAACATTTATCGAGAATTAGATAATGTTAAATTAAATTATCATTACATCTAAAAAGACTCGATTATAGATCAGCTTTTAAAGTTTTTCTTTAATGTTAAGGACCGACTGAGGAGTTGACCACCAAATATATCATGTTTTTTTAAGGAAAAATCACCATCCTAATTTTTGATAAGTGGATCATTTATTGTATATAGTGGCCAACTAAGTATCATTATATCCAAAATTATTGGGCACTAAATGCACTTGAGACTAGCTATAGAATCCAAATCGAATCGACTGATTCGATCGATCCGAGTCTTTCGATTGGTTTAATTCACTAATTATTCTGTATGAACATTTAAAAAAATTAAATATCCTCAATTCTTTATTAGTTAGAAAAATATGTTCTTTTCTATAATATTATCTCTGTTTTTTATATTTAATATAATGCATAATTATTATATTTTTGATAAAAAATATTAATCCTATGACATGATCGATTGATCGTGTGGACTAAATGCACCGAAGAAAGTGGTTCAGTGGCATTTGTGGTATAGCCAGCAAACAACAAAAATCTACCACAGAACAAAACCAAAAAGATCACCACCATTGACGCCTGATCTATTCAATTCTATTGTCAGGTTTCTCATCCAGGCAAATAGATTATTTCAAGTCTGTGTTCTTGAGATTAATCCTCTTTAACAATTTTACAGTAACTCAATTTCAAACTTAATCATTTAATGCATTTGTAATTTGTTTCAATTATTTTTTATAACCTGAAGAGTCTTTCAACTTGTTTGCATTATCCAACTAGAAACGTAATCTAATCAAACAATAATAATAAATTTGACCTATTCAGACTCACATGATGTGCTGATTCGAAAACAGTATACGTAATATAATATTGAGCGAGTGGATTTGGATGGGTTATATTAATTCCCTCAGCTCGAATCCAATCCAATTAATAAATACAGTATAAATGTCCCGAGAATGACATAACTTGGAAACTGAATTAGTAATTTTGTAGTCAAATTAATTAATTAATAATAACACTGTCGATACCGATTCCATGTTAAAAGATATGAAATATTGTGTTAGATCACTAACCATGCGAGATAAAAATCTTGCCGATGAGAAAAAAAAAAAAGGGGAATCATCTTTTTGACTTATTCTTCTCTTATTCTCGTTGCTGCTGCTTTTATTTCTATTGCTTCGAATGTTGATGTTTAAGCTTCAATTTCAAGCATGTGAATTTTCAATATTCTCTTTTATCTCTCATTAAACTAATTGATACCTTCGTATTAATGAATCTCAAATATAACTATTAAAATAATTGTTGGAGACTATATGTTGTTTTATGCCTCCATGACTTTTTCTTGTATTGCCTCTATATGTATTTTGTGATCACGAATATTCCCTATTTTCTGAAAAATAGATTATAAATTATTGCCTCTCTAAATATTCTCTATTTATACAAATTATAAATAGATTTACTGAAGAAAAATATATAACGAGCAAGCTGACGTCATAAAACAAAAATAAAGCCGAGGGCAAGAAACAATACATAAATATTGGAAATCGATTTCTACCGATACCTACCACTTGCCTCGCGAATCATTGCCTCTTTGGTTGATACTTCTAGCTCGCGGTGGGCGAGGAGGGACGAGAGGCGAGCGGAATGGTGGATCCGAACGCGATCATGGAGGAGGCGGCGCGGCTGGCGGAGGCGGCGCGGGAGCTCGATGATGCGGCCGCCGCCCTCATCTCCAGAACCTGGAACGAGGAGCAATCCCTTCGCCAGCGCGCCCTAGCTCTCGAGTCCGACCTCCGGAGGCTCCAGTCGTCGCTGGACTCCGCCGCCAAAAAGAAGGGCGCCATCGATTCGAAGATCGCCGAAAAGGTGGGAGGATCCGTGCCCTTCAGTCCGCTAGATCTCGATGTGGTTTCGTGAGGTCGAACATCACGTTGATTGCCATTTCCCTATGTTTTAGGTCGATGAAGAGTTATACAGGGTGAGATGCGTCATTAATGATGGGGACGTCGCATCGCTGCTTCCCAGCAAGGCTCATGGTAAATTCTAGATGGATTCGGGATGAAAAATGCGTCTTTTAGGTTCTTAAATTTCGAAGAATGAACAACTGCGGATTCACTTATGATCACTGCATGTGTTCAGGTCGGTTCTTGAAGATGTTTCTTGGCCCTGTCAATGTACGAGCAACAAGGAAGGAAGTTCAACTGAAAGTGAAGGAGGAGTATAATAGCTACAGGGTATTCTTCCATCCTTTATTTCATGTGTTGCGAGATCTGTCTTCTAGAATTCACTTCATAATGTCGTATCTGATATAAGCCAGAATGTTTTGTGGGTTTAAACAACCTTTATTGCTTCCTTTCCCTATTTTCAGAAAGCGTCTGAAGAATTTCAAACATATATTTTCTGATGATTTATCTGCATTCTTTTAGTGGCTGATAAAGTGTGTGATTGTTCCACAAAATTGACATTTTATTCTCCTTAATGTAGAAAGGAAAAGAGTGAGGGGTCATGCTTTATGCATGTCTTCTTTTGAGTAAGCTTCCTTGGGGAACGTTTGCAGCATCAACCATGAAAGATAAAAATAATAATTAAAAAAAGCTTTATAATATACAGGTGAAAAAGGCATCTTCCAAATGAATGAAAAGAAGACCTCGTAGTGCAATTTGACTATAAGTCACAATGTAGGGAAGAGATTCAGCAATAAGCAATAAAGGTTTACTTCTAGAACCTATATTATTAAAGAATGTTATGTATTTACTGTTTAATATCAAACTCTTCCAAGATTGGTCTGTTTTCCTCCGGAACAAAGATAACAAGTTAAATTGCAGATTGAGAACTTGTAAGTGGTATGTCTGGTTCCCTGCAAGAAAATACTTTTCCACGGCAACAGGGTGTCTTTGCTGCAGACCTCTGGAACCTATGCCGCTAGTAAACATCATTCTTTTGCTATTGATGCCACTTCTCTCAGAAGCGTGGTTTGTTTCTCTATGCATGATAGACTTCAAGTTAAATTATGACAAAGTAACTTATAGATGTTGTTTGGTTCTCTACAAGTGTTATCTTTGCTTTCACAACAGGGTTTTCTGCCTAGAAATTGAGTCACATGTTAGAACCCTTGCAGATTCTAAACTTGGGGTTGATCTCTTTAGGGGATCGGCCTCCTTGGAACTCTATAGGGGTTCCTCCCTCCAAGTTGCTGCTCAAAGGCTGCAGAAAGGATTCATCTATTGCTCAACAAAAGAGAAGGAATACATGGCTATTTATAGGGCTTCTAAACCCTAACTCCGAATAGGACTCCTACTTAAGATTCTTACTTCTAACCAACTCCTAATATGACTCCTACTCAAGACTCCTATTCCCTTACAACTCCTAATTCTTCTCTAAGAAAAAACCTCATAACAGAATGTCCCTCTCAATTAGGACTCTCCTAGTTAGAGTCCTAACAGAGTGTCCCTCTCAATTAGGACTCTCCTAGCTAGAGCCCTAACAGAATGTCCCTCTCAATTAGGACTCTCCTAGCTAGAGTCCTAACAGACCCGCCCTCTTCAAATCAACCTTGTCCTCAAGGCTGAGATTCCATGAACTTCGGGAACCCATCTTGACTCCTCATATGGTTCTCATGTGGCGTCTTCAAGTGGTAGATTATTCCAATGCACTAGTACTTCAAGAGGGGATGTCGGCGACGCATCACGATCCTCAAGATCGAGGATTGCCCGTGGTTGGGCTTGAATAACTCCATCCTCGGTTGTGTTGGGCGGTTGGATGCAGGGGTGACTTCGTGTTCTCCCAACTTGGGCTTTAGGCATGATACGTGGAAGACGGGGTGAATTTTGGCATCCTCGTGGGTAATTTAAGTCTCAGATGCCACACGGCTCCAATCACGCTCTGTGATCCGATAGGGCCCATAAAAAACGTGGGGATAGCTTCATGGAGGCTCGAGTGTTGATAGAGAATTGCTTGTATGGTTGTGGCCGAAGATAAACCTAATCTCCCATTGAAAAATCTCTTTCACTTCGTCATGTAACTTTTTGCTTCATTCGGCTTGAGCGGTAGAGATTTATCTTTTAACAAATTGTAAGAGTTTGTCCCTATCAATCAATTCTTGGTCAACTGATCTACCTTGGTCGAGCCAATTACATACTTTGGAATCACAGTCTTTGGTCGACCATACAATGCTTCATAAAGGGGCACATTTTGTAGATGAATGATATGTAGTATTATACCACCATTCGCCCAGGGGGAAGCCATTTAAGCCCACTCTTTTGGTCTGATCGCTAGTGAAACACCGGAGGTAATGCGTCTCTAAGCACCTATTTACCACCTCTGTTTGGTAGTCGGTTTGTGGATGATCTGTTTTGTGCTCATGTTGAGTTTGGTGCCTTATAACCCAAATAACTTCGGTCCAAAAATTACTAGTGAAGATCCTGTCCACGATCACTTACGATGGACCTTGGCATCCCATGCGGTTTAACAATATTTTCTATGAAAATCTGGGCAATACTAGTAGCGGTGTAGGGATTTCTCAAAGACAAAAAAAATGCATATTTAAGTAAATTCGATCAACCACCACGAGAATCGTGCTTTTACCTTTGGAAGATGACCGACCCTTCAATAAAGTCCATGGAGATGTCGGTCCACACCGAAGTCCGGTATGGGTAGTGGTTGTAGCTTCCCTGATTTTTTCACAGTTTCACCCTTGTCTTTGTTGACATATATCACATTGTGCCACATATTCAAAGAATAATTTTTTTCATCCCTTTCAATAAAAAAATTGCTTCACTCTTTTGTAGGTTCTTAGGAATCCAGAGTGCCTGGCGATGGTATAGAGTGCATTTCATGCAAGATGATAGCGATCTGAGGGGATTCGTATAAGCACAATCGCGACCTTTGTAGCGTAAATCCCTCGAATCCCGTGTGTAGTGGGCTATTGCACTTGGATCCTCTTCCAATTTTTTATGATCTTGGCGATCTCCTGGATCCTTCTTACATTCTTCCCTAATGTCCTCGAGGAGACCGGTGGTAGGAAGGGAGATGGTTGAAACCTTAGCTTGTTCAGTAGCCGAGTGAGAGTGCATCTGCAACAACGTTTTCTTTCCCCTTTTTGTAAATAATTTCATAATCAAATCCAAGAAGTTTGGTTACTCATTTTTTTTGCTCGGGGGGATGATATCTTTTGCTCCAAAAAAAAAGTACTTGAGGCTTTTTTATAGTCGGTTTTAATTTGAAATCGCACGTACGTCGGTAGGGTCTCCACCTTGTTATCAAGTGTACAATGGCAAGCATCTCCTTATCATATAGTGACATATTTTGATGGGAGGGAGATAATGCCTTGCTAGTATATCGCAGTGGTCGATTATTTTGCATGAGAACGGCTCGATTCCGACTCGGATCGTCGACCCTCAATGATGAATGGTCTATTGAAATCGGTAGCTAAAAAAACCACCGGCGTCGTTAATCATGGCTACTTTAAGTTTCTCGAAGGCGTGAGAGGCTTTGTCCCACCATTGGAAAACATCTTTTTTCAAGAAAAGAAGTGAGTGGTGCAATCGATCTTCCCATAGTCCTTAACAAATTTTCTAGGTGGTAGCCCGTTAGTCCAAGGAACCCCGCAGAATTTCCGTTTGTAGGGTTTCGCCCGACCTTGCATTGCCTCAATTTTTGTTGGGTCTACCGCCACTCCTTCTTCCGATATTATATGCCCAGGTACTCTACTTTTTGTTTGAAGAAAGTCGCACTTTGGTTGCTTAACAAAAAAGAGTATTCTCCCAAGGATCGTCAAAACAATCAGTAAATCTTTGAAAGTGAGTCTCAAGAGAAGGGTCAGAAACGAGAATATCATCGAAAAATACCGAAGACAAATTCTAAGAAGAAAGTTCAAATATATCATTCATGAGACTTTGAAAGGTTGAAGGAGCATTAGCGAGTCCAAAAGGCATTACCAAGAATTCATAATGGCCATCGTAAAAATAAATCGCGGTTTTGGAATGTCATTGTCACATACCCGAATTTGGTGGTAATCGGATCGGAGGTCCAACTTCGTGAAGACTCGAGCTCCTTTCAATTCATCAAGAAGTTCATCCACCACCGGTATTGGGTATTTGTCTTTGACGGTGATGCTATTTAAAGCTTCGGTTGTAGTCGATGCACATCCGCCAAGTTCCGCCCCTTCTTATGCGTTACAAGTAGCACCGGTGAGGAATAGGGGTCGCAACTTGGTCGAATCACCCCTGTTTCAAGCATCTCCTTAACGATCTTTTTTCATTTTCATCTTTCCTGGAGGTGAGGATATCGGTATGGTCGAGTGTTCTCTCGGTGGCTTGCCTAGAAGGATTGGAATTCGATGGTCATGTTGTCGAGAAGGAGGAAGACCGCATCGGTTCAAATAATATGTCGGCAAATTCAAGAAGCAATTGGGCAAGATTTTGATCTTCAAATTCTATTTTCTTCCTCTTTGGTTGTTCTTTGGAGGTGCATAAAAAAGGCACCATTTACCTTATGTAAAATTTTCTCCATTCGTTGGGTTGAAAAAGTGGTGGTAATCAAGCGTTGCTTCCGCTTCCCCGTAGGATGTTCTTGCTGCCCTTACAAGAAAATTTCATAATTAATTTAGAAAAGTTCCAAGAGACATCACCTAGTGTAGTCACCATTCTATACCAAGCACTACCTCATAGTCATCTATTGGTAGGAGGAAGAAATCGGTGATAATTTCTTGGTCTTGCGATAATAGTTTCACTGCGGGCATCTTTGGTCGCACTTTAGGATTCTCATTGTCGGCAACTTTACATCGAACTTGTTTGCAACCTTCAATATCGCGGTGCCATCCGAAAGCGAAAACCTTACTATTCAAGAAGTTATTAGTGCTACCCGTGTCGATGAGAACGTTGATCACCGTTGTTTGAGAAGGCCTCCAACTTTCATCGTTTATGGATTTGAGTAGCCCAGGGCTAGTCGTGTACCGTAATGTTGATCTACCGTGGCTCTTCTTCCATATCTTCTTCTTCATGTTTAAGGCTCTCTTCTAGATGTTCAATGACCTCTTCTTCTCTTGGTTCAATCATAAGAAGTCTACCTTTTTTTGATGCCGATGCTCATGGCTCCCACGGCTCGTCAGAATGCCAACACAACCCCTTCGCAGATCGCTCCCAAGTTCTTCTCTTGTTAACCTTTTTTTGGTGCAAGGACTCCGGTTGATAGTAGGGGGGGGCTTTAGTATTGTAGGTCGTGGAGTGATCCTAGTCCTCCCAAGCTTCATGGTTCAATCACTCTTCTTGAAGTCTCAAAAGAGATGGCTGCCATAAGCGTGTATGGTTGTCGCCTTAACTTCTCCCCCGATCTCCTACTTTAAGCCCTCAATAAAGGTCCCCAATAGTTGTTTTTTTTTCCCAATCACGAGTTTGATTAGATAATCTTTCAAACCTGGTTTGGTACTCCTGAATGGTGGAGGTTTGTCGGATCTTTGCTAGTTGTCCGTCAATGTTCTCGTAATAAGTTGGTCCGAAGCGGATCAGTGGTCCTTCTTTGAATTGTCGCCATGAAAGGGCTCCATAAGTGTGTTCAAACCAGTCAAACCATTGTATGGCATCCCTTTCAAGATGTATAGTTGCAATTTCCACCATGGATGCATCCGCAATTTTATGGTATCGAAAATATCGCTCCGTGGATGAGATCCAACCAATTGGGTCTCCTTCTTCCCATCTAGGGAAGTCCACTCTCATGCGCGAATAGTTGGGGTCGGTCATAGAACCTCCCCTCTCTTGGAAGTCATCTCTTTGGGCATGATGTGATTGGTTAGAGCTCTCTCCTTGATGTGATTTCTTCGGGCTTGGTGGTCGGCCCAAATTGAATTCGGTAAGGAGAGTCCGAATCTTATCCTCCATTCGTACCTCAAAGGCTTCAAATTTAGCATTGATTGCCTCCTCAGATGCTATAGTATATGACTCCAAATCTGTGATGTTAAGATCTCTCTTTTGTTGACGGGTTAAAGGCATGTATAGGTTTGATAGAAATCAGTGAAAGTTTGCTGTTGCAATTCACGGGGAGATCAAAGGTTGATCTGCGGTGGTGGAGATGATGGCGGAATTTGGCGACGATCTTTTAAGCAATTGTGGGAATTGCTTTGGATGGTTGTGGAGGGTTGATGGATAACTATGGAAGGGCAGCGAGACGCCAAGAACGCTGCTCTGATACCAGGTGTTAGAACCCTTGTAGATTCTAAACTTGGGGTTGATCTCTTTAGGGGATCGGCCTCCTTGGAACTCTATAGGGGTTCTTCCCTCCAAGTTGCTGCTCAAAGGCTGCAGAAAGGATTCATCTATTGCTCAACAAAAGAGAAGAAATACATGGCTATTTATAGGGCTTCTAAACCCTAACTCCGAATAGGACTCCTACTTAAGACTCTTACTTCTAACCAACTCCTAATATGACTCCTACTCAAGACTCCTATTTCCTTACAACTCCTAATTCTTCTCTAAGAAAAAACCTCATAACAGAATGTCCCTCTCAATTAGGACTCTCCTAGTTAGAGTCCTAACAGAGTGTCCCTCTCAATTAAGACTCTCCTAGCTAGAGCCCTAACAGAATGTCCCTCTCAATTAGGACTCTCCTAGCCAGAGTCCTAACATCACACCTGAAGGGGATGCAGGTTATTTTGCTAAAGCAGTTCTTATCACATATTTTTCTGCTGAAAAATATTGACTTGTAATGAACTGCTCACTCTTTGGTTTCAACCTTGCTTTTTTATTCTAGAATCTATACAAGTATATAATATGTGGACACTGAATCAGAGCAAGGTGGTTCTTTTATTCAATAGCGGAGTGTTTAGGTTCTGATTTGTAAATTTTCAACAAACAACATTATTGTATCTGTATTTCTGAAGTTCCAATACTGAAACTGATCTATTTCTTTATGTACTTTGGCTGCTGTATCTCCTGAATCAGTTTAATTTGTTTTAGAGGAATATGCTAACTTAAACATGGAATAATTATTGTTGGTTTGGCTAGAATAAGTCTACTTAGTGCTGGCAGTGACTGACTACTATAACACCAGGACCACGTCACAATTATATGAAGACTCATTGTTATAGATAGGTTCATGAACTGTGCAAGTGAAAATTTGCTTGATTATTATTTATAGATTTACTTTATCAGAAAAGATGGTTAGGAAAAAATATGTTCAACCATATATTTGATTGGATGTAATACTCTCGCCAAGAGATGCACATTATAAGCATTATGTTCTTTATGCCAGGACAGAACAGCCTTCTTGTTTCTTATATTTCCGTCCACCTTACTACTTTTGAGATCTTGGGTTTGGGATGGATGCTTGCCTGCATTGCCTGTCCAGCTATATCAGGTATAAAATCATTGTGATCACAACTCCAATTGTGATTACATTGTTGATGATTATTTGTTTTCTAAAAAGGCTACTCTGCATATGTTGCTTGTGTGAAACACTTTTAGGTTTGGCTGTTATACCTCTACACAACTTTAGCTTTGCGGGAGAACATATTGAGCGTAAATGGAAGTGACATTCGTCCTTGGTAAGGAAACTTCTTATTTATGCTGTTTATTCCTATTAGTATGTCGTAAAGGTAAAAAACATGGTTTGCATATATTTAGCTTGGGATTACATTTTGTTTATATTTTCTGATGTTAGAGTGATTGTTTTGTTAGCTGTTCAGCTAATGTGTTATTGTTAAGAAAAATATTGTTTATATTTTAATAAACTTATGGCATGTGCTGTCTTGCACATGAATTTCTTTTTTTTTCACATGACAAATTTTTTAGGTAACCTTTATCTTCATTTCTTAATATTACTACTCAATAAACAACTAACTGTACCTGTTACTTTTTCATTCTATTTCGTGAATACTTTAATTTTTATCGATACAATGTTAGGGAAGTTGGAAGAACTGGTGTTGTTGGGATGTTCTATCATGCTGTTGTGCTGACATAAGTGCGCTGGCAGGAGAAAAGCAGAAAGAGATAAATGAAGAATCATAATAAAAAGAAGCGTAAATACATAAGTTTTGCCAGCGAAGGTACTCACTGGCATCAACCGTGTAGTTGTTTTCATTGGGTCTAGCTTGTGGGAGAATAGGAATTAGATAAGTAGGTTCTTGAAGTCAGTGTCAAGTGACTATCCCAAAGTGACTGTATATTCATCCTAACGTATTTGTATCATATTTTTGGCATGAAGTTTTCACTTTGCAAGGGACAGCCTAAGATGAGCATAGCAGATCACCCCTAGACAGATGGATAGTAAGATGTATTTGGCTTGAACATGTATTTGAGGTGCTATGTCAGAGGAGCCTAAGCCTAACCATGATTCTTTTGGTGTAATGATCTTACAAACTTCATTCCTGTCTTTGTTTGATGGCCTTGTTTGAGGCTCTATTGCTGATCACCACATTCTCTTCATGATTGATGGTGGAAATGGTTGATATTGAGCTGGAAAAGAGGACAAGCAATGGGACTTTAAAAGTAACCAATGGTCTGAAATTGAATGAAGCAAGTTTATCACAAGAATCACAATGATATAGTGTACTTATTTGGCAACTTGGTGCTACTTCAGCTGTGACACTATCAATAAGCTATGGTGAGACTTAATGCTTGCAGTAATCTTTCTTCTTGAAAGTAGCAGTTTTAGGAGACTGTCTTCCTGAAAACATGCTTTCGCCTCACTTATATGGGCTTTTCAAGTTGTTTGAAAAAATAGGAAGCTTCCTTCTGTTGCAATTATTCACTTATCTTTTGGAACTTCCTTTTGATGTGAATATCAACAATATTTTTTACGACACAAAGCTCAAATCATACTATGGTAACCAGAAGACTATTTCAATTTTTCATCTGATCTTACTGGAGATCAACCTCATGTTTCTGTGGAGATCTTGGGTCATTGTTTGGATTACAAAGAGGGGAGATTGCATACTGAGTTGCTTGTTTGTTTGAGTATCCCTTGGAAGGAGGTCATGTGGGAGATGCAAGACAAACCTTTTTCATCTTTCCTCACAATATATGCTGAAGAAAAGGTGAAACCATGGACAGGTGGGTTGTTAGAAATCTACAATGCAAAATTGGTTTCAGGTCACTTGTTAACCCAATAGTATCTGAGCTAGAGCTCAATTCAGTCAGCCATTTCTTGGCATCATTTGGCTTGGCTGCTGAGTTAATCAGCTCTTATCTCCATCATTTAGGAATCAAGAGTAAAATGAAAACTGAAACTAAATGCTGAATTGTTTACCTGTAAAACTGAAAATGAACTGTTTATTGCTATGATATAGACAATCTGAAGGGAATACTCCGGTTTGTGTTTTTGGCAGGGTTTTCAATTTCGTATCGTACCACCCGGTACGGGTGGTATGCACCGGTCCGCCAGCCTATCGGCATCTGGACCACCTGCTACCGCTCGATATTAGATTTTTGGCCCCATATCGGGTGATACAGGACTGTATCGGGTGGTAATGATCGAAATTTTGACCATTACCGACCTGTATCAGGCGATATCGGTCGAAATCGACCTGTACCGGGCGATACCGGACGAAATCGACCTGTACCGGGAGGTACTAGTCAAAACCGACCATTACTAATTGATAACGGTTTTCAAGCGATCAATTTGATCATTGGAGGCATCCTAAAGGGTTTTTGAGCCCTTTCTTTCCCCCTCTTTCAATCCATTTCACTTACACTCTCTTAAACTCTCTCGAACTTATATTTACTCACAATCTCTTTCTTATTCTTACATTGTTACTCTTCTAAACTCAACAAAGCAACGATTTGTGGATTCATGATGATCAACATACGACCATCACTACATTGATGCACCAATGACATACGATGTATTAATACACTATGTCATGGGATCAATTTCAAGATTAGGTTTGACAAACATATCGTATTGATAAACAGAGACATAGGATCGAGGACCCCGATCTACCACCCGTGGAGGATTGTTGTTTGTTTTGGTGGTAGTATCAGGTATATCTACGCATGTGATTACTTAGTTCATTTGAATCTTAAAGTTTAAATTATATACAAAATAATCTAATAATTCAAATAATTTTTTTGTAGATTATTCAATATTAATGGAAGGACGATCTAGAACAGATCGAAATTGTGAACTTTGCACAAGACTATTCCTCAAAGCCCGAAAAAAATATGTGGCACTCAAGGTTTGAAATATTGTACCGTACCAACATTTCGACATTCACATGGTACGGTACGATACAGTATACTGAGCTATACCGCTCGGTATATATATATATATATATATATATATATATATATATATATATATAATTTATATATAAATTTTTTTTATATATATAAAATATTTTTATAAAAGGCGACGCGACGTGGCCTTTTTCGGCGACGTCGCCTTTTTATATATATATATATATATATATATATATATATATTTTTTTTTTTTTTTTTTTCTTCTCCGGGCTACCTCACTAAGGAGACGCGATGTCGCCTTTAATATATATATATATATATATATATACCACCCGATAAAGGGCGGTTCGTGTACCAGTCAGTTGACGGACTGGTACGTACTGCCCGGTACGGGCGGTATTATTCGAAACCGCATACTTTAGTGGCACTATTCTTACCTAAGTTCATTAGTTTTGCTAAAACTATACTAAATGTATATTATTCTAACTTAAAAATCCTATCCTAATTTTTTTTTTCTATTTTTCAGGTAAGTTCAAAGGGTTTTATGCCTATTTTAGATATATTGCTCGGTATGCCCTGGCGTATTGCTTGGTATGCTGGTTCCGTACCATACCGAGCAAAGCTCGGTATGTCGGTACGGTACGAGATTAAAAACTTTGGTTTTTGGTCATCTCATGTTTTGTTGCACAGCCCTAGTTGATACTTTGTAACAACAGATCATGATACTCTCTATCATATGTTACTCTTTTGACTTTCTTTATACATTTTGATGTTTTCACATGAAAGTCTGTTCTTGCTAGAGTCTGGAGTAACTGGCTGAACTAGTAATGCTTAATGTTAGTTTGGCCACAAGAAGCACATGAAAGAAGTGGTAACGAAGGGTACTTCTTGTAGATGGATATGTCTCAATAGTAAATGTTGGGGCAGACCTTATCAATATTTAGATATGTCTCCATGTAGATGCTGATTTTGTCTAGGTATGTCTACAGATTTAATGAAAAAAAACACACCTTTGAAATGGTGCATGTTTTTGTACATGATATGATATTTCTTTTGTTTAAATTCAATAAAGATCTTGTGTGTAACTCAAGCATGCAATGCTGCTTATTAACAAGTCTTTTCCAGTGCAGTCCTGGTCAGATTTGCTGCATAAGGGATAAAGCATGTAATTTCTTTGGGCTGATTCACTAATAAATATTTTGGATCTGTCATGTATGTAAATCTTTCCAACACTGGTTTGGAGAGGCTTACACAATTAAAGAGGCAATCTTGTGAAGTCATTCTTTGGGTTTTCTGTGAAGAACATTGGAGTCTCGCTCATAATTTCCTTTTCCCTCCCTTTAAATAGGCATAATAACTTTGTTAATGTAGTTCAATGACAATCCATGGGATTTTCTTTTATTCTTTGCTTGTGCAGGTGGATCTATCATCACTATTGTGCCATGTTGATGGCCCTTATCAGTCTCACATGGGAGATAAGGCGGCAACCTGATTGTGCTTATAAGCAGGTACAGGCTTATGCTATGCCCAAAAATCATGAAAAATGATCCTTAATCAACACACATAGCTTTCTCACAGAGGGGGGTACAACTGTTCCTGGTGTGGGCTATGATGCAAGGTGTTGCTATGCTTTTACAAAACAGATATCAACGTCAAAGGCTGTATACACGCATTGCATTGGGCAAGGTGACCTTCTATTAGATCTTTGCTGAGTTCAAAGAAGCAAACATTTTCTTTAACCTTATCTAATGATGTTTTATAATCTGCATAAGTTACTATTAGGATTGTCAATGGTGGGCTAATGCTATGAATAACTTTAATTAGATGAACTTGCTTAGCTGGTTCCTTGTTATCAATATACTCAATTTCTAATTTGAAGCCATGTTGCAAAGGTGGGTTTTATGTTCTAAACTAGCAATTAAGTTCCATTTAAAGCATGGTTCTTATCCAGACCGGTATATACTGGTTTACCAGTTCATTCGTTAACAGATGGTAATCCTCCTGAACTGAGAGGTGAGCCCTGGTCAACATATTTTATCAGACTTAGGGTTAAAAGCCGTCCCCCTTGTGCCCTCTTGAGCTGTCTTGTGTTCACCTCCCTCCCACTGCCATTGTCTTGGTCCAGCTATTGCATCCCCTCCTCCCTTACCCAGGGACTGGTGTAGGTCTGAGGCCTAAGATTTTAGACAATGATTTGAAGTGTTCCCTATGAGCTGCCTGTGTGCACAAGCCAGCTGTTTAGATACTTTGCACTAATAAATAAGGGTTAAATTTAAGGAGGTTCTTTATAGGAAAGGTTGGGTGTTGCATCCATTTGTCTGTGGACACACTTGAATATAGGGATCTATCTTCTTCAATGCTCCTTTGCCAAAAAGCATATGGAATCTCCTTTTTTGACTTTCTTTCAAGTCTCAACCCAGGTCCTATCTTAGGTGTGGTGTAAGTCATGGAAGATTAATATCCTAAGTAGCTGGAGATTGTTTTGTGATGGACTTTCTTTTTGCTTTTTATTTTTCTTGAAAAAAAGGATGTATCCGGGGCACAGATTTTTGTGTGCAATCAAAAAGTAGCTGAAGCCATATTGTAGGTTCATCAAAGTGTAGTAAAATATTATTTATATGCAACATTTGAAATAAAAAAAGAGGCTTACCTAATGCATGAGGCTCTTTCCAATCTAGGGTCTAGGAAGGGTCAATATACATATCCTTACCTTTAAATATATAAAGAAGCTGTTTCTATGACTCGAACCCTGGTCACTTAGGTTGCAAAGGAGCAACCTTATCATTATACTAAGGCTCGCCCTTAGAAACAAAAAAGTTAGCATCACTAATATTCAGGCTTCTTCTAGATTGTTGTTTTGACCTATGTTAAAATTTCATGTGGACAACAGAAATAGTGGAGTTTATCAAGTTGTATCACTGACATATGGGATTGTGGACATCATTATAAAGTGTATCACTTTGACATGACTACAACTTCAAAACAATTTAAGTAATATAATTTTGTTAGTGGTTAAATGATGTAAACAATAAGTTTTCACATGTGTTAGCTGTAGTCAAGCACCTAAAAAAGCAAAACGAACGTACAATGTCTAGTAACAAAATACCAAAATAAAATATGATTTTCCACTACCAAGAGTATCATAAATAAATTAGATGTAATACCCAATAATTGCTGTCATGGTGTTCTGCATTAGAGTGAATTCCTTCTTCCTTGGATTATCAGAAGTATGTAACTTGATTAATAACCCCACAATAACCAGCTGTAGGTTTTCTCACCATTTAGCTTTGTTAAGGGCAATATAACTAGCCCTATAACGAAATTGGTATAGAGATCCAAAGTTTCACATTGGCTATGATCCTCCTTTCCGAGCCTAGGATTGAATGAAGAGGATTTAATAGTGAGCACTGATACCGGCGAGGGTAAAATGCAGAATGGATTTCGAAATAACACCGATGAAACAGTTTTTCAGATAGAAAATGTCACAGTAGTCAAGAAACGAACTGATACCGGGAGTAATGTTGAATGATTGGGTGTAGAAAAGATTTCGAAATAAAACTGACGGCACAGTTTTTTTCGGATAGAAAATGAACGAACTCACAAGAAAAGTCGACAGTACAATCGTATTTGCTGGAATGAGTTTTCCAAACGGAAAAAAAGGAGCGAACTCACGAAGCAACTTTGGTAAAAATGAAAAATAGCTCACCACCAAGTTTAAAATCAAAAGGGATACAGAAAGATCACCACTCTAAGAATAATAAACAAGGATACAGAACTGAAAGCAAAAGACTCACCACTCAAGGACGTATCCAAGAGATACAGAGTTCAAGAGAGCACTCCAAGAGAGCTTCTGCCAATATCCTCAGTTTCTAAAGTTCTTTCTAAGTCCTAAAAACCAAAATAAATACTAGTGCATGAAATAACCCTTCATGCATAAGGAATTTCGAAATTAAGTGTTTATAGTTGCTAACTAACTCCTTTAATGCATTCCTTGGTCATGAAGATATATTCACAACTGCTAATCAACTCCTTTAATGCATTCCTTTGTCATGAAAAAAAGCACCTTGAAATAGCTTTAACTTTATGCAGGGAATATGTTGATGAGTTATCATATTTGAGTGGGCTGAGTTAAAGATTATGAGACATCATTGTTGGCTGAAAAAAATACCATATCATAATCAAGGTTTATATGATCAGATTGTAGTAAATTAGACACTCCCGTGTCAATCTCACCCGGTTGAAAAAGACTTGTCCTCAAGTCCTTGTTTGATTCATCAACATGATTATAAAAAGGACTTAAATCAGCCACATTAACTATTAGGGATACTCCGTAATCTTCAGGTAGCTTAATTTTATAAGCATTTTTGTCAATTCTCTTAAGCACCTTGAAAGAACCATCAGCCTTTGGTTTTAGTTTTCCAAATTTGCCTGGTGGAAACCTCTCCTTCCTTAGATGAATCCAGACCAAATCACCTATATTAAACTCAACATGTTTTCTGTGTTTGTTGGCAGCATGCATGCACCTCTCATTTTACTTCTCAATAGTTGTTTTCATACCCTCATGCAGCTTCTTTATCTGCTTAGCTCTTTAATTAGCATTTTCACTAAATTATTTTGTTGTAGAATGAGGGATTACCAAAGACTAATAGGATTAGCACCATAAACAACCTCAAAAGGACTCTTACCGATACTATGATGGATAGAACGATTGTAGGCAAACTCAATTTGTGGAAGAATGAGATCCCACTGCTTAATATTCTTGCTAACATAGTTTCTAAGCAAATTTCCTAAGTTTCTGTTCGTTACCTTAGTTTGCCCATCGGTTTGTGGATGATACGAGCTGTTGAAATTCAAAGAAGTACTCAGCTTCCTCCAAATAGTTATCCAAAAATGACTAACAAATTTTGAATCTCGATCAGACACCATAGTTCTTGGAATATCATGCAATTTAACAATCTCTTTAAAATACAAATTAACAATATGAGATGGATCATTCGATTTATTGCAAGGAACAAAGTGAGACATTTTTAAAAATCTGTCAACAACAACCATGATAGAATCCTTGTTCCTGAGTTCTTGGCAATCTCAAAACGAAATCAAGACTCACTTCCTCCCATAGAGTATTTGGCACAGGCAATGGAGTGTACAATTCAGAATTTTGATTTCTTGTTTTTGTCAAATAACACACTCGACATTGCTTTATATATCTTTTCACATCTCTAAACATCTTAGGCCAATAGAAGTTTGATTGAATAAGAGCTAAAGTCTTATCTCTATCGAAATGTCCACCCAAACATCATCATGAGCTTCAGCTAGAATTACTTGTCTCAAAGAACAAGATGAAACACATAAAGCATTAGCTTGAAAAAGAAAACCATCAAGGATAGAAAATTGTTGAAAGGAACCTGATTTGTAATTCTGTCATATTGAGCCGAAATCCACATCATTCTCATGGAGATCTTTGAACGTCTCAAATCCAACAATTTTGACTTCCATTGCTGATAATAAAGAATGCTTTTTGCTCAATGCGTCAGTAACCACATTTTCAATACCAGATTTGTGCTTAATTGTAAAGTTAGAAGATTGCATAAACTCCACCCAAGCTGCATGCCTCTTGTTTAGCTTTTGTTGGTGATTTATGAACTTTAATACTTCATGATCTGAATATAGTACAAATGGCTTGGCAAGAAGGTACTGACTCCAATGAGATAAAGCTTGATATATGACATAGAACTCCTTATTATAGGTAGAATATTTCCTTCTTGTATCATTCAGCTTCTTAAAACAGTACCAATTCCCACATTAAATGCATCACATTCAATCTCAAACACATTGTTAAAATTTGATAGAACTAAGATAGGAGCTTCGATCACCTTTCTTTTTAAAAGCTCAAAAGCATCATTAGCCTCATTAGTCCATTTGAATTTATCATATTTCAGACATTCGGTGATTGGAGCGACAATAGAGTTGAAATTCTTGATGAATTTTCTGTAAAAAAAAGTTAATCCATGGAAACTCCTCACATCATGCAATGAAGCAGGTGTTGGCCAACTGAGAATAGTTTCTACCTTGCTTTGATCCATCATGATTCCATTTTTTGAAACAACATATCCCAAAAACACGACACTAGATGTAAAGAAATCACACTTCGTTAGATTAGCATAAAGCTTTTGCTGTCTCAAAATAAGAAAGATTTCTTTCAAATGATTCATATGCTTCTCTTCGCTCTTATTGTACACCAATATATCATCAAAGTAAACTGCAACAAATATTCCAATGCATGGCTTAAGTATGTGATTCATAAATCTCATGAAAGTGCTAGGAGCATTAGATAGCCCAAATGACATAACCAACCATTCATATAAACCTTCTCTAGTTTTAAATGCTGTTTTCCACTCATCTCCAGGCTTCATTCTTATTTGGTGATAGCCACTCAAATCAATTATAGAGAAAATAGAAGCACCACATAATTGATCAAATAAATCATCTAACCTTAGAATAGGAAAACGATAGTCCACTGTAATTTTGTTGATGGTGCGGTTGTCAACGCACATTCTCCAAGAATCATCTTTCTTAGGCACCAACAAGGCGAGAACTACACAAGGACTCATGCTCTCCCGAATTAACCCCCTATTCACCAATTCATCAACTTGCCTTTGAAGTTCTTCATGCTCCTTGAGATTCATTCTGTACGTTGCCTTATTAGGTAGAATAGCCCCCGGAATAAGATCAATGTGATGCTGGATATCTCTCAAAGGTGGAAGGCCATGTGGAATCTCTTTCAGTATAACATCTTGAAATTCCTCTATGATTGATTTCATGATTGCTGGTGTCTCCTTATGTTGTTCATTCTCTTCTACTACCACCAGAGCCATAACATGACCACCCTTTTCCAATTCTCCTTTGCACTCACTATAGGACATAAAAGCGTTAACTTCCCTTTTTGGTGCGTTGATTTTGGAAGGTTGTAATGGAGCTAAGATAATCTTCTTTTCATCATCTTAAAAGAATAAGTATGTTTGTAGCTGTCATACAATACCCTCCTATCATAATGTCAAGGTCTTCCCAATAGTAAATGACATGCATCCATATGAGCAACATTACACCATATTTCGTCTTTATAATACTTGCCAATAGAAAATGAAACTAAACACCTTTTAGTTACCTTGATATCATTTCATTTTTGCAACCAACATAATTGATATGGATGTGGATGAGGGATTGTGTCCAACTTCAGCTTCTGCACCATCTCCAAAGAAACCATGTTCTCAAAACTACCGCTGTCGATGATCACCAAGCACACCTTGCCAAGAGAAATGCATTTAGTGTGAAACACGTTTTTTCGTACCCAACTTTCATCATCGGTCGTATAAGACACTTGCAAGCTACGTTGCAATACAATAGACAAACCATGATCTGCATAAGTAACCTCTTCCTCATCTTCATCATATTTTGGTTCGTCGTCAGCTTCATCTTCTCCTCCATCACTATGATCTTCAACCAAAGTTACAATCATCCTATTTGGACAATCTGAAGCAATATGCCCAAAACTATGACATTTGAAGCATTTTCGACCACTTGGGGTAGAAGAATTAGGCGTTTTTTTGCTGCCAGCAGATTCTTCACCCTTTTCTTGTACATTCGATATCACCTTGCTTTGGATAGTAAGCTTGGAACTTTCTTCTTTTGTATAGCCTTCTTTTGAGCCGTACCGAGAACTCTTTTCAAACTCTGTTGCTTTTCAACTTTTAATGCCAGCTTGCTCACATCATTTAAAGACCAATATGGCTGCAGTTGAACAACTTTAACAATCTCATACTTCAGACCTCCTAAGTATCTTGCAATGGTTTGCTCTTCCGGTTCCACAAACTCTCCTTTTAACATCAGATTATCGAATTCTGCAGTGTACTCCACACTAAGATCTTTTTGCTTGAAATCATGGATTTTGAGAAATATCTCTTGCCTATAATTGTGAGGTAAATATTTTCTCTTCAGCTCTCTTTTCATTTTTTTCCCATGTCACGATTTTACTCTTCCCCTCACGTCCTCTTTGTTTCTTCAGATTTTCTTACCAAAAAGATGCATTCCGTTTGAGTTTGAGTGCCACAAGTTTGACCTTCTTTTGTTCTGGTGGTTCATGAAAATAAAAAATTCTTTCTATTATATTAAGCCAATTGATAAAGTCATCAACATTTATTTTACCTTCAAACTATGGAATCTCCAATCTTGGGTTATATTTATTCTGCCTCTCGTCTTGGATTTCATTTCTTGTTCGACATCTTCTCGACTCCTTTGGAAGAGGTGTATCATCATCAGAAGTAAACTCACGAACATCATTTTCATGCTGGTTGTTTCTACTTCGAAGTTCTTTAATTATTTCATTTTTTTCTTGTAGGCTACGCAGCAATCTTCATAGCTGCAACCTCAACGACTCAGCGTCATCTTCTTGGTCGCTACTTTCACCAACTATATCTTTTTTATTCCGCCTTGTCATGATTTCAAGCCTTTAGCTCTGATACCAAACTGATACCAGCGAGTAAAATGCAGAGTGGATTTCAAAATAACATCGATGGAACAGTTTTTCAGATAGAAAATGTCACAGTAGACAAGGAATGAACTGATACCGGGAGTGATGCTGAATGGAGGGGTGTAGAAAAGATTTCGAAAGAAAATTGACGACACTGTTTTTTTCGGATAGAAAATGAATGAACTCATAAGAAAAGTCGACGGTACAATCGTATTTACTGGAATGAGTTTTTCAAATAAAAAAAAAGGAGCGAACTCACGAAGCAACTTTGGTAAAAACGAAAAATAGCTCACCACCAAGTTTAAAATCAAAAGGGATACAGAAAGATCACCACCCTAAGGATAATAAACAAAGATACAGAACTGAAAGCAAAAGACTCACCACTCAAAGGCGCATCCAAGAGATACAGAGTTCAAAAGAACACTCCAAGAGAGCTTCTGCCAATATCCTCAGTTTCTAAAGTTCTTTCTAAGTCCTAAAAACCAAAATAAATACTAGTGCATGAAACAACCCTTCATGCATAGAAAATTTCGAAATTAAGTGTTTACAGCTGCTAACCAACTCCTTTAATGCATTCCTTGGTCATGAAGACATGTTCACAACTGCTAACCAACTCCTTTAATGCATTCCTTTGTCATGAAGAAAAGCATCTTGAAATAGTTTTAACTTTGTGCAGGGAATATATTGATGAGCTGTCATATTTGAGTGGGCTGAGTTAAAGATTATGAGACATCATTGTTGGTTGAAAAAAATATCATATCATAATCAAGGTTTATATGATCAGATTGTAGTAAATTAGACATTCCCATGTCAAGCACATATAGGTGGTTTTAAATATCATGGCTGCTATGTTTTTATTTTTCCATTAGTAAGTTGCACCAGAAATATTATCAAATATGATCTACAAGACTGAAGAAAGCCCAACCCCAAGTATGTGAACCTCTATAAGAGGGTAAACAATACCAAGCACATCAGTCTTGGATCCTTTAGGATGCTTGCCTTTGTGGCATCTGTCATGACGACCATGATGGCTGCCTTATAGCATGTCTATTATAGTTTTAGAACCATTATAGTGGTTGTCATGATCTTTTCTCAGAATGTTGGTGTCTTTCCTAGAAAGGTTCTATGATGAACATCTTGTCAGTACAATGCTGATTTAAGTTGTTTTTCCTGCTAAGTCTTTTTGCTATTGACCCTAGCTCCCATTGGATAAAATATCATGCCTAAAGCTAAACTTATAATTGGTCTGCTATAATCATAGCATTTCAATTATAGCTTAAAACAATTATAGTGGCATGCTGATTTCCATGAAAAGCTTCATGCTGCTCTTTTGCTACGGGCCATAGAGGCTATCTGAAATATATTATACATCTTGCATATGATTGCTCTTATGCAGTACTTCTATTGTGACATCAATGGAATTCTGAAGACGAAAATGGTAATTTGTCAAAGGCATGTTATTCTGAGACCAATGTGTCAGTTAATGTGATTCTAAAACTTATATGATCAAAATGGTAATTTGTCGAAGGCATCATATATGTATGGGAGGTTATTGATAATGTGATTCTATCATTTGATACCACAGCTGATGATCTTGGTACCAAGTCATTGGAACAAAGTGATTCTCATTCTGTGTACTGCATGCTTATTAGTGCAATTATGTAAATTATGTAAATTAGCAAGATAAAAAAAATTTCTGTAACCTTATCCTTTTATGCTCTAAATTTTGAATGATTATTTGTTTATACACATTTCCTTGTTGATTACATTTTAGCTTCCATTCACAGGCAAAAAGAATGGATGTCGTATGGGGAGAAACTGCTGGTGTTGAAGGTCAACTCTTGTTGTTATGCCCCATCCTTTTCATTTTACAGGTAACATGAGAGAAAACCCTCTTTACATTACCAAAATTGGCTTTTTCACTTGCTGCTACAAATTCTGGCAAACATTCTACCTGGTTATATCAATTACTTGCTTGGTGAAAGGAGGTGAGTGAAAATGGGATCTGAGACTTAAAATTAAACAACTGGTTACTCCTTCCTTAATGCTTATGTAGAAACCTTCTGTTCTCATCTCAGTTTCTTAGCATCATGATGCAAATAGATTTTTAAGGTAATGAAGTTTACATGTGAAAAATAAAATTAGAAGTCGCAAGTTAATTGTTAACTTGTATGGAATGTTATTATAAAATCGAATAGTTTATAGCCTTGTACTAGTTTGAGATATCTTTTTTCTTCTCATGCATAAGTTACAAACTTCTACTGACAGTTGAATTTTGTCGTATGAACTTCCTGGCTTCAGGGATTTGAAGCATTCATTGGCTTGTTACTACTTCGCACAGCTTTTGTTGGTGTTACTTGCGAGTGGCAGGCAAGATATTAATTTGTTCTGATGTACCCCTTAACTCTTTGAATCAGAGATGGTTGATTCACACGAGTGTTTTAAATACTCCTGCAGGTTATCGTCTGTGGAATATTGCTGGTTTTGATGGCAATTGGTAACTTTGCAAACACAATGCAGACACTGATAGCGAAATCCAGATTCAAAGCAAAGATGAAAAGAACAAGGAGCAAGCAGGATATTGATCAATGTATCTCGTCTGTGGATCCTTCTTTAATGGGTTCCAAGTCATCAAAGGCATCCTAATCCAGAAAATAGTGAAGTTCACATCATTTTTCTCTTCAAGCATGATTCTGGAATGCTAATCATGTGCAAAAGCAATGCTGATTTGTACAGCTTCTACCTGCATGTCTGTGACTAACAGATGATCAGCCATGCATTATGAGGTTAAATGTGGTTTTGCAATATGATTGGAGGTTTTTTTTTTTTTGTGTGTGTGTGCTCTCTTCAGCCGCTATCACTCTGATGTTTCAGGCATTTGTACCCAATTAGATCAGCAGTTCTTAGGTTTTTTCTATTTGTTTGTGGTTTAATAATGAATGTAAACTGGAAGACCCCAAAATAAATGGAGAAAGTAACAACATTAGTCTGTCTTTTATTTTAGATTTTGCACCTGCAAATTTGCAGCCCGGCCTTCTTTTTCCTGGGCAGGAAGAAGAGGGGATTTTGCACAAGCTTCTGATACAGGTTTGCTAATCAACTTCCATTTTACTAATAGTAACTATCTTTAGACTGATATGAATGAAAACAAAAAAGGAATCGTGCAAAACAATGATCACAGCTCACGTGAAATTATTGTTGTACGTGTCTCTTTGTACCTGTCTTCTTTGTCTGTTTCTGCACTTAAAAAGTCTTCCTTTTCATGCTCAGCTCTGTGGACAACCAAGAAATCCAAAATTGCACGAAAAGATCGTGATGCGTTCATGAGCAATCAGCATGAGCAAAAAGCTCAAGATGAGCTACAAATATTGAGCAAAAATTCATAATAAAACAAAACATGAGCAAAGGTGAGAACCGATTGGATCTCTCTCTCTCTCTCTCTCTCTCTCTCTCTCTATATATATATATATATATATATATATATATATATATATATATATATTAATAGAAACAGTTGTTTCTTGATCCTTAGAGATATAATTGGTGCAACAAAATCCCGAGCTCATCCGAGCTTCTTTTATTGACATTCTGGTGGATTGTTTTTTCTCATCTTAACATGCTTGCTGAGAATCCCAATGTATTACAATTTAAAGAAAATCTCTTAATTTTACAAAGGATAATACATCCCCCTTGTAAGAGATTATCATCTTTGGACTTTTCTTCAACAGAAGAAAAAAAAAACAAAAAACAAAAAAATAATCATATTTTGGATATTTTGGTGCCGGAGTTCATTTGACAAAGAAGTAATAACGAATACGAGAGTTGGACAAAAGAAGGGTGATTTTTTTTTTATAAAATACTCATATTTTACAATGTATTAGCCACCGCAATAAAAATATTATAAATAATCTAAACAGATTCTTAAACCTCAATCAAACTAAATATAAATCTAAAAATATAATATTGTAATGATAATATGAGCAATGATAGCTAAGGAGACATAATATTTATAGTATTTTATAATATTGTAATGATATATTTTTCAATAATATTTATAGTATTTTCAGTACACTATAAATGAGTATATTATAACAATTAAAAACTGATAAAAAATATGATATAAAACTTTTGAGGGGTATTTTAGATTTTTAAATTAAAATATTATTTTAAAAAATAAAAATACTTTTAGAAAATATTCAAAATATGTATATTTTGTAGGAAAATATTCAAAATATGAATATTTAAATTAAATGATTAATTAAAAATTAAAAATATTTTTAGAAAATATTCAAAATATGAATATTTAAATTAAATGATTAATTAAAAAAATTTAAAAAAAATTTAGAAAATATTTAAAATATGAATATTTTCTAGGAAAGTATGAATATTCAAATGATTAATTTTTGTACACCAATAAAAAATATGAATATTTTTTTAAAGGAAAAAAAATAATATGCACGGCTGGTTGACAAAGAAAACAAAATTTCAAAAATAATTAAATGTTTGTGTGTACAAAGCCACCACATCTCCTTTTTGTGCAGAAAAATCTGAACCCAACGCTCTCTTTCGTTGGTAAGGAATCTTCTATCAGACCACACACAGCTGGCAGATTTGCGTTTGCACACTGCATCCCATTACTGCAATCTCATCAGCCAACCCTCCCCCTTATCTATCGTGGATTTTTTTGTTATATGCAGGTAGACAACCGCAATCGGCTTTCTTGATGAAGATGAGGATGAAGCCTATAAGCGTGGACGACTGCGTCTTCTTCTTCCTCACCCTCTCCGTCTGTGTCGCCGCCAGGTTCCTGCTCTCCCGCCTATTCACAACCAACTCCTCTCCACAAGAGCAGAAGAGCACGAGCGAAGCGGTTCTTCCCATCCCGCCGGGCCCCCGTCACATCCCACTCCTGTCACCCATCCTATGGCTCCGCCGCTCCCTCTTCGACGCCGAGCCCCTCCTCCGTCGCCTCCGCGCCGAGTACGGTCCCATCTTCACCGTCCGCATCACTTCCCGCCCCGCCATCTTCATCGCCGACCGCCGGCTGGCCCATGACGCTCTCGTCCACCACGGTGCTGTCTTCGCCGACCGCCCTTCCTCCAACCAAGCCAACAACTTGCTCACCAGCAACCGGCACAACATCAGCTCCGCACCCTACGGCCCATTGTGGCGCCTCCTCCGCCGCAACCTGACCTCCGGGATCCTCCAACCCGCTCGCGTCAGGCTGTTTGCCGACTACCGCCGGTGGGTGCTCGGGATACTCCTCCGCCGGCTGAAAGCCCAAGCTGAGAACGACGCCGGCGTCGTTGTGGTCATGGAAAGCTTCCAGCACGCCATGTTCTGCTTGCTCGTCCTCATGTGCTTTGGCGAGAAGTTGGACGAGAAGGCCATCGGGGAGATCGAGGCCGCGCAGAGGCATCTTCTCGCGTCCTTCGCCAAGTTCAACGTCTTCTCCTTCTTTCCTAGAATCACCAAGCTCGTGTTCCGAAAGCTGTGGAACACGCTCGTAGCCATACGCCGCAGGCAGGAGGAGCTCTTCATCCCTCTTATAAGAAAGCGGAGGGAGCGCTACCAGCAGCTGCAGAATCAAGAAGAAGAGGGCGACTTCGTTTATTCTTACGTCGATTCAGTTCTTGGTCTTCGCCTGCCCGAGGAAGGAGGACGGGAGCTCACCGACGGCGAGATAGTGAGCCTCTGCTCCGAGTTCCTGAGCGCCGGCACCGACACGACAGCTACCGCGCTGCAGTGGATCATGGCGCACCTCGTGAAAGAGCAGCACGTGCAGCGGACGCTGTTCGACGAAATCAAGGCGGTTGCGGGAGCGCAGGCGGAGGAGATCCCGGAGGAGAACCTGCAGAGGATGCCGTACCTCAAGGCGGTGATCCTGGAGGGGCTGCGGCGGCACCCTCCGGGCCACTTCGTCCTCCCGCACACCGTGTCGGAGGACGTGATCTTCAACGGCTACCTGGTACCCAAGGGCGCCCCAGTCAACTTCACGGTGGCGGAGATGGGCTGGGACGAGAAGCTGTGGGCACAGCCAATGGAGTTCCGGCCGGAGAGGTTCTTGGCGGGCGGAGAAGGCGAGGAGGTGGACATAACGGGGAGCCGGGAGATCAAGATGATGCCGTTCGGGGTGGGGAGAAGGATATGCCCCGGCATGGGCCTGGCCTTGCTCCACCTCGAGTACTTCGTGGCCAATCTAGTGAGGGAGTTCGAGTGGAAGCCTGTGGAAGGAGAGGAGGTGGACCTATCGGAAGCCCTGGAGTTGACCGTGATGATGAAGCATCCCTTGCGATCTCGAATGACGCCAAGAATGTGAGACCGTCGAGCTTGTGACAATTCTGAGACACCTGAATCTTATGGTATATCATCGAACACCTTTGAGTGCATATGCTGCCTTGTTCATCTTTACAGGATGAAAAGGGTTAGAGTTGGATTAGTATCTGGTGGTGACTATTTGGAAGACTATCTTCAGTAAAACAACTTTTAATTTAATTTACAGGAAGAAAAACGCTGTTTTGGCGAAAAGGCCAAATAAATGTTTGAGGACGTGTATTTAGGACCGACGGTATTTGGGATTTGGCAAAAGTGCATAGCCATAGACATACACACATATTCGTATTATGTATAGACAGATATATTCTTTTCAAATAAGTGATTTTTGTACTTAATTCTTCTAAATACAAATCTAGCGTATATAAATTTAAACATTTACGTTTATGATTAATCCTCATAAATATCATTCTCTAAATGACATTAATACTGCTTAAAATTACCTTAAACTCTGTTTTGTCGGTCACAATAGTATTAATAAAAAGGTCGTAGCTGTCAAGGCTTATGCTTACTCGATCTAAGCTACACCGTCTTAGAATTCATACCATTCACTGTACCAAAAAAAGATCTTCTTTCACCTCAAACGTGCTACCAAAGATAACACCTTATTTTTACTAGACGCCTTTGCATTGATGTAAACTCTTGGAAAATACTATCTGGTTATCTTTGTAACATTTATTTATTTATTTATTTATTTGTTGATATACCTATAATCAAAATTAGGTGAAAGGTACCATCCTTTGGCTAAAAATGTCTACATCGATTCTGTATTCTACAGTGAGTGATACCCTCGGTAAGGCTGTTTACATTAAATAAGACCTATAATGGTGCCTCTCACCCAATTGGAAATGGAAAATATATATAAACATCACCAAGGACTAATCATTTGACATTTCCATGTTCCTGAAAGCTACCTGCTCTAAAGGAATGCTACTTATGTAAATTTTGAAGTTAATAAGATGAATACTATGTTTTTTCAAGGACGGGGAAGCCAATATAATAATAAAAATGGCAGTCATTTTTAGGGCCCCATCCCATATTTTTGAAAGGGATTGATACAAGTGGATGCCGAATTGATTACCCAAGAAGAAAGTAGATATCTTAAATCTTTTTTTGAATTTATAATTTATTTGTTAGAATATTTTTTTGAATTTAAAGTTTCACATATTTATCGAGCAAGTAATAAATACATGAGCCAACTAACAAACACAGTTTATTAGGATCATAATCCTTGTTTTTGGATATGGGATTTGAATCCATGAGCAGAGGATGGATGTATTCATTTTTTTCATTAATGGAATTATTTTTTCTTTAATGCAGATTTAGGGAAGGCTAATGTGGAATATGAGCAGGTCAATAGTCAATATGGATGCATGCATCCAAAGTCCAACTCGTTAACAAACACTCTTCTCATTTTGATAATGATTAATCTAATTTATGTTTTTTTGCCAATAAGATTATCAACATGATGATGCCGATGTCTCAGCTAAGTACGATGACGAATTATGGCCATCAACAAAGAAATCCAAGAATGCATTCATTCATAAGCAATCAGTATGATCCAAGACTAATGAGCAAAAAATCATGTAATACTTATGTAATTCTGTTGTTCGGTTTGCAAACACATTACCAAATGACTATAACGATAGTCCTCGAACGTTCAAAGATGTTAGTAACTAATTAAACATAGTGTAACATTGATTGTGGTTTAATGTCATCAAATTATTAAAGATCATGATTTGATTGTGGTTTAATGACATCGATTTGTGAAAGTTCGTATCGATAGTATATTTTCCAACTATGATTCAGCCAGTGTTATATCAAGTGAGAATCCAATATAGACTAAGGTCCACCCAATTTGATTGTCAGTGTCTTTGGTTTTGATAAAACTATATTAATTCAAGCCAAAGCATCCTTTAAGCAACTTGATATGACTAAAATTTAGAGTTAATCGACCATAGTCATGCTGTATGGTATCCGCTATATCTCCTGAATCAATCACATTATTATTGTTATGTTATGTGTGCTCTCAGGACGATCATGTCTTTAAGTCGGTTGTGCCTTAACATCGTAGTTTTTTAGATGGTTGCCACACCTTCAAGAATAAAAAAATCACTTAATAAGATCGTGATTGTATCATCAAACCCGTTACACTGTTAAGATAGTCATGCTCTATGTTATCAGCTAGTCATGCTCTATGTTATCAGCTACATCTCTCGAATCAATCACATTATTATTATGTTAGGCGTGCCCTCAGGACGATCACGTCTTTTAAGTCGGTTGCGCCTTGACATCGTCGTCTTTGAGAGGGTTGCCACACCTCCACGGCATTTGTGAGTGCGACCCAAGACGTACCTTCGACTTGGTGAAGCCAAATACCGTAGGGAGGTGCAGCCAGGCATTGGGTCCACACCTACCCGACCTTCCCAGGTTGGTTGGTGGCCACAAGCTGAGGCTTTTCACATGAAAAGCAACGAGCAAGTCTCGTTTCGGAAGATGCCTGACGTACCCACGTCGGCAGCAAGTTTGAGGGGCAAAGCTTGGACATGTGGTGAAGGGAGCAACCTAGAGTTTAAATAAATAAATAAATAAATTCTCCGGAAGAGAAAGAACCAATTATATCTTTTTTTTAATATATTTTTTTCAAATATTATTATTTATATTAATAATAAAAAATAATAAGGGCGCACAAGCTCACCAACATAAGCTCAAGCCATGCCTTTGAGGCCACAACGTGTCTAAGTTCCACATATTCTAAGCGAACAAAAGTGAGCATGGTGTCGATCTTTACTGTTAAAGCTTCTCTCCACACATGAGACACTTCATGTCTAATACGTCTCTCGCATGATATGTTTGACCTGGTCTTTATGACCAAAACATCTCCCATGTTTGATGCATAGTTCATGATATGGTCTTTGTGATAAAAGGCGTCTCATCGTTGTCGGCACATCTTGATCGGGCAAAGGGCACGTCACGACCTTCATAGCCAAAACGTTTCCCTACTCTTGAGGCACCATAAATGTATAAATTGTGCGACAGACCTGAAGTTGCTTTTGTTAGGAAATATTCGTGTGATAGGTGAAGAATGAAAGAAGACTAAGAGATTAGTTTTATATTATTAAAATTAGAAAAAGTCATTTTACATCTTTTCGGATTTGACCTATAATTCAATAAATTTAAGCTTTTGAGTTTATTCAACTCTATCTAATTTATGTTAATCTTGATTAGTTTGGCTTAGATTCATTGTCCATTTTTAACATGATATTAGTCAATATTAAAAAAAAAAAATGAATGAGTGAATGTAGGTTGTAGCTAGATGAAAAAAATCTAAATTATAGTTTGGCCTACTATCATGGATGGTCATCGTACACCCGTAACACCTTCTTTAATAGATAGTTCGTTGTTTTTATTTCCTTGTACAAATGTTTTGGCAATGTCTTTTGCCTTGTTTATTTATGTTTTGTTTAAAAACTATAAACAAGAATAGTTTGCAAGGCCATATATACAAGGATCGCTAATCAGAATAAGCAAAACTATCCCAAAATGATCTAGTTTTTCATTCCATGACCTGTTTTCAATAGGATGTGGAGTAGAGAAAAATGTCAGCTATCTCAACACTTCAAAACCTTAAGGGTGGCATTTGGGAGGATGAGGATTTAGGGTAGTGTTGAGCATTGATTGAATTCATAAGTCCATACGTTATGCCTATGAGAACTTGCCAACATACTCGACACATAGTGAGTAGTCATTTATGGACTTACGATCGTTCGTTTATTTTTTAAAATCCTTATTTTCTTCTTTCTTTTCTCTCTTACACATTAAGTGTTTGCTAAATTGCTTATAAAGCTATCATCTTCGTGAGATGTCAGGACTTGTTCATTGCTTGCTTTCGAACTAATCAATTTGCTATTTTACAGGTCCTTCGACACCTGAGTGAGGTTACAACTAGGCTAACCCTTTGCAGACGGATAACATAAGGATGTCTCATGACTTAGGTAATCACAACTAAGTCCGTGATATTAGCACAAGAGTGCTTCACTAATTAGGTAATTCCAACTAAGTCCATGACATTGTGATATCAGAGTCGACAAGTAATTCAAGTAAACAACAAAAGTTTCATAATCTCGCCATCGCAAAGTATTATGGTAAATCGAGCAAGATGAGGCAAGTCAGACCATTGCCCCCAAGTAGTCATAGGTGGGCTGCAAGTGCAAGAGATGTGCAATAACGAATAAGATGAGCAAGAAGTTGGCTATTCTCTATGAGTAAATAAAGTATAATATAGAGAACTAACTAGGAAAAGAAGCCATAAAGAGAGACAAACAAATATGGAAACCCATCTTAATATTCTTGAAGTGAGTCTACAAGAACTCTACTAAAGACTTTTTTGGTAGAAAACTCACAAGAGTAGGCGAAATCTGTTAGGATTGGGGTCGGCACTAAGAGGGGGGCCGCGGCGGGGGGTGAATTAATACTACGGATAAAAACATCGGTTTCAAAAAATCTTTCATACGATAAAACTGATTTCGGAAATGCTTAACTTTGAAAGTAATAAGAAAGAGGCTTGCAGTTAAAGTAAAGTGCACAAAGGAAATGCAAACCAGATTTTAGAGTGGTTTAGTCAACGTGACCTACATCCACTTTCGGCTTTCTCATTCGACGAGGTCATCGGTATCCACTAGAGGCCTTCCTTCAATAGGCGAAGGCCAATCACCTTTTACACCCCTCTTCTCCTTTTACCGGCAGCGTTTTCTCTCTTTTAATCTTTTTGTGCTTGTGTGCTTTAATGAGGGATGAGAGGGGTATTTATAGGCTTCAAATTGATTCAAACTTGGAGCCTAAAACTTTCCCATCCCAAGTTCCTTGGGCATGGGTGGTACTACCCCCTGCGTTGGGCGGTACCACTGCCCAGTGTCAGTTTGATGCTGACACTGCCTTGGGCGGTACCACCGCCCAAGTCTGGTGATACCACCATATGGGGTGCAGTGCTGGGTGGTACCACCACCTGGCACCCTGGTAGGGGCGGTACAACCACCCAGACTAGCGGTACCACCGCCTGACATAGTTTCGAAGACTGTGCCACGACGATGAGACTCCTTGGGGCATTGTTTGGGCTTCTTATTGGGCCCAACACAGTTCTTACATGGGCCTAGCTGGCTCCTAATTGGGTTGCCCCAAATCCAAGCCCAATTATGTACTAACTACGAAATCCTAAGACATTTGCTAAGCTAAACAAGTCCTTATGTCTATTCTTCTAGTGAGCTTTCGACGATCTTCCGGCGAACTTCCGATGATTTTTCGGCAATGTTCCGACGGACTCCCGGCAAGCTCCTGGACTTCACGATGATCTTCTTAGCGAGTTTCGATGAGCTTCTCTGGCAAGCTCTGAGACTTCTCGATTGGTTCCTCCAGAACTTCCGACGAACGTCCGGACTTTCGACGAACTCTCGAACTCCCAACATAATCGTGTCCTTGACTCCGAGACTTCATTTTGCTTTATGCCTTGCTATCGTAGTTAATTCTGCACATGTAAAATATACTTCAATCTAGACAATTAATACTAAGCATTAATCAAGTTGTCCGGCATGTCATTGGTCCCTCGACTCTTCGTCCGATTCTTTGGCACATCGTCCTCTCTTGTGGCCTATTGCCCAATCGGTCAGTTGACTTCGTAACTCCGATATCCTTGGCGCAATATCTGCTCTTCTTGGTCCGATACCTGAATCCACGTCCCGAAGCCTTTTGTCGATATGTCGACCGATCCACCGGTCTGATGTCCAATCTTCTAACATGTTCCACCGGCCCAACATGATTTTTTTTGCTTTGATTGTCTCATGCTGATCGAAGCATCCTATGTCACTCAAAACACATATTAAAATATAAAAATATATCAATTGGTTTCATCATCACAATACGAGATTTAACAATCTCTCCCTTTTTTATGATGATAACTAATTGACGATGGAGTTAACCTTAACTCCTGGAGTTTAAACAAACTCCCCCTATCAATATGCCATATTGATATAAACTCTTAGATTTAAAAATCCAAGCAACATGTCATGATCAAATCATGACATACCAACAACATACTTCTCCCCCTTTGTCATCAATAAAAGGAGACGTACAATTCTCATGTGTTTAAAAATAAATTCAAATCATTGCATGATTAACATAATCTCCAGTTTTATCATCATGCAATTTTTCTATCATCATAGATATGCAAGGTAGTAAGATAGCAAGTTCTACAACATCAAGCTAGCAAATTTTACAATATTTTAGAACATGCAAACTAGTAGTTTTGAGATGTTCAAGAAAGCAACTCTTGCTTCTTGAAATATGCAAATTTATCAAGTTTTGCTAGATGTGTAAGTTACCATTTTTTTGCCTCTTGAGATAAGCAAGATAGCACATTTGCTTCTTTTGAGATAGCAACTTTTTGCTTCTCTTTAGATCATAAGTTAGAAATTCTAGCAAATTTTACATCATGCAAGGTAGCAAATTTTTGTGATGTTCAAGATGTCAAGTTCTTCTCCTTGCAATATGTAAGCTAGCAAATATTTGCTTTCTTTGTAATGTTTGAGCTAGCAATTTTGCTTCGTTTGCAAAGTGCATGTTTCTAAATTTTGCAAGATGAGCTAGTGATATTTCTCCCCCTTTGTCAATGTCAAAAAGGAGGGAAGACCTTTTGCGTCAATTTCTAAATCATGACAAAGGTAATGTATTAATCCTTTTTTAATATACTTGTGCATCATCCTAGTTTTAAATTAAAACATGCACATTCCAAAACTTTACATATCATCCTTATTCCATGCATGATATTAAAAAATCAATCATCACTATGGGCATATCATACATGATATTCAAACATTCATGATACATCATTTGGTAACATGATCATAGCTTTTCAAATGATGGTATCTAAATGTCAAAATTCATTACATCCTATCATGTATGATCATTAACTTCTCATTTATATTTCATGCATAATTTTATTTCATCACATTCAAAATATCAAGAGAATTTTGGTATGAAAAATCTTGATTTGTAAAAAAATATCATGTATTGAATATCGAGAAATCAAGATGATGATATAGACAATCCTATAGTAAAAAGATGTAATGTAAATGATCACAATTCATGTATAATATCTCTCAATTCTTTGTAAATCATAAAAATTATAATTCTGAAAAAAAATCATGATTCATTTTGGAAATTTTCTTTTTTAGTAAACGACAAGAAGAAACATGGGAGTTCAAAGAATAAGATTTTGATTCATAAATGATTTCAAGTTATAAATCACTAGAAATCAAGATCATGATTTCAATAAAAAATTATTCAAATTTAAATCATCAAAATCATTTTCAAAGTCCAAGAGATTCGTAAAAATGATACAAATGGATTTATCAAAATCAATAAGATAGAGAAAAATAATTTTCAAGAAATATATTTTCCTCCTTTTAGTAAATCATACATGCTTGTTCTTTTCTTTTATGCCAAATCCATGCATTCATTAATGTCGAATTTTTTTTTTCAAAAGATTGCAAGGTTCGATAATCACAATAATCATCATGCATAATTTTAAAATATAAATTTATTAAGCATGATCTCAAATTATATTATTTCATCAAACATGATTTTATATTTTCAATTAAAATCATTTTGTTTGTTTATCATAAAATATACATTTTTCATGATTATTTTTCTAAAATCATTAGAAAGGTAAGCATGATCCAATTTTATCTTTGTATTTTTATTTTTAAACATGCAATTAAAAAAAAATCTAAAATAAAAAGGAAATGTATCATGGAAAGCATCATGTAATTTCTAAGTAAATTAAAGGCATTTTGATTACCTCAACGTCGAAAGGCATTAAGGCATAGTTTGCTACCACGCCTTTGTTGTTTTTCTCCTCGTCTTCGGAGGAGCTCGATTCATCCCAATTTGTGTTCTTCTTCTTGCGTTCAAAGCAAGTTATTCCATTCTTTTTACTTTTTAATTTTTATTTCATTTATAGTTTAAGTTCACCATCACTTAAGCTTATGCTTAAGTGGTCGTTAATGATGGGGATATAAACAGGAATAACCTTTGTATAGGAACAAATACTAGAAGACCAAAATACGCAGCGGAATAAAATGGAAACACAATCAAACAGAACACCAAGATATACGTGGAAAACCCCTTCAATGTGAAGGGTAAAAACCACGGGGCAAACTAGAGATAATTCACTATGAGAATAATGAATATACAAATCTCAATCTCTTGCCCAAAACCCAAGCAACAACCACAAGAGAATAACTGGGATACAAGGATCATGTTACTGCCCACAATATCTAAAACCTCCCAAATAATCACAGCAAGAGCCTACTGTAGATTTGATCTAACCTGAGATGAGAACACTGCTAGATGATTGTGAACAGTCTCTCTGCGTTGTCCTTGTCTTCTTCCCTTTCTTTCTCTTCCTTTTCTGTCTTGTTCTCCTTCTTCTCTTTGGAATCTCGTGGCTCCAAAGATCTGCCTCGTTGCTGCCTTTTTATAGCTTTAATCTGCCTCTAAAACGCAGCCACCACACCCCCCTAATCTTAATTAGGGTTAGGTTAAGAGGGGGTGTGAGCCGTGGGCTGATAAAGCCCACATGGGCTGAATATGGGCCATCAGCCCAACAGTTAAATGTTCTATGTCCCAAATCCTTCCTGTTCTTTAGAAGGTGATTCTCATATTCGTCAAGTGTCACATTTGTCATTTCATAGGTCATCAAAGACCCTATTAGTTCTTCAAGTGGAAAAATATTTAAATCTTTTGTTTCTTATATTGCCGTTACTTTCGAATTCTAATTTTTAGAAAAAGATCTTAAAATATTATTAATGAGTTCAAAATTCAAAAAGATTTTACTAAGTCCTTTTAGACTATTGACGACATCCGTAAAACGGGTGTACATGTCTCAAATAGTTTCGCTTGGTTTCATATGAAAAAGTTTAAAATCATGTATTAAAAAGTTGATTTTCGAATCTTTTAATCTACTTGTGCCTTCGTGAGTGGTTTTAAGAACATGATAAATGTCGAAAGTTGTTTTACACATAGAAACCCAATTAAACTCGTTTTTGTCTAAGGCACAAAATAGAGCATTCATAGCTCTAGCATTTAAAGAAAACGTCTTCTTCTTCAAATCATTCCAATAGTTCATTAGAAGAGAAGACATTCGAAAACCGTTCTCGATAATATTCCATAAATTTAAATCAAACGAAAACAAGAAAACTCTTATTCGAGTTTTCCAATAAGTGTAGTCCATCTCATTGAAAAAGGGAGGATGAATGAGAGAGTGACCCTTTTGAAAGCCGAAATGAGCCATTTCTCTTGGGTGTTAAACCAACTAAGAAATCACGAGGCTCTGGTACCAATTGTTAGGATCAGGGTCGGTACTAAGAGGAGGAGGGGTGAATTAGTGCAGTGGATAAAAATGTCAATTTCAAAAAATCTTTCGTACAATAAAAACTGAACTTGGAAGTGCTTAACTTGAAAGCGTGTTCGTAAAGGTATGCAGCAAAAGTAATGAGAAAGTAAAGCATATATGGAAATTTGCAATAAGGTAAATAGCAATAAGTAAATGCAAACCAGAGTTTTAGAGTGGTTCGGTCAATGTGACCTACATCCACTTTCGGCTTCCTCCTCCGACGAGGTCACCGGCGTCCACTAGAGGCCTTCCTTCAATAGGCGAAGGCTAATCACCTTTTACACCCCTCTTCTCCTTTTCACGGGTTTATGAGATAACCCTTACAAGCACTCACTCTCCTCTCTAAACAGAAATCTAAATTTAAGCTAGAGGAGAGAATACACTTATGATCGCAGCAACGTTTTCTCTTTTTAATCTTTATGTGCTTATGTGCTTTAACCAGGAATGAGAGGGTATTTATAAGCTTCAAGTTGATTCAAACTTGGAGCCTCAAACTCTCCCATCCCGGGTTCCCCGGGCACGGGCGGTACTATCGCCTGCGTTGGGTGGTACCATTGCCCAGTGTCAGTTTGACGCTGACACTGTCCTGGGCAGTACTACCGCCTAGGGTGTAGTGCTGGGTGGTACCACCACCTGCCACCCTGCTAGGGGTGGTACAACTGTTGGGAAATCCTTGGGGGCGACATCATATGCGTAGCGGAAGAACAAGAAAAACAAAATCCTCGATTCCCAAAGAGATGTTCGTCGTCGTGCGGAGATTGGTATGTAAAAAATCCGCGAAACATGAAACTGCGTATAGAGTAGATTATGTTACCTAGGGAGATCGTATATCCATGTTTCCTTACAGATCCTTAGGAGAGGGTGAAGGAGGTCAAGCGGTGATCCACACAACAGGGTTGCGATGACGCTCCTCAAAACTCCAGACCTACTCTGAGGTGGAGATGGAGAGGAGAATAGGAAAAGGCAAACAAAAGCTCTCTAGCCCATGGGGCTATGAATCCCTCCTATTTATAGAGGTCCCCTTTCAAACCCTAATGGGTCCTCCCCTAGTGGGTATTGGATCTGCATCCAATAAGATAAGGGCTCCGTCGGATATCTCATATCCGAACCTCTATTCATCGCAATGCCTACCATATATGTGTGACCCTCTAGGCCCAATATCGAGCTGGCCATGAGTCATACCTGTCAGAACTCCTTCTAACTTAGTAAATTATTATCTCTGTAATAATTCACTCGACTCATCGACTACGGACGTACTAGGCCACTACGCCGTAGTCCCTAGACGATACAGGGGAATCCAATCCATTGGACCTGTCTGTTCTCAGTTATCGTGTACCTATAGTCCCTCATCCATCTAATCGGATTCTCTCGGAGAACTCTTTCTCTCTCAACCCGAATGACCCTGGCCAGGGATTTGTCTGAGTAAGAACACATGGGATATTCCTCTCATAATGCCGAGAGTGGATGATCCTCTATCGACACTCAATAGCCCTCGTAAGGTCGACTACCACTCCCAATGACCAATTGTACTAGATTTGGGACAGCCAAACCTATAAGTCTGGTATCAAAGAGTGGAGCAATCATACAGGACATCTTTGGTGTCTCAAGTCTAAGGACCAGATACACCACTAGGACTACGGAATTGCTGTCTGACAATAAGGCATCATCAACCATCCAAAGATTCCGTAAAGCGGATCGATCGATGAACTCATTCTCCAATGAGCACCTGTACTCTTATCCATAGTGTCCCTACACAAGCAGCTATGAGACCAGTGCATCCATCATATGGACGGGTATACAAACACACCAAATCTGTTTTGTTATCACGATATCCCTCTCGAGTAACCTAGGATCGGGATTATTTAGGATATGTGTTTAAAGGTGAATCGATCTCACTATCGTGATCTCATCACGATCCGATTCCCATTGCACAAATCCAAGGACATCACAATATATGTATGCATTTATGCAATAGTTATAAAGTGATATATGCCAAAATATAATAAGCAAAAAGATTCTATATTAAGTCACACGTGCCATCACTCACGTGATTGGCTTGCTGGACACCTATGACTAGCAATCTTCCACTTGACCTAAAAAGCCAATCACCTATGTGTCCGATCCCCATCGCACCCCCTGGACGCCAAAACAAATCTGAGACAACGGCTTTATTAGTGGATCTGCAATGTTATCTTGGATGGAACTCTTTCCACTACTACATCTCCTCGGGTCACGATCTCTCTAATAAGGTGGAACCTCTTGAAACATGCTTAGATTTATGAGACCTAGGTTCCTTTGCGAGCAATCGCCCGTTATTATTGTCATAATATAGGGAGATAGGCTCTTCGCTACCACACAACTCCCAAATCTGTGATAAACTTCTTCACCCAAACTCCCTCCTTCCATTTGCTGCATCGATGCAGCAATGTATGTCATCTCGTGGTTGAGTCGGCCGATGGTATCTTGCTTGGAACTCTTCCAAAGACACTTTGCTCCTCCATTCAAGGTGTACACATACCCTGAATTAGACTTGCTATCATCGATATCGACTGAAAACTTGAGTTAGTGTAGCCTTCAACCTTAAGGCTATTACCTCTATATACTAGTAAAAGATCCTTAGTCCTTCTCAAGTACTTAAGGATACACTTTCTTGCTTTCCAGGTGCTCCAAGCTGGATCAAGCCTAATACCGCCACAGACACTTTCGAGGAGCATACGCTATATCGCCTAGTACATAGCATGACATATATGATAGACCCTATTGCTAAGACATAAGGTATCATATCCATGTTAAGCCCTTTCTTTTGGAGTCTTTGGGGACATACTCAGAGAAAGCGATATCCCATGTCTCATTGGTATGAGACCTCTCTTGAAATTTTCCATGCCAAACCTTTTGACAATGGTTTCTATGTACCGGATCGGGACAAGCCAAGCATCCTCTTGGATCTATCTCTATAGTTCTTATCCCCAAAATATAGGATGCTTCCCCTAAGTCCTTCATGGAGAAGTGTCTAGATAACCAAGCCTTTTATCAGGATAGCATTCCTACGCCATTCCCAATGATCGGGATGTCATCCACATATAACACCAAAAAAGGTGATAGTGCTCTCACTTACCTTTCTGTATACACACAAGGCTCATCTTCGTTCTTATTAAGTCATAAGATCTGATTGCCTCATCAAATCTTATGTTCCAACTTCGGAAGCTTGCTTTAATCCATAAATGAATCTAAGCAACCTACACACCTTATCCGGACAGTTCTTGGACACGATCCCTCGGGTTGCATCATATACACCTCCTCCTCGAGGTTCCCATTGAGGAATGTGGTTTTCACATCCATCCCATGATCTCATAATCATAGTGTCTTTGCAATAGCCAATAGAATTCGATGGATTTTAGCATTGCTTTTGGGTGAGAAGGTTTCACATAGTCAACACCTTGCCTTTTGAGATACCCCTTAGCCACTAGCCTTGCTTTATAGGTCTCTACCTTTCCATCTACTCCGATCTTTTTTTCTAAAGATCCACTTGCAAACCGATGGGTACAATACTTTTCTAAAGCATCAACTAGGTTCCAAACCTTATTGGAGTACATAGAATCCATCTCGTAATTCATGGCTTCTTGCTACTTCCTGAGTCTATACTCATAATAGCCTCCTCAGGGTCTCAGGATCAATATCCTCTGCATCCTCTCCTCTAATATGTCCCACATATCTCTCAGGAGGATGGGATACTCTATTAGACCTGCGTAAAGTTGAAACTTGTGTATTAGGTACCTGAATAGACTCGAGCTGTAGAGTGGTGCTTGAGCTTGGTTCTCCAACCTCGCTCAATTCTATCATTCTCCCACTATCTCCGCCAAAAATGTGTTCCTTCTCAAGGAACACTGCTCTCTTAGCTACAAAGACCTTTTGGTCCTCGAGATGTTAGAAATAATACCCACAAGTTTCCTTGGGGTATCCCACAAATTTGCATCGCTTTGTCCTTGATTCTAACTTATCGGGGTTGTGTCTTTTAACATGTGCAGGGCAGCCCCAAATCTTAACAACCTTAAGATCATGCTTTTTCCCTTTCCATATCTCATATGGTGTTGACACTACCGACTTAGTTGGAACTCTGTTCAGAAGGTAAGCTGCGGTTTCTAGGGCATATCCGTAGAATGAGATGGGTAGGTCAGCGAAACTCATCATGGACCGTACCATATCTAATAATGTACGATTTCTCTTTTCATAAACACAATTGAGCTGAGGTGTATAAGGAGGTGTCCATTGGGATAATATCCCATGGTCCTTGAGGAACTGAGTGAACTCTGTACTTAAGTACTCACCTCCTCGATCTGATCGAAGAGTTTTGATACTCTTTCCAGTCTGGTTTTCCACCTCATTCTTATACTCTCTGAATTTCTCAAAGGCCTCGGACTTGTACTTCATTAAGTACACATATCCATACCTTGAGAAATCATCAGTAAATGTAATGAAGTAGGAGTAACCTCCAATGACATGAGTTGACATGGGTCCACATACATCACTATGTATGAGTTCCAACAACTCAGTGGCTCTCTCTCCAGTTCCACTAAATGAAGAGTTGGTTAGTTTTCCACGAATGCAAGGCTCACAAGTTGCATATGATACATAGTCGAATGGATCTAGATATCCATCATTTAGCAACTTTTGAATCCTTCTTTCATGGATGTGACCTAGCCTACAATGCCACAGATATGCACTGTTCAACTCATCTCGTTTCCTTTTGGACACATTTACATTCATGATATGTGGAGTGGTGTCTAATATAAATAAACCATTATGCAATGTTCCTTTAATGATGATCTTATCATCTAATAATATCGAACAATCATTGTTCTAAAAAATAAATTTATATCCACTAACTGTTAAACATGATATGGAGATAATGTTTTTGATAATAGAAGGAACAAAATAACATGCATCTAATGCAATAAAAGCTCCACTAAGCAGATGTAGGGTGACCTCGCCAACAGCTACTACAATAACTTTTGCTCCATTACCCATCTTGAGGTCCATCTCGCCTCTCTCTAGTCTCCTAGGCATTGCCAGAACCTGCAACGAATTGCATATATGATAAGCACTACTGGTATCCAATACCCATATGTTATCATAAGAGTTTGACAAATGGAGACTGGTCATGAATGTACCTGAAGCTTCATCAAGCTTTTATTTCGCCCTTTCTACAAGGTACTCTTTGCAGTTTCTCTTCCAGTGCCCATCTTTACCACAGTGGAAGCACTGGCCTTTATCCTTTGCTGGGTCTTTCTTAGCAACCTTTGCTTTACCTGGTTTGACCTTGCCCTTTCCCTTCTTAAGGGACCTTTCTGCTTTCCTTTTCCTTTTGGTCTCACCAGTGTAGAGAACTGGCTTCTCTTTCTTGATAGTACTCTCTGCCTCCCTCAACATATTGAGAAGTTCTAGGAGAGTCACTTCAAGCTTGTTCATATTAAAATTCATTATGAACTGTAAAAAGGAATCTGGTAGGGACTGAAGCACAATGTCCACACACAAGTTATCCTCTAGGACCATTCCTAGACCTGTGAGTTTCTCTATCCACTCAATCATCTTTAGGACATGGTTCTGAACCGGTGTCCCCTCAGTCATCCTAGCGCGGAAGAGGCTCTTAGATATCTCATATCACAGTCCTTCCCTGTTTCTCAAACAATTTGTGGACATGTAGGAGAATGGATCTGGCATCCATCTTTTCATGTTGTCTCTCAGTAACTTTCGAGTCATAGAGCCCAACATATAGCACCGAGCAAGAGGGAGTCATCGATTGTACTTCACGTAACGAAGCGATCTCATCCTCGTTGCCCCTTCTTCTAAGGGCATCTTTGTATCAAGGACGTACACGATTTTCTCCGCCAGTGAGAACAATTCTCAAGTTACTGAGCCAATCCAGATAATTTGGACCAAATGAGGCGGTTGACATCAAGTATGCCACGTAAAGGGATTTGAAAGCGACATTTTCTCAAAATAAAGATGCAGCGAAAATGAATAACATGCAGATTTTGCAAGAAATAAACTATCAAGATATGAACTTCTATCTTAATATGCTCCCACTATTTTACTAACGAGTCACGCGACACCCTCAAAGACGTGAAACGGAAGTCTCCGTGACTTCTAGTGGGGATCGGGATCCAATCAACGCCTTAGTGTAACCTCGAGGGACTCGACCAATCACACTAAGCCTAAAAAAGTGGGCAACTCTTGTCGATCACAACTCCTTGTGATTCCCATCCTGTTCGGCCTCCAAATCACCATGGCCTCGAGGGACTCGACCAACCATGATGCTCTCGGTTAAGTCAACACCTTTGTTACAAGATGAGTCCGATTTGATGATATACCCTCGAGGGACTCGACCAAGTATACCATGCCCTCGTGTCACCGGGTGACATCTCTATGTTGTAAGCAAGATAGCGAATCGCGATATAGGTGAGTCTCGAGGGACTCGACCAACTCAACCTACACCAGGAATCGGTTCCTACTTATAACGATGGAAGGCCACGTGGGTCAATCTAATTGCCTCATGTTTACCGACTTAATATTATCGATAGATGTTTCTATGATTTGGTCTCCTAATATGACATATCACACATATACATATTTAATATATATCTACATCGCATGCAAATATATATATATATATATATATATATATATATATATATATATATATATATATATATATATATATATATATATATATATATATCTAGTATGTGTATAAGTAATTACACTAGATGATCATGGACCACAACCTAATATGATTAGGCCCGAGCCAGTAGGCCTAATCACTTACATCAAGATCTATGTGTGCAACGGTGCATCTCTATGCCCTCGTGATCGTCCATTTCGCCCTTGTCGGTTAAAAGTGACATCTTGATGCATCTTCATGCATCACGATCGTCCGGTCTCGTGGGTCCCGCTTATCGCATCCACGCCTCCCCGCCATGCCTTCTCATGTGATTACAACTTAATCATAGGCACGCAGGTCCCACAATAAACGAAAAATATAATAGAGGTTCAGTAGACCTCAATAATAATAATCACAGTACACATCATCACCTGGTCCATGATCATCCGTCCCACACATCATACATCACATGTATAAATAATCATTATCATGTAGGACTACTAGATAATAATAATAAAAAAATAATAATCAACTAAACTTTTTTAATTAATTAATATTTTCTGAAATCGGGGACATTATAGGGAATTTTTGAATTCATAGGGTATTTTCATAATTTGGACAAAAGACAAACCGGAATTTCTCAAATTCGAGGGGCAAAACTATCTTTTGCCCGAAAACCCTAATGCCCTTTCCCCTTTTTAAGCTTGCCGCCGCCACCCTACCTACGGATGATCGTAGGAAGGGCGAGGGCACCGCGCCGCCCGCGGCACGCACCGCCACAGGTAGCCGCCGCTCGCGAGTGGGCGCCCTTCGGCACCGCCACCTCCAGCGGCGGTGCTGTCCCACCGGGCGACCGCCTTTCGGGGGGTTTCGCCCATGGAGAGCGGCGGCGGGCGCCGCCGGCCATGCGACGCCGCTCGCCTGTGGGCTGCTTTACTACTGGTTGTGCTGCACACACGCAGATCGAGGGCAACAACTGTTGCTGCCCTTCCTTGTTTTTAAGTCAACAATTTTGACGCCAAAATTCTTCCTAAACACAACACACGCAGTTCAAAACCAATCATTCGCTGAGAGCAACCCGGCTCGATACCACCGTTGGGGAAATCCTTGGGGCGACATCATATGCGCGCAATGGAAGAATAAGAAAAACAAAATCCCCGATTCCCAAAGAGATGTTCGTCGTCGTGCGAAGATTGGTATGCAAAAATCTGCGAAACATGAAACTGCGTATAGAGTAGATTGTGTTACCTAGGGAGATCATATATCCATGTTTCCTTGCAGATCCTTAGGAGAGGGTGAAGGAGGTCAAGCATCCTCCTCTCTAGTGGTGATCCACACAGCAAGGTTGCGACAACGCTCCTCAAAACTCCAGACCTACTATGAGGTGGAGATGGAGAGGAGAATAGGAAAAGGCAAACAAAAGCTCTCTAGCCCATGGGGCTCTGAATCCCTCCTATTTATAGAGGTCCCCTGTCAAACCCTAATGGGTCCTCCCCTAGTGGGTATTGGATCTGCATCCAATAAGACAAGGGCTCCGTCCGGATATCTCATATCCAACCTCTATTCATCGCAATGCCTACCATATGTGTGTGACCCTCTAGGCCCAATATCGAGCTGGCCATGAGTCATACCGTCGAGAACTTCTTCTAACTTCGGTGAATTATTATCTCTATAATAATTCACTCGACTCATCGACTATGGACGCATTTAGGCCACTACGCCGTAGTCCCCGACGATCTGGGGGAATCCAATCCATTGGACCCGTCTCGTCCTCGCCATCGTGTACATATAGTCCCTCATCCATCTAATATACCGTAGACCAGATATCGAGCATGGTGTTGTCAGACCCACACAGTTTCTTCTCGAGTCTCGCTCTAATCGGATTCTCCCGGAGAACTCTTTCTCTCTCAACCCGAATGACCCTGGCCAGGGATTTGTCTGAGCAAGAACACATGAGATATTCCTCTCATGATGCCGAGAGTGGATGATCGTCTATCGACACTCAATAGCCCTCGTAATGTCGACTATCACTCCCAATGACCAGCTGTACTAGATCTGGGACAACCAAACCTATAAGTCTGGTATCAAAGAGTGGAGCACTCATACATGACATCCTTGGTGTCTCAAGTCTAAGGACCAGATACACCATTAGGACTACGGAATCGTTGTCTGACAATAAGACATCATCAACCATCCAGCATTCCGTAAGCGGATCAATCAGTGAACTCCTCTCCAATGAGCACCTGTACTGTATCCCTAGTGTCCCTACACAAGCAGCTATGAGACCAGTTGTATCCATCATATGGACGGGTATACAGCACACCGGTCTGTCCAGTTATCACGATATCCCTCTCGAGTATCCTATGACCGGGATTATTTAGGATATGTGTTTAAAGGTGAATCGATCTCACTATCGTAATCTCATCACGATCCGATTCTCATTGCACAAATCCAAGGACATCACAATATATGTATGCATTTATATAAAGTGATATATGCCAAAATATAATAAGTAAAAAGATTCTATATTAAGTCACACGTGTCATCACTCACGTGATTGGCTTGTTGGGCATCTATGACTAGCAATTGGTCCCTTGACGCTTCGTCCGATTCTTCAACGCATCGTCCTCTCTTGCGGCCTATTGCCCAATCAGCCAGTTGACTCCACAACTCCAATATCCTTGGTGCAATATTCACTCTTCTTGGCTCGATGCCCGAATCTACGTCCCAAAGCCTTCTATCGATACGTCGACCGATCCACCGGTCTGACGTCTAATCTTCTGATATGTTCCACCGGCCCAACATGATTTTTCTTGCTTTAATTGTCTCATGCTAATTAAAGCATCCTGCATCACTCAAAACACATATTAAAGCATAAAGACATATTAATTGGTTTAATCATCAAAATATGAGATTTAACAAAATCTCGGATCAACAAAGTCAAATCCCTAGATGATCGATTGATGAAAGACACTAAAGACTCAATGCAAGACTTATATGAAGTCATGATGAAACTCACATCTAGGTTTACATTGCTCACAATGGCTCTTAATATAGGAGGGAGGAACATACCTATGTTGCTCTACTATAAAACTTGAGGGCACCTGAGCAGCATTGCTACTCGAGCAGCACCTGAGCGACACTCACGTTGCTTTGCCATAAAACTTGAGGGCTCTTAGTGTGGGTGCCAAGGATGCAAAGGAGCTTGAGAATTTTTTATTCGACATAGAATAGTACATTCGAGCTACAAGACTCGATTATGAAGAAACCAAAATTTCAATAACAACCATGTATTTGAATGGAGATGTAAAACTTTGGTGGTAATATGTTAGAAATAGATCCGATAAGGTCGGTATAAAGTAGACATATGGGAGGACTAGAGGTGGGCATTGAGAACTCAGTCCCTACTTGAGAACATGGAGTCCATTATAAAAAGAAAGTTGAGACAACTCTACCAAAATATTTCCATTTGAGATTATGTAAAATAATTTTCTGGCTGGACATATAAGACATGTTAAAAAAAGACAAGTTATTTAGTTTTCTTGATAGCTTGAAGCCATGGGCATAATAGGAACTGCATCGAAGGAATATCACAGATGTGATTGAGGGATTGACAGTTGTGGAAAGGCTCACTAATTTTATTTTCTCAAAGAACTAGGGGAAAAAGAAATAATTTTAAAAAAATTACCCATCTAAGTATCTTTGATGAAAGGAATTTAGAAGTGAGCAAAAGAAAAGGAGTTTCCACAAAGGGCTAAGCTCAAAAGGCAGGGCCCTAAAACCGGATGGATGTTTCTTGTGTGGAGGACCATACATGGTAAGAGAGTGCTCACAAAAATAAGCACTTAATGCATTGACAGAATCAATCCATCCCTCAAAATCAGATAAGAGAGTGCCCACAAAAAACAAGCACTTAGTTTGAATAGTTCAGAATCAAGTAGTAATGAAGAGTCACAAGGGCCCTGCATCGGAGAACATGAAGATGAAGCCATAAAAAATAGAGAGTAGTGAGCTGATGTACGTTGACATCAAGCTAAGTGGTTGAACAACTAATGTGATGATAGACATGGGTGCTACTTATAATTTCATTATCGATTGAGAGGCAAGGCAATTTGGGTTAAACTTGGAGAAGAACTCAAGTTAGATGAAGGCTGTAAACTTAGTAGGATCATAATGCAATACCTTATAAAAAATGCAATAGATAAAAAATGTGAGTAAAGTAAATGAGTAAGCAACAATAAATTAAAAGCAAGAGAAGGAATGAAAATTGATTTATAGTTGTTTAGTCTTCCTGACCTATGTCCACTCTTGATTCCTCTTCCATCGAGGCCACCGATTTTTATTATCAATCTTCTTTCTAATAAGCGAAGATCAACTACCCTTATTACAACTTTTCTCCTTTTAATAAGTTTAGGAGAGAAACTCTATACTTACTCTTTTACAAGATTTCTGACTCCTATAACTTAGAATTCTCTAAAATTAAGAAAGAGAAAGAGACTCAAACAATACTCAAAGAGAGAGTTTACAATACTTTTATGCTCAAGAATATATGCTCCATCAACCAAGCTTAAGTGAGATATTTATAGACCATAAAAGAATTCAAGAATGAAGTCAAAAATTTAAATATCCAAAATTTTATGGTACTGATGGTACTACCACTGACATTAGGTAGTACTACCATTGTAACCGGGCTATAAATCATAGCTCTAGTGGTACTACAACTGGTATGGATGGTACTATCACCAGAAACACCAAGAAAGTATAAACAACACTTTTAAGTTGGCTCAAGCGGTACTATCACTTGGGCCTAGCGATATTATTACTTAATCCTAGTTTAGGCCACCAATTTGACCTTCTAATAGGTCTAATTCAACCCTAATTCAAGTTTAATAGGTTCTATATCAAGTTTGGATGGTTTCGACATAAAACCAACTCAATTTAACTAAGAAAAACCTTGATCAAAACTTTAACAATTCAATCACATATCCAGCACAATTATGAAGCTTTTAGCATGTTGTACACCATTCTCACTATCGGCTAATCTTCTAGCATTTTGTACGAACCTCTGGTATATCATTTTTTCCTTTGGTATATTGCCCAATCTATCGACATGTTGACTTTCCTATAATATTATATCTTTTGGTGCAATCCTCAATCCTTCTAGTATGATGCCCAAACTTATAGCACGAAGTCCAATCTTTGATATATTTACTAATCTTCTAGCTTAATATCCAATTTATGACATGATACTTTTCTTGACATAATGTCTGATTCTTCTACTTCAATAATTTGCCCTTTGATGGTTTGAGTCTGAAGTATTTTTGGTATCATTTATCTCAAAAATATATTACTCTATAAACTGATTAATTAATTTCATCATCAAAATCTAGGATTCAATAATCTCTCCCTTTTTGAGGTTGACAACTAATTGATTATGAGGTTTTAACAAGACTCTCATATCTATTTGTGTTTATCCAACTAATTGACTCCTATTTTATCATAAAAAATGGAGTATATAATTCATTAATACAAAACAATTATACAAAATAAATCTTAAGTCATGAATATTGAAAGATCATGATTCATTTGGATAAATCTCCTTCTTAATCATTAACAATAAGAAAGAATCATAAGAGATTAAATAGTAAAATATCTTGATTTATACAAAAGAAATATTAAGTTATGAATACCGAAATATCAAGATTCATTTGGATAAATACCTTTCTTAGTCATTAGTAAAAAGAAAAAATAAAAAAAGATCAAATAGTAAAAGGTCTTAATTCAAAAGAAATCTCAAGTCATGAATATTGAGAAGCCATGTGAAAGATTATGATTCATTTAGATAAATCTCTTCTTTTGTAAAAAGAAAGAATCATATGAGAACGAATAGCAAAAGATCTTTAATCATGCATTTGAAAGATTTAACATACCTAATTCTCTTCTAAAATAATTGAATTGTTCCTTACTTAGTGGTTTAGTAAAAATATCTATTAACTAATGTTTTGTATCAATGAAATATAAAGATATATCATAATTGCTGACATGATCCCTAATAAAATAATATCTAATATCAATGTGCTTAGTCATAGAGTGTTATATAGGATTATTTGTCAAATAAATTATACTAATATTATCATATTTTATAGGGATATTTTTTTAAGTATAGACCATAATCTTTTAAAGTGTTCATCATAATTACTTGTGCATAACATATTCAACTTCAGTTGTAGATAGTGCAACAAAGTTTTGCTTCTTGGATGATCAAGAAACAAGTACATGATATAAGAATTGAGAAGTTTTAGAGATTCTTTTTCTATATATTCTACATCATACAAAGTCAACATTAATATAAGAAATCAAATTAAAATTTTAAGATTTAAAATATCATAATTCTAGATCAGGAGTTTCTTTTAGACATCTAAATTTTTTTTTGACTACTTTATAATGAGTTTATTTAGGATTAGAATAAAATCTTGCACAAAGCCCAATACTAAATATTATATCAGGTTTAGTTGTAGTAAGATATAATAAACTACCTATCATACTCCTATAAGTCTTTTGATTAAAACATTCTCCTTCATTATCCATATCTAATTTAGTAGAAATGCTCATTAATGTGTTAATAGCCTTAGCACTATCCATGTGAAACCATTTTAATAGATCCAAGTATACTTAGTTTAATTAATGAAAATTTCATTATTTAGTTACTTAATTTGTAATCCTAAGAAAAATATCAATTCACCCATCAAACTTATTTCAAATTCTTAATTTATACTCTTGGCAAACTATTCACATAAAGATTCATTTGTAGAACAAAGAATAATATCATTGACATAAATTTGAACAATAAGAAAATTATTTTTTAAATATTTAATAAATAATATGGTGTTGACCTTACTATTTAAAAAATTATTTTGAATAAGAAAAAAGCTAAATCTCTCAAACCAAACCCTAGGGGCTTACTTCAACGTAAGCCCGGGTGGTTGCTTAACAAGTTTGGAAAAAATTATAAACATGGTTTATTTATAAACATGGTTTGGAAAAAGTTTATTTTTAAATCCGGGTGGTTGCTTAACAAAAACTTCTTCGAAAATAAAATTATTAAGAAAAATACTTTTGACATCCATTTGAAATAATTTAAAATTTTTAAATCATGCATCGATAAGGAGTATCCTTATAGCTTCAAGTATAGCCACAAGAGTGAATATTTCTTTATAATATATACCTTGTTCTTCATTGAAATCTTTGACCACTAATTTAGTCTTGTTTCAAAACATGGCACCTTGTTCATCTTGTTTATTCCTAAGAACCCATTTAGTGTCAATCACGAGATAATCATTAGGTCTAGGAACAAGCATCTAAACTTTATTTCTTTTAAATTGATTTAATTCTTCAAGTGACTCATGAGTCTTAAGAGCATTACTAATGCATTTAGGTTTAATTTGAGATAAAAAGGTAGCATTTGCATAAATATTTTTTAATGAAGAACGAGTTTGAATACCTTTTGATATATCTCCAATAATTAGCTCATTAGAATTTGCATCTATATATTTCCATTCCTTGGGTAAGTTTTTTTCTAGAAGTAGATATATCTAAGTTGCTTTGGGGAGGAGAATTTTTATTCAAATTCAATTTATCAACTTTAAAATCATCATCAAAATTATTTTTCTTAACTTTGAGAGATTTATTAAATATAACATAAATAGATTCCGTAATAACTAAGGATCTATTATTAAAATCTCGATAAGCTTTAAAGATATATGATTATCTAAGAAAAATACCTTCATCGAATTTTATATTAAAATTTCCCAAGGCATCATTTTTATTTTAAAAAATATTTACATCCAAAAGTTTTGATATATGAGATGTTAAGTCTTTTATTATTCCATAATTCATAAGGAGTTTTAGATATATAAGATCTCAGAATAATCCTATTCATGACATAGCAAGTCGTGTTAATGGCTTTAGCCCAAAAGTATTTGGGTAGGCTATTCATTAAGCATGGTCCTTGTCATCTCTTATAAGCTCATATTTTTTCTCTCAATAATAATATTTTGTTATGGATTTATCAAAATAGAGAAATTATGGTCATTCTTATTTTAATTAAAAAATTATTGAAAATCATGATTCTTAAATTCACAACCATGATAATTATGAATAGAAGAAATCATAAAACATTTTTTATTTTGAACTTGTTTATAAAATTTAGTAAAATATTTAAAATAATTATTTTTATGTGCTAAGAAGTATGTCTAAGTATATATACTATAATCAACAATAATCATAAAAATGTATTTGTTGCCTCCTAGGCTTGTAATATCAATAGGTCCAAATAAATTCATGTGAAATTAGTTGTAATGGTCCAGGGGTACTCATTTGGTTTTAAAGTTTGAAGCTACTCTTTCTATATTTTCTTAGTTGGCACCCATTACAAATTTTATCTTTAACAAATTTAATTTTAAGCATTCCTCTTACAAGTTCTTTAGTTCCAATTTATAAGATTAATTTTATACTGGCATGTCCTAGTCTCCTATATTAACGCCATGCATCATCATTCAAAATCAAAAAGTAAGTTTCATCACAAAAATCATCAAGATCAATAGTATAAACATCATTACTTTTTAAAGCAATCATAGATTTTTTCTTATTTAGTATTTCTATAATGCAAACATGAGATTCAAATTTAATATTATATCACTTATTACAAAGTTGACTAATGCTTATTAAGTTATATTTTAAACTATCTACCAAATATATCTTTAATCAAGAGATTTGATTTATTACCAATATTTCTAATACTAATGAATTTTCTTTTATTATTGTCTCTGAAGGTAAAATATCCTCTATCTCAACTAGTGAGCTTTGAAAAGTTTATAGGATCTTCAGTCATATACCTTGAACATCCACTATCAAGATTTTATCTTTTGCTTCTAGCTCTTGTTTGTAGATATACCTACAAGAAAGAGAGATTTATTTTAGATACCCATTTAACTTTGGATCATTAATGGTTAGATTTATCTTTCTTGCTTCTTGGCTTTAAATTATTTATGGTTCCTTTAGGAATCTAAACTAATTTATAATGACTATATTTCTTAAGAGAGAATGTATAAGTAAAGTGACCAAACTTTCCACAAAAGTTACATTTAATATTTGGAGGAATATGTAGTATGGATCCTTTTATAAATTTTATTGACTTTTGATGAGTGTTACTACTCGTGAAGCTAATTTTTTTTTCTTGATGAACCTTAGTTAGCAAGAATCATATTTAGTGACTTATTTTTAGTTTTAAAATTTTCTAATGTTTGTCGTAGTAATATATTTTTCTTTTTAAGTGATTCTAACACTTCATATTTAGGGTAAGATATTGACATATAGTTGTCATACTTATTTTTTGATGCATGAAATTCATTAGTAAGAGAGACATGATCCCTTTTTTGTAAATTATATATTTTTACTAATCTTTTTAAGTTCATCATATAAATCATGAAATACTTTAAGTAATACATATTGAACACAGGAGGACGTATGATAAAGTGTTCCTCTTGATTGCTTGAAAAATCCATATCCGAAACACAATTTTAATGTTTGATCAATAAATCTATATTAGAAACACGATTAACCAAAAATGCGAGTAAGGGTTGCGAGTAAGTAATAAGAAATTAAAAGTAAGAGAAGGAATACAAATTGATTTATAGTGGTTTGATCTTTCCGACCTACTTACTCTTCTATCAAGGCTATCGGCTTTCATTATTGATATTTTTTTAAATGAGTGAAGATTAACTACCCTTGTTAGGAGAGAACCTCCACACTTACTCTTTTACAAAATCTCTCACCTCCTATAACTTAGAATCATATCTAAACTTAAGGAGGAAGAGACTCAAGCAATGCTTAAAGAGAGAGTTTATAACAGTATTATACTCAGGAATAGGTGCTCCATCAACCAATCATGAGTGGGGTATTTATAGCCCTAAAAGGCATCAAGAATGGAGCCAAAAATTAAAATCCTTGAAATTTTGGTATATTGGCGATAATACGACCGACACTTGGCGATACCACTGTTATAATGGGTCCATCGACAATTATTACTAAGTATGAATCATGTCATCTGGCATGTCATTGGTCCATCGACGCTTTGTCCGATTCTTCGGTGCATCATCCTCTCTTGCGGCCTATTGCCCAATCGGTCAGTTGACCTCCACAACTCTGATATCCTTGGCATAATATATGCTCTTTTTGGCCCGATGCCCGAATCTATGGCCCGTACGATACATTGACCGATCCTCTGGCCTGACGTCCAATCTTCTGACATGTTTTCCTCCGGCCCAACATGATTCTTTCTGCTTTAAATGTCTCTCCTTGATCGAAGTATCACGCGTCACTCAAAATGCATATCAAATCATAAACACTTATCGATTTGTTTCATCATCAAAATACGAGATTCAATAAAACCTACTATGATATTCCAATACTATAGAAGTCTAACGAATTTTGGTGAGCTGGCCATCAACATTCTCATATTCAGATGGGCCAAAGTGAACAAGAAGCCCTCTTTTGAACTACTCCTACGAAGGAACTATGTTGCAAGTTTCGTACCAATCGTATCAATAGATTGCATCTCTATCGAGTTGGATTGATGCCACTTCTACCTTGGATTCTTCTAGGGTTATGTGAAAACAAAAAAAAATTTCCGCCCCAGAGATCCAACTGGTTGGATCCTCATCTTCCCATCGTGAAAATTCTACCCTAATGCATGGGTAGTGTGTGTCACAATTCTGAGGCCCTTTTCTTATACCTCCCAATCTGTTCAACATAGAATTTGAGCTCCCATCTTGTTGAAACACGCTAAAGTGCTCCAACAAGCTCTTTTTGAAATCATGAAGGGTTTCTTGTAGCCGATTCTCAATTCTTGTTTTCAACACTTCCATTTGTACTTTTATTGAGTTATCAACAACCATTGCATACGATTGTAAATTGGTAATCCTGAGTTTTTGTTTTTGATGTCTGGTCAAGGGAATCCGCACTGTGGCTATGAAGCTATCAGGGAAACGGATGCCAAGGGCAGTGCTGCGATCGCTACGAGGAGGAAGAGGTGCTACCCTGTGTTTCAGTTACTGTGTGAGATGAGAGCGTCGGGGGCTGGAAGGCGACGACTGCAACTATTGTGACCCAAGGAAGCTATCGTCGAGCAGTCGGGTTGAGGCTGTGGTGATGTCAACTGACAACCGCAGTAGCGGAGGTAGAATAAGAGGGAGGTAGCGTTGAAGCGGCTGGGGTTAAGGTTGCAGTGGTGACAACCGGCGGCTGCGGCAATGATGCATAGCAAGGGGGTTGCGGTAATGGTGCTGAGCAAGGGGGTTGAGGTTGTGGCAATGATGCAGAGGTGTGGCAGGCTACAGCAGGGGTGCGGGCTGCTAGAAAGCAGGGCGACGATGCTGGAGAGGAGGAGGTTGGAGGCCGGGAAGTAGCGTCGGCAGTAAGGATCGAAGGGGGTCTATAGCAACAGAGGGCTTTGTTTCTGTTGCATCGCAGAAGGAGCCACTGGCGACACCGAAGCCTCGCCAAGGGCTGGGATCGACAAGGAGGGGATTGCGGTAGTTGGTAGGGGTGGTGGCGCTATTGGGAGCAGCATCACCAAGGGTCATTGTAAGGAGGGAGGCAACCGGCGGTTGTAGTTGCGACCTAAGGGGAGGCAGCTAGGGTTGTGGCTGGGAGGCGACCAGCAGTGATCGAGTGGCGGCGAGCGACCAAGAAGCAACGGTAGTAGTGGAGTCACCTTGCAACGGCGGCGGTGGTGGTCACTGGCCGGAAGCAGGGGAAGTAGGGGTTCTCGATTGCTTGCATGGTGCCTTCTCTTTTTTTCTATTCTCTTTCTTTTTTCTTTTTTTTTATGATAGCTACGATAATACTATAATGAGAATACCAAGGATCACCTCTTTAATACCAAATGATAAGACCCTAAACTCTTATCGTAAAAGAAATAGTCTTATCGTAAAAGAAACAAAAAAAAAGGGAATGAGAATGATCACTTCGAGGGGAATGGTCTCCTTGATCGCTTCGAGGAGATTAGCCTCCTAGGGTTTGTCAAAAGACTGAATAGTATTTTTCATAGATAACTGAAAAAAAATAGTTACATCCCTATTTATAGAGTTTCGACTTTAACTAAACTAAATAGACCTAATAAATTGGCAGAAAAAAAGAAAAGCAAAGAAAATAAAAGGATCCTAACAGGATCCTACCCGAATGGGTACTAGATCTCTATCAAATTACCCAAGTCTCTTATATTAGTAGATCTCTATATCTCATTGGATCCAATAATTCAAGAGCTTACTAGATATCCAATAAGATAAGAGCTCTAGCGGGTATCTCATATCTAAACCTCTACTCGTTGCAATACCTACCATATGTGTGTGACCCTCTAGGTCCATATTGAGCTGGCTGTGAGTCGTACTTATCAGAACTCCTTTTGGCTAAGTGAATTGTTATCTCCATAATAATTCACTCAACTCATCGACTATAGATGTACTAGGCCACTACGTCGTAGTCTCTAGACAATATAAGAGAACCAAATCCATTAGATCTATCTATCATCAGTTATCATATATCTATAGTCCCTCATCCATCTAATATCTCAGAGACCATATACCGGGTATGATACTGTTAGGTATACATGGAATCTATTCGAGTCATACTTTAATCGAATTCTCTCAGAGAACTCTTTCTCTCTCAATCTAAATGACCTTGGCTAGGGATTTGCCTAAACAAGAATATATAGAATATTTCTTTCAGAACACCGAGAGCAGATGATCTTTTATTGATACTTAATTACCCCCATAAATTTAGTTGTAACTCCCGATGATTGGCTATGCTAAATCTAAAACATCTTGACCTATAAGTTCGATATCAAAGAATAGAGTACTCATACAGGACATCTTTGGTATCTCAAGTCTAAAGACCAGATACACAATTGGGACGACGAAATCGCTATCTGACAATGAGGTAACATCAATCATCCAACATTATGTGAGTGGATCAATTAGTAAATTCATTCTCTAATGAGCACTTGCACTATATTCCTGGTGTCCCCACAGAACCAACTATGAGACCAACTGCCTCTATCATATGGACGAGTATACAATACACTAGTCTTAGGGTCTGTACTTAAAAACGAATTGATTTCATTATTATAATCTCATCATGATTTGATTCCCATTATACAGATCTATGGATATCATAATATATGCAATATATAATATAAAGTAAGAAAATAATAATAACAACAACAACAACAACAACAACAACAACAACAACAACAACAACAACAACAACAATAATAATAATAATAATAATAATAATAATAATAATAATAATAATAATAATAATAATAAGCAAAAAGACTACTTAGTATGTCACACGTGTTATCACTCAAGTGATTGCCTTGCAAGACACCTATTATTGAATCTCGTATTTTGATGATGAAACCAATTGATAATTGTGTTTATGTTTTAATCTGCGTTTTGAGTGACGCAGTATGCTTCGATCAGGATGAGACAATTAAAGCAGGAAAAATCATGTTGTGCCGGAGAAACATGTTAGAAGATTAGACGTCGGGCCGATGGATCGATCGACGTATCGACAGAAGGCTTCGGGCCGTGGACTTGGGCATCAGGTCAAGAAGAGCGGGTATTGCGCCAAGGATATCGGAGTTGCGGAGTCAACTGGCCGATTGGGCAATAGGCCGCAGGAGAGGACGATGCGCCGAAGAATCGGACGAAGCGTCGAGGGACCAATGACATGTTGGACAACTTATTTAATTGCTTAGGATTAATTGTCTCGTTCGAAGTTTTGTTTTAAATGTGCAGGATTAACTATGATAACGATGAAGACATAAAACGAAATAAAGTATTGGAGTTAAGCGCGAAGGATTTGTTGTGAGTTCAAGAGTTCGACGGAAGTCCGAAGGTTTGTTGGGAACGCTAACGAAACTAGCCGAGAATGAGTTGGGAGCTTGCCGAAGGGTTTTTTTGGAAGCTTCATGGGAAGGTTCATTGGAAGTTCATGAGCTCGCCGAGAAAGATCGAGCTTGCAAGAAGCTCATTGGAACTTCGCTAAGATCAAATCGTGAAGTCTAGGAGCTTGGGAAGTCCATAGAATGGTTTCCTAGAGTTCATCTAAGACCACGGGAAGTTTGTTTGTAAGCTTCGCTAGAAGAAGTCTTGACTTGCGGACTTTGTAATAGCTTAGAAAATATCTTTAAATTCATAGTTAGCATGTTAATTAGGGTTAGGATTAGGTGTTAATCCTATAACCCAAGTAGGGGCCAATTGGGCTTAAGTTCGGACTGGTTTGGGCCAAGTTTGGAGCCCAACCAGTGAGCTGAAATAGTGTAGGCGATGGCACCGCCCAAGAGAGGATCTCCCAGCGAAGTTGGGCGGTGCAACCGCCCCAAGCAGGCGGTGGCACTGCCCAGGGCTCGGTCTCCGAGTTTTGGCTGGGCGGTGCAACCGCCTCTAACAGTGGTGCAACCGCCCAGGGCTCGGTCTCCAAGCTCTGCCAGGCGGTGCAACCGCCCTGACAAGCAGTGGCACCGCCCAGAGGCTCAGTCTTCGAGCCCTGTCAGGCAGTGCAACCGCCCCAGTCATGCGGTGCAACCGCCATACCCCGAAATTTCGGGAGATGACAGATTTGAGCTCCAAATTCAAACGGGTTTGGAGCCTATAAATACCCCTCCAATCCCTGGGTAAAAGATACAACCACAGAGAGATTAAAAGAGAGAAAACACTACTGCAATCTCTAGAATTTCCCTCCTCTAGCTTAAGAGTTAGAATTCTGTTTAAGAGAGGAGAGTGAGTGCTTGTAAGGAAAGAAGGAGGTTGATCTTCGCCTAGTAAAGGAAGATCGTTAGTGGATGCCGGTGGCCTCGACGAAAGAGGAATCAGAGGAGTGGATGTAGGTCACGATTGACCGAACCACTGTAAACTCCCGTCTTCTCTGGTTTGCATTTATTTTGAGCTTATTATCCTTACTGCAAACCTCCTTCATAGCTTACTGCCTTCTGCGCTTTTACGATTGCGTTTCCAAGCTCAATATTTCCTGAATCGTGTTTAGACGTAAATCGTTTTTCTCGTACGAACATCGTATTTCAGTTTGCGCTTACATTCTAATTTCCATTATAATTGCAAACTGTCTTTATAGATTTGTTTTAATTGCTTCTTACTTAATCTTAAGTCAAAGAAATTTACGAATCGACTTTTCTACTGAAATCGACTTTGTTGTACGAACGCAGTTTTAAACGTTGAAAGTTTTTCACTCCACTAATTCACCCCACTATCTTAGTGCTCTTGATCCTAACAATTGGTATCAGAGCCTGGTATTTCTCATTTCGGATTTACAACCGAGAGAAATAGCTCTTCATGGCTTTAAAAAGGGTTTTTCGATTGTTCGTCCACCATTGTTTAACGGATTGGACTTCACTTATTGGAAAACTCGAATGAGAGTTTTCTTGATTTCTATGAATTTGGATTTATGGAATATTATTGAAAATGGTTTTCAACTTCCCTCTAAACCGATGAACGAATGGTCGGATTTGGAGAAGAAGTATTTTTCTTTAAACGCAAAGGCTCTGAATGTCTTATTTTGTGCACTTGACAAAAATGAATTTAATCGCGTTTCGATGTGTGATTCAGCTTTTGATATTTGGAGAACTCTTGAGGTCACTCATGAAGGCACTAGCTAAGTGAAAGAGTCCAAAATCAACATTCTCGTGCATTCTTACGAACTTTTTCGAATAAAGGCTTGCGAAACCATTGTTGACATGTACACCCGTTTTACGACTGTCGTCGATGGTTTAAGAGCCCTTGGCAAATGTTTTTTAGATTTTGAACTCGTAAACAAGATTTTATGTTCTCTTTCTAAGAAGTGGGATTCAAAAGTAATTGCAATACAAGAAGCTAAAAACCTAAACAACTTACCACTTGAAGAACTAATTGGTTTATTGATGACATATGAAATAGTGCACAATGCACATGATGAACATGATGAACAAAAGAACCTTCCAAAGAACAGGAAGGATTTGGAACCCCGGACAAATGAATACCATTTGAGCGATGACTCAAGTGATGAGGACAATGATGAACTTGAACTTCCAACATTAAATCTTAATAAGTTTATTAAACAAAAATCTAAAATAAACAATAAACTTGAACGGAGGAAGAGGCCAAAGAAGAAGAACACAAAGTGGGATGAATCGAGCTCCTCCGAAGACGAGGAGAAAATCAAGAAAGGCGAGGTGGCAAACTACGCCTTAACCACTTTCAATGAAAAGGTAATCGAAATCCCCCTGATTTATTTTGAAATTACTTGATGCTTTCATGATGTATTTCCTTTTTAGTTTAGAATTAGTTTTCTTGAAAATTACATGTTTAAAAATAAAAATACAAAAATTATGATCATGCTAGTAATTTCGAAAATGATAATATTGCATATTTTATGATATACAAACAAAATGATTTTGATTGAAAATATGAAATCATAATGTTTATCATGTTTTGATTAACATTGTTGAATGAAATCATGTTTGATTTGAAGTAATGCATAATAATGTAATGAAAATATTAAATGTTTTTGATACAATGATTGATAATTTTATGCATGAGATTTTAAGTTATACATGATGATAAGCATGTGTTATTCTCATGAGTGTATATGGCAAAACCAATGTCTGAATGCATGAAAGTGTTAAATTTCATTTTTGGATTTTCTTGACCATAACAATTCATTTTTGAAAATCTATTGATCTTGATGGTTCTATGATGAAATTCATTTTTCGATCCTAAATGTTGATGCATGTTTTTGTTTAACATAAATGAAATGGCATGCTAACATGAAATCAAATACTTAAAAAAGGGGGAAAATATATTATCAATGAAATCATGAATCTGCCTATGTTATGAATTTTGTGAACCATAAAAGTTATTTTGATCATTTAAATTTGAAATGAGTTTTATCAAAATCATGATATTGATTTCTTGGAATAACATGAGATTACCTTTGATGATCATTTTGTTTCATGAAACTTTGAATTCATGACTTGGTCTTACATTTGTTCATGAGATGGTTGAAATCTTCGTACCTTTGAATTCGTCCCTTCTCCTTTCAATTTTTTGAATTTATGCATGTTATATGTTGATGATTTGTATCATGCATATCTAAGAAATACTGATGTGATAAATTGAATGAGTTGAAAATGAATGATGATTTTTCTCTTAAATATAACTTGTGATATTTTTTATATAAATCATCATTTTGATTTCTCGACATTCGATACATGAGATTTTATTATAAATCAAAATTTCTCATTAATCGATCTTCTATGATTTTACTTGATATTCTCTTGAGAGGAGATTTTCTAAATGAATCATGATTTTTCCTTGTGAGTTCTTGGAGTTATTACTTAATCTTCTTTTAAAAACAAGATCTCTTCTTTGTACTCCTATGATTTTTCTTGATATTTTATTTAAAGAAGATATTTACTATATGAATCATGTCTTTTGGTATTCAAATGATTTTATCCTTCATGACATGATTTCTTTGTATTTATGGCTTACATGGCTTGAAATGTTTTGGTATGATGCATGCAATGATGAAATATTCATGAAGTTAAAATGATGCATGCAATACTTATGATAATGATATACATGATGTATTGCATATGATGTGTATCATGAATACTTTAAATGATGAATGTTTGGTATCATGATCAATATGTTGATAAATGCTTAAAAATTTTAATATTTGAGTATCATGTATGATATGCCCATTAATGATGATTGATTTATTTTTCAGTATCATACATGAAAAATAAGATTTTTGAAATTGTGTATGTTTTAATTTGAATATATAATGATGCACAAATAAGATTGATACTTACCTTTGTCATAATATGAAAATTGATATAAGGGTTTTCCCTTATTTTTGACAATGACAAAGGGGGAGCAAGAATTTCTAGCATGAACATCATGAAAAAAGGTAAACTAGCTAGCTTGCACAATTCAAGATGAAAGCAAAAATTTCACTTCTTAAAAGAGAAGATGCAAATGTAACATTTGCCAAATTGTTTGCTTGCCTCATGTAAAATATTATCTCTTGCTAGTTTGGCATTTTGCTAGCTTGCATTTTGCAAAGAAAGCAAAAATGGCACTTCTCAAAAGAGAAGAAAAAGCTTGTCATCTTGAACATCACAAGCCTACCTATCTTAAGAAACACAAATTGTAAAAGTGCTAGCTTGCCTATCTCAAGAAGCAAAACTTACAACTTGCACATTGCAATAGGAAGCAAGAATCATGAGGCTACACAAGAAAGTTATCTTTCATTTGCTTTCGAAGTTTTTGCTAGCTTGTATATTGTGAAATTTGTATATCGTAAAAATTGCTAGCTTGTAGTCTAAAGAGAAGCAAAAAGTTGCTATCTCAAAAGAAGCAAATGTGCTATATTGCCTATCTCAAGAGGCAAAAATGCTAACTTGCACATCTAGCAAAACTTGACAAATTTGCATATCTCAAGAAGCAAGAGTTGCTTTCTTGAACATCTCAAAACTAATAGCTTGCAGGTTCTAAAATGTTATAATATTGCTAGCTTGCATGATGTAGAACTTGCTATCTTGAACATTACCAAAAGTGCTATCTTGTATGCTGTAAAACTTGCATATCTGAAACTTGATAGCTTAAATTTTCTAAGCATGATGTAATACTTACTAAATTTTCTGGCTTCAAAACTGCATGATAATAAAACTTGATATTATGTTTTTCATGCAATAAGTTTAACTAATATTCCAAACACTTGATTGTGGCACTTCTCCTTTTTGTTAATGACAAAGGGGGAGAAGTATGTTGATGTCATGACATGTTATGTATAAGTTTATGCATAAGTTCATGATGATGTGTTGCAAGTATTCATGATGAATATTGCAATGACTTGAATTCAGTTTGAATTCAAGGTTCTATCAATATGGCATATTGATAGGGGGAGTTTGTTTAAACTCCGGGAGTTAAGTTTAACTCCGTCATCAATTGGTTGTCATCATCAAAAAGGGGGAGATTATTGAATCTCGTATTTTGATGATGAAACCAATTGATAATTGTGTTTATGTTTTAATCTGCGTTTTGAGTGACGCAGGATGCTTCGATCAGGATGAGACAATTAAACCAAGAAAAATTATGTTGTGCCGGAGAAACATGTCAAAAGATTGGACGTCGGACCGATGGATCGGTCGACGTATCGATAGAAGGCTTCGGGCCGTGGACTTGGGCATCGGGTCAAAAAGAGCGGGTATTGCGCCAAGGATATCGGAGTTGCAGAGTCAACTGGCTGATTGGGCAATAGACCGCAGGAGAGGACGATGCGCCGAAGAATCGGACGAAGCGTCGAGGGACCAATGACATGTCGGACAACTTATTTAATTGCTTAGGATTAATTGTCTCGATCGAAGTTTTGTTTTAATTGTGTAGGATTAACTATGATAACGATGAAGACATAAAGCGAAATAAAGTGTCGGAGTCAAGCGCGAAGGATTTGTTGCGAGTTCGAGAGTTCGATGGAAGTCCGAAGGTTCGTTGGGAACGCTACTGGAACTAGCCAAGAATGAGTTGGGAGCTTGCCGAAGGGTTTTTTGGAAGCTCGCCTGAAGGTTCTTTGGAAGTTCGCGGAGCTCGCCGAGAAAGATCGGAGCTTGCCGAAGAAGCTCGTTGGAACTCGCTAAGATCAAATCGTGAAGTCTAGGAGCTTACCGGGAGTCCGCAGAATGGTTTCCGAGAGTTCATCCGAAGACCGCCGAAAGTTTACCGGAAGCTCGCTAGAAGAAGTCTTGACTTGCGGACTTTGTAATAGCTTAGAAAATGTCTTTAAATTCATAGTTAGCACGTTAATTAGGGTTAGGGTTAGGTGTTAATCCTAAAACCCAAGTAGGGGCCAATTGGGCCCAAGTTCGGACTGGTTTGGGCCAAGTTTGGAGCCCAACCAGTGAGCTGAAATAGTGTAGGCGGTGGCATTGCCCAGGAGAGGATATCCCAGCGAAGCTGGGCGATGCAACCGCCCCAAGCAGGCGGTGGCACCGCCCAGGGCTCGGTCTCCGAGTTCTAGCTGGGCAGTGCAACCGCCTCTTACAACGATGCAACCGCCCCAGTCAGGCAGTGGCACCGCCTGAGCTCGGTCTCCGAGCTCTGCCAGGTGGTGCAACCGCCCTGACAAGCAGTGGCACCGCCTAGAGACTCAGTCTTCGAGCCCTGTCAGGCGATGCAACCGCTAGACTCCGAAATTCTGGGAGATGACAGATTTGAGCTCCAAATTCAAACTGGTTTAGAGCCTATAAATACCCCTCCAATTCCTGGGTAAAAGATACAAGCACAGAGAGATTAAAAGAGAGAAAACACTACTGCAATCTCTAGAATTTTCCTCCTCTAGCTTAAGAGTTAGAATTCTGTTTAAGAGAGGAGAGTGAGTGCTTGTAAGGGTTGTCTCCTAAACCCAGTAAAAGGAGAAGAGGGGTGTAAGAAGGAGGTTGATCTTCGCCTAGTAAAGGAAGATCGTTAGTGGATGCCGGTGGCCTCGATGGAAGAGGAATCGGAGGAGTGGATATAGGTCACGATTGATCGAACCACTGTAAACTCCCGTCTTCTCTGGTTTGCATTTACTTTGAGATTATTATCCTTACTGCAAACCTCCTTCATAGCTTACTGCCTTCTGTGCTTTTACGATTACGTTTCCAAGCTCAATATTTTCCGAATCATGTTTAGACGTAAATCGCTTTTCTCGTACGAACATCGTATTTCAGTTTACGCTTACATTCTGATTTCCATCATAACTGCAAACTGCCTTTATAGATTTGTTTTAACTGCTTCTTACCTAATCTTAAGTCAAAGAAATTTACGAATTGACTTTTCTACTGAAATCAACTTTATCGTACGAACGCAGTTTTAAACGTTGAAAGTTTTCCGCTGCACTAATTCAACCCCCCCCCCCCTCTTAGTGCTCTTGATCCTAACACCTATGACTAGCAAGAAATCTAATATCAAATATGCTAGGGTAATTGGATGAAGATTCAATACCCAATAGGGTAAGATCTATTACAGTTAAATTGATAGGACTCTCTATAAATATGAGAGGGGCCAAAGGGTCATGGGATAAACCCTTTAGCCGCCCACCTTCGATTCTCCTCCCTCCCTTTCCTCCCCGACCATCAACTCTATTTGGGACATAAGAACAACAAGAAAGGTCGGCCCCTTCTTGTGCTTGCTACTACGTGGTGGTGCACAAAGGTGAGGAAAGGACGTATTACAAAAGGAGGTGTATTGATGCTTCATTCGCTATGTGGATCACCACTAGAGAGGAGTTTGTAAGAGCTCCTACATCCACATACTATGATATACAAATTGAGGATATATGATCTCATCTAGATGAGAACATCCCATACGTGTTACACAGTTTTTGGTTTTATGAGTTTTATGCTCCTAATCATTGCATGATGATTTGATATGATTCTTTTGGGAAACCAGTTTTGTTTTCATTTTTTCGTTGTACATGTGATGCTTCCTAAAGTTTCTTAATAAGCTCTCATGGAGAGGGTATTTTATTGGCTAGAGATGGGGATTGATGTGGAGGAATATGTTCAGACGTGCCATACTTATCAACAAAATAAGGTAGAGCAACGGAAGCTGGTGGGACTTTTGGAGTCATTGCCCATACTAGAAAGGCCATGAGAGAGCATTTATTTAGACTTCATATCAAGCTTGCTGATAGTAACGGGACTCGGATTGATACTCATGATGGTTAATCAGTTTTCAAAGTATACAACATTCATTACTATATCCTTACACTTCTCAACAGAAGAGATGACCAAGTTGATAATTAAGAATAAGGTGAAGTATTAGGGAGTTCCACACAATATCATCAACAATTGAGACACGATTCTTGGGATGATTTTTGACTGATTGTTTAAATTGTTAGGATCTAAATTATACTTCTTCACGAGCCTCCACCCCCAAACAGATGGCCAAACTAAAAGAATGAATTTGCTTATTGAGTAATATCTTTAGCACTATGTGAGTGGCAACCAATGAGATTAGATAAAACTACTAGAAATAGCTCAATTCTCTTACAACTTTCATTGGAGCTCTATCTCCAAAAAGAGCCCATTCGATATCATTACGAGATAGTAGCCGTTAATTCCTCACACCTTAGCAATCAATTATATTGGGAGTAGTTTATTAGCATATCACTTTGCAAACAAATAATACTAAATATAGATATTACAAGAGCTTACTTAGAAAAGGTAGTAAAAAAGATGAAGAAATGAGTAGATTTGGAAAAGTGACCACAAGAGTTTAAAGTCAATGACTTGGTTTTAGTGAAGCTTTAACTAGCAATACTTCAATTCTTTAGGCATAAAGTATAGATGAGATTGATATGTAAGTATGAAGAACCCTTCCCAATTATCAACAAGATAGGTAATGTCTCTTACAAGTTGTAACTGCTAGTGTAGCCCAAAATTCATAATATTTTTCATGCAAGTAACTTGAAGCAAGTTGAAACTATTTAAGTTGATCATAAGACAAAGCTACCCAATGGAGTACTGCAGATTGAGTACTTGGTGAAGAGGTGAAAGCTTTCCCAAACAAAAGCTAGTTAAAAACTTGAAGATGCCTTATGACATAAAGAAATAGTCATCAAAACCTACCAATAAACATCGATAATTTAAGTAGAGAATATCACAGACAATCACTACACACCTATAACACCTTCATTAATGGATCATTCATTGATTTTATTAGCTTGTATATATGTTTGGGCAACATCTTTTACTTTATTTTTGTGTGTTTTGCTTGAATACTATAAGCAAGAATAGTTTGTAAGGCTGTAGGGTGACTGCTCATAAGAATAGGCAAAATTTTATCAAAATTACATAGTTTTTGCCTACCATAACTTATTTTTTGTTGGCTACTGTCACAGGCTTAGCTGGTTTTATCTAAGTCATGTGGCACCCTTGCGTGTCCGTCCGCAAAGGTCAACCTCCCCGAAGCCTCCCAAAGTCCGTTAGGACCCACAAAAGAGAGAACGAGTTAGAGAAAATGCCTCACTCGGGATCCATAAGCAAACATTCCATGAAACACTTCATAGATAATGCAAATTATAAACATACTTTACAAGCTTTGAACAGTTGCACAACAAAGGGTCAAAATGGTCCATTATAGATCGAAAATCTCTTACAAGTGTCCACATGATACAACCTTTATTTACAAGCCTAAAAGGACAACCAAACCCAACTAAAATGAGACTATTAAGCCTTCGGCTATCCCTCTACATGCTAGGCAAAGTATGAACATACCAAAAGACATGGACACACATAAGCATTACATCAAACATCCTATTTAGAAGTTTATCTGTGACATTCTTCCCCACTTATTCCTTCGATGTCCTCGTCGAAGCCTTTGTCGACACTGCAACTCCTCACCTTTGTCAACACTGCACTCTTGCATTATCCGAAGTCCTTCACTTTCGGCTATCTTGATGAGAAGCTCGTTGACCACGGCCTTACGAAGTTCCTTGGCCTCTGCCCTTCAGCCTTGTCTCGGTACTCAGAGTTTGCCTCTGCATGCTCCACCTCCTCAACCCCTTTTACGACTAAGCGCTCTGCCTCTATGAGAGCAAGAGATCAATGACTTTCACAGAAGTCCCACCTCTGCGGTACCATGGCGCTGCCATGCCCATGACCCTACTATCCATCGCCTCACATATGCATCCCTTTTCTTCATGATTAGTAGATATGTCTCTGTGACACTCCTCCGAGTCCATCTCCATTCTAACTGATGCTTAATTTTGGGTAGATAAGTCCCTCTGGACTTGTCATCGCTTCCTCGCCTCTTTCGACCCCCTATTTCAACACCTTTGTGTTCTCCAAGCAGCTCCCTTTGGTCAATGGAAAGACATACTACAACTCCCATGCATGGCCTCTGCCATCACATTATAGGATTTGTATTGATTTTGTTCTCCTTAGCTTCCTTGGTAGCAACATTCGCTTATTCGATCTTGTCCTCTGACTTGTCGGGCTCCCTTAAGCGAATATAGGCTCTAGAGCAATTCAACTCTCCAGCTGTTTTGATCATACCTCTGCATGATCAAGTCCCTCCCATCGGACTCACTGGTACTTGCATTCAAACTTTTCCTTTGGTGGAACACAGCCCTCATATGCTGATGACTAAGGCTTTCATCCGATGCAAAATTTGGTGCACGCACGGAAGACCTGCCTCTGCGGTACCATGGCATTCACTCCTTGAATCCATAGCCCTTCTTGTCGTCATGTTGTTCACCGAAGTGGAGTTTCCAATAGCTCCCGATCATACCTCCGTATGATCTAGTCCCTTACGAGACTATGTCGTATGTATCGCATTACCATAAACTGTTCCACCATGATCCGCTGCACCATGTCGTCTCTTGGTGACATCTCTATTGGATTCTGATCCTTGTGGGATAAACTCGAATTGTGATCCCTCCATGTGTGGCCTCTGCCAATACATAGCAGGGTCTTTTCCACCTTCGATTTTGTTCGCTCCTTTGGCAATCGACCTTTATCCACCCACTCTTGGGTCACACCTAGATGAAGCACCGCTCTAGGACAGTCCGTCACCTAGTAGCTCCCGAAGTCCCCTGACTTCGCTACAATTAGTGCACCATTGTTTGGATCCTGGGCCTCTACCCCTACCAGTACAATTTTCGCTACGCACCGCTTCCTTCATGGCAACTTGAATGAAAACACTATGGTATATTCTTTAAGAGTACTCACCTCCACGTTCTCTTGCCCCGTGCCAAGGCCTTCTAAACCCAACTTCACCTTCGCAAATTGAGTCACCTTAGTTCCTCCATCAAATGCTTTTCCGAGATAAGGTGCATGTGCCTAGAAGCTCCCTTCATCTTTGGCACCATGTAAGATGAGTCAGCTCCGTCATAATGAAGGACCCATGGAACAACATGATCCTGCTCTTACCTCTACAAGAGTTCATGTCCTTGACCTCAGTCCAAGGAAAGCATTGTACCTCCGCTTCATGTTCCATCTTCTATGCTGGCTCCCTTCATGCGGCTTGGGTACTTCGCCAAGTTGCACCCAAGTTGCTCCGCTCCTCGTTTTTGCTTTGAGTTGATGGTGGCCCTCGCGCCCACCATTCCACGGGTTAGCCCTCTCTTGAGTTCGATCTCCATATCAACTTCAAGTGTGCCTTCATTTGTGTTGTTTTGTGTCGCTCCCCCACTTATTCTCGCAATGCATCCACCAATGCATTCTCTCGAGCGAGATCATGCGACGACTCCTCGCCGCTTACTCAGTCCATTGAGCTTCGTGGAGTTATTATTTGTTGAGGTACTCCTCCTCAACATGTGAGGTCCGTCCCACATGATTCTCCCTCTAGAGAGCCGGGACTTATCCCTCCTGGATAACTGTCCCATTAGAGCAATATCTCTCTTCGTTTTGGAGACCACCATCCCCTTGGACTACTCCGATTTGCTGAACAAACTATGCATTGTTCTGCCTCCTACAAACGCACTTGCTAGATTGTGACTCCACGTCAATACAGCCCCAGCTACACCACTCAAGGCCTAGTAACATGTTGAACTCGTTGCACACTTCAGCCTCCTACGGACGTATCCTTCATATGCCAAAAAGAAAGTTTTAATGCTCCATGGCACTGAGTTTCGGTTGCCTTGGGATGGCCACAAACATTCCATCATCGGCATACAAGCCCATGTATGAGTATCGAATTCTTTGAGTTAGCAATTTCCCTCACCTCTGTGAGCTTTGCACAACTCTTACGGTCGCTGAGCAACTCATTCCACCTTGCATGGTCTCATCCTTTACCAAGCACCTCGCTTGCCTTGAGCACCATCAAGTATAGTTGTCAACGTTGAGCCGTAGCTCAAACTCAGCCATCCCACCCTTTGTGTGCTCCACATTCTTCCAAGCTTGCCTGTTCTCGTGGTGCCTCTTGCGCGAAGGGTTGGCCATTCCTCTGAATGCCAATCTCAAATGCTCGCTCCTCCGAGCGACTCTTTTCTCTACATTTCCATGCCCGATTTCCCCAAACGGTCATGCGTGTGCTGATTGCCCTCAATGCAGCCCCGCTAGGTCCCACACGTTTGCATGCTAAGTGTTTCTATGAGTGCTTGTCTCCCTCTGATATCATATGTCATAGACTTAGTGTTGGGAAATCTTGAGGGCGACATCACATGCGCAGTGGAAGAATAAGAAAAACAAAATCCCCTATTCCCAAAGAGATGTTCGTCATCGTGCGAAGATTGGTGCGCAAAATCCGTGAAACTTAAAACTGCGTATAGAGTAGATTGTGTTACCTAGGGTGATCGTATATCCCTGTTTCCTTACAGAGAGGGTGAAGGAGGTCAAGCGGAGATCCACACAGTAGGACTACGACGACCCTCTTCAAAACTTTAGGCCTGCTCTGAGGTGGAGAGGGGGAGGTTAATAGGAGAGGCAAGCAAAGGCTCTAGCCTATGAGGCTCTAAATCCCTCCTATTTATTGAGGCCCCCTGTCAAACCCTAATGGATCCTCCCCTAGTGGGTATTGGATCTGCATCCAATAACCCAAGCCTTTTAGATTAGTGGATCTCTATCCAATAATCTCTCATGGGCTCTTATTGGATCTCATCCATGGGATCCAATAATTCAAGGGCTTATTGGATATCTAATAAGATAAGGGCTCCGTCGGATATCTCATATCCGAACCTCTACTCATCGCAATGCCTACCATATGTATGTGACCCTCTAGGCCCAATATCGAGCTGACCGTGAGTCATACCTATCAGAACTCCTTCTAACTCGATGAATTATTATCTCTGTAATAATTCACTTGACTCATCGACTATGGACGTACTTGGCCACTACATCGTAGTCCCTAGACGATACAGGAGAATCCAATCCATTGGACCTGTCGGCCCTCAGTTACCATGTACCTATAGTCCCTCATCCATCTAATATCCTAGAGACCGTATATCGAGCATGGTGATGTCAAACCCAAACGGTTTCTACTCGAGTCTCGCTATAATCGGATTCTCCTAGAGAACTCTTTCTCTCTGAACCCGAATGACCCTGGCCAGAGATTTTTCTGAGCAAGAATACATGAGATATTTCTCTCATGACGCCGAGAGTGGATGATCCTCTATCGACACTCAATAGCCCTCATAAGATCGACTACCACTCCCAATGACCAACTGTACTAGATCTGAGACAACCAAACCTATAAGTCTGGTATCAAAGAGTGTAGCACTTATACAGGACATCCTTGGTGTCTCAAGTCTAAGGACCAGATACACCACTAGGACTACGGAATCGTTGCTTGACAATAAGGCATCATCAACCATCTAGCATTCCGTAAGTGGATCAATTAGTGAACTCATTCTCCAATGAGCACCTATACTGTATCCCTAGTGTCCCTACACGAGAAGCTATGAGACCAACTGGATCCATCATATGGACGGATATACAGCACACCAGTTTGTCCGGTTATCACGATGTCCCTCTCGAGTAACCTATGACCGGGATTATTTAGGATCTGTATTTGAATTGATCTCATTAACGTGATCTCATCACGATCCGATTCCCATTGCACAAAACTAAGAACATCACAATATATATATATATATATATATATATATATATATATATATATATATATATATATATATAATAATAGTTATAAAGTTATATATGCCAAAATATAATAAGCAAATGGATTCTATATCAAGTCACACGTGCCATCACTCACGTGATTTGCTTGCTAGGCACCTATGACTAGCACTTAGCTGGTTTTGCCTAAGTCGTATGATACCCTTGCGTGTCCGTCCGCAAAGGTCAGTCTCCCCGAAGCCTTCCATGGTCCCTTAGGACCCATAAAAGAGAGAACGGGTTAGAGAAAATGCCTTACTCGAGATCCATAATCAAACATTCTAGGAAACACTTCATAAACAATACAAATTACAAACAAACTTTACAAGCTCTGAACAGTTGCACAACAAAGGGTCAAAATGGTCCATTACAGATCAAAAATCTCTCACAAGTGTCCACATGATACAACCTTTATTTACAAGACTAAAACGGCCATCAAACCCAACTAAAATGGGACTATTAAGCCTTCGGTTGTCCCTCTATATGCTAGACAAAGTATGAACATACCAAAAGACACGGACATACATAAGCATTATATCAAACATCCTGTTTAAAAGTTTGTCCGTGACACTACAGTGAGAAGAAAAATATTAGCCATCTCAACACCTTAGAACCCTAAGGGTGGCACCTAAGAGAATAGGAGTTTGGGGTAGTGTTGGCCATTTATTGGATTCATAAATTTGCATGTTAAGTCTATGAAAACTTTCTAACATTCCCGACACCTGATGAGCAATCACTTATGTACTTGTGACTATTCATTTATCTTCTAAAGTTCGTATTTTTTTCCTTCATCTCTTTTTTCTTTTGTACACCGAGTGTTTGCTGAATTTCTTATAAAATTATACTTTTTGCGAGATGTCGAGACTTGTCTATCGCTCACTTTTGAACTAATCAATTTGCTCATTTATATATTCTTCAAGACTTAAGTGAGGATGCAACTAGACTGACCCTTTACAGATAGATAACGTAAGGATGCCTTATGACTTGGGAAATCCCAACTAAATTCGCGACATTAGTGTAAGTGTATCTCATGAATTAGGTAATTTCAACTAAGCCCGTGATATTACCGTAAGAGTACCTCATGACTTAGGTAATTCTAAATAAGTTCATGACACTACCCACACTTGAATAGTAAAAATTTCAAGAAATATTTTTTATGAGAGATAAAAATTAAAAAACTAAGAGAATAATCTCATATTATTAAAATTAAAATATTTAACAACTACTTCATAATCCTTATTATTACCTAAAGTGGTTTAAATATGGATTAAGTGCAACAAAATCTAGAATTAATCACAATTTTTTTTAAATATTTTGGTGGACTATTTATCAAATAGGGGATGGCCAAGTGTCTTTCTTTCGGTAACACGTCGAGAAGCCTATCGTTACGATTTTTGTATATCAAAAGTGTAATAAATCCCTGCTTTATGGGATTATCAAACGATACACATATGAATTACCCTCCAACTTTGCTCTTTGAACGAGAAGAGAGAGAGAGAGAGAGAGAGAGAGAGAGAGATTCATCATATCACGAGTTGACCATGGAAGAAGGTGGCACTGCTTGTTAACGAAGAAAGCAGATCTTAGGATTCCTTTTTTTTTGTTGGAGTCGAATCATCCGATCACATCTGGTGGCAAAATCGGAACAGAAAGCCTGCCTTGTATATCTTGGAATTGTAATAACGACCTATTGCAGTGCTTATAAGTTATGCTATACGATATAGTTAGAGGATCTCAATCAGTTTTATTAATGTGATAAGTGAGATAGTTACAGTTAGATACTATAAATATGATCAAGATTGAAGCAAAGGTGAATACACTTAGAAATATTTTGTAAATATTTTTAGTCTAACTTTTTATTTAATACTATTTTAATTTTTTTATTAAAAGTATTTTCTTTTAATTCAATCGTGGTATTCTATTTTTATTATTTTCTTGTTTCTCTATCATTAACATTTATGGTATAGAACTAAGTTTGAATCTGAATGGGTATTATGGCTTTCAATGATAATTCTATATCTCAACCCCTTATTTTTTTTTCTCGAATAAATACTATGAATTTTTGAGTATCAAGATGAAAACTCTATTCAAGTCTCAAGATCTTTGGACTTAATAGAGAATAAATGTAGATCAAAATGAATAAATTAGGCCGAGAAAGAATAAAAAAGAATTCAAATATATTATTTTTTATTTAACAAGCTGTACATGGGATAATCTTCTCAAGAATTACAGCAACTACAATCTCAAGACAAGCTTGATTGATATTTCAAAATAAATTTTAAGACTTATTGAAGGTGATTACGATAAAACTTTAAACCTTTTGTTATGAGTTTAAAATTTTGTTCATGAAAAGTAATAAATCGGTGTAAAATTTTCTTTCTCAAGTAACTATTATTATAAAAGTTTTAAGAAGTTTAACCCCAAAATTTGATCATGTTATTGTCATAGTTAAAGAGTCAAAAGATCTATCTATATTTTAAATTGATGAATTAATAGGTTCCTTGCAAGCATATGAAATAAGGTTAAACATGTCACTTAAGAAAAATAAAGAAAAAATATTTTAAGTTAAGAGGAAGTCTTCTACTTCGAAAGAAGAGACAAAAAAAGTTAACAAAAAGAAGACGTGGCAGAAGAGGATTTTGTGGTAAAGGAAATAGAAGAGGAAGAGGAAGATAATACTTTGATAGGCATGATGAACAAAAACAATCAAATTATGATTAATAAAACTACAAAAGTGAAATTCAATATCACTATTATAAAAATTTTGATCACATGAAGATAGATTGCTAGAAAAGAGAAAAGCAAACAAGCTATATGGAGAAAATTGAAGAAAGTAATAAGTTGTTTATGACTCGTTCACAAGTTAGTGATATCTCAAATTGTATTTGGTTTTTGGATAATATATATTTTAATCATATGACATAAGATCAATATTTAAAGAAATTGATAAAACTCACAAATTGAAAGTTAAACTAAGAAATAACAAGTAAATCCAAATGGAAAGGAAAGAAATAATTGAGGTGAAGATAAGTCAAAGGGAAGGTAAAACACCTTGATAATATTCTTTTTTGTTCCTAATTTATCATATAACTTGTTAAGTGTGGACAATTAATAAATGATGAATATTCAATTATATTTGATGATGGTTCATGCACTATTAAAGATAAAAAAAATCTGATTTGATTATAGTAAATGTTTGTATGATGCAAAATAAGATGTTTCTACTTAATGTTTCAAATATTAAAAAGCATACACTTATTATAATTCAAAAAAGAGTCAAATTTGTGTCATTTAAGATATAAAACCTCAACATTAAGGGTTTAAGGTTATTAAATAAAAAAAATGGTTTTCAGATTGTCTAAAATTAATACACTTGATATATATGAATGATGCATTTATGACAAACAAAGTAAGAAACCATATCCTATTGGAAAAGCACGGGAAGCATCTTGAATTAATTCATATTGATTTATATGGACCTATGAATAAAATCATTTGGTAGAAGTCGATATTTTTTTGTTTAATGATAATTATAACTACATGTGTTGGGTATATTTTCTAAAATTAAAATTTAAAATATTTGATAATTTTTGAAAATTCAAGGCACTTGTAGAAAAGAAAAATGGTAATGCATAAAGACACTTCGGATAGATAGAAATGATGATTTTTTATCTAATAAGTTTAATTCTTTTTATGAGTAAAATAGTATTCATAGGAAATTAATAACATCATATACAACGAAGCAAAATAGTATAGCTAAATTTAAAAATTGAACTATGGTTGAAATAACAAGAAATTTGCTTAAAGGAAAACATCTTCCAAATCAATTTTGGGCAATAGTCATTCCAACATCAATTTATTTGTTGAATATTTTACTAATAAAGATTATTTTGAATTAAACTCCTTTTGATGCTTCGTATGATATGAAGCTAAGTATAAGCCATCTAAGAAATTTTTGTTGCATTGTTGATGCTTTAGTAAATTCATAAAACCACCATAAGCTTGATGAAAAATCTGAAAAATAAATCTTAATTGGTATTCCTTATAATCTAAAGCCTATCGATTGTATAATCCTGTTAGTGGCTATGTTATTATTATTAATAAAAATATTATATTTGATGAAATGACAAGTTGAAGTGGAGAAATCAATGAAGGTAAAAGATAAATTTTGATTCTAGTAGAACTAAACACTCTATAGAATTAAGTAACAGATCCTACTCTAACAAGTTAATCGTTAGCCTCACCTAATAGAAGTTCAGATTCATCAAATGATTTCTCAAATGAAACTTTTCTAAGAAAATTCAAATCACTTATAGAAATTTATGATTCAATATTTACTTTATTTATTTAATATCCTATAAGTTTTGAGAAAATAGTTGAAAAAGAGGAATGATGAAAGACAATGAAAGAGGAAATCAAGCTAATTGAGAAGAATAAAACTTAGGAGCTATCAGATCTACCAAAATAAAATAAAGGTATTGATTGAAATGAGTATTCAAAACAAAGTATGATGCAGGTAGAAGTATCCTTGTAATAAAAGGATATTCACTGTAATAAGTGATTGGACAAGAGCTTTGGATAATAGAAAGAGTACTTCAAACAATATCTTTAGTTTCGAATCATGAGGTATAATTTGGAGCTCAAAGAAGCAATCAATAACTGCATTATCAATATCGGAAGTAGCATATTTAAGTACAAAATCAGCAGCTTGTCAAGTAATATGGCTTCGAAGACTTCTTGGAGATTTTTATTAAGAATAAAAAGAAGCAACTGAAATACTTTATGATAACAAAATCATAATTACAATAATGAAGAATCCAATAGAAGAATAAAATATATAAAGATACGTTATCATTTAATCTGAGATCTTATACAAGTGGAGTCATAACAATAAAGTATTATAGTATAGATGAACAAGTTACATATATTCTTACTAAGTTACCTTTATATCATAAGCATGTTTATTTTATGTCTCAAATCGATATATATAATTACGAATAAGGGAGAGTATTAAGAATTAATTCATAGATAATTAGTTATCTTAGGTAGTTACTATATTTTAGATAGTTATAGTCATGTTCTTGATAATTCTACCACCTAAGTAGCTCATTATCTAAGAAATTATAGTCATAACGATGATTCTTACACCTAACTTAATCATAATAACATGATGGATGGGATAATTATCATTAGATCTCATAAATAGAATCATGATTCATGAAGCAAAGATGTGTACTTGAAAATATTTTATAAATATTCCTAGTTTTAGCTTTTGTTTAATACTAATTTAGTTTTCTTAATTAATTTTTTTATTATATTTATTATGTTTTTATTTTTTTATTTTTTTCACTCCTCCATCCTCAATAGAGAAATCAAGATGATATCATTCCGGGTGGGGAGACAGATATGCCCCAGCCTCAACCTGGCCATGCTCCACCTCTAGTTCTTCGTGGCCAATCTGTTGAGAGAGTTCGAGTGGAAGCCCGGGAGTTGACCGTGCTGATGAAGCATCGTTTGTGATCTCGAATTAGTCCAAGAAGTAAATAGATTGCCATGTCAGTAATGATTCCGTGGTACTTTAGTCTTATAATAAGCATACGATTCAGAATGCACTTAATAAGATTTAGAGAAAATCTAAAAAAATTACAGGAAATTTTGATTAATGTGAATTCTATTTAGTGAATATAAATAGCATTTCGAAATAGTTGAAATCATCAAAGCTAGTTTATTTCAATCCATAATATTGCATCTTTCAGCATGATACAATGTATTGAAAGCAGCAGTAATGCTGCTATAATCATCAACATTAATGGAGCCAAGTATTTAGTTCTCATCCATTGCCCAACTTCTCTTCTCCTTTGGGCCGGTAGGCCCTTCTTCCCGAAGAACTTCATCGGGAAGACTATTGATGATGCTCTCCAACCTGGACCTGAACTTCCCAGGAAGCAGCTTCTCCACTTTCTTGAGCTCGTTCGAGATGTCATAGCTTATCTTCGGCCCCCACTCCCTCATGTAGTTCAGCCATGCAGGCTCTGTGACCGCCGACCCCATGTACTCCGCCGCCACCACCTCGAAGCTCCGCCCGCTATCGATGCTGTTACCTTTCGCAGTGTCATTCCTGATGCCAATACCCAGTTTGGAATTCCCTTGTAGGACTAGGCCTGGCTTCGAGTACATAGCATGGCCATGCAATGAAGAATACCCCACGGGCTTGTTCCCCTCCTGGAAATCGAGCTGGGAAGCATCCACCCAAGTCCCTGAGCTGTGCTCGGCCAAATATAGCCTCCGTAGCTCGCCGGTGAAGTTGCTTATCCTTAGTGTCAATTGCTCCCAGTCACCCACATGCTCTCCTATCTTCCCCAGTGACACGTTGAACAGCCCCAACTTGGCTTTTGCAGGCCCATTGAACGGATAGAAGATCCATATGACGACGTCGGTGAAGGTCGCGCCAAGCATCGGTTTGATGTGTAGGTACAACTTCGTGCTGGAAATGTCTCCTTTCTTGATCTTATTCTTCTGGCCGTCATCGGCCGGAAGATCTATCCAGTAGGCGCTGTCGTTGGAATCCCCCTGGGGAAGATTTGAGCCACCAGAGTCTATAGGAGTAGGATTCTGGTTTCCTTTCTGGTATAGCAGAGCACCGTTGTCGAAGAACCAGCTAACAGATGAGGGGAGGTAGACCTCATCCGGGTGGAAGTAAATCCATGGTGAGTAAGCTTGCATGAGGGCCTCCACTTGACGAAGGTTCGGCATGGAAGAGAAGTTGGCCTCCCTGTTCTTCAAACAAGCCAATGTTGCAGAAGTCGCAGCACCATTTGTTCGGGCTATGAATGTTCCAACCGGCACACCGAGGGCATTGATGCCCCTTGTGGCTGGCCTTAAGCTATCCACACTGAATCCATCAGTGCTCCATATGTATGCATCTCTCTCAGGCTCGTCGGTCAGGTCGCTCCTCACGCATCTGACTTCCTCAACCGAAGGCTTCTCCGATGAGTTCGTGACGACAAGGCCGACAGCATGGTATCCTTCTGGTGGCGTCGGCAGCCAGAAGTAGCCACGACCATCCTGATTGATGTTAGATGACTCGCTGCTCCAAACAAGGGTGTAGTCCGATGGCTGCGCGAGCGTGTCGCCGTCGCCTGAACCTCTCCCGACCAGAACGCAGCCAAACAGAGGCTGGTTGTTCGGTTGGGCATAGTAGCCCAGCACCGAGAAGCCACTGGGGACTGTCGAAGGTTTGAAGAAGGTTGCACCGAGGCCATCTTGGCCGCCTTCATGGGTAGCCCAAACTTGCGTGAACGTGGAGACTTGACACACCTCCAGGCCTCCAAGATCTATTATCCCCTGGGCAAATTCCCCACCTAGAAGCCAACAACATCAAGGAAACAAAAGCTTAAGCATGCGATAGAAGAAGAAATGAGGTTTCTTGTGTGGTTAATTACCTGGTGGCCAAGATGGTAATGGAGATGGAAGCTTAAAGGATGTTTGGATTGGGAGAGACATCCTCCTCTTTGAAACAGAGAGGTCTCTGGTGGTTGGGAAGGGAATGCAGTTCCCCAAGACGCTTCCTGTGGCCTGTGGTAAGTTTGCTGTAGTTTGGGAGGGAAAGGGCCGGGTGGAAGATGCTGGAATATAAGGAGGTGGGAGTAAAGGTATTAGTTGAGAATTGTGTCCTTGCAGGGCCTTAAACTTGTGATTTGGACCACTGCCTCAATGCCGATAACTCCGAATAGTGGTTGTAACGTACATGCTCTCAAGTTAAGACTTAATCTTAGGGGTTGGGCAAAGCTGCAACTTAGCTTATATTGAAGCTTTAAGCTTTCTTGCCTTTGGAACTCCTACTTGGTAGAGGAGTTTAATTGGATGGGCAGTGTTTGGTAATAGATCACCAATAGATACGCCGTGAAACTAAAGGGTATCAGTTCGTAACGTAGCAGATCAGTATTATTCTGGAGAATCTGTATCGTGGGATGGTAAAATCATGGTATGTGTAGGAAGGGAAAAAATAGCATTTTAACAAATAAAGAATATGTCAGAGAAAACTTACACAAGATTAACATTATTAGGTGCCTCTTGCCTAGGTAACAAGAAGCATGGGCATGGGACATGACTATTACATAACATGAACATGACATACATCATTTAAAACAAAAAAAATAAAACACGAACATCACACACACACACATATATATATATATATATATATATATATATATATATATATATATATATATATATATATATATATATATATATATAATTCGATTGATATTAGTTTTATAGTATTTATACTTAAACATGAGATCTTTAGATCTACTAAAGAGAAAAATTGAAGAATTTTTGAAGTAAACATAAATTTTTAAGTAAATCATAAACTTAGACATAAAACTTTTTAAGTAAATCATGCTTGATGTTACTAACATGGCTTCTTTTAGTTTCCCTCATCTATTCTCAATTAAACTTCCTAATCTTCTTTCTCTTTGTTTCAACTAATGTACGTCTAAATATCATAAAATTTTTAGTTATGCCAAATCAAAATAACTACAAAGGCTAATATATTTATTTAACTATCTCATCTATGCACTTCACTTTTTAAAGTTTTGAGACCATACATTATGTAATCATTAATTTGTATAATAGATTGATAGTTACTGTCAAAACAATTTTATTTTATTTTTTATTCTCGAAAACTAGGCATCATCTATTTATCAATTGGTCTTTACGAATTATTTTTAGGATACCGGACATGTTTTTCAAGTAAAATATATTCACCCAAATCAACAGACACCATGTTAGTGAATAAGGTTATAATCATGGATGGTTGTTTATGGGAAGAGAGTATGTGATGTACAGCTGCTACCTTGTCGTAGGAAAACCAAACAAAAGATGAATCATTAGCTTCAGAAAAAGCATGAGAACGCTTCATTAACCTTTGCTAAGTGATTTCCAAGAGAAAAATATGTACATGTTGAGAACAGGAAAAAAAATGGATCATTACTGTGGACACCTTCAAGGAGATGGTGAATGAAGGATACATGAGTGATATTGGTTCGGCTCGTGCCCTGTTGAGCCAATCATAAGACATGAACCGATCCAATACCACGCCATGTCTTCTTCTTCGAGTCCTCTCCTGTTTTTTCCCTGTGATCATACCCCCATTTATACGTACACTTGAACGTGAAGACATAAGCACATACCGATAGAAAACATTAGAAGGAATCAAACACAAGACAAAGTCCCCGAAAGACATGCTGAGCACGTAGTACAATTGAGAAAGGTTAATCTATTATTGCTAGGTTTGGAAATGATATAGCTACTAGATTTGATTCAGAGGTCACAGCTCATTGGCCATCATTATCTTAATACGCATCTTTATAGGAAGTGGAGAGTTGGTCACAAGAATATAAATGTAGAAGATCAAGTGAGGAAGAAGAGGTTTACCAGCTTTTTCCCCGAGTGGTATCGTACGACGATGAGGTCGAAATGAATTCCTGATTCATTAGTTTGATTTAGCTGACTATATGAATGATTTTGATTTGGGAGGATGGTTTTTTTTAGTTTGGTTAATCTGTTCAGACTAAACTGAATCGATTTTAATTTAAAAAAAATCAGTTTGATCAAATTGGTTATCTTAAACTTTGACCGATTCAAATCGACCTATTTTTATCATTAACTTATTTGTCTCATCTTAATCCATTTGATTAGGTGCTAAACATGAATTTCCTTTTAAATATTTAGAATGACAATGGTGGTAGGAACTTTTTTAAAATGCTAACTTAATTTGATCAAGATTTTGATTTGATACAATTGAATTCAACAAGTTCACTTAATCAAGTCGATTTATCTAACATTTATATTTTTTAAAATATTTAAAATTCAAAATTAACTAATCAATTAACTAAACCGGATACTTTTGTATGATTCATTGTAATTTTATTGGTCAGTTTTCAAACACACTACCAAATGACTATAACAATATTCCTCAAATGGTCAAAGACGTTGGTAACTAATTAAAAATAGTGTACCATTGATTATTAAAGATCACGATGCCTTTTGTCATGATTTGATTGTGGTTTAATGACATCGATTTATGAAAGCTTGTATTGATATTATATTTCCCAACTATGATTCAGCCAGTGCTATATCAAGTGAGAATCCAACACAGACTAAGGTCTACCCAATTTGATTGTCAGTGTCTTTGGTTTTGATAAATTATATTAATTCAAATCTTATCTTGCCAATGATGTATCTTTAAGCAACTTGATATGACTAAAATTTAGAGTTAATCGAGATTCCACGCGTAAAATCTAATCGGCCAAATCCACTAATTCAACATATTTATTTGAAGTGTTCTTCAGAATACACAAGAGGTTATAAATAAATAAAAGAGACTCTAGTCTAGTTCTAAGTACATATAAATAAATATTTTTCTACTCTTAACTCTCACTTTTTATCCTAAAATTAGTTTTTGACATATGATACTCACAATATAAGGGAGGGATAGATTGAGAGTCAACTTGAAAAGCATCCAATCTTATCAGAAATCATATTCTTAACCTGTTTAATGAAAAGATTGTGCTATCAAATCGATCGTACCATCAATCAGTTGCACCATTAAGACTGACTATGCCATCAAGTAAGTCACTTTCTCAAGATGATCATAAAAGTTATATACACTATCAAGAGAGTTATGCTCTCAAATTGATCACATTGTCAGGTTAATCGCACTCTCAAGACAATGGGTGGCAGCAAGCTGAGGCTTTGCTCATGAAAAGCAACAAGCTAGTCCCATTCAGGAAGATGCCTAACGTACCCACGTCGACAGCAAGTTTGAAGGGCATAGCTTGGTGCGACACGTGGTGAAGGGAGCAACTTGGTGTTAAAAAAATAAATAAAGAAATAATTTCTCCCCAAGAGAAAGAACCTCCAACCACCAAATCATTTATATCTTATTTTCATATAATTTTTCAAATCTTATTATTTATATTAATAATAAAAATATAATAAGGGCGCAGAAGCTCACCAACATAAGCTCAAGCCATGTCCGACGAGTCAATATTCATAAAAAATATAAAATGAATGAGTGAAGGTAGGTTGTAGCTAGATGATAAAAAAAAGTCTAAATTGTAGTTTTATCTATTATAATAAAAAAAAGTCTAAAAAAGTCTTAATGGACCATTTGCTATTTTTTTGACTGTTCCTAAGCAATTTATTTTACCTAGTTTTTATGTGTTTTGATTGAAAACTATAAGTTGAAATAGTTTAAAATGTTGTATAGCGATCGCATGTGAGTAAAATTATCTTAAAATGACTTAGTTTTTATGTATTATGATCTATTTTTTGTAGGTTATATTGTTGAGAAAAATATGAGCCATCTCATCACCGTAGAACCTTAATGGTGACACTTAGGAGAATGAGGGTTTGAGGTAGTATTGAGCATTAATTAGATTCACAAGTTTGCACGTTAAGCTTAAGTTTATAGGAACTTTCCAAATACGCATGGTACCTAGTGAGCAGTTATTTGTAGATAGATTTGTGACTATTCGTTTGCTTTCTAAAATCCTTAGTTTCTCATTCCTCTTTTTTCTCTTTCGCACACCGAGTGTTTATTGAATTGCTTATAAAGGTCCCCTCTTTACAAAAGATCAAAACTTGTTCGTTGCTTACTTTCGAATTAATCAATTTTCTCTTTTATATGTCCTTTTAGACTTGAGCGAGGTTGCAATTAGGTTGACCCTTTTGCGGATAGATAACACAAGGGTGTTTTATGTCTTAGACAATCCTAGCTAAGTTCATGATATTGGTGCAAGGGTATCTTATGACAAGCAATTTTAGCTAAGTCTATGAAATTGCCACAAAGGTGTATCATGATTTAGGTAATTTCAAGTAAGTTCATAAAATTATAGTATTAGAGTGGGCAAGCTGTTAGAATCGTAAATGACACTAAGCGCAACGTCTGAAGCTTCGTAAATGATTATAAAATTATAGTATTATAGTGGGTAAGTTCATAAAATTATAGTATTAGGTGTATCCCATGCATCGTCTGAACCTTCGGTATATCACTCGATCCATCGATATGTTGACTCCCACAACATTCGATCTTAGCACAACGTCCAATTCTTTTGACCTGATGCCTGTTTTTTAACTTCGGCCTAACATCTGATTCTTTTTGCTTCAATTATTTTACCTTTTCATGATCGTGGTTAGTCCTGCATCACTTTTCTTCAAACATAAACTAATCAATTAATTTCATCATCAAAATCCAAGATTCAACATAAGCAACTTGAGTATATAGCAAAAGTTTTTTAATTTTACCATGACGAAGCATCTTGGCAAATCAAGCAAGACGGGGCAAGCCAAATCATTGCCCCAAGTAGCCGTAGGTGGATCAGAAGTTTAAACTTACTCTCAAGCTATTAGAATTGCTAAAGAAGAGTGCAACAATAAATAAGAAGCAAGAAGTTGGCTATTTTCCATGAGTAGAGGAAGCACAATCCGAAACACCAATCGGAAAAAGAAGATATAAGGAGGGGCTTATAGTTGTGAATACCCACCTTGACATCCTTGAGACAAATCTAGAGGAACTCTACTAAAGCAACAAAGACTTCTTAGGATAGATAACTTGTAAGAGGAGGTAGAATCTCGAATCAATAAGGTCGAGTCTATTAAATTTCATATTTTGATGATGAAATTAATTAATGAGTTCATGGACTGATATGAATTTGAGATAAGTGCATAAGAGAAATTTCGATCATAGACTTGAACTATCGAAAGATAAATTATTGAAGTAGGAGAATCAGACATTGGGCCAAAGAACATGATATCAGAGATTGGACATCAGGCCGGAGAATTAGTCAACATACCAGAGGATGGAGTTCGTGCCATGAGTTTGGGCATCGAGTTGGAAGGATCGAGTATTGCACAAAGAAGATTGAATATTGTGGAAGGTCAACATGTTGATGGATCGAGTAATATATCAAAGGAAAGGACGATACATTGGAGGTTCGGATAAAGTGTCAGACGAATAGATGACATGCTTGACAACGTGCTAAAGGCTTTACAATTGTAATTAGAGTGGTTAAGTCTTGATCGAAATCATTTGGAGTCTAATTGAGTTGATTTTGGGTTGTAACCATGCCAACTATATTAGAATCCCATTAGGCTTGAACTAGGGCCGAATTAGGCCTATTGGAAGGTCAATTTGGTGACCTAAGGTTGGCCTAGGCAGTACTACCGCCAAGCCCATGTGGTGGTATCGCTAGAGAGCCGAAAAGTATAGATTATGCTTTTCTGGAAAGTCCGATGGTAATATCGTTGAGGGCGATAGTGGTACCACCCAGGTCGATAGTGGTACCGCTAGAGCCTAGATTCCCAAGCTCTGTTTAGCAATAGTACTGCCCGATGCCGACGGTAGAATCGCTAATACCCCGAAAACTCAAGGATTTAAATTTTTGGCTTTAGTTTTGAAGCTATTTGAGATCTATAAATACCATACTCATGCTTGCTCGATAGAGTAGAAATTTTTCAGCATAAAAGTATTATAAACTCTCTTGAAAAGTGTTGAGTCTCTTCCTTCTTGAGTTTAGAGATTATACTAAGGAGGTGTAAGGTTTTTTATAAAAGAGAGGTGTAAAGGTTCTCTCCTAAGCCTATGAAAAGGAGAAAGGGTTGTAACAAAGGTAGTTAATCTTTGCCCATTGAAAAGAATATCGGTAGTAAAAGCTGGTAGCCACAAGAGAAGAAGAATCGGGAGTGGACGTAGGTCGGGATGACCGAACCACTATAAATTGGTTTGCATCCTTTTCTTGCTTTCTCTTGTCATTCCTTCATGATTTACTTACTTACTACCCTTACTCATATTTTTAGCTAGACACATTTTCGATATGAGATTTATCAATTGAAAATTTTAAATTAGAACTTTATTTTAAAAATACTAATTTACCCCTCCTCCCCCCTAGTTGGTTTAACATCTAAGAGAGATTAAATAACTTTTTCTAACAATTAAGAGAGTCACTCTATCACTCGCCCTTTTATGTTTAGTTGAATGGACTATACTTATTGGAAGACATGAATATAGATTTTTTTTTTATATAGATTTTGATCTGTGAAATTTTATTGAATGTGGTTTTTAAAAATCTTCTAAACCGATAAATATATGGAATGATCTTGAAAAGAAAATATTTTCTTAAAATTCTAAAGCTATGAAAATTTTATTTTATGCTTTAGACAAAAATAAATTTAATCATGTTTTTATATGTGAAATTGTAAATAATTTTTGGTACACACTTGAAGTTATTTTTGAAGGCACAAATAGAGTAAAAAAATTTAAGGTTAATATTTTGGTATATAATTATAAATTATTTAGAATAAAACTAAACGAAACTATTGGTGATATGGATACCCATTTTATTAATATTGTCAATGATTTGAAAGCCCATGGTAAATGTTAAACTAATCTTGAATTGGTTAATAAAATTTAAAATTCTCTTCCAAAAATTGGGATCCAAAATTAACTATAATTTAAAAATAAAATGACTTGAACAACTTTCATCTTGAAGAATTCATAAAATAATTAATGACCTATGAAATTACTTACAAGGCACATGACAAACATGAGGAAAACCTTCCAAAGAACAGGAAGGATATTGCACTTAAAACTAAAGAAGACCACTCGAGTGAAAGTTCAAGCGATAATGATGATGACTTAGCACTTCTTGTAATAAAATTTAAAAAGTTCATAAAAATAAACAAAACACATTATGTAAGATAAGAATCTAAGAATAAAAGTTAACTTAGAAAAGATTTAATAATTTTTTATGAATATAAAAAACCAGGACACTTAAAAAATGAGTGTCCATAACTAAAGAAGAAGCTATCAGCACAAGAAGAAGAAAATACTCAAGGTAACTTAGGATGAATCAAGTGCATTAAAAAATGAAGAGCAAACCAATGAAGACGAAGCAGCAAACTACATATTGATTGCTTTCAATAATAAAGTATGTGACTCAATTGAAATTTTTTTATCTTATAATGAATTACTTGATGCATTTCATGATTTATATGATGAATTTAAAATAATCGGTTAGAAATATAAATTACTAAAATGGATCATGTATCTCTCTCTATTGAATTTGATAAATTAAAAAATAAGTATGATAATTGCATGTTAACATCTTGCACTAAATGCAAAGAAATAGATTTACTCAAAAAGAAAAATATGTTGTTACAACAAACATTAGAAACTTTTAAAATTAAAAATAAATCATTAAATATGATTCTTGTTAATGGAGGTTATGTATATAAAAAGAAAGGAATCAGCTTTATAAGCAGCAACACTCAACAAAAGTCAACTACATTTGTAAAATGTCCCATATTACATATTCTTCCAAAAGTTAAATATAATTTTTGTGGAAGATGTGGTCATTATACTTATAAATATTCATTTAAAAAATATAGCTCTCACAAATTAGTTTGGGTTCTTAAAGGAATCATAATGATTTAATACTAAAAGTCAAGAAAGGTAGATCCAATTATGAATGACTCAAAGTTAAATGGGTACCTAAAGCAAATCTCTCTTACTTGTAGATATATCTCCAATCGAAAGCTAGGAGCAAGAGATAATATCTTGATAGTGAATGCTCAAGGCACATGATGGAGATCTATCATATTTCTCAAAGCCATAATCCAAGATGGAGGATATGTCACTTTCGGAGACAACAAAAAAGAAAAAAATATCGGCAAAGAAAATATATGTAACAAATCAAATCTTTTGATTGAAGATGTTCTGTTAGTAGATGGCTTAAAACATAACTTATTAAATTCGAATCTAATACTTATATTATAGAGATACTACATAAAAATAAATAAGTAACAAATAAGATGGAGGATATGTCACTTTTGGAGATAACAAAAAAGAAAAAATATCGACAAAGAAAATATAGGTAACAAATCAAATCTTTTGATTGAAGATGTTTTGTTAGTAGATGGCTTAAAACATAACTTACTAAATTTGAATCTAATACTTATATTATAGAGATACTACATAAAAATAAATAAGTTTCATAATGAAACTTATTTTTCAATTTTAAATAATGATGCATAGCTTTGGCATAGGAGATTAGGTCATGCAAGTTTGAAATTGATCTTATAAATGGCAACTAAAAAACTTATAAGAGGAATGCCTAGAATTAAATGTGTCAAAGATAAAGCTTACGATGCATGCCAACTAGGTAAACAAATAAAAAGTAACTTTAAATATATAAATCAAGTGAGTATCTCTAGACCATTACAATTAATTCATATTGATTTATTTGCACCAACTGATATCACAAGTCTAGGAGGTAGTGAATATATTTTTATGATTATTGATGATTATAATATATATACTTGGACTTACTTTTTATCATATGAAAGTTATTATTTTAAATATTTTATAAAGTTTTACAACCAAGTTCAAAATAAAAAAGGTTTTATGATTTCTTCTATTTGTAGTGATCATGATAGTGAATTTAAAAATCATGATTTTCAAAAAATTTATGATTCAAATGGTTATGATCATAGTTTCTCTACTCTAAGAAATCCACAAAAATAGAGTTGTTGGGAGAAAAATAGGAGTTTACCAAAGATGGCAAGAATCATGCTTAATGAGCATAGCCTATCCAAATATTTTTGAGCCGAAGCTATTAACATGATATAGTATGTCATGAAGAGGGTTTTCATAAGACCAATACTTTATAAAACTCCTTATGAATTATGAAATAATAAAAGAGTCAACATTTCATATTTTAAAATTTTTAGTTGTAAATATTCTATTTTAAATGAAAAGGATGCGTTAGAAAATTTTGTTACAAAATCTTATGAAAGTATATTTTTGGATATTCCTTTACTTCTAAAGCTTATTAAGTTTTCAATAAAAGAACTTTAGTTATTGAGGAATCTATTCATATTATTTTTAATAAGTCTTTTAAATTTTAAAAAAATAATTTTAATGATAATTTTAAATTTGATATATTAAATTTGAATCAGAATTCTCCTCTTGAAAGCAACTTGGATATATCTACTTCCAAAAAATTCTTATCCAAGGAATGGAAGTATGTAGATATACATCTTAAGGAGCTACTCATTGGAGATACATCAAAAGGTATTCAAACTCTCTCTTTATTAAAAAATATTTATTCAAATCTATGAATCGAGAACTTTTACTATTTGTTCTTGTATGAGTTTTTTTTTTATTAAAGAGAATATTTATCCAAATGAATCATGATATTTATAACTTGAGATTTATTTTATATGAATTAAGATCTTTTATTATTTGTTTTCCTATGATTCTTTTTACTATTTATTAAAGAGGAGATGTATCCAAATGAATCATGATCTTTCACTTGACTTCTTGATATTTACGACTTAAGATTTTTTATGTATGATTCTTTTGTATTTATGACTTATAAGCTCTAATTTGTTGATAACAAACAAGAAGAAGAAGTTTATATTTGTGTTGATGATAAAATAGGGGAAATAGTGATTACGTTGAACAAGGAGGCTTATAATGCATTTATAACATTTCATTAGTAATGACTCATGCCTAAATTTCACTAGTTATTTTTTAAAACTTGATTAAATATTTGGACTTGCAATGATATATCAATTCAAATTTATCTCCACTTGAATTCAAGAGTACCTTTGAAAAAGTTCTATTTTGAATTCAAGATAATCACATTTTTAAGATGACATAAAAAAAAGAGTTTTGTTAATACACCATCTTCAATTGACCTCTCGTAACTTGAACTCATCTTTGATATTAATATCTTTCATTTTATGATTGGAACATTGATGTAAAGAGAGTAAGTAGCACCATGATACTATGGTATCCTTCTCTTCTTTTTGATGATGACAAAGGGGGAGAGAGAAGTAGTAGCTTACACATTTCAAAGAGAAGTAATAACTTGCACGTTTCTCTTTTTTGTTGATAATAAAGGGGAAAAGTTAATTGTACTCTTTGATGATGTAAAAAATTATAATATTGTACGAAAATCTAGGAGCGACATCACATACCTAGTAGAAGCATGGAAAATAAAATTTTCATTTTTTTTTTCCAAAAAGGTATTCATCATCGTGCGAAGACTGGTGCACAAAATCTGCAAAACTGAAAACTACATATATAAAAGATTGTGTTTTACCTAGGAAGATTATAGATCATTGAATTCTTGCTTATTTGTAGGAGAGGATGAAGGAGATCAAGCATCCTCCTCTTTAGTGGTGATCCACATAGTAGGGCTATGATGACGCTGTTGAATCTCGTATTTTGATGATGAAACTACTTGATATATGTTTATGATTTAATCAGTGTTTTGAGTGACGCAGGATGCTTCGATCAGGATGAGACAATTAAAGCAGAAAAATCATGTTGTGCCAAAGGAACATGTCAGAAGATTGGACGTCGGGCGGTGGATCTACCGACGATCGACGTAAGGCTTCGGGCCGTGGACTCGCATCGGGCCAAGAAGAGCGGGTATTGTGCCAAGGATATCTGAGTTGCAGAGTCAACCGGCCGATTGGGCAATAGGTCATAGAGAGGACGATGCGCCAAAGAATCTGGACGGGCGTCCGAGGGACCAATGACATGACCGGACAACTTGGTTAAATTGCTTAGGATTAATTGTCTCGATCAAGTTTTGTTGTGCAGGATTAACTATGATGAAAGTTAGACAAGCAGCCAGGTTGCGCTTTGAGTCAAGATCATGATCACGCTGGGAGTTCGAGTTCGACGAAAAATTGACGGGTCGTCGGAGGTTCTCGCGAGAACAGATCCGAGAAGTCCGTGAAGCTTGCCAAGCCAAGCTCGCCGAACTCGCCAAGTGGATCGTCGCGAAAGTCCAGAGTTTGCCGGAAGTCCGCAGAAGAATCAACGAGGGTTCATCGGATGATCGACGGAAGTTCACCGGAAACTCGCCGGAAGAAGTGATTGACGATCGGAGCAAAGCTGCAGAAATTGTCTTAGATTTAATCAGAAGTTAGCACGCTGATTAAGTTGGAAAATGGGAGGTGATCCCATTAGTTTAATCTTGGGGCAATTGGGCCCCCCGAAAGATTGAAATTGGGCCAATGGAGCTAACCATTCGACCGACATTGCACCAGAGGTGCAACCGCCTAGGCCGAGGTGGCACCGCCCGGGCTATGTCTCCCCCACGAGACCGGCGGTGCAACCGCCTGCTCGATCTCCGAAGCTCGCCAGCGGTAATCCTTCCTCCAACAGGCAAAGGTGCAACCGCCCGAAGCTTGGTCTTCGAAGCTCGCGGCAGAGGTGCAACCGCCTCGACAAGAGGTGGCACCGCCTAGAGGCTCGGGCTTCGAGCTCGCCCAAAGCGGTGCAACCTCTCCAAATGAGGTGAGGTGCAACCGCCGATCCCGGAATTCCGAGATTTGATCGCTTTGAGCTCCAAATTTGAACTGGGTTGGGGCCTATAAATACCCGACATTCAAAGACGTAAAAGAGCAAGAGACCTACACCAAATCTTGATCTTCTCTGTGATTCTTGAGCTCAAAATTGTTGTAAAGCCTTTAAGTCTCCTCCTTCGCTTTTTCAAGTTTCTGAATTGTAAAAGTGAGGAGAGAAAGGTTCTGTAAGGGTTGTCTCCCCGAGCCCATCAAAAGGAGTGAAACTGTAAAAGGGCAGTTGGCCTTCGCCAATTGAAGGAAGGCAGCTAGTTGACGCCGGTGACCTCGTTGGAGGAGGAAGCCAAAAGTGGAGTAGGTCAAGACCGACCGAACCACTCTAAATCTCTGGTTTGCTTTTACTTTGAGCACTTTATCATTACTGCAAACCTCCTACATAGCTACTGCCCTCTGCGCTTTTACGAACGAGTCTCTAAGTTCTGATCTTTCCGAATCTGCATTCAGACGTAAATCGGTGTTTTCGTACGATCTTTACACTGCAGTTTACGCTTACGTTTTGATTCCATTTATAACTGCAAATTGCATTCTGCGTATTCATAAAACGCTTTTCAAAGTTCAAAACTGCGTTTAGACGCAAAAGTGCGTTTAGACGTAAAATTACGCTTTGACATAAAAACTGCGTTTAGACGTAAACTGAGTTTAGACGTAAAACTGTGTTTAGACGTAAAACTGCGTTTAGACACAAAACAGCGTTTAGACGTAAAACTGCATTTAGACGTAAAACTGCGTTTAGACGTAAAACTACGTTTAGACGCAAAACTGCGTTTAGACGTAAAACTGCACTTAGACGTAAAACTGCACTTAGACATAAAACTATGTTTAGACGCAAACTGCGCTCAGACGCAAACTGTGTTTAAGACGCAAACTGCGCTTAGACGCAAACTGTGTTTAGACGCAAACTGCGCTTAGACGCAATCTGCGCTTGGACGCAAACTGTGCTTAGACGCAATCTGCGCTTAAATGCAAACTGCGCTTAGGCGCAATATGCATTTAGACGCAAACTGCATTTAGATGCAAACTGCGTAAACTACACTTAGATACAAACTGTGAATCGACTTTTACATCGAAATCGTTTTTATCGGACAAACGTAGCTTTCGTTTTTAAATCGCTGAAAGATTTCCGCTGCACTAATTCACCCCCCCCCCCCCTCTTAGTGCTCTCGATCCTAACAATTGGTATCAGAGCGGGGTATTTCTCATTTCGGATTTACACCCGAGAGAAATGGCTCTTCAAGAGGGCTTTTTCGGTCTTTCGTCCACCGTTCTTTAACGGATTGGACTCACTTATTGGAAAACTCGAATGAGAGTTTTCTTGATTTCTCTAAATCTGGATTTATGGAATATCGTTGAAAACAGTTTTCAACTTCCCTCTAAACCGATGAACGAATGGTCGGATTTAGAGAAGAAGTATTTTTCTTTAAACGCAAAGGCTATGAATGCCTTATTTTGCGCTTTGGACAAAATGAGTTCAATCGGGTTTCTTTGTGCTAAACGGCTTTTCGATATCTGGCGACTCTTGAAATCACGCATGCGAGGAACTAGTAGAGTCAAAGACTCGAAAGTTAATATTTTACTGCATGATTTCGAGCTTTTTCATATGAAACCAAGCGAAACCGTTGTTGACATGTACACCCGCTTTTTGGATGTCGCCAATGGTTTAAAATCACTTGGTAAAAGCTTTTCGGATTTTGAACTCGTTAACAAAGTTTTATACTCACTTTCTAAAACTTGGGATTCAAAAGTAACTGCTATTCAAGAATCGAAAAACTTGAACCAATTTCCACTTGAAGAACTAATTGGTTCATTGATGACATATGAAATGGTGCACAATGCACATGATGAACATGTTGAACACAATCACCTTCCAAAGAACAGAAGGATTTGGAACTCGGACAAATGAATGCCACTTGAGCGATGACTCAAGTGATGAGGACAATGATGAACAAAACAACCTTCCAATGAACAGGAAGGATTTAGGACATAGAACATTTGAAGACCACTCGAGCATAAGCTCAAGTGATGGTGAACTTAAACTACAAATGAAACGAAAATTAAAAAGCAAAAAGAATGGAACTACTTGCTTTGAACGCAAGAAGAAGAACAAAAATTGGGATGAATCGAGCTCTCCTCAAGACTAGGAGAAAATCAACAAAGGCGAGGTGGCAACCACGCCTTTACGCCTTTTCGATGACAGAGGTAATCAAAATGCCTTTAATTTACTTTGAAATTACATGATGTTTTTCATAAAGCATTTTTTTTTAATTTTCTTGAAAATTGCATGTTTAATAATCTTATAATGAAAACACAAACAATTAGGAATCATGCTTATCATTCTAGTAATTTTGAAAATAATCATGAAAATTGCATGTTTATGATAAACAAAATGATTTTGATTAAAAATACCTTATGAAATCATGCTATATGTGGTTGAGAAGTAATAATGTGTATCATGTTGATTTCCATTGTTATTTCTCGATTTTGAGTATATGAAATCATGTTCAATTTGAAGTTATGATTAATGAGTATATATTTTTGAAATTATGGTGATTATCGATTTTCATGATAATAACAGTGGCTTTAAAAAAAAAAAAAAAATTTGTTGATGCATGTTTTCATAAATGAAAAGGCATGCTAACATGAAATCGATCACTTAAAATGAAACACTTAAAAAGGGGGAAAATATATTATCAATGAAATCATGAATCTATTTATGTTTTGTGAGCCATAGAAATGATTTTGATGACTTAAAATTGAAATGAGTTTTATCAAAATCATGATCTTGATTTATCAAATTGAATGAATTGAAAATGAATAATAATTTTTCTCTTGAATGATTGTGACTTGTATTCCTTGTATTCATGATATGATTTTTATGCAATTCCTTGTATTCATGAAACATTTATCTCATCACTCAATTATTTCTTTTCAATATTCCTCAAGTGATGATATGAATGCATGAGATATTCATGAATTTATTTTTTCGATCATGCATGGTAGGATGCAATGTGACAAATTAATATCATGATGATTTAAAATATTTATGATTTGGAATGATGCACATGTCTTTTTTATGTGCTTTAAATGATAAATGTTTGGAATCATGATTAAAATGAAGTGATAAATACTGATTCAATGTTCGGTATCATGAATACTTCATTATCATACATTAAAATAGTGATAAATATTTTGAAAATAAATGATTGTGTCATGTTAGATGATTTTATATATTGTGCATGATAAGCTATAAGTGGTGATTGAAACAATGATTGAAATAATATGAATGATGATTTGGAATCATGCATATAATAATGAGTTTATTTGTTTTGAAAATGTGCATGTTTTAATTTGAAAATATAATGATGCACAAATAAGATTGATACTAACCTTTGTCATGATTTAAAAATTGATGTAAAGGGATTTTCCCTTCTTTTTGACAATGACAAAAGAGGAGATAGCTAGCTTGCACAATTCAAGAAGAAAGCAAAAATTGCACTTCTCAAAAGAGAAGAAATTGCTATCTTGAACATCACTAAGAAGTGCTATCTTGCATATCTCAAGACACACAAATGTAATCATGCAAAATTTGTAATTTTGCACATCATTAAAATTTATGATGCTTTGGTGATTATGCATGTTCTAAAATGTTATAAAATTCACTAGCTTGCATGATGTAGAACTTAGCTATATTGAACATCACCAAGGAATGCTATCTTGCCTATCTCAAGAAGCAAAAGTTAACTTGCACATCTAGCAAAACTTATATTTCAAGAAGCAAGAGTTGCTTTCTTTGAACATCTCAAAATTGCTAGCTTGCGGGGTTTTAAAATTTAGAAATTTTTTTGCTAGTTTGTATATGATAAACTTGCTATCATACTACCATGATGATGAGCATGTCTTATCTTTATGATTGTATTTGAAAAACTATGGCAAAAAATACGTCCTAATGATTGAACGTGTTAAAATTATTTTTCGAACCTTTTTTGATTGAATGATTGAATCACTTGATTGGCATAATGATTTTACACAATTACATGTTGAAAATTATGTGCTTGAATACAAAACTTCCATGGTAACAAGTATGCTTTACCTTCATGATTGTAATTGAATATCTATAGCAAAACCTTGTCCCAATGGAAGAAAGAGTCAAATTTCATTTTCGATTCTCTTGAATCTAACATATCAAGTTCATCCTCTTCTGAATTTAACAAGCATATGTCATATCAAGTTTAATTCACATCATTGATTTTTGACATATGGAATCATCTAGCAAATGCACTTATCATGTGAAAATATTTTTCGAAAAAATATATTTGATGATTCCCTCTTACCAAAGGAAGATATTTTTACATACAAGGATTTGACTCACTTACATATCTTAATCCTTGCAAAAATGAAGTGTGTTTTAATATCTTATCGATTTGAACTTCACATATGGCTTTCCTCCTTCATGTAAAAAAGATAACAAATAAAAAAGGAAGAAGCAATAAAAGCTATCTCCATGTCATGTTTTCCCTCGAGATGTTTGCATTACATGGGTATCCTATCACTCACCGTTGAAAAATGACATGAACCAACTTATGGCATCGCACTTATATTTAAAATTTGTTTATATCGTTCTCCTTGTTGTTGATGACAAAGGGGAGAAATATATGAATTGATATGTTTGCTATCACCGATGCTTGATATGTTTGCTATCACTAATGATGATATGGTTGCTATTACATCGATGATGTTGATATGCTTGCTATCACTAATGATGATATGGTTGCTATTATTGATGTTGATATGTTTGCTATCACCGATGTTGATATGGTTGCTATCACCGATGCTATGATTAGGCCATACTTGCATCACCAAGAAATATATGATTGCTATCATTGCTATGATTAGGCCATACTTGCATCACCAAGTAATATATGATTGCTATCATTGCTATATGCCCTGTATCAAGATATCAAACAAAAATTTGCATTGCACGAAATGATATCTTACCATGTGATGCAATGCTTGCTAAAATATTCAAAATGTGTACATCATGAAATGATATCAAAATCTTGCTTCACAGCTTTTACATGTCGATATCATGTCATATGATGAAATGCTACAATTGATAAACACTTGAAATAGTTGCGTTCACGATATCAAAAGCTAACACTACAAAGGAAGCAAAAAATTTGCTAGCTTGCAACTTGCATGTTTCAAGAAGCAAGAGTTGCCTTCTTGAATATCTCTAAACTACTAGCTTGCAAGCTCTAAAATATTGTAACATTGCTAGCTTGCATGTGCTATCTTGTATGCCGTCAAAACTTGCATATCTAAAACTTGATAGCTTGAATGTTCTAAGCATGATGTAACATTTGCTAAATTTTCTGGCTTCAAAACTGCATGATGATAAAACTTGATATTATGATTTTCATGCAATAAGTTGAATCAATATCACAGACGATTGATTGATTGTACTTCTCCTTTTGTTGATGACAAAGGGGAGAAGTATGTTGATGACATGACATGTGATGCATAAGTTTATGCATATGTTCATGTTGACGTGTTGCAAGTATTCATGATGAATATTGCAATGACTTGAATTCAGTTTGAATTCAAGGTTCTATCAATATGGCATATTGATAGGGGGAGTTTGTTTAAACTCTGGGAGTTAAGGTTAACTCCGTTTATGATGACATGTTGCTTAAATTTTTGAATCTAAGAGTTTCTATCAATATGGCATATTGATAGGGGGAGTTTGTTTAAACTCCGGGAGTTAAGTTTAACTCCGTCATCAAGTAGTTGTCATCATCAAAAAGGGGGAGATTGTTGAATCTCGTATTTTGATGATGAAACTACTTAATATATGTTTATGATTTAATCTGTGTTTTGAGTGACGCAGGATGCTTCGATCGAGGATGAGACAATTAAAGCAGAAAAATCATGTTGTGCCGAAGGAACATGTCGAAGATTGGACGTCGGGCGGTGGATCGGTCGACGACGTATCGACGAGAAGGCTTTGGGCCGTGGACTCGAGCATCGGGCCAAGAAGAGCGGTATTGTGCCAAGGATATCGGAGTTGCAGAGTCAACCGGCCGATTGGGCAATAGGTCGCAGAGAGGACGATCGCGCCAAGAATCGGACGAAAGCGTCGAGGGACCAATGACATGATCGGACAACTTGGTTAAATTGCTTTAGGATTAATTGTCTCGATCGAAGTTTTGTTGTGCAGGATTAACTACGATGAAAGTTAGACAAGCAGTAGGAGTTGCGCCGAGTCAAGATCATGATCACATTGGGAGTTCGAGTTCGACGGAAGTTCTGACGGTCGCCGGAGGTTCTCGCGAGAACAGATCCGAGAAGTCCAGAAGCTTGCCAAGCTTAAGCTCGTCCGAACTCACCAAGTGGATCGTCGCAAAAGTCCAGGAGTTTGCCGGAAGTCCGCAGAAGAATCAATCACCGAGGGTTCATCGGATGATCGATGGAAGTTCGCGAAAACTTCGCCGGAAGAAGCGATTGACGACGGAGCAAAGCTGCAGAAATTGTCTTAGATTTAATCAGTAGTTAGCACGTTGATTAAGTTGGAAAATGGGAGGTGATCCCATTAGCTTAATCTTGGGGCAATTGGGCCCCGAAAAGATTGAAATTGGGCTGAATGGAGCTAACCATTCGGGACCACGATTGCACCGAGAGGTGCAACCGCCTAGGCCGAGATGGCACCGCCTATGTCTCCCAACAGAGATCATGGTGCAACCGCCCTAGCCAAGAGGTGCAACCGCCGGGCTCGATCTCCGAAGCTCGCCAAAGCGGTGCAACCTCTCCGGTCGGCGGTGCAACGCGCTGAGCTCGGCCTTCGAGCTCAGGCGGCGAGAGGTGCAACCGCCTCGACAGGTGGCACCGCCCGTAGGCTCAATCTTGAGCTCGCCAGGCGGTGCAACCTCTCCAATCGGGGAGGTGCAACCGCCGATCCCGGAATTCGGGATTTGATCGTTTTGAGCTCCAAATTTGAACTGGGTTGGGGCCTATAAATACCCCACCCATTCAGCATAGAAAAGCAAGAGACCTACAACAAATCTTGATCTTCTCTGTGATTCTTGAGCTCAAAATTGTTGTAAAAGCCTTTAAGTCTCCTCCTTCGTTTTTCAAGTTTCTGAATTGTAAAAGTGAGGAGAGAAAGGTTCTGTAAGGGTTGTCTCCTGAGCCCATCAAAAGGAGTGAAACTGTAAAAGGGCAGTTGGCCTTCGCCCATTGAAGGAAGGCAGCTAGTTGACGTCGGTGACCTCGTCGGAGGAGGAAGCCAAAAGTGGAGTAGGTCAAGATTGACCGAACCACTCTAAATCTCTGGTTTGCCTTTACTTTGAGCACTTTATCATTACTGCAAACCTCCTACATAGCTACTGCCCTCTGCGCTTTTACGAATGAGTCTCTAAGTTCTGATCTTTCCTAATCTGCATTCGAGGGACGTAAATCGGTGTTTTCGTTTTTATCTTTACATCTTGTAGTTTTACGCTTACGTTTTGATTCCATTTATAACTGCAAATTGCTTTCTCCGTATTCATAAAACACTTTTCAAAGTTCAAAACTGCGTTTAGACGTAAAATTACGCTTTGACGTAAAAACTGCGTTTAGACGTAAACTGAGTTTAGACGTAAAACTGCGTTTAGACGTAAAACTGCGTTTAGACGCAAAACAGCGTTTAGACGTAAAACTGCATTTAGACGTAAATCTGCGTTTAGACGTAAAACTGCGTTTAGACGCAAAACTGCGTTTAGACGTAAAACTGCACTTAGACGTAAAACTGCACTTAGACGTAAAACTGCGTTTAGACGCAAACTGCGCTCAGACGCAAATTGTGTTTAAGACGCAAACTGCGCTTAGACGCAAACTGTGTTTAGACGCAAATTGCGCTTTGACGCAATCTGCGCTTAGACGCAAACTGCGCTTAAATGCAAACTGCGCTTAGACGCAATCTGCATTTAAACGCAAACTGCATTTAGACGCAAACTGCGTAAACTACACTTAGATACAAACTGTGAATCGACTTTTACATCGAAATCGTTTTTATCGGACAAACGCAGCTTTCGTTTTTAAATCGCTGAAAGATTTCCGCTGCACTAATTCACCCCCCCCCCTTAGTGTTGTCGATCCTAACAGACGCTCCTCAAATAACTACTCAAAACTCCACACCTGCTATCTGAGGAGAAGGGGAGAGGAGAATAGGAGGTGACAACCTAAATCCTATGGCCTATAGGTGTTTAGTTCCCTCCTATTTATAGAGGCCCCCTATCAACGTAACCTTAATGGATCTTACCCTATTGGGTATTGAATCTCCATCCAAATACTCTATTTATAGAGGCCCCCTATCAACGTAACCTTAATGGATCTTACTCTATTGGGTATTGAATCTCCATCCAAATACTCAAGCCTCTTATATTAGTGGTGTGCTGTATACTCGTCCATATAACGGAGGTAACTGTTCTTATAGTTGCTCATGTGAGGACACTAGGGCTACAGTGCAGGTGCTCATTGGAAAATGAGTTTATTGATTGATCCGCTCACGGAATATTGGATGGTCAATGATATCTCATTGTTAAACAACGATTCCATTGTCCCAATGATATATCTGATCCTTAGACTTGAGACACCAAGGATGTCCTGCATAAGTACTTCACTCTTTGATATTGGACTTATAGGCCTGAAAATTCTAGATCTAGCATAGCCGATCATCGGGAGTGACAATCAACCTTACGAGGAGTATTGAGTATCGATAGAGGATCATCTACTCTTGGTGTCATGAGAGGAATATTCCATGTGTTCTTACTCAAACAAATCCCTTGCTAGGGTCATTCGGATTGAGAGAGAAAGAGTTCTCTAGGAGAATCCGAAAAGAGCGAGACTCAAGTAGAAACCGTATGGGTCTAACAACACCATGCCCTGTATACAGTCTCTGGGATATTAGATGGATGAGGGACTATAGATACATAGTAAACGAGGACAGATAGATCCAAAGGATTAGATTTCGCTATATCGTTTGGGGACTACGACATAGTGGCATAGTACATCCACTATCGATGAGTCGAATAAATTACTATGAAGATAATCATTCATTAAGCTAGAAGAAGTTCTCATAGGTGTGACTCATGGCTAGCTCGATATTGTGCCTAGAGGGTCACATACATATGGTAGGTGTTACGATGAGTAAATGTTCAGATATGAGATATCCACTAGAGCCCTATCTTATTAGATGTCTAAAAAGCTTATAAATTATTGGATCCTATGGATGAGATCCAATAAGAGCCAATGAGAGATTATTGGATAGAGATCGACTAATCTAAGAAGCTTGGGTAGTTGGATGGAAATCCAATACCCAATAGGGTAGGATCCATTATGGTTAAGTTGACAAGGGGCCTCTATAAATAGGAGGGAACTAAACATCCATAGACCAAATATATATCTTTTGATATGTTCACTCCGGTCCAATGTCTGATTCCTCTTGCTTTAATCGATTTGTCTTTTCTGATCGAAGTTAGTCCGACATCACTTAAAACACGGATTAGATCGTAAACCCATTAATTGATTTCATCATCAAAATTTGAGATTCAATAATCTCCCTCTTTTTAATGATGATAACCAATTGATGATAAAGTTTAAACTAAACTCTCCTTATCAATATGTCATATTGAAAGAAACTTTGAATCATGAAAATCATATGCATAATTTTAAATTATCAAGGTATAACATGCTTGATTTATAAATTAAATTATCATTATAACTTCTCCCCTTTTTTCATCAATAAAATGAAGAAGTGCAACTAACAAGTTTTTGTGATATGCAAGCTAGTAATTTAGTAAGTTTTTCATCACTTTAGAATATGCAAGCTAGCAAGTTTTAAAGATGTGCAAGTTTAACAATTCTTTACTTCTTGAGATAAGCAAGATAACACTTTTGTTTCTCTTGAGATTGCAAGCTAGCAATTCTTGTTTCTTTTTTTAGATAAGTTTGCAAGTTTTGCTTCCTTAGATGGGCAAGATAGTAAATTTTGCTTCCTTTTGTAACGTGCAAGCTAGCAATTTTTCTTTTTCTTTATAATGTGCAAGCTATCAAGACTTTCTCTCCCTTTGTTTTTGTCAAAGAGAAGAGAAGAATATAATAATACAATTATTCTCCTTTTCTACATCAATGATTCAATCATATCATAAGAGATACAAATCATAAATACAGAGCAATTGTACATAATAAAATTCAAGTCATAAACATCAAGAAATCAAGTGGCATATCATGGTTTATTTGGATAAATATTTTTCTTAATAAATACCAAGAAGAATCATAGGAGAATAAATAATGTAAAATCTTGATTCATGTAAGATAGATCTTAATTCATAAATATCAAGTGAAAGAATCAAGATTCGTTTGGATGAATCTCCTCTTTAGTGAAAGGAAAAATCTTGATTCATAAAAAAAACTTTTAAGTTGTAATTCTGAGAGATCAAAAAAATAATCATGATTCATTTAGATAATTTTCCTCTTTAGTAGATGACGAAAAGAAATATAAGAGATCAAATAACATATCTTGAATCATAAAAAAAATCTCAAGTATCCAAAATCAAGAAATCAAGATCATGATTAGGATAAATCTCATTCAATTTTAAATCATCAAATCATCAAAATAACTTTCAAGAGATTCAAAATGGCATAAATAGATTTATCAATCTCTTATTGAAAAATCAATAAGATAAAGAAATTTTTCAAGAAAAATGCATTCCCTTTTTATGTGTTTCAATTTATGTAATTTATTTCATACAAGCATGCCTTTATCTTTTATGCCAAATAAAAATATGCATTATCATTTAAAACCAAAAGAGAAAATTTCATCATAAAAATCATCAAGATCAATAAATCATAAATCATAAAAATCATTATTGCTTCAAATCATCAAGCATAATATAAAATCATCAAGTATGATACCAAAACTTTTAACATTTTCATTACAGCATTACATCATTCCATCATTAAATCATCAAGTATGATTTTATTAAACATAAAGCATCTTCAATTAAAATCATTTTGTTATCACTAGTTCTAATTCTAATGATTTTTTCTTTATTGTTTTAGCTAGCGAGTTTTATGAAGTATTTTGGATCTTCGGTCATAAGCCTTGAGCATCTACTATCAAAATATCATTTTTGCTCATAGCTTTTGATTTTAGAGATGTTCACAAGAAAGGTGGGTTTGTTCTAGGTATCAATTTAGCTTTGAGTCCCTCGTGGTTTGATCTATCATTCTTAACTTTTGGCATTAAGTCATTCATGGTTCCTTTAGGAACCCAAACTAACTTATGTGAGCCATACTTTTTGAATGGATATTTATATGCAAAATAACTATGTTTACCATAAAAATTATATTTGGTTTTAAGAAAAACATGTAATGTGGGTCCTTTAACAAAAGTGTTACTCACAAAGCCGATTTTTTCTTTTCTATGAACATGACTCTTATCGGTAAGAATTATTTTTAAAGATTTACTACCAATTTTAAATTTATCAAATGTTTGTTGTAAAAATAAAATTTTCTTTTTAAGGGAGTCTAACTCTTCACACTTAGCGTAAGGAGTTAACATGAAATTATCATGCTCATTTTTTAATTTTTCAAATTCACTAGCAAGAGATGCGTGATCTTTTTTTAACAACTTATATTTTTTACTAACTAGCTTACATTCATCAAATAAATCATAGAAAGAATCAAACAATTCATTATAAGATAAATAAGATTTGATTGAGTCATTTACCTTATCATCGAGAGCCATCAAAGAGAAGTTTGCCACTTCATCTTTATCGGTTTGCTCCTCATCTTCGGATGTACTTGTTTCATCAGTCACCTTAAGTGCATTCTTATTCTTCGATAACTTCTTCTTTTTAAGTTTATTTTTATTCTTTGATTCTTATTTTAAGAACTTTTTAAGTTTTATTGTTAAGAGTTCAAAGTTATCATCACTTGAGTTTTTGCTTGAGTGGTCTTCATTTATTCTAAGTGTCAAATCCTTCCTGTTCTTTAGAAGATTATTCTCAAGTTTATTATATGTTATACATGTCATTTCATAAGTTATCAAAGACCTGATAAGTTTTTCAAGTGGAGAGTTATTTATGTCCTCTGTCTCCTATATTGCAGTTACTTTCGAATCCCAATTTTTGAAAAGTGATCGTAAAACTTTATTAACAAATTCAAGATTTAAAAAATATTTTTCGAGAGCTTTTAAACTATTAATGACATCCATAAAATGGGTGTACATGTCAACAGTAGTTTCGCTTGGCTTCATTCGAAATAATTCAAAATCATGCATCAAAAGATTTATCTTAGAATCTTTAACTCTACTTGTGCCTTCATGTATGATTTCGAGTTTATGCCAAATGTCATGTATAGTTTCCTTAATCGAAATATGATTAACTCATTTTTATCTAAAGCATAAAATAAAGCATTTATAGCTTTAGCATTCAAAGAAAAAGTCTTCTCCAAATCATTTCATTTATTGGAAGACTTTTCAAAATCATTTTCAACCATATTCCATAAATCGAAGTTTATAGAAAGCAAGAAAATCTGCATGCGAGTTTTTCAATATGTGTAGTCCGTCCCATTGAACACAAGAGGACGAATGATAGAAAAACCCTCTTTATTACTAGTAAAAGTCATTTCTTTTGAGTGTTAAATCATATGAGAAAAACGTGGCTCTGAAACCAATTATTAGGACCAAAATCAGAATTAAGAGGGGCAGGGGGGAGGGGGGTGGTGAAATAGTTCTTTCATAAAAATTATGTCGATTCAAAAACTTCGTTCGATAAAGTTGTATCGAAAAACATTTAACTTGAAAACACATTTGTAAGCATAGCGAGAGTAAGAAATTAGTTTATAATATATTTAAAAAGTATAAAGTAAATGCAAACTAGATTTTATAGTAGTTCAGTCGTCCCAACCTATGTCCACTCCCGATTCCTTTTCACTTGAAGCCACTAGCTTCCACTACTGATCTTCTTTCTAACGAGCGAAGATCAACTACCCTTACAACTCTTTCTCCTTTTGATAGGCTTAGGAGAGAACCTTTATAGCCTCTCTTTCTTATACCTCACTTCTCCCTTTAGAGGAACTTCTAAATATTAGGAAGAAGTGACCCTACACTTCAAAAGAGATTACAATCTTTCTTTCTCAAGAATATTTTCTCTATTTCTACTTAATTCTTGCTTTTCCATACAGGAATAGCTGGGGTATTTATAGACCCCAAATGGCATTAAAAATAGAGCCAAAAAAGTCTCATCCTAGGTTTCTCGGGTCCTAGTGGTACCACCTCCTGATAGACTGATAACTGTTGATACTATCACTTGTCAGTTTGACACTAGGTAGTACCATCGCTTAGTCTGATACTAACACTGGGTGGTACCACCTCCTAGTCTGGTGGCACCACCACCGGACATAGTCTTGAAGACTATGTTTGGGTGGTACCATCGCTTGGGAGGTCGAGTCCCAGGTGGTGCCACTGCTAGCTCTAGTAGTGCCACCGCTTGGGTCTACTAAGGGTTGCTATATAGGCCTCATTTGGCCCACAATAGCCCCAACTTAGGACTAATGGGCCCCTAATTGAGTTGGCATGGTTACACCCTAAAACTGACTCAATTAGACTCCAAACTAATTCAATCTAGATAGAATATATTACAAGCTTGAATCCTATGTTGTCCAACATATCATTGGTTCATCCGGCTCATCATTCGATGCTTTGGCGCATCATCCTCTCTTTCGGCATATTGCCCAATCGGCATATTGACTCCCATAATTTCCTATCTCCTTAGCGTAATGTTCGATCCTTTTGCCCGATGCCCAAACTCATGGCATGAAGACCTTCTACTGACATGTCGACCGATCCTTCGACCGACGTTTAATCTTCTAACATGTTCACTTTGATCCAACATCCTATTAAGATCGAGTCGGCACTAAGAGGGGGGGAGTGAATTAGTGCGTATGTAAAATTACATCGATAATTCAAAACTTCATACGATAAAACCATATCAAAATGTGTTTTAACTTTAAAAACGTTCGTAAGAGTGTGCAGCTAAGGTAATGAGGAAGTAAAGTAGTTGCAAAGTAAGTAAATGATAGCGAACAAAGAAAGTACACCAATTTGTAGTGGTTTGGTCATCGTGACTGATATTCACTACCGATTCCTCTTCTGCCGAGGTCAAAACTAGTCTCATCCTAGGTCTTCGAGGTATTGGCGATATCACTACTAGTACTGGGTGGTACTATCGCCTGACACTCAAACACTAGATGGTATCACCGCTCAGTCTAGTAGTACTACTACCTAATAGAGCCTTGGAGACTGGGCTCTAGCAGTACCACCGTTTGACAAGGCAGTACCACCACTTGGCAACGTTAACTACCAGCGGTACCACCACCCAATCTGGGTGGTACCACCACCCAATCTGTGTGATACCACAACCAAGTCTGGGAGGTACCACCACCTAGACCTCCTAAGAGGCTAAGCCTCAAGTGGTTCCACTACCCACCCTAGGTAGTGCCATAGCCTAGCATGGCTCCAAGTGGCCGAGTGGGTCATCCATCCGGCCTAACTCAGCCCTAACTTAGACCCAATGGGCCCCTAATTCAGTTGGTTTAATCCCAACCTAATTACAACTTAAAACTACTTTGATCTAGATAATTATTATAAAGCATTAATCATATATTATCCGGTATATCATTGGTTAATCGGCACTTCATCCAATCCTTTGACGCATCGTCCTCTTTTATAGCCTTTTGCCCAATCGACATGTTGACCTCCACAAATCTGATCTCCTTAGCGTAATGTCCGCTCTTCTAGGCCCGATGCTCGAACTCATGTCACGAAGCCTTCTGTCGACACGTCGATCGATCCTCCGGCTCTACGTCCAATCTTTTGAAATGTTCTACTCCGGCCCAATATTAATTCTTTCTACTTTAATTATCTCTTCATAATCGTACCTAGTCCTGTGTTACTCAAAATATAAATTGCTAGTTATATGTGCCCTGCAAGCCAATCACGCGAGTGATGGCATGTGTGACTTGACACGTAGTCTTTTTGCTTATTATATTTTGGTATTTTATCACTTTATATTAACTATTACATATATGTATGTATATATTATGATGTCCTTGGATCTGTGTAATGGGAATCAGATCTGATGAGATCACGATAATGAGACTAATTCACCTTCAAACACATATCATAAATAATCTCAATCATAGGTTACTCAAGAGGGACATCAAGATAATCGGATAGATTGGTGTGTTGTATACCCGTCCATATGATAGATGCATCTGGTCTCATAGCTGCTCATGTGGGGACACTAGGGATACAATACAGGACACTATTGATCCGCTTATGGAATGCTGAATAGTTGATGATACCTTATTGTCATATAGTGATTTCGTAGTCCTAGTGGTATATCTAGTCCTTAGACTTGAGACACCAAGGATGTCCTGTATGAGTGCTTCACTCTTTGATACTAGACTTATAGGTTTGGATGTCCCAGATCTAGCACAATCGATCATCGGGAGTGGCAGTCAACCTTATAAGGGCTATTAAGTGTCAATAGAGGATCATCCACTTTCGATGTCATAAGAGAAATATCCCATGTGTTTTTTCTCAGATAAATCTTTGGCTAGGGTCATTCAGATTGAGAGAGAAAGAGTTTATCGGGAGAATTCGATTAGGGCGAGACTCGAGTAGAAACCGTATGGGTCTGACAGTACCATGCTTAGTATATGGTCTTTAGGGTATTAGATGGATGAGGGATGATAGGTACATGGTAACTAAGGACAGACAGGTCCAATGGATTGGATTCCTCTATATCGTCTAGGGATTAGGCGTAGTGGCCTAGTACGTCCGTAGTCAATAAGTCGAGTGAATTATTATGGAGATAATAATTCACTAAACCAGAAGGAGTTTTGATAGGTATGACTTACAGCCAGCTCAATATTAGGCCTAGAGGGTCACACACATATGGTAGGCATTGCGATAAGTAGAGTTTCTGATATAAGATATCCGTCGGAGCCCCTTATCTTATTGGATATCCAATAAGCCCCTGAATTATTAGAACCTATGGATGAGATTCAATAAAAGCCCATGAGAGATTATTGGATAGAGATCCATTAATCTAAGAGGCTTGAGTAGTTAGATAGAGATCCAATACCCAATAGAGGAGGATTCATTATGGTTAAGTTGATAGGAGACCTCTATAAATAGGAGAAAATCAGTGGTTCATAGGCTAGAGCCTTTTTCTTGCCTCTCCTATTCTTCTACCCTTCTCCACCTCATAGTAGGCCTGGAGTTTTGAGGAGCATCGTCACAGCCCTACTGTGTGGATCATCGCTAGAGAGGAGGGTGCTTGACCGTCTTCACCCTCTCCTAGAGATCTGTAGGGATTCAGGAATATACGATCTCCCTAAGTAACACAATCTATCTGACACTTGGTTTTTTACTTCGCGGATTTTTGCGTACCAATCTTTGCGCGACGATGAACATATCTTTAGGAATTGGGGATTTTGTTTTCTGTTCTTCCGCTGCACATGTGATGTCACCCCTAAGATTTCCTAACATAAATTAGATCATAAACTCTATCAATTGGTTTCATCATTAAAATCTGATATTTAATAATCTCTCCCTTTTTTATAATAACAACTAATTGATAACGGAGTTTAAACCAAACTTCCCCTATCAATATGCTATATTAATAGAAACATAAATTTAGAAATAAATTATAAATCCAAGCAATATGTCATCATAAAATTATACATAATCAAAATTTTAATACATCATTCCATGATCATTATTATAATTTATCCTCTTTTAGCAATTTTTTCATCACTTTAGAGTATGCAAGCTAGTGAGTTCTTTCTTCTCTTTTGAGAAGTACAAGCTAGCAATTTTTGCTTCCTTTACAATGTTCAAGCTAGCAATTTTTTAGAATGTGAAGTTTAGCAAAGTTTTTTACTTCTTTTGATATAGCAACTTTTTGCTTTTCTTTACAATGTGCAAGCTACCATCTTTTTTGCTAATTTTTGTGATGCACAAGCTAGTTAGACTTTCTCTTTTGAGATGTGCTGCAAGTTTTGCTTTTCTTTGCAACCTAGCAATTTTTTCTCCCCCTTAGTTATTATCAAAAGGAAGGGAAGGATATAATAGTGTAAAATATTTCAATCATTATATAAAGCATATAAGCCATAAATACAAAGGAATCATATCATGAAAGATATAATATCAAATATTATGAAGGATTAAGTCATGAATACCAAATGACATGATTTATTTTGACAAATCTCACTTTTAGTAAATAACAAAAAGAAACCTTAGGAGATCAAATATCTTGATTTATAAAAAAAATGTCAAATATTAAATATCAAGAATTTAAGATAATGATATAAATAAAGATTTTCCTATAGCAAAAAGAGTCATGGGAGGACACATAAAGGATCTCGATTCATATATAATATATCTCAATTTATTATGAATCATAAAAAAATTTAATTTATAATTCCAAGAAATCAAAAGAAAAATTATGATTCATTTGGATAATTCTCTTTAATAAAATGAAAAAATCATAGTGAACGATCTTGATTTATATAAAAATCTCAAGTTATAATTATCAAGATATCAAGATAATGATTTGGATAATAACTCATTCAAATTCATATCATCAAAATCACTTTTATGGTTTAATATATTCAAAAAATAATAATATACATGGATTGAAAAACTTGATCAGATTTAGAAATAAAGACATTTTTAAAAGAGATACATTCCCCTTTTTATGCATTTCAATTTATGTAATTTATTTCATACAAGTATATCTTTGTCTTTTATGCCAAATAAAAATATGCATCAATGTTTAAAAAATGAAAAACAAAATTTATCATGAAAATCATCAAGATAAACATTTAATCATTCATAGAATTATTCTTATTTAATATGCAAGCATTAGATTCAAATTTATATCATGTATTACATAAATACTTAATGAGTTATGTCAACTAACAAAGCATCTTCAAACAAAATATTTGATTAGTTAATAATCATTTTAATTTCAAAAATCTTTCTTTTATTGTTATTTGTTATAGCAATACATTTTCCTTCTTTAGTGAATCTAACTCATTGCATTTAGTATAAGGAGTTAACATACAATTATCATGTTCATTTTTAATTTTTCAAAATCATAAGAAAGAGAAGCATATTTTTTATTTTTTTATTTCTTACTAACTAATTTAAAAATAACTCATGAAATACATCAAGTAATTTCATAGTAAGGTAAAAAAGTTTTGGTTGAGTCACTTACCTCATTGTCGAAAGCCACCAAGGCATAGTTTGCCACTTTGCCTTTGTTGGTTTGCTCCTCGTCTTTGGATATACTCGATTCGTCCTAAGTCACCTTGAGTGTCTTCTTCTTCTTCAATTTTGTACCCTCATCTTTGGAGTCCCACAGCTTTTTGCATTCATAGCAAGTGGTTGTATCCTTTTTTAGTTCATTTTTATATTTTGATTCTTGTTTTATAAACCTTTTAAATTTTCTTATCAAAAGTTATAAGTCATCATTACTTAAGCTTTCGCTTGAGTTGTCTTCTTTTCTTGTAAGTGTCAAATCCTTCTTGTTCTATGGAAGGTTATTCTTATGTTCGTCTTGTGTTATACAACTCATTTCATAGGTCATTAAAGACCCGATAAGTATTGAATCTCGAATTTTGATGATGAAATCAATTGGTAAATTATTTGACCTAATCTATGTGTTGAGATAGGTGTGCAAGATTAACTATGATATCGGTAAATCATAAAGTAGATGATGGGCTGGAGTCAAAGATTCGGATGATGTACTGGAATTATGTCGGGAGCTTGCCAAGAGTTCGTTGAAAGATCACCGAGAGTTCGTCGAAAGATCGAAGAGAGTTCGTCAGGAGTTCATCAAAAGTTCGTCGGAAGATCACTAGGAGTTCGTCGGGAGTTCGTTGGAAGCTCATCATAAGACTCGCCGAGAAGTTTGCCGAAGGTTCGCCGAGAGAAAAATTGATATACCAGACTAATTGCTTGCCTTAATCAGAGTTACAACATTAGTTGAGTTAGGATCGAGAGGTAATCCCACTAACTCAGTCAGGGGCCAACTCGGCCCTTAATAGGGCTGAATTGGGCCAGTTGAATAGCCCATGTAGCACTTGAAGTCTTGGTCGATGGTGACACCATCAGGACCGACGGTGGCACCGTCAAGACCGATGGTGGCACCGCTTGGGACACAGCCTCCCAAGTGGTCTGGGTGATCGTACCACCCAGACTAGGCGATGGTACCGTCGACAGTTAATGCTGTCAAGTGATGGTATCGCTAGAGCTCGGTCTTTGAGCTTTGTCAAGCAATCGTACCACTAAGACTGAGTAGTGGTACCGCCCAGTATCAATTTGCAGGTGGTAGTACCACCCAATAATGACGGTGGTACCACCAGTACCCAGAAATCCAAGGATATGATAATTTTTTGCTCCAATTCAGAAGCCATTTGGGCCTATAAAGACCCCACCCTTTTCTGCATGAAAGAGCACGAAAGTCTTGACATAATCTTGAATTCCTAGGGTGTTAAAGTGTTGTAAAAAGTAAGAAGAGTCCTCCCCTCCCTCTCTTAGCTTTGTAACCATTGAAGAAAGAGGAGTGAGGCTTGTAAGGGTTATCTCCTAAACTCGGTAAAAGGAGAAAGAGCTGTAAAAGGTGGTTGGTCTTCACCTATTGAAGGAAGACCATTAGTGGATGCCGGTGACCTTGACAGATGAGAAATCCGAAGTAGATGTAGGTTACAATGACCAAACCACTCATAATTCTGGTTTGCATTTATATTATTGTCATTTACTTACTTTGCAATTGTTTCATTTTCTCCTTACGTAGCTTTCACTACTCTACGAGCAAACATGCCTATAAGCCATTTTCCGAGATTGCCTTTTAATGAACAAAAAGTTTTTTTAAAACCAATGATTTTTCCACTACACTAATTCACCCCCCCCTCTTAGCATCGCTTTTGGTCCTAACAATTGGTATCATAGCAAGGACACTCTTGTTTGGTTTGAAACCCAAGAGAGATGGTATTTACCGACAACCAAAAGGGTCATTCAATTACACATCCTCCCATGTTCAATAGGATGGATTACACATATTGGAAGACTAGAATGAGGATCTTTCTAATTTCAATGGATTTTGAGTTATGCAACCTTGTGGAAAATATCTTTCAAAAGTCTTCTCTTCCAATGAACGATTGGAATGAGTTGGAGAAGAAGACTTTCGTTTTAAACGCCAAGGCTATGAATGTCTTGTTTTGTGCTTTAGATAAAAATGAGTTCAATCGAGTGTCTATTTGTGAAATGACTTTTGACATTTGGCACACACTCGAAATCACTCACGAAGGCACTAGTAGGAGTCAAAGATAAATCTTTTAGTTCATACTTATAAATTGTTTCGGATGAAGCTAAGTGAAACTATTGTCGACATGTACACCTGTTTTAGGGATGTCGTCAATAATTTAAAAGCTCTTGACAAATGTTTTTTGAACTTTGAACTTGTTAATAAAACCTTGAGATCTCTTCTAAAGAGTTGGGACCATAAAGTAACGATCATTCAAGAAGCCAAGGATTTAAATAATTTTCCTCTCGAAAACTTATCGGGACACTAATGACCTATGAGATGACTTGTAACACTTATGAAAAGCTTGAGAACAACCTTCCAAAAAATAAGAAGGATATGACACTAAGAACTCATGAAGACCACTTGTAAGAAAATTCAAGTGATGAGGACTATGATGATAACTTGGCACTCTTGATAAGAAAGTTCAAAATATTTATAAAAAATAATAAATTTAAAAATGATACTAAAAATAAAATTAAACCTAAGAAAGAATAAGTTATATGCTACGAATGCAAAAAGCCGGGACATTTCAAAAGTGAATGTTCTCAAGCAAAAAAGAAGCAACCAAAGAAGAAGAAGGTTCTTAAAGTAACTTGGAACGATTCAAGTGCATCCGAAGAAGAGGAGCCAAGAGCAAGTTGTTCACTATATACTAATGGCTATCGAAGATGAGGTAAGCAGTTCATTAGATGCAAATTTATCTTTTGATGATTACTAAGTACTTTTCATGATTTATTTGATGAATGTAAATTAGTTAGTAAAAAATATAAACTATTAGAAAAGGAGCATGCTTCTCTTGTTAGTGATTTTGATAGATTAAAATTTGAGCACAATGACAGTTTAGCTCCTTACACAAAATGTGATGAATTAGAAATTCTTAAAGAGGAAAACTTGCTACTCAAAGAAACCTTAGAAAAGTTTGAGATTGGTAGCAAATCCTTGAATATGATCTTTGCCAATAAGAGTCACGTTCATAGAAGAAGCGGAATTGGATTTGTGAGTAACTCTCACCAAAATCCAACTACCTTTATTAAAGGCCCTACCTTACATGTTTCACCCCGAAACAATTGTAACTTTTGTTACAAATTTAGACATATTGCTTATCAATGTTCATTTAAAAGATGTAGTCCACATAAATTGATTTGGGTTCCTAAAGGAACCGTAAAGAATTCCATGCAAAATGATAAGTTAAGTCAATCGATTTTTGAGACACCCAAGGTTAAATGAGTACCTAAGAATCATTCTTTTCTGTAGAAATATTTACCATCACAAGCTAGGAGCAAGAGATGGTACCTTGATAGTAGATGCTCAAGGCACATGACCGGAGATCCATCTCAACTCTCTAAGCTCACTAGCCTAGACGAAGAGTATGTCACATTCGGAGACAACAACAAAGGTAAAATCATTAGCAAAGGAACCATAGGTAACAAATCCAACTTATTGGTTGAAGATGTGTTATTGGTTGATGGCTTAAAACATAATCTTTTGAGCATTAGTCAATTATGTGATAAAGGATACATCATTAGATTTAAATCCAATGCTTGCATGATTGAAAAACCACACAAAAACACATTTATGATTGCCCTAAAACAAAATAATATATACACTATCGACATTGATGATCTTTGTAATGAAATATGTTTTTCGATTTTGAATGACGAAGTTTGGCTTTGGCATAGGAGATTAGGTCATGCTAACATGAAACTAATCTCTCAAATCTCATCTAAAGAACTTGCAAGATGTATTCCTCATATTAAGTTTATTAAAGATAATGTGTGTGATGCATGTCAACTAGGAAAATAAATAAAAGGTAGTTTTAAACCAAAGAATCAAATAATCACCTCTAAACCATTGCAATTGATCCATATGGATTTGTTTGGACTAATTGATATATTAAGCCTAGGAGGTAGCAAATACGCCATTATAATTGTGGATGATTATAGTTGATACACTTGGACATACTTCTTAGCACACAAAAGTGATTGCTTTAAGTATTTTTTTAAGTTTTGTAAACTTGTTCAAAAGAAAAAGGTTTTATAATTTCATCAATTCGGAGTGATCACAATGGCGAATTTCAAAACTGTGATTTTCAAAATTTTTGTGAATCTAATGGATACAACCATAATTTTTCTACTCCAAGAAATCCTCAACAAAATGGAGTAGTATAAAAAAAAAATAGAAATTTACAAGAAATAGCAAGAACCATGTTGAATGAACATAACCTACCCAAAGATTTTTGGGCCAAAGCTGTTAATACGGCATGTTATGTCATGAATAGGGTTCTAGTAAAACCATTACTTTCCAAAACTCCTTATGAATTATGGAACAACAAAAAACGCAAATGTTTTATATTTTAAATTTTTTGTTGTAAATATTTTATCTTGAATGAAAAAGATGCCTTAGGAAAGTTTGATGCAAAATCTGATGAAGAGATTTTTCTTGGCTATTCTTCTATTTCTAAAGCTTTTCATATCTTCAACAAAAGAACTTTGGTTATACCACCAGTCTACCAGGCGATGGTACTTTCAGGGTGCCAAGCGATGGTACCACCAGTTTGGGTGGTGGTACCACCCAGCACAGCCACTCAGGCGGTGGTATCGCCAGACTGGTTGGTGGTACCGCCCAGTGCAGGCAGTGGTACTGCCCGTGCCCGAGAAACCCAGGATAAGATATTTTTAGGCTCCAAGTTTAAATCAACTTAAAGCCTATAAATACGCCTCTCATCCTTGGTTATAAGACACAAGCACAGAGAGTTTAAATGTAAAGAAACGCTATTGCAATCTCTTGAGAATTTTTCTCCTCCACTCTAAGTTTAGAATTCTGTAAGAGAAGTGTGAGTGCTTGTAAGGGTTGTCTCCTAAACCGATGAAAAGGAGAAGAGGGGTGTAAGAAGGAGGTTGAACTTCACCTATTAAAGGAAGATTGATAGTGGATGCCGATGGCCTCGACGGAAGAGGAATCAGTGGAGTGGATATAGGTCACGATGACCGAACCATTATAATCAATTTGTATTTACTTTCTACTATTTATCTTAACTGTAAACTGTCTTTACTTGCTTTACATCCACTACGTTCTTCGGTACACTTTTAAGTTAAGTTTCTGAAATCGATTTTTAACGTAAACAGATTTTATCGTACGAAGGTTTTTTGAACCGACATTGTCACATCTTGGATTTTTTGTTTTTTTCATATCTTTCCACACATTTAGGCCAAGTAGATAAACATAATAAATAAGGAAATAGATTAATATGTCATAAATTATAATGGCAAGCAAGGAAAATAAATTTTAAATCCTAATCTTAAATATTTGATTTGATTACAGACGTAATTTTACCGCTACACTAATTCACCCCCCCTCTCAGTACTGACCCCATTCGTAACAGTTGGTATCAGAGCCCTGTTTTCTTATTTGGTTTAACACCTAAAGAGCAATGGCTCTTTTTAGCTTTCAAGAGGGTCAGTCTCTCATTCATCCTCCCTTTTTCAATGGGACGGACTACACTAATTGGAAAACTTGAATGAGAGTTTTCTTGCTTTCGTTGGATTTAAATTTATGGAATATTATCGAAAATGGTTTTCGAATGTCTTCTCTTCCAATGAACCATTGAAATGATTTGGAGAAGAAGATATTTTCTTTAAATGCTAGATCTATGAATGCTCTATTTTGCGCCTTAGATAAAAATGAATTCAATTGTGTTTCTTTGTGCGAAACAGCTTTCGATATTCGGCACATTCTTGAAATCATACACGAAGGCACGAATAGAGTTAAAGAGTCTAAAGTCAATCTTTTATTGCATGATTTTGAACTTTTTCATATGAAACCAAGCGAAACCATTGGAGACATGTACACCTGTTTTACGGATGTCGTCAATGGTTTAAAAGCTCATAGTAAAAGTTTTTCCAATCTTGAACTTGTGAATAAAGTTTTGCCCTCACTTTCTAAAACTTCATATTCGAAAATAACGGCTATTCAAGAATCAAAAATTTTGAATACTTTTTTGATCAAAGAACTTATCGGAACTCTAATGACATATGAAATGACGTGCAATGCACATAAAGAACTTGAGAACCATCTTCCAAAGGATATGAAGGATTTCGAACTAAGAACAATCGAAGACCACTCGAGTATAAGCTCAAGTGATGGTGAACTTAAACTCCTCACTAACAAATTTAAAAAGTTCATGAAACATGAATTAAAAAACAAAAAGAATGCAACTACTTGCTTTGAACGTAAGAAGAAGAACATAAATTGGGATGAATCGAGCTCCTCCGAAGATGAGGAGAAAATCAACAAAGGTGAGGTGGCAAACTATGCCTTAACGGCTTTCGACGTTGACATAATCAAAATGCCTTTAGTTTATTTTAAAATTACATAATGCTTCTCATGACTTATTTTTAATTTAATTTTAATTTAGTTAAGAAAATTAAATATTTTTTAAATTACATGTTTAATGAAAATGCAAAAATAAAATTGGATTATGCTTACCTTTCCAATGATTTTAAAAATAATCATGAAAAATACATATTTTATGATAAACAAACAAATTAATTTTGATTGAAAATATGAAATCATGCTTGATAATTTACTGCATAATGCTCATGCTTAATGAGTTTATCTTTCGAAATGATGCATGATAATTTTTTAGATTTATGGATTATCAATTTTTATGTTAATGAACGTGGCCTTTTCGGTTTTAAAAAGAATGCATGTTTTTTATTTGACATAAATGAAAAAGGCATGCTAATATGAAATCAATCACTTAAAATGAAATACTTAAAAAGGAAAATATATTATCATTGGAATTAAAATCATGAATCTACTTATATTATGAATTTTGTGAATCATGAAATTGATTTTGATGGTTTGAATTTAATAGGTTTTATCAAAATCATGATCTTGATTTCTCTAGATTTATTACATGAAATCCTTCATGAATCAAGATTTCTTACTCTTCATTCTCTTGCATTTTGAGAAAATTTTTAATGTGAATCATAAGAATTCTTATGCATGAATTGAAATCTTTTTCTCCTACATTTCCTTTTATGATTTACTAAAGAGAATATCTTTTTCGAAATTCATGACTTCAAATTTCTTTTGAATATCTTTCATTATTTGATCTCCTAAGATTTTCTTTTAATTATTTATAAGGAGGTTTTTCAAAAAGAAATCATGTCTTTTGGTATTCACATAATCTTATCTTTCATAATATGATTTTTATGCAATTCATTGTATTCATGAAATGTTTAGCTCATCACTCAATTATTTTCTTTTTGATATTCTTCATGTGATGATATAAATGCATGAAACACTCATGAAATTATTTTGATGCATGCAATGATGAAATATTCATGATGAAAAATTGTTTTGATATTTACGACTTGATTTTTCATCTTTGTTGCCTTACTTTTGTCATAATTTGAAAATTGATATAAAGGGTCTGCCCTTCTTTTTGACAATGACAAAGGGGGAGATAAAAGATGCTAACTCACACAATTCAAGAAGAAAGCAAAATTTCACTTCTCAAAAGAGAAGAAAGAACTTGCTTCTTGAACATCCCAAATTGTTAGCTTCCATATTGTAAAATAATGTAACATTTTGTTAGCTTGCGTTTTTTAAAGGAAGCAAAAATAATCGCACTTCTCAAAAGAGAAGAAATTGCTATCTTGAACATCACTAAGAATTACTAGCTTGAAATCTCAAGAAGATGCAAAAATATGCTATCTTACGCATCGCAAAGAAAAGCAAATATGCCAACTTGCACATATTTAAATTTGCTAGCTTGTATGTTGTAAAACTTGCATATCTAAAAATTGATAGCTTGCATGTTCTAATATGATATAGCATTTGCTAAATTTTTACTAGCTTGCATGATGTAGTATTTACTAAATTTTCTAGCTTACAAATTGCATGATGATAAAAATCGATATTATATTTTTTATGCAACGATTTAAACTTGTATGTTTAAACACTTGATAGTGGTACTTCTCCTTTTTGTTGATGACAAAGGGGGAGAAGTATGTTGATGTCATATATGATTTGATCATGACATCTTGCTTGGATTTTTGAATCCAAGAGTTTCTATCAATATGGCATATTGATAGGGGGAGTTTATTTAAACTCTAGGAGTTAAGGTTAACTCTGTCATCAATTTGTTGTCATCATCAAAAAGGGGGAGATTGTTGAATCTCGGATTTTGATGATGAAAACCAATTGATAAGTGTTTATGTTTTAATCTATGTTTTGAGTGACGCAGGATGCTTCGATCAAGATGAGATAATTAAAGCAGGAAAAATCATGTTGTGACAAGGGAAAACATGTCAAAAGATTGGACATCGGGCCGGAGGAACGGTCGATATATAGACAGAAGGCTTCAAGCCGTGGATTCGAGCATCAGGCCAAGAAAAGCATATATTGCGCCAAGGATATCGGAGTTGCGGAGTCAACTGGCCGATTAGACAATAGGCCGCAAGAGAGAACGATGCATCGAAGAATCGAACGAAGCGTCAAGGGACCAATGACATACCGAATAACTTGATTAATGCTTAGTATTAATTATCTAGATTGAAGTATGTTTTACATGTGCAGGATTAACTATGATAGCAAGGCATGAAGCAAAATGAAGTCTCAAAGTCAAGGACGCGATTTCGTTGGGAGTTCAAGAGTTCGTCGGAAGTCCGGACGTTCGTCGGAAGTTCTAGCGGAACCGATCGAGAAGTCTCAGAGCTTGCCAGAGAAGCTCATCGGAACTCACCAAGAAGATCGTCGTGAAGTCCAGGAGCTTGCTGGGAGTCCGCCGAAACATTACCGAGAGATCGTCGGAAGTTCACTAGAAGATCGCCGGAAGCTCGCCAAAAGAAATCAGACTTATCTTCCTCAAATTATGTCTTAGATTTAATAGTTAGCACGTAATTGAGATTAGATTTGGGCCAACCCAATTAGAGGCCAGTTGGGCTCATGTAAAGACAGTGTTGGGCCCAATAAGAGGCCCAAATAGTGCCCCGAAAGGTGACACCATTGTGGCACAGTCTTTGAGATTATGTCAGACGATGGTACCACCAGCCTGGGTGATTATACCGCCCCTAGCAGGGTGCCAAGCGATGGTACTACCCAGCATAGCCCCCTAGGCGGTGGTACCACCAGACTGGGCGGTGGTACCTCCCAGCGTAGTGTCAATGTTAGACTAATACTGGCGGTGGTACCGCCCATGCCCAGGAAACCCAGGATGATATGTTTTTAGGCTTCAAGTTTGAATCAACTTAAAGCCTATAAATACCCCTCTCATCCTTGGTTAAAAGACATAAGCACAAAGACTTTAAAAGTAAAGAAACGCTGCTGTAATCTCTTGAGAAATTTCCTCCTCCACTCTAAGTTTAGAATTCTATAAGAGGAGTGTGAATACTTGTAAGGGTTGTCTCCTAAACCCGTGAAAAGGAGAAAAGAGGTGTAAGAAGGAGGTTGATCTTTGCCTATTAAAGGAAGATCAATAGTGGATGTCGATGGCCTCGATGGAAGAGGAATCGACGGAGTGGATGTAGGTTGCGACGACCGAACCACTATAAATCAGTTTGCATTTACTTTCTGTTATTTATCTTAATTGTAAACTGTCTTATTTGCTTTACATCCACTACGCTCTTCCGTATGCTTTCAAATTAAGTTTCCGAAATCGGTTTTCAACGTAAATAGATTTTATCGAACGAAGGTTTTTTTAACCGACATAATTTTACTGCTGCACTAATTCACCCCCCCTCTTAGTGCCGACCCCATTCCTAACAACCATGCAATATAATGATGATGTTTCATGCAATGTAAGGCTACTTTATCATTCATGAAGTGATAAAATGGTACATTAAATATCTTAATGGCTTGAAATGTGTTATGGCATGATTACTTGTAAACATTTTATCATGCTTGATTTTGTATCAAAATGTTATGATGATGTATCATGAGCTTAACTTGCTATTTACAATTGATACCATAATGAATTGTCATCTTGCTAGATTCCACATGTGTATCATCTTTCAAAATTTGAAAATCGATACGTGGTATCATATTTTGAATTGGTGAATTATGATGTTGTACATGTTGATAAGTTTAAATGAATATAACTTATCAATTTGATGCTTAATTTCAAAGGCCTTGAATTCAAGAGTGTTTTTTCTCAAGTATGGCATATATATAGGGGGAGTTAAGGTTAACTCGGTCACCAATTGGTTATCATCATAAAAAAGGAAGAGATTCTTGAATCTCAAATTTTGATGATGAAATCAATTAGTAAATTGTTTGACCTAATCTATGTGTTGAGATAAGTATACAGGATTAACTACGATAGCGATAAGGCATAAAGTAGATGATGGGCCCAAGTCAAATATTCAAACGATGTATCGAAAGTATGTCGAGAGCTCGCAGAGAGTTCATCGGAAGATCGCCAAGAGTTCGTCGGAAGTTCGCCGAAAGTTTGTCGGAAGATCATCGAGAGTTCGTCAGGAGTTCACCGGAAGCTCATCGGAAGACTCACCAAGAAGTTCACCAGAGGTTCGTCGAGAGAAAAATTGACATACCGGACTAATTACTTTCCTTAATCGTAGTTAGAATAATAGTTATGTTAGGATCGGGAGGTAATCCCACTAACTCAGCTAAGAGCCAATTGAGCCTTTAACAGGGTTGAATTGGGTCGTTGAACAACCCATTCAGCACCTGAAGTCTCGGCTGGCGGTGACACTACCTAGGATACAGCCTTCCAAGTGGTCTTGGTGGTGGTACCATCGACAGTTAATGTTGTCAGGCGATAGTACCACTAGAGCTCGGTCTTTGAGCTCTGTCAGGCGGTCATAGACTAAGCGATGGTATCGCCTAGTGTTAGTCTCCAGGTGGTAGTACCGCCCAATAATGACGGTGGTACCGTCAATACCCCGAAATTCAGGGATGTGATATTTTTTTGCTCTAATTCAGAAGCCATTGGGGCCTATAAATAACCCACCCTTTTCTGAATGAAAGAGTACAAAAGTGTTAAGGGTTATCTCCTAAACCCGGTAAAAGAAGAAAGAGTTGTAAAAGGTGGTTGGTCTTCGCTAATTGAAGGAAGACCATTAGTGGATGCGGTGACCTCGACAGAGGAGGAATCTGAAGTGGATGTAGGTCACAACAACCGAACTACTCTAAATTCTTGTTTGCATTTCTATTATTATCATTTACTTACTTTGTAATTATTTCACTTTTTCCTTACCTAGCTTTCACTACTTTACGAGTAAATATGCCTTTAAGTCATTTTTCAAGATTGCCTTTCAATGAACAAAAAGTTTTTTAAAACCAATAATTTTTCTATTGCATTAATTCACCCCCCCCTCTCTTAGTGCCACTCTTGATCCTAACAATAAGTTCTTCAAGCAGAAAATTATTTAGGTACTTTGCTTCTTGAATGAAAGTTACTTTTGGATCCCAGTTTTTAGGAAGAGAACAGAATAGTATTTTAACAAGTTCAAGATTCGAAAAACTTTTACCAAGTGCTTTTAAACTATTGATGATATCCGTAAAACAAATATACATACCTTCAATGGTTTTGTTCATTTCATATGAATCAATTCAAAATCATGCATCAAAAAATTAACTTTAGAATCTTTAACTCTACTTGTGGCTTTGTGTGTGACTTCAAGAGTGTGCCAAATATCATGTGTAGTTTCACAAGTCAAAATACAATTAAACTCATTTTTATCCAAAGCGCAAAATAAAGCATTCATAGCTTTCACATTTTAAGAAAATATTTTTTTCTCAAAGTCATTCCATTCATTCATAGGTTTAAAGAGGGTTTAAAAACCAAGTTCAATGATATTCCATAAATCAAAGTTCAAAGAAAGCAAGAAAACTCTCATCCGAGTTTTCCAATAAGTGATAGAAAGACTCTCTTAAAAGCAAAAAAAAATCATTTCTCTTGGGTGTTAAACTAAACAGAGAAAAACGTAGCTTTGATACCAATTGTTAGGATCGAGTTAGTATTAGGATCAAGAGCACTAAGAGGGGAGGGGTGAATTAGTGCAGCGGAAAACTTTCAATGTTTAAAACTGCGTTCGTACGACAAAGCCGATTTCAGTAGAAAAGTCGATTCGTAAATTTCTTTAACTTAAGATTAGGCAAGAAGCAGTTAAAATAAATCTGTTAAGGCAGTTTACAATTGTGATAGAAATCAGAATGTAAACGCAAACTGAAATACGATGTTCGTACGAGAAAAGCGATTTACGTCTAAATATGATTCGGAAAATACTGAGCTTGGAAACGTAATCGTAAAAGCATAAAAGGCAGTAAGCTATGAAGGAGGTTTGCAGTAAGGATAATTAGCTCAAAGTAAATGCAAACCAGAGAAGATGAGAGTTTACAGTGGTTCGGTCAATCGTGACCTACATCCACTCCTCCGATTCCTCTTCCGTCGAGGCCACCAGCATCCACTAACGATCTTCCTTTACTAGGCGAAGATCAACCTCCTTCTTACACCCCTCTTCTCCTTTTACTGGGTTTAGGAGACAACCCTTACAAGCACTCACTCTCCTCTCTTAAACAAAATTCTAACACTTAAGCTAGAGGAGGGAAATTCTAGAGATAGTAGCAGTGTTTTCTCTCTTTTAATCTTTCTGTGCTTGTGTCTTTTACCCAGGGATTGGAGGGGTATTTATAGGCTCCAAACCAGTTTGAATTTGGAGCTCAAATCTGTCATCTCCCGAAATTTCGGGGTCTGGCAGTTGCACCGCCTGACTGGGCTCGAAGACTGAGCCTCTAGGCGGTGCCATCGCTTGTCAAGGGCGGTTGCACCGCCTGACTGGGGCGGTTGCACCACCCAGCCAGAGCTCGGAGACCGAGCTCAAGCGGTTGCACCGCTGTCAAAGGCGGTTGCACCGCCCAGTCTCGCTCGAAGACTGAGCCCTGGCGGTGCCACCTCTGGCTGGTGATCTGGGTCCGAATGGTTTGATCCATTCGGCCCAATTTGATTCTTTCAAGGGCCCAATTGCACCTAGATTAAGTTAATGGGATCACCTCCCAATTCTAACTTAATCATCGTGCTAACTACGACAATTCTTAAGACTTTTACTATAGCTTGCTCCTGTGCGTCAATCGCTTTTTCCGGCGAGCTTCCGGTGAACTTCCGACGAACATCCGACGGACCTCCGATGATGCTCCTGCGGACTTCCGACAAACTCCTAGACTTGCGACGATCCTCTTGGTGAGTTCCGACGAGCTTCTTTTGGCAAGCTCTTGGACTTCTCGGATTTGTTCTCGCAAAACCTCTGACGACCGTCCGGACTTCCGTCAAGCTCTCGAACTTCCAACGTGATCATTGTCCTGACTCCAGCGCAACTCCTGCTATATGTCTTACTTTCATCGTAGTTAATCCTGCACATGTAAAACAAAACTTCGATCGAGACAATTAATCCTAAGTAATTAAATAAGTTGTCCGCCATATCATTGGTCCCTCGACGCTTCGTCCGATTCTTCGGCGCATCGTCCTCTCCTGCAGCCTATTGTCCAATCGGCCAGTTAACTCTATAACTCTAATATCCTTGGTGCAATACCTGCTCTTCTTGGGCCGATGCCCAAGTCCACGGCCCGAAGCTTTCTGTCGATACGTCGACCGATCCATCGGCTCGACGTCCAATCTTCTGACATGTTTCTCCGGCACAACATGATTTTTCCTGCTTTAATTGTCTCATCCTGATCGAAGCATCCTGCGTCACTCAAAACACAGATTAAAATATAAACACAATTATCAATTAGTTTCATCATCAAAATACGAGATTCAACAGTTAGCACTAAGAGGGGGGGTGAATTAGTGCATATATAAAATTATGTTGATAATTTGAAACTTTGTATGATAAAACCATATCAAAAAGTGTTTTAACTTTAAAAACATTAGTAAGAGTGTGCAGCTAAAGTAATGAGGAAGTAAAGTAGTTGCAAAGTAAGTAAATGGTAGCGAAGAAAGAAAGCACACCAATTTATAGTTGTTCGGTCGTCGTGACCTATATCCACTACCGATTTATCTTCCATCGAGGCTATCGGCATCCACTAACGGTCTTCCTTTAATGAGCGAGGACCAACTACTCTTACAACTCTGTTTTCTTTTTGACAGGCTCAGGAGAGAACCTTTACACCCCCACTCACTCCTCTCTTAAACGAAAATCAACACTTAGACTAGAGGAGGAGAATTCTCACAAGATTACAATAGAGTTTTCCCATGTTTTTGTTCTCAATTATTATCTTTGCTAAATAGGGATGAGAGGAGTATTTATAGGCCCCAAATGGATTCAAACTTAGAGCCAAAACCAATCTCATCTCGGGTCTATGGGGTACTGGTGATACCATCATTAGTACTAGGTGATACTACTACCTGACACTCTGATACTAGGTGGTACGATCGCCTAATCTGGTGGTCCTATCACTTGACAGAGCCTCAAAGACTGGGCTCTAGCGGTACCACTACTTGATAGGGCGATACTACCGCCTGACAACATTAACTAACGGTGATACCACCGCCTAGTCTGGTGATGGGACATAAAGAGAAATAACTTTTGTATATGAACAAATACTAGTAGGCCATAACATGCAACGGAATTAAATGGAACCACAATCAAATAGAACATCAAGATATATGTGGAAAACCTCTCCAATGTGAAGGGTAAAAACTACGGGGCAAACTAGAGATAATCTACTATAAGAATAATAAATATACAAATCTTAATCTCTTGCCCAAAACCCTAGCAACAATCACAAGAAAATAACTGGAATACAAGGATCACACCACTGTGCATAATATCTAAATTCTCCCCAAGTAATCACAGCAAGAATATACTGTAGATCTGATCTAACCTAAGATGAGAATACTGCCTAGATAATTGAGAATAGTCTATCTGCGTTATTCTTGTTTTCTTCCCCTTCTTTCTCTTATTTTCCTGCCCTTTTCTCTTAATTTTGGAATCAAGTTGCTACAGCAATCTCTCCACATTGCTGTAGTTTTTCTCCCCTAAAAATGCAGCCACCTTATCTCAAAACGCAGCCACCACACCCTCCTAATATTGATCTAGGGTTAGGTCAAAGGTGTGCGGGTTGTGGGCTGATAAAGGCCACCATGGGCTGAACCCACTATGGGCTGTCAGCCCAACAACCTCTTCCTTCAGCCCATAAGGGAGGTTGTCCCATGACTCTTCAATGTAAAGTCATGCTGATCAGCTATTAGCATATCTCATGTCTTTCTTTTGGTAAGGTCTTCATTCTATTTGGTAGTAGTACCAAATCATAAGTGTGGTTCTTCTTAGTAACATCTATCTCTTCCTGCATAGCAATTAACCACTTCTCTTTCTACTCACTTTCAACTGCTTCCTGGTAACTCTAATTCACCTGCATTAGTAAGCATCACATACTCATTTGTAGAGTATCTTCTGGAAGGTTGACGTTGTCTAGATGATCTTCTCAACTGAGGTTCTGCTAGAAGTTGCTCTCCAACTTCTTGCTCTACATGTCCTGCAAGTAGATCAACATCAAGCTCTACACCATCTTCCTACGCATCTCCCCCATCACCATGATATACTGGAGGAGAAACTGGGTTATAATTTTCTAATCCTTCTGTAGAAGTTTTGGTTGGTGTCTTCTTCTTCAAATCTTCAAAGGTTTGATCCTCAAAGAAGACCACATCTCTACTCCTGAACACCTTTTGCTTTTCTAAATCCCAAAGCCTATAACCAAAATGATCATGTAAGTAGCCAAGAAAAATACATTCTTTAGTCTTACCATCCAGCTTGGACCTCTTATTATCTAGAACATGTGCAAATGCACGATAACCAAACACTCTCAAATGCTTATAGGAAACATCACCATATATGCTCTATATTATCACTATCTAGGGTTGTGCATAGTGACAAGTTGATCACATCAACTGTAGTTCTCAAAGCCTCATCCCAAAATCTTTTGGATAGCTTGGCCTGTGAAAGCATATATTTGATCTTTTCTATGATGGTGCGGTTCATCCTCTCTGCAATTGCATTATGCTGAGGTGTACTAGGAACTGTCATCTCATTTTGGATCCCATGTGACATGCAATAATCATTAAACAATCTTATATACTCACCACTATTATATGATCTTATGCATTTCAATTACCTTTTTGTCTCCCTTTCAACCCTAGTATGAAACTCTTTGAAGACATTAATCACTTGATCTTTGATCTTCAAAGCATAGGCCCAAACTTTCTTAGAAAAATCATCTATAAAAGTGACAAAATAAAATATACCACTTATACCAAGAACATCAACAGATCTACCAGGAGTTTTTGTCCTCAAAGGACCACATATATATAAACACGGTCTAAGGCATGCATTTTTCTAGATAAAGCAGGACTAGCAAATGAAACTCTGCATTGTTTACCAGCCAAATAATCAATACAAGAGTTCAAATTTGTATCTCTAAGGTCTAGCAATACCTATCTCTTGGAAAGAACTTGCAGCCCCCCTTCTCGCTCATGTGTCCTACTTGCCTATGCCACAACTCCATGCTGAAGTCTTTCTCTGTAGTATTTAACTGCTCACCACAAACATTGGCCTGCAACCTGTACAAAGTATGACATTTCTTTCCACTAGCCACAATAATAGAACCCTTATTGAGCTTACATTGCCCTTTGTGAAATCTGTTATCATAGTCTTCATCATCTAGCCTTCCAACTAAAATTAAATTCAGTCTCAAGTTAACCACATGTCTCATATCCTTATGCACTAACTTATAGCCAAGGTTGGCCTTTAAATGGATATCACCCATGCCAATTATGTCTACCATGCCATAGTTGCTCATCTTGATAACACCAAAATTTTTAAACTTGTATATAGTAAAAAACTCCCTCCGTGGTATAGCATGATAAGAAGCACTTGTGTCAATCACCCACTTAAGATTCTGACACACATAAGAAAAAATATCATTAGAATGAGATAAAATCAAATAATCACCACCCTGCACTGTAGTTGTGATATTATCCATTGACTCTGTAGACTCCACTTCTTTTCCCTTTTTCTTGCTCTTCTTAGGTTGCTTACATTGGTTCTTGTAATGTCTTTTCTCACCACAATTATAGCAAACAATATATTTTCTTGATCTTGACTTGCTCCTACCCATGTGTGAATTGCTTCTAGACTTTGACCTTCCTCTGTTCTCTAAGATAAGTGCTTGTGAATCATTCTGAGATATTACTGAATTCTTTCTTCTCAACTCATTCAACAAACTGCTTATTACTTGACTCATGGTAAGAATACCATCTAGCGCAGAATTACTGAGGAAAATCACCAGTGTCTCCCAACTTTCTGGTAATGAACTGAGAAGTAACAATACATGTAACTCATCATCAAGAGACATTTTCATAGAGGATAACTGGTTAGTAATACTCTGCATTTCATTTAAATGCTCAGCAATAGAAGCACCTTTTCTATATTTTAGGTTCATAAGTTTTTTAATCAAAAAAGCTTTGTTACCAGCCGTTTTTCTTTCATAGAGGCCTTCTAATTTTTTCCAAAGAGAATATACAAAATTTTCAGTAGAAACATGGTGAAAGACACTATCATCAAGCCACTATCGAATAAACCCAACTATTTTTCAATCTAACCTCTTCCACTCATCATCTGTCATAGTTGTGGGTTTTGCACTATCCCCCTACAAAGGTTCATACAAATCTTTGCAATACAAGAGATCTTTCATTCTTGGTTTTCATATCATCCAATTATTTTCATTTAAACTAATCATACGAGAAACATTATTGGCCTCCATGTTCAAATATAAAAATTAAATCACCATAACTCTGCTCTGATACTAGTTGATTGGATATAAAGAGAAATAACTTTTATATATGAATAAATACTAGCAGGTCATAATATGCAGTGGAATTAAATGGAACCACAATCAAATAGAACACCAATATATAAATGGAAAACCCCTCCAATGTGAAGGGTAAAAACCACGGGGCAAACTAGAGATAATCTATTATAAGAATAATAAATATACAAATCTCAATCTCTTGCCCAAAACCCTAACAACAATCATAAGAAAATAACTGGGATACAATGATTATGCCATTATGTATAATATCTAAATTATCTTCAAGTAATCACAGCAAGAATATATTGTAGATCTGATTTAATCTGATCTAACCTGAGATGAGAACACTGCTCAAATGATTGAGAACAGTCTCTCTGCATTGTCCTTGTTATCTTCCCCTTCTTTCTTTTGTTTTCCTATCCTTTTCTCTTAATTTTAGAATCAAGTTGTTGTTGTAATCTCTCCATATTGCTGTAGTTTTTCTCTCCTAAAAACATAGCCACCTTGTCTCAAAACGTAGCCACCACACCCCCCTAATATTGATCTAGGGTTAGGTCAAAGGTGTGTGGGCTGTGGGCTGATAAAAGCCACCATAGGTTGAACCCACGATGGGCTATCAGTCTAATATCTGGGTGGTACCATCGCCTAATCTAGGTGGTACCACTACCCAATCTGGGTGGTACCACCGCCCAGACCTCTTGGGAGGCTAAGCCTCAAGCGGTTCCACCATTTAGCATCGCTCCAAGTGGCCGAGTGGGCCATCCATCCGGCCCAACTCAACCCTAACTTAGGTTTAATGGGCCCCTAATTGAGTTGGCCTAATTCCAACCCAATTACAACTTAAAACTACTTCGATCTAGATAATTATTACAAACCATTAATCACATGTTATCCGGCATATCATTGGTTCATCAATGCTTTATCCAATCCTTTGGTGCATTATCCTCTTTTACGGCCTTTTGCCCAATCGACATATTGACCTCCGCAACTCTGATCTCCTTAGTGCAATGTCCGCTCTTCTAGGCCCAATGCCTGAACTTATAGCACGAAGCCTTCTTCTAACACATCGACTGATCCTCCGGCTCGACGTCCAATCTTCTAACATGTTCCACTCTGGCCCAATATTAATTCTTCCTACTTTAATTGTATATTCATGATCAAAGCTAGTTTTGCATTACTCAAAATGTAGATTAGATTATAAACTCTATCAATTGGTTTCATCATCAAAATCCGATATTCAATACGTCTGATTCCTCCTGCTTTAATCGATTTGTCTTTTCTGATCGAAGTTAGTCCTACATCACTCAAATCGTAGATTAGATCGTAAACTCATCAATTGATCTTATCATCAAAAGTCGAGATTCAACGTTAGAACCAAAGAAGACCACTCGAGCAAAAGCTCAAGTGATGATGATGACTTGGCACTCCTTACAAGAAAATTTAAAAAAAAATTATAAAAAGGAACAAAACATATCTTGTAAAACAAGACACTAAGAACAAAAACGAATCAAAAACAAACCTTGAGGAGGTAGCCTCAAGGTTAAGGGCTACATAGACTCGAGTTTCTAGTCCAATGTCGATGGTAGCAAGTCAAACTCAGGGTATGTGTTCACCCTGAATGGAGAAGCAATAAGTTGGAAGAGTTCCAAACAAGACACTACTGCTGACTCAATCGAAACAGAGTAAATTGCTGTGGTAGAAGCAACAAAGGAGGGAGTCTAGATGAAGGAGTTCATCGCAAATCTAGGAGTCATGCCGAGTAGCGAGGAGCCGATTCCCTTACATTGCAATAATAATGAGGAGATTGCTTAAGGTAAGGAATCCAGGTATTATCAAAAGTCCAAGCAGGTTTTGAGAAGGTTCACTTGATTAGAGATATCGTAGCCCGTGGTGATGTTGTAGTGGAAAAAGTTTCATCCGAAGAAAATATCGCAGATCCACTAACAAAACCGCTATCTCATTTTTGAGTGTCACATGGGTCTAATAGGAATCAAGCACATAGGTGAATAACTTTAGGTCAAGTGAGAGATTGTTAATTACAAGTGTCTTACAAGTCAATCACGTGATGATGGCACGTGTGACATGATGCATAGTCTTTTTAATTATTATTATTATTATATTTTTCTCACTTTATATTTGGATGATGAATTATTGTGATGTCCTTGGATCTATGTAATGGGAATTGAATCATTATGATTATGATATCATAATAATAAGACTAATTTATCTATAAACATAAACTCTAAATATTCTTGGTCATACGTTACTCAGAGAGATATCGATATAGTTGGACAAATCAGTATATTATATACCTATCCATATAATAAAGGCTGTCGGTCTTATAACTGCTTGTATGGGAATACTAGAGATATAGTGCAGTTGCTCATTGGAGAACGAGTTCATTAAATAATTCACTTATAGAATATTAGATAATTAATAATACCTCATCATTAGACAATGATTCTGTAGTCCAAATTGTGTATCTAGTTCTTAGACTTGAGATATCAAAGATACTTTATTTGAGTGCTCCATTCTTTGATACCAGATTTATAAGTTTGGAACTCAAGTTTAGTATAGTTGGTCATTAGAAATGACAACCAACCTTATGAAGATAATTGGGTGTCAATAGAGGATCATTCACTCTCGGTATCATACGAGAAATATCCTATGTGTTCTTACACAAACAAATCTCTAGCCAAGATCAATCGGATTGAGAGATAATGAGTTGTCCGAAAGAATCAAATTAAAACGAGACTTGAGTAGATTTCATGTAGGCCTGACAACACCATACCTGGTATATAATATCTGGAACATTAGATAGATGAAAGACTATATCAATAACTCGTGTTATGAAAAAAATTGGCTCGTAGCCTTACGCCACATATAGGAGGAGTTCTTTATCCCTTTGAATCAAGAAAAAGATGACGACTTCATTTTTTCTTACGTAGATTCACTTCTCGGTCTATGCCTATCTAAGGGCGAAGGATGGGAGCTTACCGACGGGGAGTTCATGATAATAGAAGATAAGATTTTCCCAACTATACGAGGAAATCTCTCTATTCTATTGAGGGAAATCCTCTATTCTATTGAGGAAAATCTTCTCTCCTAATTTGTATAAATAGGAGAGGAATATGTTAATGTATTCAAGCTAAAGTTATTTCAATAAAGCTTCTTCACTTCTTCTTCAATAAAACTTTTTTATTTTTTATTCTTTTTATCATGGTATCAGAGCCACTTGCCTACTAGAGCAAGCTCTCGACTCAGCTTCTCCACCTCCGGTGGCAAAAGAAAACGTCAGGCCATCGGTGCGATAAATCTTTCCTCCTTGGCGAACGACAACTATCTTCTCCACCCTTTCGATGTGGCATCTCTAGTGCTACACTCACCAGTACTGCCCCACCTTTTCTCTTTTTTGTTGTAGCCTTCTTCTTTATTATAGCATTGTTGCAGCTTCCTCCTCTTTTGTAACTTCCTCCTCTATTGTACCTCTATTGTAACTTTCTCCTCTCTCCTCTACTGCACCTCTACTATAGCATTGCTATAGCTTTTTATATTACTGTAGCTTTCTCCTCTACTACAGTCGTCACCGTCGCAATCGCAACAACTGCAGTAGCATGCTCTTGCCCTTCTCACGAAGACTCTAGCTCATAAATCATTCTTTGCATCAATCCAAGATTGATATCCTTGACAGGAGCATCATATTGCGGGGGCATGATAGAAGATAAGATTTCCTCAGCTTTTTATATTACTGCAACTTTCTCCTTCGTTGCCGTCGCAATCGCAACAACAGCAGCAGCATGCTCTTGCCCTTCTCACGAAGACTCTGGCTCGTAAATCATTTCGTAAATCATTCTTTGCATTAATCCAAGATTGGTATCCTTGACAAGAGCACCATTTTGCGGGAGCATGATAGAATATAATATTTTTTCAACTATATGAGGAAATAAATAGGAGAGGAATTTGTATAAATTGGAGAGGAATATGATGAGGCGCACCTCGTGATGGAGGAGCACATGCAGCGGAAGCTGTTCGACAAAATCGAGGAGGTCGCGGAGAGCAGGCGGAGATCAGCGACGATGACCTGCATAGGATGCCGTACCTCAAGGCGGTGATCATGAAGGGGCTGAGCCAGCACCCTCCGGCCCATTTTCTCCTGCCGCACATGGCATCGGAGGGCGTGAGCATCAACGGCTACCTGGTACCCAGGGGCGCCTCGGTCAACTTCACAGTAGCGGAGATGGGGTGGGACGAGAAGTTGTGGGCACGGCCAGAGAGGTTCTTGGCGGGCGGAGAAGGCGAGGAGGTGGGCACAACGGGGGGCCGGGAGATCAAGATGATGCCGTTCGGGGTGGTGAGACGGATAGGACCTCTTGTTCGTCGTGGCCAATCTGTTGAGAGAGTTCGAGTGAAGCCTGTGGAAGGGGAGTAGGACCTATCAGAAACCCGGGAGTTGACCGTGCTGATGAAGCATCGTTTGCGATCTCGGATTAGTCCAAGAAGTAAATAGATTGCCATGTCAGTAATGATTCCGTGGTAATTTAGTCTTATAATATGCATACGATTCAGAATGCTCTTAATAAGATTTAGAGAAAATCTAAAAAAAATTACAGGAAAATTTGATTAATGTGAATTCTATTTAGTGAATATAAATAGCATTTCGAAATAGTTGAAATCATCAAAGCTAGTTTATTTCAATCCATAATATTGCATCTGTCAGCATGATACAATGTATTGCAAGCAGCAGCAATGCTACTATAATCATCAACATTAATGGAGCCAAGTATTTAGTTCTCATCCATTGCCCAACTGCTCTTCTCCTTTGGGCCGGTAGGCCCTTCTTCCCGAAGAACTTCATCGGGAAGACTATTGATGATGCTCTCCAACCTGGACCTGAACTTCCCAGGAAGCAGCTTCTCCACTTTCTTGAGCTCGTTCGAGATGTCAGAGCTTATCTTCGGCCCCCACTCCCTCATGTAGTTCAGCCATGCAGGCTCTGTGACCGCCGACCCCATGTACTCCGCCGCTACCACCTCGAAGCTCCTCCCGCTATCGATGCTGTTACCTTTCGCAGTGTCATTCCTGATGCCAATACCCAGTTTGGAATTCCCTTGTAGGACAAGGCCTGGCTTCGAGTACATAGCATGGCCATGCAATGAAGAATACCCCACGGGCTTGTTCCCCCCCTGGAAATCGAGCTGGGAAGCATCCACCCAAGTGCCTGAGCTGTGCTCGGCAAAATAGAGCCTCCGTAGCTCGCCGGTGAAGTTGCTTATCCTTAGTGTCAAGTGCTCCCAGTCACCCACATGCTCTCCTATCTTCCCCAGTGACACGTTGAACAGCCCCACCTTGGCTTTTGCAGGCCCATTGAATGGATAGAAGATCCATATGACGACGTCGGTGAAGGTCGCGCCGAGCATCGGTTTGATGTGTAGGTACAACTTCGTGCTGGAAATGTCTCCTTTCATGATCTTATTCTTCTGGCCGTCATCGGCCGGAAGATCTATCCAGTAGGTGCCGTCGTTGGAGTCTCCCTGGGGAAGGTTCGAACCACCGGAGTCTATAGGAGTAGGATTCTGGTTTCCTTTCTGGTATAGCAGCGCACCGTTGTCGAAGAACCAGCTTACAGATGAGGGGAAGTAGATCTCATCCGGGTGGAAGTAAATCCATGGTGAGTAAGCTTGCATGAGGGCCTCCACTTGACGAAGGTTCGGCATGGAAGAGAAGTTGGCCTTCCTGTTCTTCAAACAAGACAATGGTGCAGAAATCGCAGCTCCATTTGCTCGGGCTATGAATGTTCCAACCGACACACCGAGGGCATTGATGCCCCTTGTAGCGGGCCTTAAGCTATCCACACTGAATCCATCAGTGCTCCATATGTATGCATCGCTCTCCGGCTCGTCGGTCAGGTCGCTCCTCACGCATCTGACTTCCTCGACCGAAGGCTTCTCCGATGAGTTCGTGACGACAAGGCCGACAGCATGGTATCCTTCAGGTGGCGTCGGCAGCCAGAAGTAGCCACGACCTTCTTGATTGATGTTAGATGACTCGCTGCTCCAAACAAGGGTGTAGTCCGATGGCTGCGCGAGCGTGTCACCGTCGCCGGAGTCTCTCCCGACCAGAACCCAGCCAAACAGAGGCTGGTTGTTCGGTTGGGCATAGTAGCCCAGCACCGAGAAGCCACTGGGGACTGTCGAAGGTTTGAAGAAGGTTGCACCGAGGCCATCTTGGCCGCCTTCATGGGTAGCCCAAACTTGCGTGAACGTGGAGACTTGGCACACCTCCAGGCCTCCAAGATCTATTATCCCCTGAGCAAATTCCCCGCCTAGAAGCCAACATCAAGGAAACAAAAGCTTAAGCATGCGATGGAAGAAGAAATGAGGTTTCCTGTGTGGTTAATTACCTGGTGGCCAAGATGGTAACGGAGATGGAAGCTTAAAGGATGTTTGGATTGGGAGAGATTTCCTCCTCCTTGAAACAGAGAGGTCTCTGGTGGTTGGGAAGGGAATACAGTTCCCCATGACGCTTCCTGTGGCCTGTGGTAAGCTTGCTGTAGTTTGGGAGGGAAAGGGCCGGGTGGCAGATGCTGGAATATAAGGAGGTGGGAGTAAAGGTATTAGTTGCGAATTGTGTCCTTGCAGGGCCGTAAACTTGTGATTTGGACCACTGCCTCAATGCCGATAACTCCGAATAAGAAAGCGAAGTGGTTGAAACGTGCAAGGAAGTATGCATGCTCTCAAGTTAGACTTTATCTTAAGGGTTGGGCAAAGCTACAACTTAGCTTCTATTGAAGCTTTAAGCTTTCTTGCCTTTGGAACTCCTACTTGGTACAGGAGTTTAATTGGATGGGCAGTGTTTGGTAGTAGATCACCAATAGATATGCCTTCAAACTAATGGGTCTTAGTTGATAACGTAGTGATAGGGAGAGCAATGATGTAAGTATCACTCTACTGACCCACTCAACTGTCGACTGCCACCGAGGCACGAGACATGCATGGAAGAACCCGTGCCCCTCCCCTATAGCCATCAGTAACAGAACAACCTGTGCCCCTCCCCTATAGCCATCAGCAACAGCATGATCCTCCGGCCCCTGTACGTCTCAATCTCCGAAGGGTCGCTCGAGTCGACCACAGGGTGTATTAATTCCTGATAGTAAGGCTCATCCCCTATTTTACCCTTGCGCAAGCAACCTATCAACCCTCGTCAACCATAATTGTGAGAAGGCTCGCATGCTTGGAAGCTAAGTAAGAAGCTCTCCTTTCTAAGCTTCGACTAGCATGAGAACTCCACATACAAGAGTCGGAGATGTGCAACAACTCGTAGCTAATTGTTAGACAGATCAACACAAGTTATGAAGCCCGAGACATCGCCATGGCGAGATACTTGGCTGAGGTATGGATTGGCCCATTTCTTCCATTGTCTTATTATGCAGAGGATTCCCCAAGTAAACAACACCTAAGCAGACACATTGGCCAAGCTAGCCTTGGCTCGGCCAGCTGGAAGGAACCACCCAATGGTCAAGGTTCTCCTCGCTCGAACAATCGAAGCTCAGGACATTACAACCATGGAGCCCGAGGAAAGCTTGATGGACAAAATTTTGTGTTACAAGAAGAATGACACATTACCCAATGAGCCCATTGCAGCACAATGACTTCGATGTACCCAAGCCTGGTATTGCATCCTCACTGATTAGTTATACTAAAAAGTGTTTAGCCAATCGCTCCTTCGATACCTATTGCCACTCGAAGTCGAGAGAGTTCCAACCGAAGTACATGAAGGAATCTATACGGAGCACATAGGAGGGCGCACCCTAGCCTTCAAAGTTCTCTGGCAAGGCTATTATTGGCCTACCATGTGGAAGGATGAAGTTGCCTATGTGCAAAAGTGCCAAGAATGCCAAAGGCACATGTGGGTGTAGCATCAACTGGTGGTCCCATTGAGCCCCATCAATAATGCCTAGCCATTCACCAAGTGGGAGATAGACCTCCTAAGCCCTTTTTTGCCTGCATTAGACCAGTGGAGATTTCTCATCATAGGAGTAGACTACTTCACTAAGTGGATGGAGATCGAACCCTAAGCATCAATCTCGAAGAAGTAGATGGAGGGATTTAGTTGGAAGAACATAATAACCACGTTTACATCCCAAGAGGCCCTCATCATAGACAACGAAACATAATTCAACAACTCAAAATTCAAAGAATTCTATTAAGCTTATGAGATTTAGCTAAGGTTCAACTTGATGGCCCACCCTTAAACCAATGGCTTGGCTAAAGTCACCAATTAAGTCGTCTTGGAAGGCTTGAAAAAGAGGGTGATGGTGGCGAAGGGCACTTGGGTCAACGAGCTCCCGAGTATACTATGGGCATCTCGAACCACTCTCAAAATTAGCTCGGGCGAGTCCCCTTTTGGCTTAGCTTATGGTGCCAAGGTGGTCCTTCAGCTTGAAATCGTTTTCCCTACTCCCTGAGTCGAGAATTTTGATAAAGCCGCATCTGAGGAGGGACTTCGAGTCAGGCTAGATCTGATTGGAGAACTCAGGGCCAAGGCACACCTTCGAACCTTGAGGTATAAGAAAGCGGTAGCTAAGCTCTACAACCTTCATATCTAATCATGACAAGTTGGAGTGAGAGACCTAGTCCTTCCGAAGGTTGAGGTCAGCAACCCAATAGGCTTCAAAGGAAAATTGGTGTTTTTTGTAGGAATAAGACCTACTATGGCAGAACAAGTCGTTATGGTGGAACAAGACCTGCTATGGTGAAGCTCGCTATGATAGAGCCCTAAACCCACTACAATAGATGAGCGAAGGCTTGTTATGGCAGAATAAGACCCGCTATGGCGGAGCCCTAATCCCACTATGGTGGAAGCCACTACAACAAAAGCCTATTATGGTAGGGCTCTAAACCAACTATGATGGATGAATGAACTATGGTAGAACAAGACCTGCTATGGCGGAACAAGGCCCGCTATGGTGGAGCCCTAATCTGACTACGACGGAGGAACGAAGGCCTGCTATGGCAAAATAAGGCCCGCTACAATAGAGCCCTAAATCCACTACGATGGACGAATGAAGGCCTATTATAGCAAAACAAGACCCACTATGGTAGAGCCCTAAACTCGCTATGGTGAATGAACAAAGGCCCGCAATGGCAAAAGCCACTACGATGGAACTAGACCTACTATGGCGGAAGCCCTAAACCCACTATAGTAGACGAACAAAGGCCCACTGCAGTGAAACAAGACTCGCTACAATGCAAGCCCGCTATAATGGAGCCCTAAACCCACTACAATAGACAAACGAAGGCCCATTACGATGAAACAAGACCCACTACGGTAGAAGCTACTACGATGGAGCCCTAATCACATTACGGTAGATAAACAAAGGCCCACTATGGGGAAAGCCACTATAGTGGAATAAGACTTGCTATGGCGAAGCCCTAATCCCACTACAGCAAACGAACGAATGCCCATTATAGTAGAGCCCTAAATCCGCTATGGTGGATGAACGAAGGCCCATTACGATAGAACTGCTAGTCATAGGTGCTTTGCAAGCCAATTATATGAGTGATAACATGTGTGACATAATATGCACTTTTTTTTCTTATATATTATTTAATATTTTATATTGATTATTGTATATATACGTTGTGATGTCTATATATCTGTGCAACGGGAATTGGATCGTGATGAGATCACGATGATGAGACCGATTCGTCTTTAAATACAAACCATAAATAATCCCAGTCATAGGTTACTCAAGAGGGACATAAAGATAACTAGATAGACTAGTTTACTATATACTCGTCCATATGATATAGGCAATTGATCTCATAGCTGCTCATGTGGGGACACTAGGGATACAATGCAAGTACTCATTGGAGAATGAGTTTACTGATTGATCTACTTATGGAATGTTGGATGGTTGATGATACCTTATTATCAAACAACAATTCCATTATCTCAATGGTGTATCTAGTTCTTAGACTTGAGACACTAAGGATGTCCTATATGAGTATTCCACTCTTTGATATTAGATTTATAGGTCTAGAAGTTTCTGATCTAACACAATCGGTCATCAAGAGTGATAGTCAATCTTACGAGGGCCATTGAATGTCGATGGAAGATCATTCACTCTCGATATCATGAGAGGAATATCCTATGTATTGTTGCTCAAATAAATCCCTAACCAAGATCATTCGAATTGAGAGAGAAAGAATTTTCCGGGAGAATCCAATTAGAGTGATACTCAAGTAGAAACCATATGGGCCTGACAATACCATGCCCAATATACGATCTTTGGGATATTAGATAGATGAAGGACTATAGATATATAGTAATTAAGGACAGATAGATCTAATGGATTAGATTCCTTAATATCGTCTAGGGACTACGACGTAGTGGCCTAGTACGTTCGCAATCGATAAGTCAAGTAAATTATTATGGAGATAATAATTTACTAAGCTAGAAAGAGTTCTAATATGTATGACTCATGGCCAGCTCAATACTAAGCCTAGAGGGCCACACACATATGGTAGGTGTTGCGACGAGTAGTGGTTCAAATATGAGATATCTGCTGGAGCTCCTATCTTATTAGATATCCAATAAGCTCTTGAATTATTAGATCCTATGAATGAGATCGAATAAGAGCCAATGAGAGATTACTAGGTAGAGACCCACTAATCTAAGAGGCATGGGTAGTTGGATGGAGATCCAATACCCAATATGGTATGATACATTAGGGTTAAATTGATATGGGACCTCTATAAATAAGAAGGAACCAAAGGGTCATATACTATGTTATTTTTTGTTGCCACCTCCTATTCTTCTCTCTCCCTCTCCTCCTTAACTTGCAGCCCCTATTTGGGGCATATGGATAGCAAGAAGAGGTAGTCCCTTCTTGATTGCATGGTGTACGCTACAAGGAGAATTGTGTAGTGATTTGAGGAGCGTCTTTGTAGCCCCTATCGTGTGGATCACTATTAGAGAGGACAATAGACCTCATTTATTTTCACTCACAAATTTGTAAGAGTTCAGGGATATACGATTTTTCTAGGCAACACAATCTTCCTTATATGAGCAGTTTTTCAGTTTTGCGGGTTTTTGCTCATTAATCTTTGCATGATGATGAAACCTTATTTTCTATGGAAAATTCTAGGATTTATTTTTTTCTATGCATGTGATATCATTACAAATTTTTCAATAGTGGTATCAGAGCCAGGTTGCTCATGCAAAATATTAATTTTTAAACTATGTGTATTGTATTCAATCATGTAGAATTTTTTTACGTGATTTCTACGATTTATGTCATAGTTTTTAAGATCTAAAATACATGTCTTCTCCTTGTTAAAAGGTGTTTTAAATTAATATTTTGTCATCAAATTTGTTATCGTAGAATAGAGGGAAAAGGGTAGCAATTGTTGTTGCCCTGTTGTTTAACTGAAGGCTACTTGCAACCTTAGTCGAGAGCACACTATGCTACTCTCGGCCTGGCTAAAGGCAGCAAGGCTGAGAGTAGCATGGGGGTTGGCATCCCCTATAGCCAGGTTTCTTAGCTATAAGGGGCAACACAAGCGACTAGCGTTTCCTAGCCACCCAAGAGCCCCTAGCAGCCAAGACTCCTAGCCACATAGGGTAAGGTAGCGGCTAGGGTTTCCTAGCCACCCATACTCACCTTGCAGCTAGGGTTTCCTAACCTCTTAGCCTCATAAGGCAGTCCTTCAACTAGGGTTTCCTGGTCGTATTGTCACAGACAAACTTCTAAACAAGATGTTTGATGTAATGCTTATGTATGTACGTGCCTTTTGATATATTCATATTTTGCCTAACATGTAGAGGGACAGTCGAAGGCTTAATAGTCCCATTTTAGTTGGGTTTGGTGGTCATTTTAGGCTTGTAAATAAAGGTTGTGTCATGTGGACACTTGAAAGAGATTTTTGATCTGTAGTGGATCATTTTACCCTTTGTTGTGCAACTGTTCAGAGCTTGTAAAGTATGTTTATAATTTACATTGTCTATAAAGTGTTTTCAGAAATGTTTGCTTATGGATCCCGAATGAGGCATTTTCTCTAACTCATTCTCTCTTTTGTAGGTCCTAAGGGACATGGGAGGCTTCGGGGAGGCTGACCTTTGCGGATGGACATGCAAGGGTGTCGCATGACTTAGGCAAAACCAGCTAAGTCCGTGACAGATGGTATCAGAGCGGGACAAGCACTCATAGAAACACTTAGCATGCAAATGTGGGGGACCTAGCGGGGCTGCGTTGAGGGCAGTCAGCACACGCGCGACCGTTTGGGGGGAAAACGGGCATAGAGATGTAGGGAAAAGAGTCACTCGGAGGAGCGGGCATCTGAGATTGACATTCAGAGAAATGGCCAACCCTTCGCGTAAGAGGCACCATGGGAACAGACAAGCTTGGAAGAATGTGGAGTGCACAAAGGTTGGGATGGCTAAGTTTGAGATACGGCTCAACGTTGACAACTACACTTAATGGTGCTCAAGGCAAGTGAGGCGCTTGGTAAAGGATGAGACCATCCAAGGTGGACTGAGTTGCTTAGCTATCGAAAGAGTTGTGCAAAGCTCACAGAGGTGAGGGGAATTGCTAACTCAAAGAATTTGGTACTCATGCATGGGCTTGTATGCGGACGATGGAATGTTCGCGGCCATCCCAAGGCGACCGAAACTCGGCGTCATGGAGCATTGAAACTTTCTCTTCGGCATGTGAAGGATACGTCCATAGGAGGCTGAAGTGTGCAACGAGTTCAACATGTTGCTAGGCCTTGAGTGGTGCAGCAGGGGCTGTATTGACGTGAAGTCGTAATCTAGCAATTGTGTTTGCAGGAGGCAGAACAATGCACAGTTTGTTCAGCAGATCAGAGTAGTCCAAGGAAATGGTGGTCTCCGAAATGAAGAGAGATGTTACTCCAACGGGACAGTTATCTAGGAGGGATAAGTCCCGGCCCTCCAGAGGGAGAATCATGTGGGACGGACCTCACAAGTTGAGGAGGAGTACCTCAACAAACAACAACTCCACGAAGCTCAATGGACTGAGCAAGCGGCGAGGAGTCGTCGCATGATCTTGCTCGAGAGAATACATTGGTAGATGCATTGCGAGATCAAGTGGGGGAGAGACCCAAAGCAATACAAATGAAGGTACACTTGGAGTCGATATGGAGATCGGACTCAAGGGAGGGCTGACCCGTGGAATGGTGGGCACGAGGGCCACCATCAACTCAATGCAAAAACAAGGAGCGGAGCAACTTGGGTGTAACTTGGCGAAGTACCCAAGCCGCATGAAGGGAGCCAGCATAGAAGATGGAACATGGAGCGAAGGCATAGTGCCTTCCTTGGATAGAGGTTAAGGACATGAACTCTTATAGAGGCAAGAGCAGGATCATGCTGTTCCATGGGTCATTTATTCTAACGGAGCGAACTCATCTTGCATGGTGCCAAAGACGAAGGGAGCTTCTGGGCACATGTTGCTAGTCATAGGTGCCCAGCAAGCCAATCACGTGAGTGATGGCACGTGTGACTTGATACAGAATCTTTTTGCTTATTATATTTTGGCGTATATCATTTATAACTATTGCATAAATGCATATATATATTGTGATGTCCTTGGATTTGTGCAATGGGAATCGGATCGTGATGAGATCACGATAATGAGATCGATTCACCTTTAAACACATATCCTAAATAATCCCGGTCATAGGTTACCGAGAGGGACATCGTGATAACCGGATAGACCGGTGTGTTGTATACCCGTCCATATGATGGATGCAAATGGTCTCATAGTCGCCGTGTGTAGGGACACTAGGGATACAATACAGTGCTCATTGGAGAATGAGTTCACCGATTGATCCGCTTTACGGAATGCTTGGATGGTTGATGATGCCTTATTGTCGACAAATGATTCCAGTAGTCCTAGTGGTGTATCCGGTCCTTAGACTTGAGACACCAAGGATGTCCTGTATGAGTGCTCCACTCTTTGATACCGACTTATAGGTTTGGCTGTCCCGCATCTAGTACACCGGTCATTGGGAGTGGTAGTCGACCTTACGAGGGCTATTGAGTGTTGATAGAGGATCATCCACTCTGGCGTCATGAGAGGAATATCCCATGTGTTCTTGCTCGCACAAAATCCCCAGCCGGGGTCATTCGGGTTGAGAGAAAAGAGTTCTCCTGAGAATCCGATTAGAGCGAGACTTCGGTAGAAACCGTATGGGTCCGACAACACCATGCTCGATATACGGTCTACGGGATATTAGATGGATGAGGGACTATAGGTACATGGTAATCGAGGACGACAGTCCAATGGATTGGATTCCCCCAGATCGCCCTGGACTACGGCGTAGTGGCCTAGGCAATGCGTGCGTGGTCGATGAGTCGAGTGAATTATTACGAGATAATAATTCAATGAGTTAGAAGGAGTTCTCGACAGATATGACTCACGGCCAGCTCGATATTGGGCCTAGAGGGTCACACATATGGTAGGCATTGCGATGAGTAGAGGTTCTGATATGAGATATCCGGACGGAGCCCTTGTCTTATTGGATGCAGATCCAATACCCACTAGGGAAGGACCCATTAGGGTTTGACACGGGATCTCTATAAATAGGAGGGATTCACGACCTCATAGGCTAGAGTCTTTGCTTGCCTTTCCTATTCTCCTCTCCCTCTCCACCTTAGAGGCCTGGAGTTTTGAGGAGGGTCGCCGCAACCCCTGTGTGGATCACCGCTAGAGAGGAGGACGCTTGACCTCCTTCACCCTCTCCTAAGGATCTGCAAGGAAACAGGGATATACGATCTCCCTAGGTAACACAATCTCTATACGCAGTTTTGTGTTTTGCGGATTTTTACGCACCAATCTTCGCACGACGACGAACATCTTTTTGGGAATCGGGGATTTTTGTTTTCTTGTTCTTCCGCTGCGCATATGATGTCGCCCCCTTGATTTCCCAACACATGCACCTTATCTTGGAGGAGCATTCGATGGAGGAACTAAGGCGACTCAATTTGTGGAGGCAAAGTTGGGTTCAGAAGGCCTTAGCACGGGGCAAGAGGACGCAAAGGCGGTTACTCTTGAAGAATATGCCACAATGTTACCATTTAAGTTGTCATGAAGGAAGCGGTGCGCAGCGAAGATTTTGCTGGTAGGGGCAGAGGCCCAGGATCCAGACAATGGTGCACTAATTGCAGTGAAGTCAGGGGACTTCGGGAGCTACTAGGCGACGAACTGTCCTAGAGCGGTGCTTCATCTAGGTGTAACCCAAGAGTGGGTGGATGAAGGTCGATTGCCAAAGGAGCGAACAAAATCGAAGGTGGAAGAGATCCTGCGATGTATTGGTAGAGGCCACACATGAAGGGTTTACAATTCAAGTTCATCCCACAACGATCAAAATGCAATAGAGATGTCACCAGGAGGCGACATAATGCGGCGGATCGTGGTGAAATAGTTCGTGGCAATGCGATACACATGACATAGTCCCGTGAGGGACTAGATCATATGGAGGTATGATCGAGAGCTACTGGAAGCTCCACTTCGATGAACAACACGACAGCAAGAAGGGCTATGGATTCAACGAGTGAAGGCCATGGTACCGCAGGGGCGGGTCTTCCGTGCGTGCATCGAATTTTGCATCGGATGAAAGCCTTGGTCATCAGCATATGGGGGCTGTGTTCCACCAAGGAAAAAAGTTCGAATGCAAGTACCAGTGAGTCCCATGGGAGGGACTTGATCATGCAGAGGTATGATCGAAACAGCTGGAGAGTTGGACTGCTCCAGAGCTCATATTCGCTTAAGGGTGCCCGACAAGTCAGAGGACAAGGTCGAGTAAGCGAACGTTGCTACCAAGGAAGCTAAGGAGAATAAAATCGTTGCAAACCCTACAACATGATGGTAGAGGCCATGCATGGGAGTTGCAGTCTGTCTTTCCATCGACCAAAGGGAGCTGCTTGGAGAACACAAAGGTGTTGAAGCAGGGGGTCGAAAGGGGCGAGGAAGCGACAACGAGTCCAGAGGGACTTAGCTACCCAAAATCAAGCATCAGTTAGATTGGAGGTGGACTCGGAGGAGTGCCGCAGAGGCATATCTACTGATTGTGAAGAAAAGGGATACAGATGCGAGGCGACGGATAGTAGTGTCATGGGCATGGCAGCGCCATGGTACCACAAAGGCAGGACTTCCGTGAAAGTCATTGATCCCTTGCTCTCATGGAGGGAGAGCGCTTGGTCATGAAATGGGCCGAGGAGGTGGAGCATGTAGAGGCAAACTCAAAGTACCAAGACAAGGCTGAAGGGCAGAGGCCAAGAAACTTCGTAAGACCGGTGTCAACGAGCTTCTCATCAAGATAGCCGAAAGTGAAGGACTTCGGGTCAGGCAAGAGTGCATGACCAAGGAACGAAGCAGGCAGTATGCGGTGCTGTACCTTTGCTACTCAGGGTAGTATGCGGTAGGGTTAATGGAGAAGACGATACAATCCTAGAGGTGACCAAATCTATTAGAGAATTACTCCAAGTTGGGGTGAAAACTTCTTGCATTTCAGAAGTTCGATGGCATTGAGAAGGTGAATCACAGTAGCTAACTCAACGCAATGAGTGCAAATACTTCAAGTACTTCAGAAGTGTGAGCAAAGAGCAAGCGAAGGTCAGTAACCAGCTCGATGCATAGAGTACAATCTCGAGGAGGCGGGCGAAGTCAAGTAACCTTTGCCTTCTCAACCCTTAAGAGAATGGGCGAAACCGAGTACCCCAATTTTCTTATCTATCCTGCAGACGAGCTCTACATAAGTTCAAAGACCCTTCGAAGATAATGGAAGACAATAATTGTCAAATCCTCACCAACGGTGATCAGTGCTACTGAGAGTAGATTGTCTACTTCATTTCCCAACGAAATGCCAATCGAAAGCGGAAGTGATGTGAATCTACTTGGAAGTGACAACTAAGTGAAAGAAGAGTCAATGGGCAAATTTTATGGAGGAAAGACCCAAAACTTCAGAAGTTTGCGAGACGATGCTCGTTAAAGCTCCAACAAGCATCCACCCAGTTCAAGCAGCATGAGACATTTGAGAGACTAGCGTAGTAAGGATGGTCTTTTCCTTCATCTAGAAGATCCGCAGGAACCAACAGGGATCAACACAACTCAGCCAACCCTACACTAGAGTCAGAGTCATTGGCGAGTTAAAGCAGCATGGCGGATCAAAGGTTCGACTACTCAAAAATAGCAGCAGAGAGCAGTTGGGAGCCAGGAGGCACATTGCAGCTAAAGCAAAAGATTGAAGACTCAACAAAGGCAAAGAGTTGCAGTGTCGACAAAGGCTTCGACGAGGACGTCGAAGGAATAAGTGGGGGAGAATATCACGGACAAACTTCTAAACAGGATGTTTGATATAATGCTTATGTATGTCTGTGTCTTTTGGTATATTCATACTTTACCTAACATGTAGAGGGACAGCCGAAGGCTTAATAGTCCCATTTTAGTTTGGTTTGGTGGTCGTTTTAGGTTTGTAAATAAAGGTTATATCATGTGGATACTTGAGAGAGATTTTTGGTCTATAATGAACTATTTTACCCTTTATTATGCAACTGTTCAGAGCTTGTAAAGTCTGTTTGTAATTTCCATTGTCTATGAAGTGTTTTCAAAAATGTTTGCTTGTGGATCCCGAATAAGGCATTTTCTCTAACTCGTTCTCTCTTTTGTGGGTCCTAAGGGACATGGGAGGCTTCGGGGAGGCAGACCTTTATGGACGGATACGTAAGGGTACCGCATGACTTAGGCAAAATCAGCTAAGTCCGTGATAGTATGGGTAACCCTAGCAGCTACGGTTTCTTGGAGGCATGGGGTTCCTTAGGGTAGAGTACCCCAAAGGGCTGTAAAATAATTAATTAAATAGTTTTATTATTATTATTATTATTATTATTATTATTGAGGCTTAGGAGCCTCCAATTTTTCTCATTTATTATCGAGTCTATATGCTTGTGATTAAGTTATAATTATATAAGGAAGTGTAGCGGGAGCATGGAGGCAATAGTATGACCCACGAAGTCGAGACGGATGATCGCGACACAAGAAGATGCACCGAGATGCTGACAGAACTGACAAGGACGAGATGGATGATTATAGGGCATGGAGATATACCGATACACACATAGATTATGATGTAAGTGATTGGGTCCACTGGTGGTTCGGAGGCCGAACATGACAAGAATTACAAGGAGTTATGATTGACAAGAGTTGTCTACCTTTTTGGGCATAGCGTGATTGATCAAGTCTCTCAAGGTTACGTTGAGATGCCGATTGGATCCTGATCCCCACTAGAGATCCGTTAGAGATCTCTAATTTATATATCAGAGGGAACTGTGTGTTTCATGAGAAAATAGTGGGAGTAGATTAAGATAGAAAATCATATCTTAGTTGTTTACTTTTTGTAAAGTTTGCATGTTATTTTTTTCTACTACATGTTTATTTTCAGCAAATGTCGCTTTTAAATTCCTTACATGACATACTTGATGTCAACCACTTTAGTGGTCTAAATTATACGGATTGGCTCCGTAACTTAAAAATTGCTCTCACGATAAAGAAAATCGCGTATATCTATGATATAGTGATACCTACAATCAAGGCAGGGGCAAGCGATGATGAGATTGCTCACTACATAAAGTACATAGATGACTACTCTTGCTTAATATGTTGAGCTCCATGACTCCTGAGTTACAGAGACAGCATAAAAAGCTGTATGCCAGATCCATTCTCCTACATATCCACAAATTGTTTGAGGAACAAGGAATGACTCAGTGATATGAGATATTTAAAAGTCTCTTCTACACTAGGATAAATAAGGGGATACCAGTTTAGAACGATGTTCTAAAGATAATTGAGTGGATAGAGAAACTCATAGGTCAAATAATAGTCTTATAAGATAACCTTTATGCATATCTTGTGCTTCAGTCCTTACCAGATTCCTTTTCTCGATTCATAATGAATTTTAATATAAATAAGCTTAAGATAACTCTCCTTGAGCTCCTTAATATATAGAGGGAGATGGAGAGCACTATCAAGAAAGAGAAGTCAATTCTCTATACTAGTGAGGCCAGAAAGAAAGGGAAGACAGAAAAGTCCCTTGAGAAGGGCAAGGGCAAGGGTAGATCAGGTAAAGCAAAGACTGCCAAGAAGGACCTGGTGAAGGATAAAGGCTAGTGCTTCCACCATGGTAAAGATTGGGACTAGAAGAGGAACTGCAAAAAGTACCTTGTAGAGAGGGCAAAACAGAAGCTTGGAGAAGCTTCAAGTACATTTATAATCAGTCTTCATTTATCAAATCCTTACGATAACACATGGGCATTAGATATCGACAGTTCTTATCACATCTATAATTCATTATAGGTTCTAGCAAGACCTAGGAGATTGGTAAAAGGTGAGATAAACCTCAAGATGGGCAATAGAGCAAAAATTACTATAGTGGCTGTTAGCGAGGTTACCCTATATCTGCCTAGTTGAGCTATTATTATATTGGATGCATGCTGTTTTGTTCCTTCTATTATCAAAAATATTATTTCTATTTTATGTTTGATAGTTAGTAGATATAAATTAGTTTTTGAGAATAATAATTATTCAATATTATTAGATGATAAGATCATCACAAGAGAAACAATACATAATGATTTATTTATGCTAGACGTTGCTTCACATATCATGAATATAAGTGTATCCAAGAGGAAATAAGATGATATAGTGTCTATTATGTATGTTATGCTATAAACTAGGTCTGATATAGTGTATGCTCTGAGTGTCACAAGTATGTATCAGGCGGATCCAAACTTAGAGCATTAGAAGGTAGTAAAGTTTATTCTTAAGTACTTGAGAAGGACTAAGGATCTTTTACTGGTATATGAAGGTAGTAGCCTCAAGATTAAGAGTTACACAGACTCGAGTTTTCAATTTGATGTCGATGATAATAAGTCTGATTCAGGGTATGTGTTCACCTTGAATGGAGGAGCAGTATGCTTGAAGATGAAGAAGTTATGCAGGATACTACTATTGACTCAACCACATGACTATTGATTCAACCACACAACGGATACTACTATTCAGCTTAGAGCATTAGAAGGTATGCAGGATACTACTATTGACTCAACCACACGACGGAGTACATTGCTACAGCAGAGGCAACAAAGGAGGGAGTTTGGATGAAGAAGTTCATCACAAATTTAGGAGTCGTGTCGGGCAGTTGATTGATCAAGCGAGGAGTCGATTCCCTTATGTTGTGACAACAATGAGACAATTACTCAAGCGAAAGAACCTAGGTCTTATTAGAAGTCTAAGCACATTCTAAAGAGGTTCCACCTAATCATAGAGATCATAGTTCGAGGAGATGTAGTAGTGGAAAAAATTTTCATTCGAAGATAACATTACAGATCCATTGATAAAGCTATTGTTTCATATTGTCATTGAGTATCATATGGGTTTGATGGGGATCAAACACATAGGTGATTGACTTTAGGTTAAGTGGGAGATTGCTAGTCATAGGTGCCCAGTAAGTCAATCACGTGAGTGATGACACATGTAATATGATATGTACTCTTTTTATTTATTATATTATTTAATATTTTATCACTTTATATTATTTATTATATATATATATATTGTAATGTCCATAGATCTGTGCAATAGGAATCAGATCATGATGAGATCATGATAATGAGACCGATTTGTCTTTAAAAATATATCTTAAATAATCTTGATCATAGGTTACTCGAGATAGAATTCGAGATAACCAGATAAATTGGTATACTATATACCAATTTATATGATGGAGGCGGCTAGTCGCATAGTTACTCATGTGGAGACACTAGGAATACAGTGCATGGGCTCATTGGAGAATGAGTTCATTGATTAATCTGCTCATGGAATACTAGATGGTTGATGGTGCCTTATTGTTAGACAATGATTTTATCATCTCAATGGTGTATTTGATCCTTAGATTTGATATACCAATGATGTCTTGTATGAGTACTCCACTCTTTGATACTAGATTTATAGGTTTGGAAGTTTCATATCTAACACAACCAATTATCAAGAGTGGCAGCCAACCTTTTGAGGACTTTGAGTGTCGATAGAGAATCATCCTCTCTCGATGTCATGAGAGGAATATCTTATATATTCTTGCTCAAACAAATCTCTATCTAGGGTCATTTGGATTAAGAGAGAAAGAGTTATCCGGGAGAATCCGATTAGAGCAAGACTCGAGTAAAAACCGTATGGGCTTGAAAGCACCATGCCCGATATATAATCTCTGGAATATTAGATGGATGAGGGATTATAGATACATGATTTTGAGAATAGATATGTCCAATGAATTAGATTCCCCTGTATCGTTTGAGGACTACGACATAGTGGCCTAGTACGTTCACAATCGATGGGTCAAATAAATTATTATAGAGATAATAATTTATTGAGCCAAAAGGAGTTCTGATAGATATGATTCACAACCAGCTTGATATTAGGCTTAGAGGGTCACACACATATAGTAGGTATTATGATGAGTAGAGGTTCGGATACGAGATATCCGTTAGAGCCCCTATCTTATTGGATATCCAATAAGCCCTTGAATTATTGGATCCAATAAGAGATTATTGGGTAGAGACCCACTAATCTAAGAGGTATAGATAGTTGGATAAAGATCTAGTACTCATAGGATCCATTATGATTAAATTGATAGGGGGCCTCTATAAATATTAGAGAACCAAAGGGCCATGGGCTAGTTTTTTTTTGCTACCACCTCCTATTCTCCTCTTTCCCTCTCTTCCTCAATCTGTAGCCCCTATTTGGGAGTGTGTGGACAGTAAGAAGAGGTAATTTCTTCTTGATTGCATGGTGCACGTTGTAAGGAGAATTGTGTACTGATTTGAGGAGCATCTTCGTAGCCCCTATCATGTGGATTACTACTAGAGACGAGAACAGTTGACCTCCTTCATCCTCTCTTATAGATCTATAAGAGATCAAAGATATACGATCTCGCTAGACAACACAATCTCTCTTATACATGTAGTTTTTTAGTTTTACGGATTTTTACACACCAATATTTGCACGACGATGAAACCTTATTTTCTACGAAAAATTCTAAGAGTTTATTTTTTGTTCTTCCATTGCGTATATGATGTTGCCCCAGATTTCCTAATAAGAACAAGACCCACTATAGTGAACAAACGAAGGCCTGCTATGATGAAAGTCGTTGACGAAAGCCTTAAAACTGCTATAGGGAACAAACGAAGGCCTGCTACGATGGAACAAGACCTACTATGGTGGACAAACGAAGGCCCACTATTGCGGAAGCCCACTATAGCGAAGCCTTAAACCCGCTATGGCGAACGAATGAAGGCCTACTATGGTATAGCCCTAAACCCACTATGGCAAACAAATGAAGGCTTGCTATGACGGAAGCCACTATGGCAGAACAAGATCCACAATGGTGGAGCCCTAAACCCACTTCGATTGATGAATAAAGGCCCATTATATTGGAAGTCATTGTGATGGAATAAGACCTACTACAATGGAAGCTCGATGGGAAAAACAAGGTGCCACATGCCCTAGATGAATAGGTCAGGAAACTCGACTTGCACTATCACTAGCCATAGTATTTCCAATGTGGGCTAGTCATGAAACCTCACCCCTGACTCATCATCTAGACATGCCAAATGAGGCATGCTTGAAACGCAAAAATCATGAAACACACCCCCCCGACTCATCATCTAGGCATGCTAAACGAGGTGCGCCCAAAACGCAAAAAACCATGAAACTTGACCATGACTAAATGGAAATAGTCAAATGGCATGCCTCGAATCATCTTTCTAGAGCTCCGAAGCATGCTTTTTAGAGAGACAAATAATAGGAAAAACAATAATATAAGCATCACCCTATTGACCCACCCAACCGTCGTTTGCCATTTGGGCGCTAAACGTGCACAGAAGAACCCACACCCCTCCCCTGCAATCATCGGTAGGAACATGATCCTCTAGCCCTTGCCCACCTTGATCTTCGATGGGACTACTCGAGCCGACTTTAGGGTGTAATAATCCCCGACAACAAGACTCATCCCCCTTTTTCCCCTTTCGCAAGAAGCTTGTTAGCCCCGCCAACCATGATTATGGGAAAGCTCACATGCCCGGCTATAAAGAGCATTAATCCCAATTGGCATGGCCCAATCCCCCTATCCGAACACCTAATACAAGGGACCATCCCCTACTTTTCCTAGATGTGCTCCGACCCTGACAAACGGTGCTCTCGTAGCCATCCTTCTCTTATGCCACCCTTAAATAATCATGCTCACAAGCCCTCAATATAAATGAGCTCCTGGACAACGTAAGAGACTCTCGGACCGATCGTTGGTCACAGTTCATCAATCGCTCAAGTATAAAAACTAGCTCCAAAGCCTAAAGGGGCAAGCACATCTACTATCTCTCACCTTCTAACTAATTTTACCATCGGAGAGATTGGGTCGGGAATATCCCCTCGACGCTGACCCTTGTGCAAGGACCCTGGGGAGACTAAGACGCATCTTGGGATAGCATAGACCCTACTTCTAGTAGAAAAGCAATACCTCAAGATCATGCTAATCGGACTCATGGTCCATCTTAGCTTTAGTAGAATTTGAACTCATTATTTTCATGTAAAATTCAGAACCTCATGACAACGTAGGCAAGAGTGATATGATATGGATCCAATTCAAAACCTCAAGTCAACTTAGGGAAGAGTGATATGGATCCCTGGAACGTTCCTCTGTCATAACGATGTGGTTTATGATGTGAATTTGCAGATTTTGAGAAATTTCTATGCGCAACATAATGGAGCACATTTCTTCAAATCTGCCCTCATATAATTGCTAATAATTAGATAATTTAATATATACTAATAACAATCCTGATATGAAAATGACTATCTGTGCGCTGTGAGCTTATTATCTTGACAATGAAATTAAGCAAAAGGATGCAGAAATTTTATGAGACTTATACAAGTATGTTAGTAAGATTCTTGAGAAGTTCAAAATCAATAAATGCAAATCTACCAATTAAACTTTTAAACTCAGATTTGAAACTCAACACTGTCGATTGTAACTATAGCAAAATTGACATGACTTTCTACAAATAGAAGGAAATTATATACTAGAAATAATATTTTGATCACCAAAATATATTCTACGTTATTGAAATGGGACTCGAGATCTTTAGTTCTAATTTTGTCCAAGAATTCAATCAACTCATGTAAAGCATATTCCTAAAAAGACAATTGAATAATAAAGTCTGTTCTAATAGTTGTTGACCGTCAAATCTTTCCCTAATTGTGTTTGGATTATTCAGCTTGGGTTTATTATTATTATTATTATTATTATTATTATTATTATTATTATTATTATTATTATTATTATTATTATTATTATTATTATTTATAAGGGTCTGTTCTAATAGTTGAAGCAGAAACAAAGAGAGGTACTTAGAGAGAGAGAAGAATATATCAGGCTGAATAGACTTTTGAGTTTTTATATACCTTCTCCATCTAATATCTCTCCTCTACTCTTGTTTTATTTTTTTTTATTTTTAATAAATATTCGATAGTTTCTAACAAAATCAATATTTAATCCTACTCGAACGCAAAATTTCCTATTTCTATACCAAATCAAACTCTATACAATATTATTTCCTATTTCTAAGATTGAATGGTTTCTAAGGATGCCGAGAGGAAGAAATTGCATTTTGCCATCATAAACTTTGAAGTAAATCAAGCTTCATGTTACTGACATGGCTTCTTTTAGTTTGCCTCATCTACTCTCGATTAAATTTCCTGCTCCTCTTTCTCTTTGTTTCAACTAATGTAGGTCTAAATAAATATCATGAAATTTATAGTTATGCCAAATCAAAATAACTACAAAGGCTATCATATTTATTTAACTATCTCACCCATACACTTTCACTTTTTTAAAGTTTTGAGACCATACATCATGTAATCATCAATTTGTATAATAGATTGATGGTTATTGTCAAAACAATTTTATTTTATTTTTTTTATTCTTGAAGATAAACATCATCTATTTATCAATTGATCTTTATGAACTATATTTTTTAGGATACGGAACATGTTTTTCAAGTAAAAATAATACAAAGATATAGGGAGGCAAAAGGCACACCTGCAGTTTTGGCCTCCAACTCTTTCTTTGCTCAAATGCTGCTTCTCACCATCTGTGGAAGGCGAAAAATTTTATTCACCGAAATCAACAAACACCATTTGAGAATGAATAAGGTTATAATCATGGATGGTTGTTGATGGGAATAGAGTATGTGATGTAAAGCTGCTACCTTGTCGTCGTAGGAAAACCAAACAAAAGATGAATCATTAGCTTCAGAAAAAGCATGAGAACGCTTCATTAACCTTTGCTAGTTGATTTCCAAGGGAAAAATATGTACATGTTGAGAAGAGGAAAAAAAATGGATCATTACTGAGAGAACACCTTCAAGGAGATGGTGAATGAAGAATACACGAGTGATATTGGTTCGGCTCGTGTCCTGTCGAGCCAATCATAAGACATGAACCGATCCAATACCACGCCATGTCTTCTTCTTCTTCTTCTTCTTCTTCTTCAAGTCCTCTCCTGTTTCTTCCCTGTGATCATACCCCCATTTATAGGTGCACTTGAACGTGAAGACATAATAAGCACATACCAATAGAAAACATTAGAAGGAATCAAACACAAGACAAAAGTCCCCGAAAGACATGCCGAGCGCGTTGTACAATTGAGAAAGGTTAATCTATTACTGATAGGTTTGGAAATGATATGGCTACTAGATTTGATTCAGAGGTCACACAGCTCATTGGCCATCATTATCTTAATACGCATCTTTATAGGAAGTGGAGAGTTGGTCACAAGAATATAAACGTAGAAGATCAAGTGAGGAAGAAGAGGTTTACCAGCTTTTTCCGCAAGTGATATCGTACGACGATGAGGTCGAAATGAATTCCTGATTCATTAGTTTGATTTAGCTGACTATATAAATGATTTTGGTTAATCAGTTCAGACTAAACTAAATCGATTTTAATTTTAAAAAAAAATATCAGTTTGATCAAATTCGTTATCTTAAACTTTGACCGATTCAAATTAACCTATTTTTCTCATCTTAATCCTTCTTATTTAATGCATTTGATTGGGTGCTAAACATGAACTTTCTAAAAAAATTTAGAATGACAATTGTGATATGAACTTTTTTAAAATGCTTATTCAATTTGATCAAGATTTTGATTCGATACAATTAAACAAAACAGGTTCACAAAATCGAATCGATTTAATTAAAAATCATTTTTTCTAAAAAAAAATTTAAAATTAAAAATTAATTAATCAGATTAATCGATTTTGAACCTATTTATTTATTTATTTATTTATTTATTTATTTATTTATTTATTTATTTATTTATTTATTTATTTATTTATTTATTTATTTATTTATTTATTTATTTATTTATTTATTTATTTATTTATTTATTTATTTATTTATTTATTTATTTATTTATTTAGGTAGATCCAACCTACTATAGACATAATAGTTTAAACTACTATCTTATCTTCACCGGACCGAATCAGTCTTCTGATTTAACATAATTTGAATCAGTTTGACCATAATAGACATGACTCCAAATGTTTCCCCTCTGTAACATAAAATATGGACAATTTGCTTGCTAATAGTGGCACCTTCTTCTTTGACTTCAAATTATATATATTTGTTTGTGAGTGATGAAAACTACGCTTCAAAGTCATTTCTAAGTCTGTATTTAGGCAGGCCTCTCAGTGTCCCTTTTTCTATCTTCAATATATCTGACGTAAAGCTACCCTGTGATCTATCTATTCTGAAGAAAGGAAAAGCTTATTCGTTGCCTCACACTTTACAGAGAGAGGCATCTAATTCGTTGCTATCTCTAAGATTTGCAGCCGTGATACAATCACCATGAGAGAGAGCAACAGAATCAGAACGGAGGTAATGCTGCCAATGGAACAGACAAATGACCGATCTTTGTGCGCAAAAGAAGAATGACCAATCAAATCCTATAGCCATAATATATCATATTCGTAGAGTTCCTTGAACAGGGGAACTGTGCTCCAAAGCTTTGGTTGCAGTAGATGCTGCAGCACTTCAGGCACTATCGCTATGGAGGTGTTCAAAGTGATTGGACGTATAAAGACTGCCCACCACTGCTTGTTTCCATGCAGAATCCACGTGTGTACGACTTCCGCATGTTATGCGCTGTCGGAGGATTTCTTTGGCTCTCCGTCTGTACCTGCAGGAGCAGCAAAAGTAGGAGGAAAGCAAAGCTGGATAAGATTCGCCTGAAACAGCACTGTTGGTTTCCTTATCTTGCGAGACCATTGGCGTCTTCCACGCCTGGAAATCCTCAACCTGATGGCCAACGTAATCCGATGTGGTGTCTATTTCATTGACCAAATCTAGATCATTACAAACCACTGGTGGAAGAAATGCATGCACATGCCAACCACTGTTTAAGAAAGTGTGCAAAGAGATGTCTTGTACGAAAATGGAGTTCCTGTTGAAATTTTTAGGTTCTCGAGTCCCAATCGATCCAGTCATGTAGAACTTGAAATCATACAGATGTTCTATCTGGCAATTATGTCATCCATAAAACAATGAACATAAATATGTTCTATCTTGTTAAAACGTTTGTCGTGCCAACGAATTAACTCGTAAGTACACTTCCCGCATTTACAGAAGAATTCGAAATCAAATTTCCAGAAACGAAACTCTCAGGATGTAGATAAGATCTCAAACAGTTGATACGGAGGCTTTGCTGCTATCGAAAATTACATTTTTGTCAACTGCCATTCACAAGAGGATCCGGATACCTTCTTCGCAGACATTTACATTTGTGAACTGGCTGGCTGCTGCAACTGCAAACTTCATAGCAGACTCTTCAGGTAAAGAATTGGCTGAATCCACAAAGGCAGGTTGTGAAGATCCTCAAGTACCTTGCAGGAAAGCTTTGTCACAGATCTGGTTGACTTTCTCCACATTAACAGCACGTAGATTGTAACTTGTGTAAGTGTCTACCTCAAATAAGAGAGCTCTCGGCATATTCCAATGCCTTCCGCGTGACACGTTCAACCCGGTCTTCGTCACCATGGGCTTTTTCATAGTTAAGATACTTTGTGAACAGGAACTGTCAAAAGGATTAAATTTACAAATCAAATGCAACGTTGAAGATGATAAATACTCAGGGGTGAGAAAGCAGTATTTATTCTCCTGGATTCATTGAACTAGCATTCTTGATATAACTGACATTATTCTCTGCAGCTTCAAATCTAGGAACATTCAATATTTTCAAGTTTTTAAGATATACAATGGAAATGCACCTTCAAGTAGGATGACAGACTAAGCTTGTTTTTCCAAATGGAGTAATTGTATATGTACATGCTACAAAGGTTAAATGTCTTTATTTTTCCCTGAGAAGTTGCAAATAATACAACAGACTGAAGATATCTATACAAGTCCATGCCTCCATCAAATTACATAGATTCAACTCTTAAGTATTTGTACTCATCCTTGTCATTCCCATTCTTCCACCCATTCCCATACTTATATATTTGAGCATATAGTAAAAACAGAAAAAAATAAGAAAATAAGAAAATAAAAAAGTGAGGCAGAGCTGGTATAAAGGAAGACAATGGGAAGAAGAGGGGTAATAGGTCATGGGTCACTTAGACTAAGCCAGAAGACAAATAATAAGCAAAATTTAGTCAATAAATAGTTAGATTGGAAATACTGAAATGGAAGGACACTTGAGAAAATCTAAGAACCCTCAATTTGTCTATCAAATTTGCAACTTTAGAGGTATGTATGAAATTTGGAACTTTTGCGTGAATAGATATGAAAATTCAGTCTATTTCATCTTTTAGTGACCCTCTGTACTTCTCTCCCTTAAGAGGAATTGGTGCATGAGAACCATAGAGTGCATTAGAGTAATCCAATTCAAAAGCTATTAAGAAATAGAATGAAAGATTAAGATGTTCCTTGTGTGATGATCACAACCATCCACAAATAATGCTCCTCTTGTGTCAATCAAGAGAAGCACATATGCCGAGAGTACACATATGATAAACAAAGACACTGTTCCTTTCTTTTTTTTTCCGCAACATAATCAGATTGATGGATGTTTGATCAAAAACATGAGAACTGTTAAAACATTGCAATAGATCTCAGACATATCATATTTGAAGCGATAAGGTAAAGTTCAATAATATTAAGCCAAAACTGAAGATGATGGAAAGAGGTGTTGTGACCTTCATTTTTTTGGGTGGCAAACTTAAGCATGTTGCCCTCTAAAATAAGGCATGAATTACTTCCTCATCACCCAAACAGATCCCTGAAAAGAAAGCATGTTCATGAGGAATATGATCCTTCACTAGAAGCAGAAAATACAAGTCAAATAGAAGTCTTGAAAAGCTTAATAACTTGATCAAGATAAATGCTCCAAAGGTCAGTTCTCTTGGGATACTCCCTCAATATAGATTCAAACACCCAAGGTGCTAGGCACTCGCCCAAGCAAAACGAGACACTCTAAAATATTAAAATATTAAAAATTTATAATATAATTAATTAATAAATATTACTTTGTACAATAGTTAATAATTTACTGTTAACAATATATTATTTATTGTTAACAACAGTTAGAAGGGAAGAATAGAACTATTAAAAGGGATAAAAAAATATAACCCAGTGAAACCAATAGTGAAAAGTCGGAAGAGAAGCAGTAGTGAGAAGCAACAGCAATGGATGATTAGTCTAAGACAGCCGCGGCAGCACTGCGAGCGACAACAGCGGACAACAGCGGAAGCAGTAGGAGAAAGACTCGATCGACGATAGAGGAATACTCAGTTCGCTACTTTTGCGACGGAGGCAATGGCAGAAAGCGTTGGTACCAGAGGCAGTGGGAGAAAGCATCAATGGCAGAGGCAGCGGAAGAAAATGCACGCTAGGGTTGGCTAGGGGAGTCGGGGTCGTGTGCAGCTTTTGAGATAAGGAACTGCGTGCGTTAGTTGGTTCAATCGAACCAATTAACTGCTATTGAATTGAGCACTCACCCGAAGCACCCGACGTTTGGGCCCGGGCAAGCGCTTAGGCGGTGCCTCATTAAAGTGTGTCACCTGGTCCTCATATGAGGCACGCGGGCCTCGCCTCGCCTCGCTCGAGCGCCTAGGTGAGTGCCCGAGCACGTATTTAAATCACTGTATCTAACTAAAGTAACACTAAATAGGCTTTATATGCAATGTTATTTTCTTTTGCAATTTCAGAAGTGGTTAAATATTTTGCCAAAAATCATACCCACATTTACATTAGAGTAGCTACAATAAAGCCACAAAAGATAAAAGACCATGGTTTTTCATTAAACGTTCACTAAGATGTCTCCATCAGCACTTCTTTATTGAACATAAAGAGAGCTATGGGGAATCATGAGAAAACCAAAACTGATAATCAACAATATAACTCAAAAAAATCTTATAGTAAGGCATACCTTTCAGCAATGGAGCGTGCTTTCTCAATATCTGCCAGAGAGAGTATATAAGCCATGTACTTTATCCAGACAAAACTACAATTAGGAGACCCTAACCAATTTATCAATTTCATCTTCTGTTCTTGGAATGTCATCCTTCAGTAGCCTCTCTTCAGAAGCACTAATTTTGAGCTCCCTGCAAAATAAGTGGGAACATAAGCACCAGAAATTGATTGTCAGCATTGCACAATCTTAATGATAACATAACACATGAGCCACACACTTTTCCTCCTTGACCTTTTTCTTCATGTATCTGTTCCTTTTGGCAACCTCACAATTCTCATTATCATTGTGATTTGCAATTACAGGATTATCACCATCAGAGGCTTCCGAGTCATTAAGGATAACCTGAAGAGAAGGAACAGAAACCCTTGTTCCTGATTGAATGAGATTCTCACAGCCTCCATTATCATGCCCAGAAATCTTTTGAGAGTCAGGTAAGCTATCTTTATTATGCAAACCAAGCAAGACATCTTCCATGGAAGAAGCAACATCATGATCATCACCGATATCACGTCTCATGTCAACATAATTGGCAATCCCAATATACGATTTCTTCATTACAAGGGTCATTCTCTGTCTATCTACATCAATCTGATAGTCCAACATAATCAAATAATAAGTCAATATAGTGAAGAAAAAAAAAGAAAATATATGGGGCATCTTATAGAAAGACTCTAATTAGAAGGTTGGATTTACTGAAGAAGAGGATCATCCTACCAGAGAATTGATTACAATGAAAGGGGGAAAGCAACATATACTATACCTGTGTGCAGACCAAGCCTGTGCAGGCAATGTCTACCCAAGGCCACGTTTGTGCATGGGAGGAGTTGGGACATAAATTAATGTCTTAAAATAAACAAGAGGTTTTCAATATCATCAATTTTTTTAAAATTAACAAAAGGGATCTAAAATCATCTTTTTAAGAAAATCATACAATTCAATAAACACAAAGTCATCAATCAAAATATTCAAATTAATCATGATTTCTCAAATAAAGGAGTCCATCAATTATTTCCCAAAGCAAGATAATAAAATATAAATAGAAGAGAGATTTCTCTTATTAAGCAACCATGTCATCAAATTGAATAGATTATTTTCTATATAAATCATAACAAAACAAAACAAGATATCAACATAAGACAGATCAAAATGTGAGAAAGGAAGATATCAACAAAAGATAGATCATTATATGAGAAAGAAAGGTATTAATGATATGTAGATTAAAATATGGGAAGACAACAACGAGTGTAAGTGAAAAATCCTTAGATGCATGCCACCACCTTCTCTTCGTTGCTTACCGCCAGTCTCCTCTCCTCAATGTCTTGAGAGGAGAGCATGATAGGACATTTATAGAAGATGAACACCTACACTCCTTAGGCATCTAAAACTCTTCCAACTAGGAATCCCTGTTTCAATTAAATTACCACTCTTCCTTATGGACATCAAAGGTACTCTAGTCCTAATCTAATAAGGAAAATCTTCCAAGTCTCCAACTCTCATCTCCAATTAACCTTTAATCCTAATCCAATTAAGAGAACTTCCAGGCATTTAAGATTAAAATTACCAAAGCACCTTAAATTAGATGTAAATTATACTTCAATAGTAAATTCTACTAGCTTATGAGCTCACTATCCCAACCTCACTACCAGTTATCAGTGACAATTCCATTATAGTGGACAAAAAATTCGAGCAATAGCACTCAACTACTGTTAATAGTGTGCTTCATGCTTCCATCTTAATGAATAATTCCAAGAAGACTTCATGTCATGATACTCAACTACAACAGACCTATTAGTCATGATATAAAATCCAAAACTACTTATTTGTCTCCATGACTATAGTCAGTTGTTTGAAGCATGGTGAAAGTAGTGGGAAAAGATGAATCATAGGAAAAGAGAGACAAAAGAAAATTGATACAATAAGAAGCATGGATCATTGTTATCAGTCAGAGAAATGATCAAATAAACAGCTGGAATTGAGGCTGAATCAATTAATATATATAATTATAGTTTCAATTTCAGCATTTTTTTTATGTTTCATTATGGCTACATTCATATCTATAAAGATTTCTGATGGTTGCCAGGGTGGCTGACACATGGTAAGGTAGGATCTAGACAAATGATAGTGCTATACAAGTTAAGATGACTCATTATCTTAAAATTCTTAGCCACCTGTAGTCCCCATAAAAAGTGACTAAAAAGTAGAACAGCAAAACCACAAATAAGTTTTGACATTAATAAATTCTTTCTCTTGTCACGACAATCTCCTCATCTGCATCATTCTCTACTCGTCTCTCCAATTAATTTAAAATATAATTAGCTTTGTACACATAGAATACAACCTGGATCTTACTGAAGGGGATATCTAAATATTGACCAGATTGCAAATAAGCTTGTGTCTCCTGTCCGACTCACCAACACCCTTGTGCTATTCTCAATTTTCCTATATTGACTTCATATCTGACTGTCATTCTCATAAGCTACTTTAATATTTCTAATTTATTATGATCAGCTAGCCACCAGCTTTCTCAGATAGCAAAAGGTTTTTTTTTTTTTTTAATATTGCATCTATTGGTATACTAACCAAACTAATCCTAGGCCAACATTAGAAGTGATGATGATCATGAGCAAAAGGCATGAGCTTATAAGGTTTAATAAACAAGAGAACAAAGAGCAAGTCACATTCCACATGTTTAAGCATAGGAACATTGGATGTTTTGGCACAAAGGAGATGAATTTACTTGGCTGAAGCACACACCACAGTGCAGCTCACAAAACCCCAGAGAAAAGGGGAAATATTAATATTAAAACCTAAATGAAAGTTCACCGAGCACAATTATGTCAGTTTTGGGAACTGCGGCTACAATTTATAGAACAAAGAAGCTCAGTTCAATCAACAAGCGTTGAAACAACTACTACTGATAGGCTTGACTAGGAAAATCATGCCTATACACCAAAGAAAATGAAAGGCTCTGTGCATGAAACTGTTGGTTTAATGACACAATAGGACAGATAATTTCAAGCAAAACCTGTGCTTATAAACAGCAAATGAATAAATAATATATGAGTAAATAAAAGCATTTGGCAAAGAGACCATCTACAAACAATTTCGCCGCCAAAGGAAGCTGCCTTCATGGGTTCAACGAAAACTCATACCTTAAAGGGCACTCGGGATCAAACCTAACATCATTGCCGAAAAAAGAACTCAAATCATCCTCAATATCCGCTGGCGGTCGCTTCGACCCCTTCTTCCCCGTCTTGGCCTTCTTCCTCGAATCCTTCTTCCCCCTTTCAAACACGTCTTCCGCTTCCATCCGAGCCTCTGCCTCCTCATTCGGACTCGGAACGACCCCTCCACCTACATCCACCAAAAAGACAACAAAGAAGTATTTTTAGCACGACGATCAGATATTGGAGCCGAAATTGGCGAAAGACAAGATAAATAAACTTCTGGGGAAATCGGGGTCATCGGCTTCGACGTAAAGGGAGGTAGGCAATTCCATGGGAGCGGAAAGGCTGTTCTTTACCAATTCTATCGCCTTCTTGACTGGCATGTGAGGCCTGAGTCGGTCATCAGCACCCGGTCGCTCGACCTTCCTCTTCCTCTTCCTTCCCTCAGTGCCAACAGCCATCGTGGAGAAGCTGAAAGCCCAACAGCAATCATTGGCCGATGTCAGAAAATACCTTGCTTTGTTTAAGGTATTTTCTTTGCCCCTCTTTCCTCGTCTTATGCTGAACATGTGATACTGGGATACTTCGAATTCAATGGCTGGGAAACAAAGCAAGAAAAGATGGCCGGAGAAGAAGAAGAGAGAACGAGATCTCAGCCAATGCTTCTGCTTCGACAAGACCTGCTCGTTTGAGGAGGCGATGCGGTTACGTGAGTGGGGCCAAAGGGTTTCAGGATACCGATCGGGAAGAGTTCTCGAGTTCGCTATCGATGTCGGCTAGACGTTTACTGAAAAAGCCCCTCAACAATTAAATAATATTATTTTACATGCTTATAGTAGGGATAATTTTCGGAAAACCCCCCAAACTTATGCCTTTTCAATATTTTCACGATCATCCCCAACTTTTTAATAATACCAAAGTGCATCTCGATTTGCAAACCCTTTTTTCGGTTCCATCCTTCGTTTCACGACCGTTTCATGGATTTAGATGTAGAATTTGGTCCAGTTGGCTGTCGGTTCAATGCTTCCCATGCTTTGAACTGGTTCAAATCTTTCATCGAGTCCTAAACGTGTTAATCGTATAAAGATCTCGTCATGCAATATGCTCTATTTTCCCATTTCAGTATACTTGTGTAGCACATTTGGTTTATTCTTCCATACTCGTAGGAGTTGCTAGGACAAGAACAATATGAATACTTTCCTTTTGCAGCTTCTGCAGAACTTAGGGAGAACCAGAGGACAAGTCTGAGGTGCTATGTGAATTCGAAGTAGCATAAGAACGGCCACTGTGGTCGTGTGCTGCCTTCATTTCTTCGACCTTGAGGCAGCACCTTCTGAGTGCATAAGATGAGTGGTCTTTCCGATCGAATGACTTCACCATCAGAACAAACCTTTGCCACACCGAGGATCCGTCGGAGTCCGTGGAGGTGCTCAGCATGTGGCGGTGCTCGTACAAGAAGAAAGCCGAGAACAAGAAGAGTGCAAGAACGGAGGTGGTTCCTGTGATGAGGAAGAGACCCCAGAAGCAGTTGAATGTGAGGCTATCAGATGTTGCAGCTCCGTTTTGCTCTGGGCAAGTAGTTCTGCTCCTGTACAGCTTTTTCTCGACATCTGCAGTGACCTTCAGTATTGCCCTTGATATCTCTGGGACGAAAGGTGAACCTTTATGGAAGACCTGCGGAGAAGAACACCTTTAGAGAAGACCTGCAGAGTTCAAGAAAGAATATGTTGTGTAGGGCTACATCTAAATATTTACGTTAAACTCAATATACCTATGGTGGATTTCTTCATCAATTAATTCGATTGTTTTACATCCAAAAAAGAAACAAAGTAGTTTTGGATGTCATACGATTAACTTTGAACAAGACAAACGTTAAGAACTAACAAGACAGCAGAGACTAGTGATGCTTACGAAGCCAAACCCTTCAGTCCTGTAGATATTTCCCACCATGGTGTACTTGCCGCAGTACTTGGAAATGAAGACTTTGATGTAAGGGATCTCATCGATGATGGCGCCAACACCACCTTTGGCGCTGCCTTTGGACAGCGCATCATCGTATTCATCAGGAGACTCGTACCTTCTGAGCTTTGACTTGTCAATGTTTAGCAGATGCAGCATCGAGGGGTCACCCATGTATCCAATATACTCCCCGTTCCTTATCAGATCATGCAGGTTGGTAACAGTTGGGTGAAGTTGCTGAACTGTGAGCATCGAGGTTAAGCTGGCTGTGTAACTTGATGTGAGTATGAGCACCACGAAGACCCAGATGATCACTACGACCCTTGTGAGGTTACTCGTCACCTTCTCCTCTGTGATGCAACTAAGCGAAGTGAGATCGACACTTGACTGAGTTACTGGAGCTGAGGCGGAAAGGAAGATAAGAAGAACGCGTACGTAACTGTGAGCAAAGACCAATGTGGAGAAGGAGAAGTAGAAGATGGTGCCCAGCTGATGCAGAGGTGGGCCTCGGAAGCTGTCGTTGACGCGGTGCTCCAGCACCCAGATGACGAGGCCGGTGAAGATAAAGAAGGCACCGATGGCCAACCAGAGCTCAGTGGTGAGCGGCTTCAAGAAGATCCACGCGCTCCTCCCGCGGTCGTCCTTGACGGGCACCACCATCGACATCCCCACCTCAGTGAAGGGTACTGAGAAGTCCGCGTACAAAGACCGGTTGGGTGTGATGGTCACATCTCCCACCACTGCATCAAAGTTCTGAGTTCCTTCTTCCTCGTTAGATGTCTAGCCAAAGTAGATTCTAATGAATCGTAAAAGGCATGCATAGGCTTAAAATCAAATGAATCAACCAACCTGCAAGTAAACCTCGTAAACAAGATCACTGTAGCTGCCCTTCATCTCCCCGTTGTTGTCCTCATAGGGAATGTACTCGTAAGGCACAACGTAAGGCAGCGACGCCATGACCAGATCAAACACCTCGATACAAAAGCCGCTCACGTTCCTACGCGTCAGAGGGTTCCACTCCCTGTTCACAAACTCACTGAAGCCTTTCTTCAATGGCACCCCGATCCTGAGCTTCTTCCCTCCCGTTTCCCAGTCTATCCCTTTGGGAGCCGCCAAAGCGTTTCCAGGCCACACCACGCTCTCGAGGTTCGCCTTAGAGTTCAAATCACCCGACACCCCATGCTCTGTCGTCCAGAAGCCGACCCTCTTTGCGGCGCTTCCCACGACATTGATAATCTCAAACGGCGATGATTCCAGCTGCCCATCCTTGAGCTCGAATTTTCCACTAATTCCGTCGAACTTAACGCCCTGCATCGACTCGAGCAATCTGTGGCCATTAGGCGAGAATTCGAGCTTCTTCAGCTCCGTCAGAGACGAGTTGTTAGCCGCGGTGTTGAGATAAGGGGATGGAGAAGTACTTGGAGTTCTACTTGCCAAAGCAACACTCTCTGCTGCCAATGCCATGGCCCAGGCAGTGTCATATGCCCACAGTGCGTAGACACTTGGATGCTGGACTGGTTTGTCAGTGGGGTGATCTCGTCGAAGTCTCTCGCTCCATCTCGTGCTGAATTCGCCATTCCGAGCAGAGCCCATAACGTAGGGCTTCACGGTTAGGACTCCGTGCATTGCGTCGATGGCGGAGGCATCCAAGACGCCGAAACGGTCAGTTAGGCCGTAGGTCACGATCCATGCATAGCCTTCTTGCATCATGTCGGCCTCCCTCGCCTTCAGGAGGAGGCGCGTGGTGAGTGCGTCTGAGGCGTGTACCACGAAAACTCTAGTCCCCATAGTCTTGAGGCTGTAGAGCTCGCGGAGGATCTGGTCGTCGTTGGCCATGAGGGGGACCATGGAACGATAGGGGACGCGCTCATCGGTAGCCTGGAAAGCGTCGACGAGGTACGGGATCATTCCGGTGCCGTAGTCGGTGTCTTCGAAGATAGGGATCAGCTGGCGCCAGCCGAAGAAGCGGACGAGCGCGGCGATGGCCTGGGCTTGGCTGGAGTCGCTGAGGGCGGTGCGGACGAAGTAGGGGGTGCGAGAGGAGGCGAGGAATGGGGAGGTGGCGGAGAAGGAGATGATCGGAGTCTGCGACTTGTTACCAAGCTCGGCCACGAATTTGGCCTGGACTGATGTCTGCGGACCGATGATAGCTTGAACTTTGTCATTCCATAGTAGCTCTACCGCTGATCTCAGTATGGAGTGGACGAACATGTAAGAAAATTGTTGTTGTTTCAGTTAATATGTAGATAAGACGAACTATGAAGAAAAACGTAATGTTGCTTTTGTAGATGATGATGCATGTAAAGGTTGAAGTACATTAAAGTTAAAAGTACTGCAACGAATTAAACGTAATGTTGCTTTTGCAGAAGATGATGCATGCAAAGGTTGAAGTGCACTGAAGTTTAAGGACTGCAACGAATTGTGAGCCAGTGAAAGTAGGGATGAACAACAGTACCAGCAGCTGCAGCAGACACAACATCTTCTTTGGAGTCCTTGCCGATGAGGGCTACTCTGGTGGTGTAGTTAGGATGCGTCGAGTAGAAATCATCCATGGCCATGGACATGTAGGCCCAGCTGACGTTTCCCACCCATGTTTCATTATCCAGTATCACCCCAACACGAAATGCCAGTGTGGTCCTGTTCTCCGTCCCATCGGCCGTAGCACCATAGCTCAGTGCCAGAAGCAGCAAGGAACAAAAGAAGAAGAAGAAGAAGAAGAAGACAGGCCGACTGATAACACCCCTCATCTCGAGGACTCCTTGCACTCAGATGTGGTACTGTCCTCTGTCTGCGGCACAGCTTATATCGTGCCTTTGCCATTGCCATGGCCAAAGTAAACGTCAACGGTCAAGAAAAAAAAAGAAAAGGGAAGGATAGAGGATTAAAGAAATGTGCTTTCTGGTGGGGAAGATAATGGTGTCGTGCTAATGCGCTCGTTGACCTGAGTCGAAGAAATGGGAAGTCTTCGCCCAGTGGGCACTGGATGACGAGGGTTAGGCATTCCCATCTTTCACTGTAGAGGACTCCACACTTGCAGCAAATGACGTCTTCGACCAGTGTTGTCCGGTACGAGTCGCGATCGACGGAACGAATCCGAACGTGATAAAAGCCCACGAGGCACTTTAACATTCGTGATTAAAAGAACAAAAAAAGAGATTTTTAGTGCAGTGAGGATATTTAGTGTTGACTCTATTTCAAACATAAGGAAGTTGGATGTGTAGGGTTGTGAGTTGGGACGGTAGTATCCCACTTTCCTAGCTTTATGCCAAGGGAAAGCGAGTCACCTCAAATGGATCTTCCAATTCACTAGTGATAGGGATGGTTTATATGGACGCATCTTAGATAGACATGTCAACTTTGAATTAGGTAGATTGATAGGTTCAACCGGAACAAATAATATCTCACGTATCGTTATCTTTGAATTGTGTAATTAGTAGGCTAATTGTAGTGAGGGCCACTAAAAATAATCTTGCAATGCATTTAAAAATTTTACCATCTCACTAATAACAATTGTCAAATTATTGAAGACATTCTCATCGATAAAGACAATGTTCGACTTAACCACAACAAATTTTGAACATATAAGGATATGCCACAACTTGAATTAGTAGGTTGAATCGGATCAGATTGATAGGTAGAACAAACAGTATCCCACGTGTTGTCCTTGAATTATGTGATTAGTAGACTGATTGTGGTGAGGGCCACTACAAGTAGCCTTGCAAAATGTAGAAATTTTGTCATCTCATTGATAACAATGATCAAATTATTGAAGACATTCTCATCAATAAAGATAACGTTTGTGACTTGACCACAAAAAATTTAAATTTTGAACATATAGTATCCCACATGCTGTTGTCTTGGAATTGTGTGATTAGTAGGCTAACTATGGTGAGAGCCACTACAAGTAGCCTTGCAATGCATATAGAAATTTTATCATCTCACCAATAACAATGATCAAATTATTGATCACATTCTCATCAATAAAGACGATGTTTGTGACTTGACCACAACAAAGTTTGAACATATAAGAGTGTGACATAACTTAAATTTGTAGACCGAATCGGATTGATTGGTTCAATCAAAATAAACAGTATCTCACATGTTGTTATCCTTGAATTGTGTAATTAGTAGGCTAATTGTGGTGATGTCACAAGTAGCCTTGTAATGCATATACAAATTTTGCTATCTCACTAATAACAATGGTCAAATTATTGAAGACGTCCTCACCAATAAAGAGGATGTTTGTGATTTGACCACAACAAATTTTGAACATATAAGGATATACCACAACTTAAATTAGTAGGTCGAAGCGGATCGGATTGATAGGTTTGACCAAAACAAACAATATCCCACATGATATTGTCCTTGAATTATGTGATTAGTAGGTTAATTGTGACAAGGGCCACTACAAGTAGCCTTGCAATCCATGTACAAATTTTACCTTCTCACTAATAACAATGGTCAAATTATTAAAGACATTCTCATCAATAAAGGCGATGTTTGTGACTTGACCACAATAAATTTTGAACATTTAAGGGTGTGCCACAACTTGAATTAGTAGATCAAATCAGATCGGATAGATAGGTTCGATCGGAATTATGTGATTATCCTCACAATACATGTAGAAATTTTGAAATTTTGAACATGTAAGTGTATATACCACATCAATAAAGATGTTCTCATCAATAAAGAGGATGTTTGTGACTTGACCACAACAAATTTTGAACATATAAGGGTATAACACAACTTGAATTAGTAGGTCGAATCGGATCGGATTGATAGGTTTGAACATATAAGGCTAGAAATTTTGTCATCTTACTAATAACAATGGTCAAATTATTGAAGATATTCTCATCAATAAAAACGATGTTTGTAACTACTAAGTTTGAACATATAAGGGTGTGCCACAACTTGAATTAATAGGTTGAATTGGATCGGATTGATAGGTTCGATCGGAACAAATAGTATCCCATATGTTGTTGTCTTTGAATTGTGTGATTAGTAGGGTAATTGTGGTGAGGGCCACTACAAGTAGCCAGCATGTACAAATTTTGTTATCTCACTAATAACAATGATCAAATTATTGAAGACATTCTCATCAATAAAGACGACATTTGTGGTTTCCACAATAAATTTTGAACATATAAGGGCATGCCACAACTTAAATTAGTAGGTCGAATCAAATCGGATTGATAGGTTCGATCAGACCGAAACAAACAATATCCCACATGTTATGTTATCCTTGAATTGTGTGATTAATAAGCTAATTGTGATGAGAGTCACTACAAGTAACCTTGCAATGCATGTAGAAATTTTGTCATCTCACTAATAACAATACATGTAAAAAATTTGTCATCTTACTAACAACAATGATCAAATTATTGAAGACATTCTCATTAATAAAGATAATATTTATGACTTGACCACAACCAATTTTGAACATATAAGAGTATACCATAACTTGAGGTCACATCGGATTGATAGGTTCGACCAAACAGTATCCCACATGTTGTCATCCTTGAATTATGTGATTAGTAGGCTAATTGTGGTGAGGGCCACTATAAGTAGCCTTGAAATCCATGTAAAAAATTTATCATCTCACTAATAACAATGGTCAAATTATTAAAGATATTCTTATCAATAAAGACTTTGTAACTTGACCACAATAATTTTTGAACATATAAATACATACAAATGTATCCCACAACTTGAATTAGTAGATCAAATCAGATCGGATTGTTAGGTTCGACCAGAACAAACAGTATCCCACATGTTGTCATTGAATTATGTGATTAGTAGGCTAATTGTCGTGAGGACCACTACAAGTAGCCTTGCATTGCATGTAGAAATTTTATCATTAAACTAATAATAATGATTAAATTATTAAAGACATTCTCATCAATAAAGACAAGAGGATGTTTGTGACTTGACAACAAATTTTGAACATATAAGGGTGTGCTAAAACTATCTCAACTCAAACACCAAATCTGATATGTAATTGACCATCCCACAAAGATCAGAGAAAGAAAGGCAAGGCAAAGAGGGAATGTGTGAAGCATTTGCTCCATCATCATCATGAGGAAAAAGAGGACAATAAAGCGGGAACATTACTGGATAAACACTACAATCCATATACAATAACAGATAAGAGATCTGAAGTGTAGAGAAAATGACAAACAAAAATACGATTTTTATGGGTGAGACAAGACACGAATACCTTTCAGAGAAATTGCCGACAACAGTCTCATGCTAGCCTTGAGCTATGGCTTGCCTCCCATGCAGTTTCTTCAGTTCTTTTTTTGTATTTACTAGAATAATCTACCAACAAGCATTGGGTAAATTACAGACAATTGTATCAGATGAAAAAAAACCTTTAAAAATACAAGCTTTCAATTTTGGAAAGCTCGATAAGTCTCTTGTAGAAGTGACAACAAAAACTAACGGCCATAAAAGCTTGCGCTTCCATTAGAACCACAACATACAAAAGGTCGAGTTTACCCAAGCCTCACAAAACATGTATACGACTATTAAAATCCTCAGCCTCAAGCAGGATTTTTCTTCAGCCATATTGCATCACATGCTTTCTTTTTCACACAAATCTAGAAGCTGAAGAGTCTGACCACCACGAAAAATGAGTAGCAGAGAATCAGTACATGTGCTATGTAAATGCCTAGTGGAATGAGTATGCTACAGAATTTGCCATTAGTTCATCATGGATTTAGTGAAAGAAGAGAGAAAATAGAAAAGGAATTGAACAAGGTCTGCATGACTAAGATTGACCTAGCGCCCATAGTTGAAATCAATTAGATTGGAAGATCAGAATCGAACAAAAAGGCAATTTTGGATTCAAAAATTAATTAACATTTTGAAAATCTTTTTTTTTAAAAGTATGAATAATGACTTCATTTTTTAGATACATATCATGTGAAATGTTATCATGAGGTTCTCAATTTAAATCAGTGATAATCACTTAATATCTGATAAGGTCACAGTTGTGAACTGATGACTGGGAGACAGACCTCTGCCTCTCCAGCCCTCTGTCTTTGCAACTCACTGCAGCTCTTGAAAATACCAGAACCTCTTTTTATCTTCATTTATTTGCTTTGTGACTTATTTTCAAGGTTAAAGTCAATGATAGAAAGCAAATCAAAATAATTTCTCCAGGCTAATTTCTAGACAAATCAAATTTCCAAAGGAGAAGCTAGTTAACACACTCTTGGGTACCAATAAAGAACTCAGTGCACCATAAGATTTGGGGGTAGAAGTGGAATCTAAAGCTTAAACAATTAGGCGGCAATTTAAAAATGAACTTGATTGATGATTGATAATAAAGCAACCCCAGAGAGGCAAACAAAAAATTTGATTGTATGTTCCAGGCCTTGTATTTAAGTATATGCAATGAGTTCTAGGATCTAATGGAGAACGTGGCTTCAACAAAATTAACCCTATGGTGAATCTGTCATTGGTTAACAGTTCCAAAGGAGAAGGTCAACAGCATTTGGATTAATTTTGGGATGTCAATGGAGCTTGAACAAATAACAGATAACCATGTGATAAATAGTTTATCTTATGTTTGAAAATATATACACAGAATCTATTACCACAAATTAAATATGCACAAAGAAACTATTACAACAAAATTTAAACAGCTTTCGAAGGAAAATTTTCCATCGGCTAGGTTTTATACTATTGACATAGCTTTCATGATAAAACATTTGCATCAGCAAGGTTTTATAATCTCTAATGTTCATATTTGATGACTCTAGTTACAGTGCTTATGCATGTGCACATAAAAAACATGAATATACCTAACACGAAGAATAAATTCCAATTCAGTGTTTCACTGCTCTTTTTCCAAGTTCTATCAGTTTCAGTGAATAAATTAGGAAATCATCATTAAGAAAGGAAGAGTTTAAGAAGAATCAGGACATAATCTGTTTCATTTTAGGCACTGTTAGTGCCTGTTTGTGGATATTAGGCAATGTCACATGCAGTACGATAACAGGTTTATTTCCGTTGGAATGAACATGATGTTTAAATGAAAAGCAGGATTTGAACAGACCAAAGAGACAGGATCAAGCAAGATTGTATGATAGTTAGAACAAGGTTGAATTATTGCTATTGAAACTGGGAATTTAAATGTGGGAGAAAACAGTAGTGCTGGGATGAACTTAGAAAAATTAACAGCAACATGAATACCACAAATGCAAGATATTTGTGGAAATTGATGGGGTCATTTGGGTTATAAGAAGTTCGGCAGAAATATTGTCTTTTATTATTGTTAGGATGACTATGACAAAGAACATTTCATAAACATAGAACTAATAAACATAAGTATCTTGTTCATATTAGGAAAAGGTAAGAAGAATTAAAAGACTATATTGCTTCAAAATTAAGAATAAACAAAACAGCATATTATGTGCAAGCATGTAATTATTTCCGTTTTCTACTTTAACATAAAGTTTCAGCTCATGGATGGGAAGGAATTGGAACCAAGTATGTACCTCTGTGACCGAGAGTTCAAGGCGAAACTTTGGACCATCATAATGATGCAAAACTGGCCTAAATGCATCCTCCTCTAAAGGCTTGGAAAGTTTTCTTACACGGATCCTCACCTAATATTTTCACGATATAAAATATTTGGTATATTTCATGAAATACAAAAAAATATAACAATTTTGACACAAAAAAATTCAAATCGCTTTATCTACCTGTGCAGGAAACCTGGACTCGCCTTTGCACTTTTTATCTTCCCACGCTGTTGGATCAATGTTAGAACCCCCAAAGCTAGCAGCCTTATGAGAAAAAAGAAATCAAATGTATTCTCCAGAAATAATACTATTAAAAGAAATCATGCAATGAATTTTAACTGTCAGCATAAAGGTGCAGTTAATTTAATTTCCAACATATCTAAAATCTACTAGCACAGACAATTATAAAATGACAATACTAAGGAGATCAATTGGATTCATAAGTACCCTGATTTAACAAGAAATAGCCACCCAGAATTGTCATCAAAGGCAAACGTAAGCAGAATGAGACCTAAGCAACTTACTTAATACCAAGGATTTTAATTTCGAATAATATCACCCGTAACGGGCGGTACGTACTAGTCCGCCAGTAGACCGATACGCAGACCGCCCTGCAATTGGGGCTATTTCCGTCCCGTTACCCCCCTAAATTGGTCGTCACCACCCGCTACTAGGTGGTTTTAGCCAAGGAAGAAGAAAGAAGAGAGAGAAGAAGAGCAGAACCTAGAGATCCGAGGCCACTCTCCCTCCTCGTCTGAGGTAACGAGGCCTCGGTGTCGTCGGCGACTTTTCCTCATCCACGCGGGGAGAAGAATCCTTGGCGATGTCGCGGGGAGAAGAAAGCGAGTGTCGTCAAGGCGATGTTTCTTCTCCCCACATAGGCAGAAGAAACGAGGGGATGAGTTGCCCGTGTGGGGAGAAGGAAATGGTTTCTTCTCCCCACCTTCTCTCCATGCAAGCAGAAAAGAGGCGATGTCACCCTTTTTTACAAGCTCTGAATGGTTGCACAATAAAGGGTCCAAAATGGTCCACTACAGATCAAAATCCCCACAAGTACCCAGATCGAAATCCCCACAAGTGCCCATATGACACAACCTTTGTTTGCAAGCCAAGGACGACCACCAAACCCAACTAAAATAGAGCTATTAAACCTTCGACCATTCCTCTATATGTTGTGCAGAGCATGAACAAACCAAAAGACATGGACATACATGAGCATTACATTAAACGCCTCATTTACAATTTTGTCTGTGACATTCTCCCCCACTTATTCCTCCGACGTCCTTGTCGAAGCCATTACCGACGCTGCAACTCCTCACCTTTGATGAGTCTTCAATCTTTTGCTCCAACTACAATACGCCTCCTGGCTCCTAGCTGCTCTCTGCCGCTGTTGTTGAATAGTCGAACTTTTGATCCGCCATGCTGATTCAACTCGCCAATAACTCTGACTTTAGTGTGGGGTTGGCTAAGTTGTGTTGATCCCTGTGGATACTTCAGATTAAAGAAAAGACCATCCTTACTATGCGCCAATCTATCAAATGTCTCATGCTACTTGAACTGGGTGGATGCTTGTTAGAGCTTTAACGAGCATCGCCTCGTAAACCTTTGAAGTTTTTGGGTCCTTCCTCCATAAAATTTGTCCATCGATTCTTCTTTCACTTAGTTGTCACTTCCAAGTAGGTTCGTATCACTTCCGCTTTCGATTGACATTCTGTTGGGAAATGAAATGGATAATTTACTCTCAGTAGCACTAATCACCATTGGTGAGGATTTGACAACTTTTGTCTTTCATTTGGTTTCTTCGAAGGGTCTTTGAACATGTGCAGAGCCCCTCTGTTGGATAGATAAGAGAATTAGGGTACTCGGTTTCACCCATTCTCTTAAGAGTTGAGAAGGCAAGGGTTCTTAACTTCGCTCGCCTCCTCGAGGGTTGTACTCCATGCATCGAGCTGGTTACTGACCTTCGTCTACTTTTTGCTCACACTTCTGAAGTACTTGAAATGTTTGCACTCTTTGCGTTGAGTTAGTTACTGTGATTCACCTTCTCAATGTCATCGAACTTCTGGAATGTAAGAAGTTTTCACCCCAACTTGGAGTAAGTCTATGATAGTTTTAGTCGCATTTGGGATTGTACCGTCTTCTCCATCAACCCAACCGCCTACTCCTTTGAATAGTAAAGGTACAGCACCATGTACTGCCTGCTTCATTCCTTGGTCGTGCACTCTTGCATCGACCCGAGTCTTCCACTTTTTGCTATCTTGATGAGAAGCTCGTCGACACCGGTCTTACGAAATTCCCTGACTTCTGCCCTTCAAAGGTATAACACTCTCTACCTCCTCGGCCCCTTTCACGACCAAGTGCTCTCCCTCCATGAGAGCAAGGGACCAATGACATCACGGAAGCCTCGCCTTTGCGGTACCATGGTGTTGCCATGCCCATGGCCCTATTATCCGTCGCATCTGCATCCCTTTCTTCGCGATCGGTAGATCTGTCTCTATAGCACTCTTCTAAGTCCACCTTTATTCTAACCGATGCTTGCTTGGTTTTTGATAGCTAAATCCCTCTGGACTCATCATCTCTTCCTCACCCCTTTCGACCCCTTGCTTCAACACCTCTGTGTTCTCTAAGCAGTTCCCCTTGGTCGATGGAAAGACAGACTGCAACTCCCATGCATGGCCTCTGCCATCATGTTGTGGGGTTTGCACCGATTTTGTTCACCTTAGCTTCCTTAATAGCAACGTTCGCTTACTCGGCCTTGTCCTATGACTTGTCAGGCTCCCTTAAGCGAATATAAGCTCTAGAGCAATCCAACTCTCCAACCGCTCAGATCATACCTCTGCATGATCACATCCCTCTCATGGGACTCACTGGTACTTGCATTTGAACTTTTCCCTCGATGGTACACAGCCCCCATATGCTGATGACCAAGGCTTTCATCCAATGCAAAATTTGATGCACACATGGAAGACCCGCCTCTGCAGTATCATAACTTTCACTCCTTGAATCCATAGCCCTTCTTGTCGTCGTGTTGTTCACCGAAGTGGAGCTCCCAGTAGCTCCCGATCATACCTCCGTATGACATAGTCTCTCACGAGATTAGATTCGTGTGTATCACATTGCCACAAACTGTTCCACCACAATCCGCTGTACCATGTCACCTCCTGGTGACATCTCCATTGCATTCTGATCCTTGTGAGATGAACTTAAATTATGATCCCTACATGTGTGGCCTTTACCAACACATCACAATGCCTCTTCCACCTTCGATTGTGTTCGCTCCTTTGGTAATCGACCTTCGTCCACCCGCTCTTGGGTCACACCTAGACGAAGCACCGCTATAAAACAATCCGTCGCCTAGTAGCTCCCGAAGTCCACTGACTTCACTGAAATTGGTGTACCATTGTTTGGATCCTAGGCCTCTGCCCCTACCAGCACAATCTCCGCTGTGCACTACTTCCTTCATGGCAACTTGAATGGCAGCACTATGGCATATTCTTCAAGCGTACCCGCCTCCGCATCCTCTTGCCCCGTGCCAAGGCCTTCTGAACCCAACTTCGCTTCGCAAGTTGAGGCACCTTGGTTCCTCCATCAAATGCTTCTCCGAGATAAGGTGCATGTGCCCAAAAGCTCCCTTCGTTTTTGGCACCATGTAAGATGAGTTCACACCATCAGAATGAGGGACTCATGGAACGACATGATCCCGCTCTTGCCTCTACAAAAGTTCATGTCCTTGACCTCTGTCCAAGGAAAGCTCTGTGCCTCCGCTCCATATTCCATCTTCTATACCTGCTCCATTCATGAGGCTTGAGTACTTCGCCATGTTACACCCAAGTTGCTCCGCTCCTCGATTTGCATTGAGTTGATGATGGTCCTCACGCCCATCATTCCATAAGTTAGCCCTCCATTAAGTCCAATCTTCATATTGACTCTAAGTGTGCCTTCATTTGTGTTGCCTTTGGGTCGCTCCCCCACTTAATCTCGCAATGCATTCCCCAATGCATTATCTCAAGCGAGATCATACAATGACTCCTCGCCGCTTGCTCGGTCCGTTGAGTTTTGTAGAGTTGTTTTGAGGTACTCCTCAACATGTGCGGTCTGTTGCACATGGTTCTCCCTCTTGAGAGCCAAGACTTATCCCCCCTGGATATCTGTCCCGTTGGAGCAACTTCTCTCTTTGCTTCCTTCTCTTTGAAAGTTTCGGAAACCATCATCCCCTTGGACTACTCTGCCTTGCTGAACAAATTATGTATTATTCTGCCTCCCACAAACGCACTTACTATATTACGACTCCACGTCAATACAACCTCCACTGCACCCCTCAAGGCCTAGCAACATACTGAACTCATTGCACACTTCAACCTCCTACAGACGTATCCTTCTTATACTGAAGAGAAAGTTTCAATGCTTCATGGCGCCAAGTTTCGACCGTCTTGGGATGGCCACGAACACTTCATCGTTCGCATTAAAGCCCTTGCATAAGTACCGAATTCTTCGAGTTAGCAATTCCCCTCACCTTTGTGAGATTTGCACAACTCTTTCGATCGTTGAACAACTCATTCCATCTTGCATGGTCTCATCCTTTACTAAGCGCCTCGCTTGCCTTGAGCACTATCAAATATGATTATTAACGTTAAGCCGTAGCTCAAACTCAGCCATCCCAACCTTTGTGTGCTATGCATTCTTACCAACTTGATTGTCTTCGTGGTGGCTCTTGCACGAAGGGTTAGCCACTCCTCTAAATGTCAATCTTAGATGCCCCCTCTTCTGAGCGACTCCTTTTCCCTACATCTCCATGCCCGTTTTCCCCAAAACGATCGCACGTGCAAGTTACCCTCAACGCAACCCCGCTAGGTCCTGCACAATTGCATACTAAATGTTTCTATGAATGCTTGTCCTGCTCTGATACCATCTGTCACGGACTTAACTGGTTTTGCCTAAGTCGTGCGACACCTTTGTGTGTCCGTCCGCAAATGTCAGCCTCCCCGAAACCTCCTATGGTCCCTTAGGACCTACTAAATAGAAAATGGGTTAGAGAAAGTGCCTCACTCAGGATCCATAAGCAATCATTTCAGAAAACACTTTATAGTCAATGCAAATTACAAACAGACTTTTACAAGCTCTGAATAGGTCGCACAACAAAGGGTCCAAAATGGTCCACTACAGACCAAAATCCTCACAAGTACCCACATAACACAGCCTTTGTTTGCAAGCTTAGGACGACCACCAAACCCAACTAAAATAGGGCTATTAAGCCTTCAACCGTCCCTCTACATACTGTGCAGAGAATGAATAAACCAAAAGACACGGACATACATGAGCATTACATGAAACGCCCCATTTACAGTTTTGTCTGTGACAACGTGGGGAGAAGAAATCGAGGTTTCTTCTCCCCATGTGTCAAAAAGGGCAACAAGGCAATTGCCCCTTGTTTTTTTTACTTATATGTATATGTATATATATAAATATATATATATATATATATATATATACTGAGTTATATATCAAAATATACCGCTTGGTATACAGTAACGAGTCGTACCGAGTGAATCTCGAAACTCCGGTATGGTACGAAATTTCAATCCTTGCCTAATACTATTGGTAGGAATGTCAAATTTCACATATAATCATTGCCATGTGGAAGCACATTAACTATAGTGAAAATGAGGATGCTCACTTTTAAAATGAACTTGTACATCATATTCCTTGATAGAAGAAAGTTATTTGCATTTTATTATAAGAAGGCTCAAAACCTAAGCTATACAAATTATCATAACATATATGCCAATATAGAATAATAAAATCAGATAGATATCTGCTCTTTTCATTAAATACATTGACAATACAAAATAAGTAATAGCTACAATAAAATGAAAATTAGAAGAAAATGGAAAAGAAAAGAAAAGAAAAACTTCAGCTATTGGATGCATAAATAAGAAGAAAACTGTTTAAACAAAAAACAGCAATAGGAAACAAAGAGATCTGCCTTACAATAGACTTTTTTTTGACATATTACCACAGGAAAACAAGAACATACAGAATGTCAATTATGTACCAATTATACTTAACAACCGACATGAAATTTTATGAGACGTATTCAAACCTCGAATATCCCATGAAGATGGTGAGTAGTATAATTATATAGAAAGAGAGGTAATCCAGGAGTGATAGAACGAACTGAATCACGATACCTTGGGGGCAAGCCTGAAAATGAACATCATTAGATGCTGACACTATATTACAAATAAAAGCTAATTTAACTTGATTCAAATTTAACAACATGGTATCAATTCAAGAATATATACAAGAACAGAAGAATATGAAAGAAAAAATCATTGACCCTGGCCTAATGTAACACTTCAATACAACAGAAGGTACACATGGAAAGGGAAAAACTTGCAAACAGCAAAAGAAAGAGAAAGACAAAATACCAAACAGCTGCCTCTTCATATCTTCCTGCATGGTGTCATTGTTGCAAACAAAGATATAACCACCAAGAACTTCATTCCTTGGTAGCATCTCAGTGGCGGGTAACGTTTTAAACCGCTTGTCAACAACAGCATTGTTGTTGTTGCTACTGTTATTACCATTGGTGTTGTTGTTGTTATTGTTATTGTTTGTGTTGTTGATGACATTGTTATTGACCTCCTTGTTGCTTGTGTTGTTGGCAAACTTACTGAATCCTGTGTTCAGTTTGAAGCTGTTAACATCATTTATATTGTCTTTCATATAAACACTGTTCATGTTGAAACCACTGTGGAGGGGGCTTTTGAATGAAGTCGCATTCATCTTGAGATCCAGATTCATCAGACTTAGATTGAGATTCTCAAATTTGTTATCCTCCTGAATCCCAAACTTGTCATAAGACTTTGCTTCAAAGGTGTTCCTTGAATAGTCCACATTGTTCATCCGATCAAAATCTGACCTTGTCATCTCAGCCAGTTTTGAGGTGATAACAGACCATTGATGGTCCTCGGACAGCTTTGATTGTCCTCTGAACTCGTTCCCCAATTGCCAGAGGTTGTCCATCTGCTCGAGTTCTTATCTATCTGTTAAGAAAAGAGAACCCTTAAAGTAATCGTCACGCCAATGATAACACACTAATTCCTAAGACAATCAAAACCAATTTTCATGAGCAAAACAATTATAGATAGAGGTTATGATTGGATTTCTCGGACAAAAAAGAAACGCATAAAACTGATTTCTCACGGTCCAAAACGTCAAGAGTCTCTCAGATAAAATCAGAAAAGAAAAATAAATCTAACTTACTACTTGATCCTGCCAATTTCAGCAAAACATTTATTCGGCATACAAAAATGAGATCTTCCTAGCAATACCAAAACCAAAATCTTTCCTTCAACAAGATGATCCAACAATACTGAACCCAAAGCACTCAATTACTTCAATAAGAACATGTTTCGATTCTATCTATCCTCAGCATCAAGATTCTATAAGAAACCGGGCAAACACAACACTAATCCAGAATAAGCCTGACCTTCTCAAGATCGGCACTTGACAAGGCAGAAGACCGACAAACCAACTCCAACATAGTAAAAATCGAAACTTTTTCGCATCCCAGATGGAGAGACCGATTTCGCCACCACATCAAAGAAAAAAAAATCCACGGCATGAAAAATCGAGATCGGACGCACCTCAAACCGACACCGGCAACGGAACCTCGGATCGGAAGGTTCGAGCTCCGATCCACGGAGAGAAATCTGAGAACCCTAGATTTTCTGTTAGGATGGATGGATAGAAAAAGGAAAGAGAAAGGAACCGAGGCCACCCTCCCCCGTCCTTTCCTCCGCCCTAAGCCACCACCGACAGGGCGATAAAACTATTAATGACGAGGTTATCCACCTATACTCGCGATAAGAAAAGGGTTGTGGATGTGGATTTCCGTCATTCGTGCCCTAAGAACGGTAGAAATTGCAAGCCCGTAATTAAGGTCCATTTTAACCCCGTAAGTTTGATAATGAATTATTTAAAATTTAATTTTTTTATATTTTTTATTTAAAACATTTTTTATATTTTTAAAAATATTATATATAAATTTATTTTAGTTGGACGTTAGTGGTGATGCATCGACTCATAATAAATTATTAATATAATAATATATAATTTAAATTTTAAAATATTAAAGTCTATCTTAACCTTGTGATTTTAGTCATAAATCACTTAAGCCCTTAGCCTAAAATAACTCATGTATTTTAAAAAACATAGTATATAAGTCCTAAAATACCTACGTGATATGTTAACTCATAATAAACTGTTAATATAATGATATATATAATTTAAATTTAAAAAAAATTGAGACCGTCGTTAATAGCAAGAGGGGGCATCATTGTGGCATTGAGCCACTATTGCCTAGTAAGGTGTCTGTGTATACAACATCTATCACACTAATGACGAGCTTAAAAGCTTTCAATCTTGTCTTAGGTGGATGTGCATTGATTAGTCCAATGTTAGGTATGTAATGATCTCCTGATCACTCTTCCTCCTCTTAGGTATCTTTATTTCCATCGTCTCTTGCTTCATCCTCTCCTATACCCCCACCCATCATGCCTACGACATGATGGTCCAACTCTCTCTCACCTCCACCTTCGACCCCTCCTACCTTTGCCTCTCTATCTTTGTTTGTTGCTTCCTCTTCCTCGACAAAAGGAATCTTAACTCTTTTTTAAACTTAAATTATACATCATTATATTAATAGTTTATTATGAATAAGCATGTTATATAAATGGACTCTAACGTCTATTAACTCAAACTTAATGAGAGGGCCTGTATGCTATGTTTTTTAAAATATAAAGATTATTTTAGATACGAATAAACAATAAGGGCTTAAGTAATCTATAACCAAGACTATAAGAGTTAAAACGGACCTACACCCTTTTTAAAGCTTAAATTATACATATTACTATATTAATAATTTACTGTCAGTCATCTTATTTGTTAATAATTTACTATTAATAATTTACTATATTAATAATTTGTTAATAATTTACTATATTAATAATTTACTATGTTAATAATTTACTATATTAATAATTTACTATTAATAATTTACTATATTAATAATTTATTTGTTAATAATTTACTATATTAATAATTTACTATATTAATAACCAAACTCTAATTTCTATTAACTCAAACTTGATAAGAATGACTTATGTGTTACGTTTTTTAAAATATAATGATTATTTTAGATACGAGTATATCATGTGAGTTTAAGTGGTTCATGATTATGATGGACTAAAATGGATTTTAATCTTAATTTTAATTAATTATCTCAACTATTCATATTATTTTTAATTAATTATAAAGTTAATTTGATTAAAATAAATGGATATTTAAGATAACAAATTGATAAAAAAATTATTTTCATTATTGATTAGAGGGGTTGAAACCGATCTGAATGGAATTGTTAAGTAGCAAACCAAATCAAGCTCGAAAAGAGACTTGGTTTAATTAAAATAAGATACTTTGAATCAAACGTATTTGAGATCGACTTAACCTAATCGATTAGTCTGATTCAATTAACCTATTAATAAATTTTTAATTTTAAATAATTTAAAATATATATATATATATATATATATATATATATATATATATATATATATATATATATTTTAAATGAATCGATTCAGTTTAATTGACTCAAACCAGAATTTTAATCCAATTAGACTGACATTCTTAAAAAAAATTTATATCATAAATATTATTTTAAATAATGTTTTTTAAATTAAGCATAGAAGGAAGAAATAAATACAAAGACAAAAAAAACTCATCCCAACAACACCTCCAATAACGTTAAGAGCACAGTAACTACGGGTCGTTTTTTGACATTGCAAAAGATTAGTCCATTGCAATTTGTTATCAATATTATCGAGCTTCAAGTTGAGTAAAAACAATGATACATGATTTATTGATCTAACACTCCAACTGATGTGGTTATTTAGTCATCTTAATGACACAATTAGAAAGATAAAATTATGTACTTCAAAAACTTTTATCTTTTTCAATTAGTTAAATTCAAATCGATTAACTGAATCAAAGAAAGAAAAGTATTCTCCCAATATTTAAATTATAAATTATCTCATAAACTAAATAATCAAAATTTAAATTATAAAAATCGCTTTGTTGTATGGATAAAATTATATATATTCCCATATTATTACATCCACTCTGAGTCCATGTCATGTTGGTAAAAATAAATTAATAATGTTGAAAAATTAGCTTCTAAATCATTCAGTAACATCTTACTCGAATCAAATTAGCTCTTGCTAGTAAGTCTCAAGTAAGTTTTATAAGTCTTTAGATTATTAGAAATTTTTTGAGTTTAATTATTTCAATTTATGATCCTTTGAGTGAATTCACTTTCTTAGAATATCTAAATTTTTTTCAATATATAGTCAACTACTCATAGACTAAGGAATAAAACAAATTTGCTAGTTTTGCATGAGCCTTTCACTAATTAGCAAAGGAGATCAGACATCATTTCCAATTTATTAACACTAATCAAGTTAAAACATGGGCAAGTTGATTCATTATCACATGCCCCATATATTTAATATACCCTAAATATTTAATGCAGTTGTTAACATGACATGACCTAAATAAAAGGCTTTGTGGAGCCACTGACCACACACAAAATAAGACAGGCTGACTGAATATGAAATAGAGAGGAAGGAGAAAAAGTATTTGGTGGTATATAATTATCATCATTGATGTCAGTGTTAGGTTGATGATGCCTTTCACAAGCTATTGTCACTAGTTGTAATATCACATTTAATCTTCTCATATTTGAATATAAGTGTTGATAAGCATCAATGTTACCTCATTTGAGCATGTTCCCATGCAAGGTGTATGGTTGCTTATGTTTGTATCATTCAGAAAGCAACAGGAGGAAGATGCTTCCCATAGCCATACCTTGGCATCACATGATGTTCCTATCAAAGGCACATCTCGTGTATCAACCTAAAATTTTAAATAGATCGACAGAAAACACAGATTTACTATTTTGCAGAAGAAAAAAATTATATATACATATATATAGTACTAGGATTATTGTTTAAATATTTGCTGATATTTTGTGTGGAAAAACAAAGGTTAGTCATAAAATATTTCAGGTCTGATCCACGCACATTAGAACTTGAGAAAGTTTATCATTGGGATGAAGAGGTAGGCTGTAGAAAACTATTTCTTATACCAAAATGACATCATTTAGGCCATAACAAAATCAGATTAGGTGCAATAACTTATCTTTCATTATCAGGTACATGAGGAACCATAACCTGATTCATTAAGAAAGCTACAGGAATGTAAATGAATGGTATAAAGATGTCACCAACCTCAATCTAGTAGGTGCAGGAATCAGTGAGTGAAGAGGGGAAGAATGCCAACAGTTTTGTGATAGTTGCAGCCATAAGCAAAGATTTATGTGTGGACAATTTGCCAAGGGTTGCCAGAACATACACTAATTGACAGGCAGATTGGAATGCTTGAACTTGGCTTCTGGTCACTGTGATTTGGCAGCACAAAGGCCTGCATTCAATCATTTTATTTGGGTCTAACCTAATTGGCTTCACATGAAAATGAGAATCCAAATCTTGGTTCAAGACATGTATTAAAAGGGCAAATACTTCCATACAAATTAATTACTTATACTATACTTGCTTGGGTTGATAAAATATAAAAAAACAAATAATATTAAATTTACTTTATGCTTCAGTATATGTATATCTATTCTCGATTTCAAATTGAGTTATACTAAGAAGTGAAAGTGCATATGTTTAGAAAGATAATGTTGGATGGGTGACTAATCTATATGTTCCTTGGCAAGATTTTACAGGCTTGTTTTTGGATAAACAGTACATTGCCATGCATGGACACATAACAACAGAGATATCAAGACACATAACGATGAAGGCTTCCAATTCTACAATGATGCGCATCAAACGAGCAAAGGAAAATTCAAGGATGGCAAACAACCTCCACTGACAGACAGATCAAGAGGGAATAGTTCATGTTGCATATTGATTTTATTTTTCCTTTTTAATTTCCAATAACCAAATCCAAGAACTGTTGTTAATAGATCAAGAAAGATTAATTTTATATTATTTATGCAACTCTAACACCTTGGTAAATTCTTTGGATCAAATCCAACTAGCAGAAAAGTTTGTGTAATTGCGAGGAACGATGACACTGCAAACACTTTGATGGTTCGGACAACTCCTTATATTTGTGCAATATTCAATGGCTATCAGATCAATTTATAAAAGGGCTTCTGGTGTATTACCTAACTTAAATATCTTTCATCTCCTTAAATCTATATTATCTTTTTCTGTGTTTTTGGTTCAAGCATCAAATGATATTTTTATCATGTATATTCTCAACATAGTTTTATAGAACTCTTCATCGATTCTTCTATTCCTTGATACCATGCTTACATCACATTAAGGATCAAAACATATTAATTTCATAACTCGAGTCGATATATTATAGTAATACACGTAAAATCTAAAAAAATTCAAATACCAATCAAACTCAATATAAAAGAGAGATGCTAAATGAAAGATGTCATAGTCAAGCCAATTAAAAAATTCAATCTCTTTTATCTCACAAGCTGATAGGATCACTTCTAAATATAAGCTCCTTATGGTAACTTAGCTTGGTTATCAAATCTCTTGTAGTAATCAAATTAGGTTTAATGTTCACCGTCAATTTTTTTGATTCTATAGTGTATAATAGATCCACAAATCTATTTCTTGGAGGGAATATAGGACATGTTTCTTACTCAAACATGTAAAAAAGGAACCCTGCTCATCAGCATAAAGCAAAAAATCTTGGACTTGATGTGGCCTCCTATAAATCTGATTCAATAATATTTATTTATGGGGTGACAACGTTTTAGATTACGCAATCAAACTAGATATCGATATGATTGAGATTGCCTTTACCTCACAACTCAAAAGAATACAAAGGGTGGCATCACCATGATGCAATAATGATCTAAAAATGTCCTTGATCATTCACAGCTATGTACCATTTGGGTTCACATGTTGATGATGACTTGTGTTGGTATGTTCTTTCTAACATAACAGTCAATGAAACTGAGATTTCTGCCTCATGTGTCCACCCACCAAAATGCGTTGACTTTAACTGGACCACAATTCTTCATTTTCGGTGCTGAATTGCTTGATAGAACAACACACATGCCATATTTTATGTTCTAAACAATGTTTGATATAAAATAATAGTATACATATATCAAATCACTTATGAAGTTATTCCTACTTGGCCTATTTTTTTCCTTCAATGTTATCCAACGATAAGATCCTCCATAAATAATGTCATGTTAATACAAGGAGAAGATTTTTGTGAGATATATTTCATTTCATGTATAAAATATTATTACTGAAAATATTTTTCGTACATACAAGCTCATTGAATGAGACAATGAAACATTGCAATGGAGATTACTCTCTAAACAAACATTTTTAGGTGTCAACTTCTAATGGGTCATTCCTAGTGGGAGAAAGCCCATAAAGCACTAGATTATATTGGCAAGTATCAACTTGTTTTAGTGATTATTAGGCATAAACTATACACCCAGTGACCTATGATTGATGAGAAATATTCTCTCCTCGTATCTACTTTGTCAAACACATAACCAAACATCCATCTCTTTTATGTACTTCAAATGTCTTTTCCAGCAACACGAACTCTTTGATGTGGACTCAATTATCTCTCTAATCCTTCATACTAACTAATATTAAAAATAATAATAATTTTTACTATATATATATTTGCAAAAGAGGAAATTTATAAAAATACTCCTCTAAATTATCATCCATACCTCGCAAAACTCAAAACCCTTTCGTTAGTTTGATTGCTCAGAGTGTTAAAATATTTTTTTGATTAAGTTAAGTGATCATATCACATTTTGCCGTAACATCTATATAAGTATGTCTAATGGTCGATTATCTAAAATTATTAATTTTCTTAATTAGCAAATTATTTGCATTTAGTTTTCATAATAAATGCTCACTTTATTTGCAATTATGTTTCGCCTCACTTGCATTTATTGGTCAAAATAAATATATGTTTTTATGCTATTTTTTTAGAAAAAAGAAAACTAAGTCTTCTTATTAATTAAAAGAGTGGGGTAACTCGCTAGGAGTTGCTTCTAGAAGAATAGAAACCCTTTGTAGCTAGGAAATGTACTTCCCTATTACCCTCTCACGGATACGAGTAACTCTAACGATATACAAAACACAGAGTGGAGATATGGGCTAACATTATTAATAGAATTTACATAGGTTAGCGAGTCTGTGCAGAGCAAAATTTATTGATGTCTTGTGTCTTCTGCATGGCATTGAGGATGATATAACATTCAGCTTCAAAGGTAGAAGCAGCATTGTAGGTAGAAATGCCTTCAGCTAGGCAGGTTCTAAGATTATCCTCGATGATAAAGTCAATACTTGCATGATCAAAAGCAAGGTTGAATAAGACATTGCAAGTGATAGAATAGTTATAGTTGATATATGCTGCTATGATGCTTAACCATGTTACAGAGATTTCTATTTGGAATCTTTTACTATTTATAGCATCATTTTAAGGATTTTTAATATTTCTAAAACACTCCTATGTGTATGAATATAAATATTTTCTTATTTTATTTTACTCCTCGATCCAACCAATAATGGTGTGGTTGATGATCACTCGTGAGAGCCACCGATGGAAGTGATAATAACTAATGGGCTTAGTTATTCGGGTCATCATCTCAATATTGTCTTGATGCTAAATGTTTCTTTAAAAGGGACTACGAAGAGATAGAGGAGAAGAACAACTAGTCAACATAGTGGAGATTTACAATATCCATAAAGGAAAAGATAAGGGAGCTATAAATATAAATAATGGAGAGTGCTAGTAGTGAGTGGAGAGGCATTGGAGGGGACAACGAGTGGTATCACCTCCAACGAGCGAGTAGGCCAACAACATCAACAACGAGTAGATGAAATAAAAGATTACGAGGAAGGAAAAAAAAAAAAAGGATAAGATCGGTGATGATGGGATTAAAAATAATAAAATAATATTTTATTATTTTTTAAGAAAATATCATGGATTTACTAATAGTAACAGACCTATGAATAGCAAGTTATATTTAAAAAGGATAATAATACACATAGTCATCGTATAACAAAATAAAACCATTCATATATTTACAATTAGAATATAAAATATTTATGTCTATCAAAAAGAGAGTTCTTATTGACTCTTTTGGAATTGAGAGATTTAAATCATTCTATTTTACCAGTATTATTTTTAAACGAGAGTGATACAATAAAGAAAGGAACAAAAGGAAAAAATTACTAGAGAGAAAGAACATAAGATTTCAAGAAAAAGAATATGAATATAAGATAAAAACCAAAAATTCGTCTATATATATTTATTTATTTATTTGAGTGCCTTGTATGCTTGTTGTTGACATGTTAAGCCTTCATGAATGGAGTGAATTCAATTCAATGGAACAGCTTCTAATTTTCTGATAAGAACAAGCTACTACTCGTATTTAATTTCATCATATCTGCAGGAACGCAATGTTCCCACCTCCATTTATCTTCTATATTAATTGTAGAGACTACACACAACAACCATTATTTCTTTAATTGAACCAACGACACTCATGAGGGCGAACAATGTTCCCATCTTCTCTCTTTGTCCTCAGCGGAAAGTACTTGGAGAGCTTTGAAAATAATGAGTTTTAGACCAATTCTTGTGTAGACTAATTCGCCGTTCCACCTTCGATTCCAAAAGCATCGTGTCTAAACTTTGATTTCATGAATCCATTTCGGTCCAAGGTTGCCAAATTATGATTGAAGGGTCGAGGTCGTCAGTCTCTTCATTTTCTGGTCCCTCCCTTTCGTTTCCACTAGATTTATATACGTGTCTATCCTTTTAAATTTATCCCTTTAATTTTTTTTTCCTATACATCCATCATATCAATTCAATAAGCTGATATTATTGTTATAGTTAGTTACGTGAAAATTAATAATTTAGAGGGATAGAATATAATATAATATAATATAAATTTATTTATTTGAAAGTGTATTTATATCAATTGGAGTTTCAATATCATCACCATATGATATGATATGATATGATAGGGATCCCAATTCTAACACTACCATGATAAAGATAGGGATGGTTCCAATGACATCTTAGTGATTTTTTTGAGGTTTTAAATAGATGGACTAACATACGAAAAAATAAAATTGATGGCATTAATATCCAACTGCAGTAGTAGGTGGAAAGTTTATGGCGACTGCTCAGGAACGTTTACGTTCCAATTATTATGATGGTGTGAAACAGAAGTTTGTGATGGGACTTGCTGGAGGTTCTTCTCTAGTGACCTCCTCATGCTTCCATTACAATTTTGGCCATGTTTTCTACTGCTAAATATTTAGTTATTTTCAAGTCAAATATTAGTTATCATTTTTCAATCTTAAATAGTCAAATGAATTATTATTTTAAGTGTTCATATATATGACAAGACAAAATTCTCCATCCAAAGCACACAAAAATTGAAATCACATGACCAATTACACATGTACACGTAACACTCCTTATTCTCGTTGTGGAGGGAAGAAAAGTCAAAAAGTATCTACAGTTATCACAACATGGGATGGCAATGATGATAATTTGGCAGCAAATTGTGAGGCATGTGACAGAAGAATCCTCGATATCTCCACATCTTTCTTCCACGCCTTCTTCCCAGACATGGATCCCCTTCCTCTGTTTCTTCTCCTCCTCCCCTTCTTTGCACCTCTCTCCTCTGCAGCTGACACCATCTCTGCCAACAATTCTCTCCCAGGGAGCCAAACCATAAACTCCGCAGGCGGCAACTTTGTGCTGGGCTTCTTCAAGCTAGGTAACTCCTCCAGCCGCTACTACGTCGGCATCTGGTACAAGAAGGTCTCCAAGATCACCCCCGTATGGGTGGCCAACCGAGAAACCCCGGTCGCAGACCAAAGCACATCGGAGCTCAGAATCGCCGGTGACGGCAACCTGGTCCTCCTCAACCAGTCCAAATCGATCGTGTGGTCCACTGATGCCAATATATCCTCCAACTCCACCCTTGCCGTGCTCCTCGATGATGGAAACCTGCAGCTGAGAGATGAGTCCAATGAGTCCCAGGTCTTCTGGCAGAGCTTTGATCACCCCACCAACACTTGGCTCCCCGGCAGCAAAGTTGGGTTGAACAAGGTCACCAATCGAAACCAGCATCTCACGGCCTGGAAGAACGACGATGACCCTGCTCCTGGGATCTTCTCCCTCGAATTGGATCCTAATGGAACCAGCCAGTACTTCATACTCTGGAACATGACCACGGAATACTGGACTAGCGGAATCTGGAATGGCCAGATCTTTAGCAATGTTCCTGAGATGACCGCGAACTACGTCTACAACTTCGAGTATGTTAGCAATTCGACGGAGAACTACTTCATCTACACCGTCAAGGATAACACGATCATCTCCAGGTTCGTCATGGACGTCTCCGGTCAGATCAAGCAGCTCACATGGCTGGAGAATTCACAAACGTGGATACTCTTCTGGTCTCAGCCGAGGCAGCAGTGCCAGGTGTATTCCTTCTGTGGATCTTTCGGTAGCTGCAACGAGAACGCTTTGCCGTTCTGCAAGTGCGTCCAGGGTTTCAGCCCCAAGTCTCAGAGCGACTGGGATTTGGGTGATCAAAGCGAGGGATGCCAGAGGAACACCCCGTTGCAGTGCGGTCGAAGCAACTCGTCCAGGACGGAGAAAGATGGGTTCCTCACCATGTCGAACATGAGGTTACCTGTGAACTCGCGGACTCTTTCCGCCGTCGGGAGTGACGGAGCCTGTGAAGCGGCCTGCTTGAGCGACTGCTCCTGCACCGCTTATTCTTACGGTAGCGGAGGGTGCTCTGTGTGGCACGGGGATCTGCTGAACCTGCAAGAACAGTTCAACGGATCAGATGCAAGCACCCTTTACCTTCGTCTTGCCGCCTCGGAGCTGCAAAGTTCCAAAAGCAACAAAGGAACGGTGATTTGGATCGTCGTCGGCGTCGCGGTGGCCGTCTTAACTTGTTTGGCCATCATATGGTTCATGATACGGAGGCGTCGGAAAAGGCAGATGATGAGAGCATCAAAGGCTGTGGGGGGTGGTCTGGTGGCGTTTAGGTACGGTGAGCTGCAGCATGCCACGAAAAACTTCTCGCACAAGCTCGGTGGCGGAGGTTTTGGATCGGTTTTCAGGGGGTCGCTGCCCGACTCCACCGTCGTCGCGGTGAAGAAACTGGAAGGCATTCTTCAGGGGGAGAAGCAATTCCGGACGGAGGTGAGTACGATCGGCACAATTCAGCATGTCAACCTGGTTCGCCTGCTCGGGTTCTGCTCCGAGGGAAGCAATAAGCTGCTGGTCTACGAGTTCATGCGGAAAGGTTCCCTCGACACCCAGCTCTTCCAGAGCAATTCGGCAGCTTTGGATTGGAGAACGAGGTACCAAATCGCCGTGGGAATCGCGAGAGGATTGGCTTATCTCCACGAGCAGTGCAGAGACTGCATCATCCACTGCGACATAAAGCCAGAGAACATACTGTTGAACGATTCATTCGTCCCCAAAGTGGCGGACTTCGGCCTGGCCAAGCTTGTGGGGCGAGACTTCAGCCGGGTTCTGACCACCATGAGAGGAACCAGAGGCTACCTTGCACCGGAATGGATCACCGGCGTGGCGATCACGCCAAAAGCCGATGTGTACAGCTACGGGATGATGCTGTTCGAGATCGTATCAGGGAGGAGGAACTTGGAGCAGACAGAGGACGGGACTACTGGTTTCTTCCCCACATTGGTGGCCAGCAAACTCAAATCTGGGGATGTGGGAAGCTTGCTGGATCACAGACTGGAGGGGGAAGCCGACCTGGAGGAGATGGAACGAGCCTGCAAGCTGGCATGCTGGTGCATTCAGGATGATGAGAGCTGCAGGCCAACAATGGGGCAAGTGGGTCAAGTCTTGGAGGGATTTCTGGAGGTCAACATGCCTCCCATTCCCAGATCACTTCGAGTTCTTGCTGAAACCCCAGAGGAGATCAATTTCTTCTACGAGTTCTCCTCGAATCAAAGCAGCAAGACCAGGAGTGCTACTTCAAGTAGCACCCAGACCAAAAGCACTGCATCAAACAGTTCTGGTGTCTGAAGGTAAATGCAGAGTGCAGTCTTCTCTAGCTACCGAGTTTTCGGAAGAATGGAAGATGGGATGTTTTCAACCATCTGCATGATTTACTGATCATAGTAATCAGAATCTTATGCTCCTGCACATGAGGATTGTATGTCTAATGTCAACATATCTCAAAGTTGATAGTAAAGCATGTTGATATTTGTTAGTTAATTGACTGCCTATCATAATCTTTTCTAACTTTGATGAGTAATTTACTTTCATACAATATTCATCATATTCCAAAATCATAAACAATTCAATCTGGACAGTCATAACCTATTCAATAATATTAACAACTCATATCTATACGAAATCCTACCAAAATTTCACGATTAAAACTTGAAGAAGCGATATAATCCTTATACAATCCAAGAAGTTATATACCATCATATAACCGCAAAAACTCTGTATTAGATCACGCTCAATATCAATTTGTTTACATAATTACAAGATCACTATATCATATCTAAAATAACATTTCACATTAATATTATACAAATCTAAAATATAGAAGGGTTTCAAATAATAATATTTTCCCTCAATCATGTCCACCCTTAGACTATTCCTCTTGGTCTGAAAAATAAAAAAAAATAGACATACGAGCACACGACACCTAGTAAGCACCATAACTCGTATACCAGCCAAAATTTATTACAAATATGTATAAATAAATAATTATAAATGCCTCTTATAATTAATTTTTATTTTCAAAGTAAAACATATAAAATGTCAAATCATTCTTAATATTTCTATCAAAAGCCATATAAAAGCTTTGTATTCATTTTAGAGTTAACAAAGCCATAATTATAGCTAAATGGCATGTCAAAATAAAAATCAGATTCACACAAATGATGATGATTAGATATTAATAATTTAAATAATTATAACTAAAGATGCATATCTAAATTCATATTAAGTATCACTATAACTAAGAATGTATGTCAAAACTACATTCAAAATAATACTAACGGCTACAGTCATGCTATATATTCATTCATTTAACCGCGTTTGTATTAACCCCCCATTGTATAGGTAACACATTTTTTTCTCTGTTAGGGCATAAAAGAAACTAGTTTCGATGTATAACCTCCGGTGGTAGGAATCCAGATCATAACCATACTATTCATGCAATTTCAATTATCAAATACATTTAAACAACTAATATTTAAACAAATTCTCTTTTTTTCTTTCATTTCAAATCTAACAATTCATATAACATTTAAAACTAATAAGAATAAATCATTTTCGATCCTTTTGAATAATTAAAATATCGAACTGATACTTCCAAAGCTGAAACATATTTCACTTAATAAGTGCAAACCATATATTTTCATAAGTTTCAAATATATACACTAATTGCAAATGCATACATATTACTTTTAGAACATAAATTTATTGGATACTTGGACCCCAACCGTGAATTCTTCAATTTATTTAATATATGTTATAGTAGATTTTGAGCTATTCGAGTTAGAAGTTGATTTGGATCTAGTTTGATTCTTCGAGTCTTATCCGAGGATGAACTCAATTGTCTATAACATGCAAAACTAAGTCGGCAGTATTCTCAACAAAACTTTTTTAATACTTAAGTTAGTAATTTAGTCAGACAAATTAGACTCAGATTATTTTTATGTGTTAGGTATACTTATGTGACCCTTTAAGTTATGCAATTTGTTTGGTAAATCATCGTAATGGTGCACAAAAGGCTAAAAGATCGGGTGTAGCGGCATGAAAAGGGTTAGTTAAGCCAAGTGCAATGGTGCACAAAGGACTAGGAGGTCAAGTGTAGTGGCATGCAAAGAACCAATGAAGCCGAGCAGACCAGTGAACAAAGGGCTAGGAGGCTACGTGTAGTTATGCATATAAGGCAAGTAAAACTAAGCACGATGATGCACAAAGGGTTAGGAGGTTGGGGTAATAGTGCACAAATGGCCAAGAGGTCGAGCGTAGTGGTATAGAGGGCTAGTGTGATTTACACGATGAAGTAGAGGACTAGCTACGTGCACGTGCCTGACATGCCTCCCCTTTGATGGGTGAGAGAATCTAGGTGGAATTGGACATGATTTGACAATCGATCACATGCTATACTTACCTGTAAGGAAGGGTTATACATATATGATAGGTGTTGCGACAAGTAGAGGTTCATATATGAGATATCTACCGAAGCCCCTATCTTATTGGATATCCAATAAGTTCATGAATTATTTGATCCTATGGATGAGATCCAATAAGAGCCAATGAGAGATTATTGGGTAGAGACTCATTAATCTAAGATGCTTAGATAGTTGGATAGAGATCTAGTATCCAATATGGTAGGATCTATTAGGGTTAAGTTGATAGAGAGCCTCTATAAATAAGAGGGAACCAAAGAGCCATAGGTTAAGTTTTTTGGCTGTCATCTCCTATTCTCCTCTTCCCTTCTCCTCCTCAGCTAGTAGCCCCTTTGGGCATGTGGAAAGTAAGAAGGCATAACCACTTCTTGATTGTGTGGTGCGCGCAAAGAGGAGATTTAGATAGCAATTTGAGGAACATCTTTGTAGCCCTTGTCATGTGAATCACCACTAAAGAGAAGGATTGTTGACCTCCTTTATCCTCTCATAGATCTACAGGAATTCAAGAATATATAATCTCCCCAGATAATATAATCTCTCTTATATGCATACTTTTTTGGTTTTACGGATTTTTGCACACCAATTTTTGTACGACGATGAAACCTTTTTTTCTATAAGAAATTCTAGGATTTTATTTTCTATTCTTCTACTATGCATATGATGTTATCCCAGATTTTCCAATAATGGTATTAAAGCCAGGATGCTCGTACCAAAGATTGATTTTTAAATTACATGTATTGTGTTCAAACACGTAGAATTGTTTTACGTGATTATTATGATTTTTTGTCATAGTTTTCAAATTTGTGTTATACCTTTTCTTGTTGTTAAGAGGTATTTTAGAGAGAGCTTTTGATGTCAAATTTATTGACATAAAAGGGGAAGAAAGGGTGGTAGCCCTTTGTCGGTCTCGGTCTAACCAAAAGCTGCAAGGCCAAGAGATATAAGGAGCTCTCAGCCATAGGGGTGGCAACCCCTACAACCAGGTTTCCTAGCTGCAAGGGGCACCCCTAGCGGCCAGGGTTTCCTCACTATAAGAGGTTGCCCTAATGGCCAAGACTCCTAGCCGCATGGGGCAAGTCGATGGCCAAGGTTTTGTGGCCGCCCATGCTCACCCTATAACTAGGGTTTCCTAAATACAATGGTAACCTTGGGGGCTAGGGAACCCCAGCTGCCCAAGGTAGTCCTGTGGCCAAGGTTTCCTAGCCACAAGTGTAACCCTAGCGGCCATGGTTTCTTGGCCACATGGGGCATCTAGGTTAGGGTATGCCAAAGGGCTATAAAATAATTAATTAAATAATTTAATTAATTAATTAATTATTATTATTAGTAGTCCTACATGATGATGTATATATATGATGTGTGATATGGACGGATGATCATTGACTATGTGATATAATGTATGTGTGTATTGTAATTATTATTATTATTTTGGGGTCTATGAGCCTCTATTTTTTCTTATTCATTGTTGGGTTTGTGTACATGTGATTATGTTATAATTACACATAGAGGTGTAGTGAGAGTGTGGAGGCAATAGCGGGACCCATGGGATCGAGATGAATGATCGCGATGTATAGAGATGTGTCGAGATACCGATAGAACCTACGAGGATGAGATGGACGATCATAGGGTATGGAGATGCACCGATGCATACATAGATCATGATGTGAGTGGTTGTGCCTATTGGCTCGGGCTTGATCATATTAGGTTGTGGTCCATGATTATCTGGTATGATTGCTCATATGATGTATGATCATTTATACACCTACTATATATATATATATATATATATATATATATATATATATATATATATATATATATATATATATATATATATATATATATATATATATATATATATATTAAATATGTATATTTGTGACACGTTATATGAGACCGAATCAAAATACCCTCTCTTGATAATATTAAGTCGGTAAATGTTATACAATTAAATTGACCAATGTGGCCTTCCATTGTTATAGGAAGAAATCGATTCCCAATATAGGTTTAGTTGGTCGAGTCTCTCGAGGGCATATCATCGAATCAGACTCATCTTATAATGATGGTGATAACTTAACCGAACATCATGGTTAGTTGAGTCCCTTGATGTTATGATGGTTCGGAGGCCAAATAGGACGAGAATCACAAGGAGTTGTGATTGACAAGAGTTGCCTACCTTTTTTGGGTTTAGTGTGATTGGTCGAGTCCCTCGAGGTTACTCTAAGATGCTGATTGGATCCCAATTCTCCCTTAAACTCTGCTAGAGACTTCCATTTCATGTGATGAGGTTATCATGTGACTTGCTAGAAAATAGTAGGAGCACGATTAAGATAGAAATCCTCATCTTAATTATTTACTTTTTATAAGTCTACATGTTATTTATTTCTACTACATGTTTGTGTTTAGAAAATGTCACTTTCAAGTCCCTTACGTGACATACTTGATGTCAACTACCTCACTAGTCAGAATTATATGGATTGGCTCTGCAACCTGAGAATTATTCTTGTTGTGGAGAAAATCGCATACATATTTGATATAGTGATGCCTACACCCGAGGAAGGGGCAAACAAGAATGAGATCGCTCGCTACGTGAAGTACATAGATGACTCCACTCTTGCTCAATGTTAAATGTTGGGCTCCATGACTCCCCAGTTATAGAGGCAATATAAAAAGATGGATGCTAGATCCATCCTCCTAGATGTCCATAAATTGTTTGAGGAATATGGAAGGACTCAGCGATATGAGATATCTAAGAGTATTTTTCGCGCTAGGATGATTGAGGGGACACCGGTTCAGAACCATGTCCTAAAGATGATTGAGTAGATATAGAAACTTATAGGTCTAGGAATGGTCCTAGAGGATAACTTGTGTGTGGATCTTGTGCTTCAGTCCTCGTCAGATTCCTTTTTACAGTTCATAATGAATTTTAATATAAACAAGCTTGAGGTAACTCTCCCTGAGCTCCTCAATATATTGAGGGAGGCAAAAAGCACTATCAAGAAAGAGAAACCGGTTCTCTATACTAGTGAGACCAAAAAGAAAAGGAAGGCAAAAAAATCCCTTAAGAAGGGCAAGGGCAAAGGCAGATCGTGTAAAGCAAATGTTGTCAAGAAAGACCAAGCAAAGGACAAAGACCAGTGCTTCCACTACGACAAAGATGAGCACTGGAAGAGGAACTGCAAAGAGTACTTTATAGAGAGGACGAAACAGAAGCTTGGAGAAGCTTCAGGTACATTCATGATCGGTCTCTATTTGTCAAACTCTTATGATAATACATGGGTATTGGATATCGGTAGTGCTTATCATATTTGTAATTTATTATAGATTCTAGCAAAATCTAGGAGATTGGCGAGAGGTGAGATGAACCTCAAGATGAGCAATGGAGCAAAAGTTGCTACAGTAACTATTGACGAGGTCACCCTACATCTGCTTGGTGGAGCTATTATTGTATTGGATGCATGTTATTTTATTCTTTCTATTATCAAAAATATTATTTCCATTTCATATTTGACAATTAGTGAATATAAATTAGTTTTTGAGAACAATGGTTGTTCAATAATATTAGATGATGATATCATCATAAGAGGGATATTGCATAATGATTTATTTATACTAGACACTGCTCCATATATCATGAATGTAAGTGTATCCAAGAGGAAATGAGATGAGGTAAACAATGTATACCTATGGCATTGTAGGCTAAGTCACATCCATGAGGGAAGAATTTAAAGGTTGCTAAAGGATGAATATCTAGATCTATTCGACTATGAGTTATATGCAACTTGTGAGCCTTACCTTCGTGGAAAACTGACCAACTCTCTTTTTAGTTAAAACTAGAGAGAGAGCCACTGAGCTGCTGGAACTCATACATAGTGATGTATATGGACCCATGTTAACTCGTGTCATAAGTGGTTACTCATACTTTATTACTTTTACTAAGGATTTCTCAAGGTATGGACATGTGTACTTGATGAAGTACAAGTCCGAGACTTTTGAGAAATTCAGAGAGTATAAGAATGCAATGGAGAATTAGTTTGGAAAGAGTATCAATACTCTTTGATCATATAAAAGATATGAGTACTTGAGTATAAAGTTCACATAGTTCCTTAAGAACCATGAGATTCTATCTCAATTGACACCTCTTTATACACCTTAGCTCAATGGTGTATATAAAATGAGGAATTGTATACTGTTAGAAATAGTGTTGTCCATGATGAGCTTTGCTAATCTACCCATTTCATTCTGGGGATACACCCTAGAGATCGCAGCTTACCTTCAGAATAGAGTTCCAACTAAGTCGGTAGTATCTACACCATATGAGATATGGAAAGGAAAGAAGCTCGATCTTAAAGTTGTTAAGATTTGAGACTGCCTTGCCCACGTTAAAAGAAATAACCCCGATAAGTTGGAATCGAGGATGGAGCAGTGCAAGTTCGTAAGATATCCCAAGAAAACTTATGGGTACTATTTCTATCATCTCGAAGACCAAAAGGTCTTTGTAGCCAAGAGAATAGTGTTCCTTGAGAAGAAACATATTCTTTGCGGAGACAATGGGAGCATGATAGAGTTGAGCGAGGTTGGAGAATCTAGCTCAAGCACCACTCCACAGCCCGAGTCTATTCAGGTAACTAGCATACAAGTTCCGACATTACGTAGGTTCGACAAAAAATCCCATCCCCTTAAGAGATATATGAGACATATTAGAGGAGAGGATGTTGAGGATATTGATCCTCAGACCTACAAGGAGGCTATTATGAGTATAGACTTCGGGAAGTGGCAAGAAGCTATGAATTCTGAAAGATGGATTCCATGTACTTCAATAAGGTTTGGAACCCAATTGATGCACCTGAGGGTATTGTACCCATCGGTTACAAGTGGATCTTCAAGAAGAAGATCAGAGTAGATAGAAAGATAGAGACCTATAAAGCAATGCTAGTGGATAAGGGGTATTATCAAAAGCAAGGTGTTGATTATGACGAAACCTTCTCACCTGTAGCCATGTTAAAATCCATCCGAATACTATTGGCAATTACAACACACTATGATTATGAGATTTGACAAATGGATGTGAAAATCGTATTTCTCAATGGCAACCTCGAAGAGGAGGTGTATATGATACAACTTGAGAGATTCATATCCAAGGACTACCTAGATAAGGTGTGTAGGTTGCTTAGGTCCATTTATCGACTAAAGTAAGCTTCCCGAAATTGAAACATAAGATTTGATGAGGTAATCAGATCTTATGACCTCGTTAAGAACGAAGATGAGTCTTGTTTATATAGGAAGGTAAGTGAGAGCGCTATCACCTTCTTGGTATTATATGTTGATGACATCCTAGTCATTGGGAATGATGTAGGAATGCTATCCATAGTAAAGGCTAGTTATCTAGATACTTCTCCATGAAGGACTTAGGAGAAGCATCTTATATCTTGGGGATTCGGATATATAGAAATAGATTCAAAAGGATGCTTGTCTTGTCCCAATTCAAGTACATATATACCATTGTTAAAAGGTTTGTCATGAAAAATTTCAAGAGATGTCGCATACCAATGAGACATAAGATATCACTTTCTAGGAGTATGTCCTCAAAGACTCCTAAAAAAAGGACGAACATGAATATGATATCCTATGCCTTAGCAATAGGGTTTACCATATATACTATGCTATATACCATGCCTGATATAGTGCATGCTTTGAGTGTCATGAGCAGGTATCAGATAGATCCAAGCTTGGAGCACTGGAAAGCAATAAAGCAAAGGACTAAGAATCTTTACGTACTTGCAAAGGACTAAGAATCTTTTACTTGTATATAGAGGTAGTAACCTCTGGGTTAAAGGCTATACGGACTCGAGCTTCCAGTCTAATATCGATGATAGTAAGTCTAATTCGGGGTACATGTTCACCCTGAATGGAAGAGCAATATGCTGGAAGAGTTTCAAGCAAGGTACTACTACTGACTCGAACATAGAGGCGAGATAGCCAAGCAAAGTAGTGTACTGTATATCCGTCCATATGATAGATGCAGCTGGTCTCATAGTTGCTCATGTAGGGATACTAGAGATACAGTATAGGTGCTTATTGGAGAATGAGTTCACTGATTGATCCGTTCACGAAATGCTGGATGGTTGATGATACGTTATTGTTAAACAGTAATTCCGTCGTCCTAGTGGTGTATCTGGTTCTTAGACTTTAGATAACAAGGATATCCTGTATGAGTACTCCACTCTTTTATTCCGGACTTATAGGTATAAAGGTTCCACATCTAACACAATTGGTCATCGGGAGTGATAGCTAACCTTACAAGGGCTATTGAGTATCAATAGAGGATCATTCGCTCTCGGTCACAAGAAAAAAATATCTTATGTGTTCTTACTTAGACAAATCCCTATCAAGGGTCATTCAGGTTGAGAGGGAAAGAGTTCTCCGGGAGAATCCGGTTAGAGCGAGACTCGAGTAAAATTATATAAGCTTGATAGTACCATACCCGGTATATAGTCTCTGGGGTATTAGATGAATGAGGGACTATAGATATACGAGAACTGAGGACAGATATGTCCAAAGGATTGGATTCTCCTATATTATCTAGGGAGTACGACGTAGTGGCCTAATACATCCACAGTCGATAAGTCAAGTGAATTATTATGAAGATAATAATTCATTGAGCTAGAAGGAGTTCTGACAGATATGACTTACGACCAGCTTGATATTAGGCCTAGAGGGTCACTCACATATGGTAGGTATTACGACAAGTAGAAGTTCATATATGAGGTATCCGTTGGACCCCCTATCTTATTGGATATCCAATAAGCTCTTAAATTATTGGATCCTATGAATGAGATCCAATAAGAACCAATAAAAGATTATTGGATAGAGATTTACTAATGTAAGAGGCTTGGGTAGTTGGATGGAGATCCAATACCCAATAGGGCATGATTCATTAAAGTTAAGTTGATACGGAGCCTCTATAAATAGGAGGGAACCAAAGACCTATAGGCTAGAGGCTTCTTGGTTGACACCTCATATCCACCTCTCCCCTTCTCCTCAAATAGCAAGTGTGAAGATTTAGGTAGCGATTTGGGAGCATCATTGCAGCCCTATTGTGTAGATCACCGCTAGAGAGGAGGGCGCTTGACCTCCTTCATCCTCTTCTAGAGATTTGTAGAGATTAAGGGATATGCGATCTCCCTAGGAAACACAACTATCTCATATGTGGTTTTCAGTTTCACGTTTTTATGTACCAATCTTCGTATGATGACGAACACCTTTTTGAGAAATTTAGAGTTTTTGTTTTCCATTCTTCCGCTACGTATATGATATCACCCCTAGATTTTCCTACATGATAGAGTATCCCTCTAGATTACTAGCAAAAGCCATTTAGTCTCTCTTGGGTGTTAAACCAATGGAGAGAAACTTGGCTATGATACTAACTGTTAGATAGTTTCGACACTAAGTGGGGTGAGAGGGGGGGGGGGGGGGCATGAATTAGTGCTTTCGTAAAAACATCGGTTTGAAAAATTTCGTTTGATGAAACCATATCGAAAATGTATTTAAACTTAAAGAGCAAGTGAGAGTAGTAAATAATTGAATCAATAAGTAATGATAATAAAAAGCAGAAATAAAGTGCACACCGAGTTTATAGTGGTTCAGTCATCACGATCTACGTCTACTCTTGATTCCTCTTCTGTCGAGGCTATTAGTGTTCACTAATGATCTTCTTTCAATGTGCGAATACCAACTATCCTCTTTCTAACTCTTTCTCCTTTTTATAGGCTTAGGAAAGAACCTTTATACCCATCTTTTATAAAGTAACTCTCACACACCTCTCTTAGAACAACCTCTAAGCTCAAGGAGGGGGGAACTCAATTTTTTAACAGAGTTTACACACTTTTATTTGGAGTATTCTTTACTCTTTCTACTTTATTTTTTGCTTACCCAAGCAAGAATTAGTGAGGTATTTATAGACCCCAAATGACTTCAAAAATTAGAGCAAAATTTAAATCCTTAGGTTTTTAAGGTACTGGTAGTACCATCGCTTATGTTGGGTAATACCATCGCTTATAGCATTGATATTGGGCGATACCATTGCCTAACAATTTGGGAGACTATGTTTAGGCGATACCACCACTCGACACTAGCAGTACTACCACTAGATCTTCCGAAAGAAGTACATTTCATACTTTTCCAGCTCACAGGCGGTTCCACCACCTGTTTTGGCGGTGCCACCACCTGACCCAACTTTGGGTTACTGAATGGGCCTCCTAATGAGCCCAACTCAACCCCAGATCAGGCTCAATGGGCCCTTAATTGAGTTATTATGGTTACATTAAAAACTAACTTAATTATGACCTAACCTACTTCGATCAATACATGATCGATTACAAATACTAATCATATATTGTCTAGCATGTTATTGGTTTATCCGGCACTTCATTCGAACCTTCAGTATATCGTCCTCTCCTTCGGTGTTTTGCCTGACCATCGACATGTTGACCTCTCGTAATATTCGATCTCGTTGGAGCAATATCTGATCCTTCTAACTCGATGCCTAAACTCATGACACGAAGTCCTATAGGCACATCAACTAGTCCTTCAGACCTACGTCCAATCGTTTAACATGATGCTCTCCAGCCTAACATCTGATTCTCCTGCTTCAATCGATTTTCCTTTCCATAATCGAAGTTAGTCTTGCATTACTCAAATGCTCAATATATTATAACTTCATCAATTGACTTTATCATCAAAATTTGAGATTCAACATGGACAGCAAGAAGGAGTAGCCCCTTCTTGATTATGTGGTGCACGCAAAGAGGAGATTTGAGTTGTGATTTGATGAGCGTCTTCACTGCCCCTACTATGTGGATCACCATTAGAGAGGAGAACAGTTGATGTCTTTTATCATCTCCCATATATATATAGGAATTCAAGGATATACAATCTCTCTAGGTAATACAATCTCTTTTATATGCATAGTTTTCGGTTTCATGAGTTTTTATACACCAATCTTTGCATGATAATGAAACATTCTTTTCTACAAGAAATTCTAGAATTTTATTTTATATTTTTCTATTGCACATGTGATGTCACCCCAGATTTCCCAACAGGACTTAGTAGTATCGGCCTTCGACTTGGAGATGCTTTAGGTGGTGTACCATACACTGATGGAGTTTGAGCTAGTGCTTACTCGGTCAGGTGATTGACCTAATGTGTCACATATGTTTTGCATAAGCATAGATGCACTAGAAGTGGGGCTTTGTTTCCCTCTCCACCCTTTTCTTATTGAGGCTCTCACTAATTGAAAATTCTTGCTCGCTCAGGTCGTGCAAAATTCCTAGCACTTTCTTATAGTGTTCGATGGGGAATGCATGAGGACTTGGATCTCCCCGATGTTGAGCCTCCTATTAGCCTGCTATAGTTTATGCTTAGGGGATCAACATATTTTCTCTTTGCTTGATCTGACTATTGGGTTAAGGGTGCTTTAACCTCTTATAAGGGTTAGAAGAAGCGATACATTTTTGTTCTTTTAAGAAATGGTTGGTCAATTAACTTAGGTTGGTCTAGTTAGAAGCTTTCCAATGTTACCTTGAAGCTGCACGAGTCAAAAAAAGGGATAGTTACACAAACTATCTTTAGCCTTGTTTGAATCCACTACCATCCTTTAGATGAGAAAGTAGTGGTTTGTTAATGCAGGCCTTAAGCCACACTCCATAGGGTAAGAAATTAAAATTTTTATTTTTTTAATGGTTTGTGTCAATTAGCTAACTTTTAAACTTTCTTTTGCATATATGAATCTATAAGGGAGTATCCTTAAATATTATGCTTGTCGCTAAGGTGGGAGAATGAAATGCATTATTTCTCAGCTTGAGTTAGTTTGGGCCTAATGAGAAAAAGAGGTTGACAGGGAGCACGATCAACCTATCACTAAAGGGAGGGGGTTGATAGGACCCAGGCACAACAAAAATGCCTATCGGCTCCCCATCCATTGTCTTCTCCACCCAACTAGAAGAGACACTAGGAGGAGGCACCCCCAATTGGTCGAGCTCTCGAGGAGTTTATATTGAATCCTAGATTTTTTATGATGAAAATAATTAATAAATTTTATGAACTAATATGCTTTTGAGATAAGTGATACAAGAATTATTTCGATCATAGACTTAAACCACCAAATGAATAAATATCAAAATATGAAAGTCAAACATTGTGCTAGAAGATTATAGTGCTAAAAATTGGATGCTAAGTTGGAGGATTGGTCGACGTGCCAAAGAGCAGACTGTACACTAGAAGTTCAAACATCATGCCAGAAGGATCAGATATCATACTAAAAAATTAGATGTTGTTGCGAAGTTAACATTCTAGAGAATTAGGTGATATGCTAGAGGTAGGGTGATGTGTCAAATGTTTAGACAAAGTATCGAAAGATTGGATGATATGTTAGAAGAGCCAATAATATGCCGATAGCTTCGAAGATGTGTTGGATGAGTGGTTGATGAGTCAAGAAATTGGTCAAGGTAACTTTGGGCCAATTTTAGTTGGTATAAAAGTAAAATAGAGTCTACTTGCCATGAAAGACATTGGGCTTGAAGTTGAGCCAGATTAGGCCTCTTAGAAGATAAAATTAGTGGCCTAAAGTTATTTAGAGTGGTGTATACTACCAGGCCCCAGGTAGTTGTACTATCTGAGTCACCTAAAAAGTATCATATGTGTTTTATCAATATTTTTTTATGGTGGTACCATTTATGGCAATGTTAGTACTGCTTAGGGTGATCGTAATATCGACTAGAATTCAAATTTTATGATGGTAGAACCATCAATGTTCAGATTTGTGACTCATCAAAAATTATGATGGTAGTACCACCTAGTTATTAGGAAACCTTAGGTGGATTATCATATGTGTAGTGGAAAATAAAAATAAAAACTAGTTTCCCAAAACAATCTTATCAAATCATCATATGAAGATCGGGAGCATAAAACTCAAGAAATCAAAAACTGTATAAAGGGTGTGAGAAGTTCTTAACCAAGGAAACTCGTATATCCCCTAAAATTGTAGATCTTTGTCCATGGATGAAGGAGCTTTGGCAAACTTCTCTCTAGCGGCAATCCACACGATGGACGCTGTGACGACGCACCTCCTCGTGTAGCATGTTCTTTCCTCGCGATTGCACACCACCACACAGCAACATATAAGGAGGGATTGGTCCCTCTTGCTATCCTCTCACACTAGAGAAGGGGGAGTCAGCTGGAGGAAGAATGGGGGAAGAGATGAGAAGGTTGGCGATAATAGGGGTCTAGCTTATAACCCTTTTAGTCCCAACTCCTATTTATAGAGAGCCTCTTTTAACTAATCCTAATGGATCCTTCTTATTGGGTATTAGATCTCCATCCAATTATCTCTAGCTTAATAGATATTGAATCTCTATCCGGTAACCATTCTAAGCTCTATTAGATCTCTCCTAAGAATCTATTAAAATAAGGACTTATCAAATATCCCATATCCGATCCTCTATTCATCACATTGTCTACCATATGTGTGTAACCCTCTAGGTCTAATATCAAGCTAGTCGTGAGTTACACCTATTAGAACTCCTTCTGACTCATAACTCTTTTTGACTCAGTGAACTATTATCCCCATAATAATTTACTTAACTCATCGACTGTGGATGTACTAGGTCATTACGCCATAGCTCCTAGATGATATAGGGAGATATAATCCACTAGACTTATCTGCTCCTTAGTTACCATATATTTATAGTCTCTCATTCATCTTATATCTCAAAGATTATATAGCAGGTATGGTACTATCAGACCCTTATGGAATCCATCCGAGTCTTACTCTGATCAGATTCTCTCAGAGAACTCCTCTCTAATCCGAATCTCATACTTATCAGATTCATCACAATTTAATTAATCATGGCTAGGGATTTGCTTGAGTTAGAATATATAAGATTTTCTTCTCATAATACTAAGAGTAAAAGATCCTCTATTAACACCCAATTACCTTCGTAAGGTTGGTTACCATTCTCAGTGATCATCTATACTAGATCCGAAACTTCCAGACCTATAAATATGGTATCAAAGAACAAAGTACTAATAAAAAGTATCCTTAGTGTCTCAAGTCTAAGAACCAGATACACAATTGGGATTACGAAATTATTTCTTGACGATGAGGTATCATTAACCATCTAGCATTCCATAAGCAGATTATTCAGTGAACTCATTTTTATGGTTAGACTTAAAACCATAAGAATATTCATTATCTATGCTTATTTTAAAAAGTTTATACTATTTCAAATACATTTTAAATGTGTATTTCTTAATAATTTTATTTTAAAAGAAGTTTACATTTAATAACTACTCGAATTTAAAAATAATCTTTATCTAAATCATATTTACAAATTGTCTATAGCCCTTTATGGGTTAAAATAAGCCCCTAGGGCTTAGTATATGAGACTTGATTCTTTTTTAAATCAAATAATTTTTCAAAAGACATGGTCAATACTATATTATTTATTAAATATTTTAATAATAATATTTTTATTATTTAAATTTATATTGATGATATTATTCTTGATTCTATTAATGAGGCTTTATATGAATCATTTGCTAAAAGGATAAGTCAAATTTAAAATGAACTTAATGAGTGAATTAATATTTTTCTTAGGCTTACAAATTAAATAATCCAAGGATTAAATTTTTATTAGTCAAATTAGGTATACTCATGATTTATTTAAAAGATTTAACATAAAAATTTTATGACCATTAATATACTAATGAGTACATCCACAAAATTGGACATTGATAATGGTGAACTTTTTGATCAAAAAAGTTACTGAGGCATTGTAGAAAGTTTATTATATCTTACTACTACTATGCCTAATATTATATTCAGCATAGGTTTTTGTGCTAGGTTCCAAAAAATTTAAATATTTTAAAAGAACATATTTGAAATTATGGTACCCCAGATCTAATAATTTTGATTTGATTACTTATATTAAGGCTAATTTTATTGGATGTAGAATAGATAGAAAAATACCTCTATAACTTGTTAATTCCTAAGCCATGCACTTATTTTTCAGTCATCTAAGAAGCAAAATTTTATTATACTATATGTAATTGAAGTTAAATACTTAAAGGCCAATGTATAATGTGTACAGTCAATTTGGATGAAATTCACTTTATATATAATGCTATGGACTCTATTTGAAAAAAATCTCTATAAAATGTGATAGCACTAGTTTAATTTGCCTGATAAAAAATTCTATTCAATTCTCTTGAACTAAGTATATTGACAATATATATCATTTTATTAGAAATCATATTAGCAATCATGACATATTATTGAATTTCATTGATACAAAACATCACTTGATAAATATCTTTACTAAACCCCTTAGTGAGGAATAATTTGATTTTATCAGAATGAAACTAGGCCCTATTAAAATTCTCTGAATGATGGTACAATCAAAACTAGGATATTGGGTTTGAAATAATAAATAATCTCCACCTAATGTATTGAAACTTTTAATGAATAATTTCATTAAACACCCGAGAAGCTTGAGTTATTATTATATATATTCCTCATTTTTGTTGATGATAAAAAGGGTAGAAGTAGTGACTCATGCTTGATTGTTGCTTATCTTTATTGATAACAAAGGAGAGAAATAGTAACTCATGCCTCAATAGAAAGAATTATGATATTTTAATATAAGATATTTTTGGTGATAATATAACTCATGTATGGCTTATTTTATGTGTCTAATATATGTAAGTGGTTAACTTGTCGTTATCCTTTATTTATGACTAATGGTTGGTGCTATATCTTAATAATGATTGAATATTATACTTTGAAACTTTGATATTTGAGCTTAAAGTGAAATAAACAAGATCAACTTGAATTCCAAACTAGTATTTAAAGGATAGATGCTACTTTCATTTTGAGTTCAAGTTTATATTGATTTTCTAAGATGTCATATAGATAGTTATCATCATAAAGAGAAGGTTATTGAATCATAGATTTTGATGATTAAAATCAATTAATGATTTGATAAACTAATGTGCTTTTAAGAAAAATGATAAAGGAAATACTTAGATCATATACTTGGATAACCGAATGATCAAATATCAAATAAAGAGAGTCAGACGTTATGTCAAAAGATTATCATATTGAAAATTGAATGTCGAGCTTGAAAATTGGTCAATGTACCGAAGGGCAAGCTTCATGCTAGAGGTTCAAACATTATGCTAGAAGGATAAGATATCATGTTGAAAGATTAGATATCGTGACAAAGTTAACATACCGGTGAATTAGGCGATATGCAGGAAGATATAGTGATGTATTAGAGGTTTGGATTGAAAGATTGGATGACATACTAGAAGAGTAGATAATATGTTGAAAGCTTTGAAAGTATGTCAGATGAGTGGTTGATAAGTCAAGGCCTTGGTTGAGGTAATTTTAGCTAATTTGGGTCGGTTTTGGATTGAAATAGAGTATACTTATTACAAAAGCCATTAAACTTAAAGTTTAGCTAAATTGAACCTATTAGAAGGCCAAATAGGTGGCCTATAATAGTCTAAAGTGATAGTACCGTCAGACCCCAAGCAGTAGTACCACCTGAGTCACTTGACAAGCATCGTTTATGCTTCAGTAACATTTTTGGCAATGGCACCACCTATGGTGGTTGTAGAACCAACTATAATTCAAAATTTATAACAATAAGACCGCTAGAGTCCATATTTATAGCTCATCAAAAGTTATAGTGGTAAGTGTCAGCATTAGAACTACTTGAACCCCAAAATTTTAAAGATTTAAATTTTGACTTTATTTTTGAAATCTTTTGGGAACTATAAATATCCTACTTAGGCTTAGTCGATGAAGTATTTATTTTTGAGTTTGTAAAATATTATAGCTCTCTTTTAAAATATTATTTGAGTCTCTTCCTCTCTCTTAAGTTTAATTATGATTTAGATGTCTCTTGTAAAAGAGTGAGTATGAAGGTTCTCTCCTAAGCTTAAAAATGAAAAAAAAATTATAAAGAGTTATTAATCTTCATCAGTTGAAAGTAAGATCAGTAGTAAAGAGTGAATGTAGGTCGAAAAGACTAAACCATTATTAATTAATTTATATCCTTTTCTTAATTATGAATTTTATTTATGGTTACTCACTTATTATCATTGACTCTAACACGCACTCAATACTTAATTAATCATATTTTCAATACGTATTGTTTTCTTAATTGAATTTTAAAATTAATTAAAATCACTATAGCACTAATTTATCCCCCCTCTTAGCGTCATTAAGATCCTAATAGGTCTGACACCCCTCACTCATGCGACCAATGGGTGGAGGTAGAGTAGGCTGAGATCTATGAGCCTGAGCAGCAACCCCACCCTTCATCTTTTTTATACTTTAAGGGTGAGACCCTTGGTCACCCCGCTTGTCTTGTTGCTTTATTAGTGATGGGGATTCTACTAATCTGGTGAAATTCTTATTGCTATGAATCAATAATGGGGTGGACCTTAGTAGAAGGGGACGTATGGACATCTATATCCCTAACTAGAACTTAATAAGTGCTAATAGATCATGGGGGGTTTCGAGGAAGCCACCTCTTGGAACCGATGCCTATTATACTCTACCTTGGCCAAGGGTTTCTATCTTAGGCTGACAGAAAATCTTTTATGTGAGGCATATAAGCATTTGGTCATGGTAAGTGTTGGATTTTACTAATTTTAAGAATTTTAATAGCCAATATTAAGCAACTTGCTCGGTATTGGTTGGCACCTCTTCTTCGAATGAACTTGAGTTGTCCATGTTGCTTTAAGAGCATTCTTCTTCTTTGGTTGTCTCTTCTTTGCTTAAGGACATTTGCTTTTGTAATGTTCTGGCTTCTTACATTCGTAGCATATTACTTGATCTTTCTTGGGTTCAAATTTATTTTTATAAAATTTATTCCTTTTTATAAAATTTTTGAACTTTCTTGTTAAGAGTGTCAAGTCATCATCAAGGTCCTCATCACTTGAATTTTCTTTCAAGTGGTCTTCTTGAGTTCTTAATGTCGTATCCTTCTTGTCCTTTGGAAAGTTGTTCTTAAGCTCTTCATGAGCATTACAAGTCATCTCATAGGTTATTAGTGACCCGATTAGTTCTTCAAGAGAAAAGTTATTTAAATCCTTGGCCTCTTGAATAATCGTTACTTTAGGATCCCAACTTTTTAGAAGGGATCTTAAGATTTTGCTAACAAGTTCAAAATCTGAGAAACTTTTACTAAGTCCTTTTAGACTATTGATAATATCCGTAAATTGGGTGTATATGTCTCCAATGGTCTCACTCGGTTTTATTCGAAACAACTCATAAGTACGTACTTAAAGATTAATTTTTGACTTATTCACTCTACTAGTGCCTTCATGAGTCACTTTGAGTGTGTACCAAATATCAAAAGGTGTTTCATAAATAGACATACGATTGAACTCGTTCTTATCTAAAGCACAAAACAAGGCATTCATAGCCTTGACGTTTAAAGCGAAAGTCTTCTTCTCCAACTCATTTCAATCGTTCATTGGAAGAGAAGACTTTTGAAATATATTTTCTACGATATTCCATAATTTGAAATCCATTAAAATTAAGAAGATTCTCATTCTAGTCTTCCAATATGTGTAATCCGTCCCATTGAATATGGGCGGACGTGTAATTGAATGACCCTCTAGGTTGTCTGCAAATGTAATCTCTCTTAAGTTTAAAACCAAATAAGAGTGAACCGAGCACTGATACCAATTATTAGGATCAAGAGTGGCACTAAGAGGGGGGGTGAATTAGTACAGCAGAAAACTTTCTCGATTTCAAAAGTCTTCATTTTGATTAAAACCAATTTTGACGAAAATCATTTCGATTCAATCTGTTTCAAAGAGAAACTGAATTTGAAAACTTTTATAGAAGTGCAAAGAGAAGATTAAGGATGTTTGCAGTAATGTAAATTGCATAAATAATAAGCAAACCAGAATTTAGAGTGGTTCGATCGATGTGACTTACATCCACTTTCATATTCCTTCTCCATCGAGTTCACCGATATCCACTAAAGGTCTTCCTTCAATAGGTGAAGATCAAACATCTCTTTACAGTGCTTTCTCATTTTTTCGAGTTTAGGAGATAACCCTTACAAGCCTCACTCCTCTTTCTTAGATGTTTACAAAGCTAAGAGAGGGAGGGGAGGACTCTTTCTAACTTTTACAACACTTAACACCCTAGAGATTCAAGAATATATTAAACACTTTTGTTTCATTTCATGCAGGAAAGGGTGGGGTTTTTATAGGTCCCAATGGCTTCAAAATTGGAGCAAAAAATGTCACATCCCCGGATTTTGGGTACTAGCGGTACCACCGCCATTATTGAGCGGTACTACCGCTTGCAGTCTGACACTGAGCGATACCACCACTTAGACCACCTAGGAGATTGGGTCTCACAAGCGGTGCCACCGCTGGCCATGTTTTCAGGGGCTAAATGGGCTATTCAATCCAACCCAATTCAGCCCTATTTAGGGCCCAATTGGCCCCGAACTAAGCTAATGGGATTATCTCCCAATCTTAACTTAATTTATGAACTAAATATAATAATTATGATAGTTTGACAAAGCATCTTGTTCCGGTACGTCAATTGCTCTTCCGACGAGCTTTCGGCGATCTTCCGGCGAACTTCCGATGAGCTACTGATAATGTTCCGACGGACTCCCGACAAGCTCTTGGATTTTATGACGATATTCTTGGCGAGTTCCGATGAGCTTCTTTGGCAAGCTCCTGGACTTCTCAGTTGGTTCCGACAGAACTTTTGATGAATGTTCAGACTTTCGACGAACTCTTAAACTCCCAACGAGATCTCGATCTTGACTCCGGCACAACACCTGCTTTATGTCTTACTACTATCATAGTTAAATCCTATATACTTTTCTCGACATATAGATTAGATCAAATAATTTACAATTGACTTCATCATCAAAATTTGAGATTCAACAAGAAGGAGAGAGGAGAATATGAGGTGGCAACCAAGAAAACCTCTAGCTTATGGGTGTTTGGTTCCCTCCTATTTATAGAGGCCCTATGTCAACTTAACCATAATGGATCCTCTCTTATTGGGTATTGGATCTTCATCCAACTACACAAGCCTCTTAGTTCAATGGATCTCTATCCAATAATCTTTCATTGACTCTTATTGGATCTCATCGATAGGATCCAATAATTCATGGACTTATTGGATATCCAATAAAATAGGGGTCTAACAGATATCTCATATCCGAACCTCTACTTATCGCAATGCCTACCATATATGTATGACCCTCTAGGCCCAATATCGAGCTGGCCATGAGTCATACCTATCAGAACTCCTTCTAGCTCAGTGAATTATTATCTTCATAATAATTCACTCGACTTAATGACTACAGACGTATTAGGCCACTACGTTGCAGTCCCTAGATAATATAGGGAAATCCAATCTTTTGGACATATTTGTCTTTATTTACCTTGTACCTATAATCCCTCATCTATTTAATACCTTAGAGACCATATATCAGGTAGGGTACTGTCAGGCCCATAAAGTTCCTACTCAAGTCTTGCTATAATCGGATTCTCCTAGAGAACTCTTTCTTTCTCAATCCGAATAACCCTGACCAGGGATTTGTCTGAACAAGAATATATGAGATATTCACCTCATGACACCGAGAGTTGATAATCCTCTATTGACACTCAATAGCTCTCGTAAGGTTGGATACCACTCCCGATGACCGACTATGCTAGATCTGGAACCTTCAGACCTATAAGTCTGATTTCAAAGAGTTGTGTACTCATACAAGACATCCTTAGTATCTCAAGTCTAAGGATCAGATACACCACTGGGACGACGGAATCACTATTTGACAATAAGGCATCATCAACCATCTAACATTCTGTAAGAGGATCAATCAGTGAACTCATTCTCTAATGAGCACCTACACTGTATCCCTAGTGTCTCCACATGAGCAGCTATGAGACCTGCTACATCTATCATATGGATGAGTATACAACATACTTGACTATTCGGTTATCTCGATTTTCCTCTTGAGTAACCTATAACCGGGAATATTTAGGATCTGTGTTTAAAGACGAATCGATCTCATTATCGTGATTTCATCATGATCCGATTCCCATTGCATAGATCCATGGACATCACAATATATTCATATAATATGTAATATAAAGTGATAAAATTTTAAATAATAATAATAAGTAAAAATACTGTGTGTCAAGTCATACGTGCTATCACTCACGTGATTGGCTTGCAGGGCACCTATGATTAGCAATCATTTACTTGACCTAAAGTCAATCACCTCTATGTCTGATCCCCATCAGACAATTGTGACACTCAAAGACAATATGAGATAACGACTTTGTTAGTGGATCTATGATGTTATATTCTGATGGAACTCTTTCCACTATTACATCTTCTCAGGTCATAATATCTCTGATCAAGTGGAACCTTCTCAAAATGTGCTTATACTTCTGATGAAACCTAGGTTCTTTCGCTTGAGCAATTGCCCTATTGTTGTCACAATATAAGGGAATCAGCTCCTCGCTGTCCGGCACAACTCTTAGATCCGTGATGAACTTTTTCATCTAGACTCTCTCCTTTGCTGCCTTTGCTACAACAATGTTCTCCACCTCTGTGGTCGAGTAAGCAGTAGTATCTTGATTGGAACTCTTCCAATATACTGCTCCTCAATTAAGGGTATATACATACCCCGAATTTGACTTACTATCATCGACATTGGATTAGAAACTTGAGTCTATGTAGCCTTCAATCCTGAGGCTACTACTTCCATATACTAATCAAAAATCCTTAGTCCTTCTCAAGTACTTAAGGATATACTTTACTACTTTCCAATGCTTTAAGACTAGATCTGGTTGATACCTGCTCGTGACACTTAGAGCATGCGCTATCTAGTATATAGTATGACATACATGATAGACTCTATCACTAAGGTATAGGGTATCCTATCTATGTTTTCCCTTTCTTCAAAAGTCTTTTGAGACATATTCCTGGAAAGCGATATCCTATGTTTCATCGGTATGAGACCCCTATTAGAATTTTTCATGTCAAACCTTTTAAAAATAGTATCTATGTATCTAAACTGAGACAAGCCAAGCATCCTCTTAGATCTATCTCTATATATCCGAATCCTCAAGATATATGATGCTTCCCCTAAGTCCTTCACGGAGAAGTGTCTAGATAACCAAGCCTTTACTGTAGATAACATTCATACATCATTCCCAATGATCTGGATGTCATCCACATATAGCACCAAGAAAGTGATAGCGCTCCCACTTACCTTTCTGTACATACAAAGGCTCATTTTCGTTCTTAACGAAGTCATAAGATATGATTGCCTCATCAAATCTTATATTCTAACTTCAGAAAGCTTTCTTTAGTCCATAAATGGACCTAAGCAACATACACATCTTATCTGGGCAGTCCTTGGACACGAATCCCTTGTATCATATACACCTCCTCCTTGAGGTTGCTATTGAGAAATGCATTTTTCACATCCATCTGTAAAATCTCATAATCATAGTGTGATATAATAGCCAATAGTATTCAGATGGATTTTAGCATGGCTACAGGTGAGAAGGTTTCGTCATAGTCAATACCTTGCCTTTGATGATATCCCTTAGCCACTAACCTTACTTTATAAGTCTTTACATTTCCATCTATATCGATCTTCTTCTTGAAGTTCCACTTGCAATCGATGGGTACAATACCCTCGGGTGCATCAACTAGGTTCCAAACCTTGTTGGAGTACATAAAATTCATCTCAGAATTCATGACTTTTTGCCACTCTATCAGACCTATGTAAAATCGAAACTATTGAATCTTAGATTTTGATGATGAAGTCAATTATAAATTATTTAATCTAATCTATATGTTGAGAAAAGTATGCAGGATTAACTACGATAATAGTAAGACATAAAGTAGGTGTTGTGCCAGAGTCAAGATCGAGATCTCATTAGGAGTTCGAGAGTTCGACGGAAGTCCGGACATTTGTCGGAAGTTCTATTAGAACCAACCAAGAAGTCCAGGAGCTTGCCAAAGAAGTTCATCGGAACTCACCAAGAAGATCATCATAAAGTCCAGGAGCTTATAGGGAGTTTGTCGGAACATTGCTGAGAATTTATCGGATGTTCGCCGAAAGTACGCTAGAAGCTCGCCGAAAGAGCAATTGACGCACTAGAACAATAAGCACTGTAAATTATGTCTTAATTATCGTAGTTAGAGTGTAAATTATGTTAGAATTGAGAGGTGAGCCCACTAACTTAATTAGGGACCAATTGGGTCCTTAACAAGGCCGAATTGGGCCGAAGTGAGCTGCTAATTTAGCCCCTGAAAATATGGTCGGTGGTAGCACCTCCTGGAAGACAGTGCCCCTGGATTTCTAGGCGGTGGTACCACCGGCAGCAGTGCTGCCAGTGGTGGTACCACCCCTGTTCGACGGTGGTACCGACCAGAGTCAAATCAGCGGTAGTAGTACCACCCAGTAATGGTAGTGGTACCGCCAGAACCCCGGATTCCGGGGATGTGACACTTTTTGGCTCTAATTTTGAAGCCATTGGGGCCTATAAAAACCTCATCCTTTTCTTTATGAAAGGGCATGAAAGTATTGGCTTAATCTTAAATTTTTGAGTCATAAAAGTATTATAAAAGTTAGAGTTCTCCTCCTTCATCTCTTAACCTTATAACCATCCAAGAAAGAGGAGTGAGACTTGTAAGGGTTGTCTCCTAAACCCGAGAAAAGTAGAAAGTACTGTAAATAGGTGTTCGATCTTCATCTATTGAAGGAAGGCCTTTAGTAGATGCCAGTGACCTCGTCGGAGGAGGAATCCGAAAGTGGATGTAGGTCACCTTGACTGAACCACTCTAAATTCTGGTTTGCTTTTCATTTGTGCAATTTACTTTACTGCAAACCTCCTTAATCTTCTTTTACACTTTTATGAAAGCTTTCAAGTTCAACTTCTCTCCGAAACAGATTGAATCGAAATCATTTTCGTCGAAATCAATTTTAAACGAAACAAACAAATTTCACCCCCCCTCTTAGTGCCGCTCTTAATCCTAATAATTGGTATCAAAGCAAGGTTCACTCTCATTTGGTTTTAAACCTAAGAGAGATGATATTTACTGGCAACCTAGAGGGCCATTCAATTACACATCCGCCCATGTTCAATGGGACGGATTACACATATTAGAAGATTAGAATGAGGATCTTCCTAATTTCAGTGGATTTCGAATTATGGAATATTATAGAAAATGGCTTTCAAAAGTCTTCTCTTCTAATGAACGATTGGAATGAATTGGAGAAGAAGACTTTCGCTTTAAACGCAAAGGCTATGAATGCCTTGTTTTGTGCAATAGATAAAAACGAGTTTAATCGAGTATCGATTTGTGAAACGACTTTTGACATTTGGCACACACTCGAAGTGACTTATGAAGGCATTAGTAGAGTGAAGGAGTCAAAAATTAATCTTTTAGTGCATTATTATGAGTTGTTTTGAATAAAACCGAGTAAGACCATTGGAGACATGTACACCCGATTTACGGATGTCGTCAATGATCTAAAAGGACTTGGTAAAAGTATCTTATATTTTGAACTTGTTAATAAGATTTTAAGATCCCTTTCAAAAAGTTGAGACCCTAAAGTAACGGTCATTCAAGAGGCCAAAGATCTAAATAATTTTCCTCTTGAAGAACTAATTGGGTCACTAATGACCTATGAAATGATATGTAAAGCTTAATGAAAAGCTTGAGGACACCCTTCCAAAGAATAGGAAGGATATGACACTGAGAATACAAGAAGACCTCTTGAAAGAAAACTCAAGTGATGAGGACCTTGATGAAGACTTGGCATTCTTAACAAGGAAATTTAAAAAATTTATTAAAAGGAATAAATTTAAAAATGATACTAAAAATAAATTTGAACCTAAGAAAAAATAAGTGATTTGTTATGAATACAATAAGCTAGGACACTTCAAGAGTAAATGTCCCCAAGCAAAGAGGAGGCAACCAAAGAAGAAGGTTATCAAAGCTACATGGGACGACTCAAGTGCTTCTGAAGAAGAGGAGCCAACCAACACCGAGCAAGTTGCTCACTATGCTCTAATGGCCATTGTAGATGAGGTAACAAGTTCATTTGATGCAAATTTATCATTTGATGAACTTTTAAATACTTTTCATGATTTATTTGATGAATGCAAGTCAATTAGTAAAAAATATAAATTGTTAAAAAGGGAGCATGATTCTCTTGTTAGTAGATTAAAAGTTGAGCACAATGATAGTTTAGCTTCATGTACGAAATATAATGAACTAAAATTACTTCAAAAGGAAAATTTGCTACTCAAACAAACCTTGAAGAAATTTGAGATTGATAAGCAAGTCCTTGAACATAATCCTTACTAATAACCATCACGTTCATAAAAATGACGGAATTGGATTTATGACTAGCTCTCACCAAAATCCAACCACCTTTATTAAAAGCCCTACCTTGCATGTATGACCTCACACCAAATGCAACTTTTGTTGCAAACTTGGACATATTACATACAAATGTCCATTCAAGAAATATAGTTCACATAAATTGATTTGGGTTCCTAAAAGAACCTCAAATAACTCAATGCAATATGATAAGCTATGTAGATCAATTTTTAAGGCACTCAAGGTTAAATGGGTACCCTAAAAATCATGCTTTTTTTTTTGTAGAAATGTTTACATCACAAGCTAGGAGCAATAGATGGTACATTGATAGTGGATGCTCAAGGCATATGACCAGAGATCCATCTTAATTCTCTAAGCTCACTAGTATAGACAAAGGATATATCACATTCGGAGACAATAACAAGGGTAAAATTATTGATAAAGGAACCATAAGTAACAAATCTACTTTTTCTATTAAAGATGTATTGTTAATTGATATCCTAAAGCATAACCTTTTAAACATTAGTCAATTGTGTGATAAAGAATATATTATTAAATTTGAATCTAATGCTTGTATTATTGAAAAATCACACAAAAATACATCTATGATTGCACTAAAATAAAATAATGTATATACTATTGACATTAATGATCTTTGCAATGAAATAGGTTTTTCGATTTTGAATGACGATGATTGGCTTTGGCATAGGAGATTTTGTCATGTTAGCATGAAACTAATCACTCAAATTTCATCTAAAGAACTTGTAAGAGGAATTCCTCATATCAAGTTCATCAAAGATAATGTGTGTGATGCATGTCAACTAGGAAAACAAATAAAAAGTAGCTTCAAACCTAATAACCAAATAAGCACCTCTAGACCTTTGCAATTGATCTATATGGACTTGTTAGGACCAATTGCTACACCTAGGTAGCAAATGCACATTTATCATCAAGGATGATTATAGTAGATACACATGGACTTATTTTTATGCACACAAAAGTGAATGCTTTAGGTATTTCTCTAAGTTTTGTAAACTTGTTCAAAATGAAAAGAGTTTTATGATTTTGTCAATTCGAAGTGATCACGGTGGTGAATTTCAAAACCATGATTTCCAAGAATTTTGTGAATCTAATGGATACAACCACAACTTCTATACTCTAAGAAATCCTCAACAAAATAGAGTAGTAGAAAGAAAGAATAGAAGTAGAAAGAAAGAATAGAAACTTACAAGAAATGACAAGAACCATGTTGAATGAACATAGCCTACCTAAATTTTTGGGCCGAAGCCGTAAACACGATATGTTATGTCATGAATAGAGTTCTAGCAAGACCCTTACTCACCAAAACTCTTTATGAGTTATGAAACAACAAAAAACCCAATGTTTCATATTTTAAAGTTTTTGGGTGTCAGTGTTTTGTCTTGAATAAAAAAAATGCCTTAGGAAAATTTGATGCTAAATCCGATGAAGGAATTTTTCATAGTTATTCTTCTATTTCTAGAGCATTTTGTATCTTTAATAAAAGAACTTTGATTATAGAAGAATATATTCATGTTATTTTTAATGAGGTTTCCGAAGTTAAGAAAAATGATTTTGATGATGATGTTAATTTTGATGCTTTAAGTTTAAATTAAACTCTTTCTCCATCTAGCAACTTGGATGCATCTACTTCCGAAACATTCTTACCCAAGGATTGGAAGTATGTAGATGCTCATCCTAAGGAGCTAATCATAGGAGACACATCTAAAGGGGTTCAAACTCATTCTTCTCTTAAGAATTTTTGTGCCAACGTCGCTTTTTTCTCTCAAATTAAACCAAAATGCATTGATGAGGCATTGAAAGATAATTCATAGGTCATTGCAATATAAGATGAGTTAAATTAATTTGAGAGAAATAAGGTGTGAAAGCTTGTTCTTAGGCTAAATGACCATTTAGTTATTAGTACTAAATGAGTCTTTAGAAACAAGCAACATGAATTTGGTATCGTAGTAGGCTAGATTAGTGGCCAAAGGTTTCAACCAAGAAGGGATCGATTATGAAGAGACCTTCACTCCTATGGCACGATTAGAAGTCATAAGGATGCTCCTTGCCTATGCTAGTAGTAATAATTTTAAGTAGTTTCAAATGGATGTTAAAAGTACTTTTCTTAATGGCTTTATTTCTGAAGAAGTTTATATTGAACAACCTCCTGGATTTGAGAATGACAATCTCCCTAATCATGTGTTTAAATTGATTAAAGCTCTCTATGGTTTAAAATAAGCCCCAAGGGCTTGGTACGAGAGACTTACCTTTTTTTATTTTAAATAATTTCTCTAAAGGCAAGGTCGATACTACATTGTTTATCAAAAATTTTGAAAATAATTTTCTTATTATTCAAATTTATGTTAATGATATCATTTTCAGTTTCACGAATGAATCTCTTTATGAATCATTTGCTAAATATATAAGTCTTGAATTTAAAATGAGCCTAATGGGGGAACTAACCTTCTTTTTAAGCTTACAAATCGAACAACTAAGTAATGATATTTTTTTTGGTCAAACAAAATATGCTTTAGATTTGCTAAAAAAGGTTTAGTATGGATAACTCAAAGGCTATCAACACTCCTATGAGCACCTCCACTAAGTTAGACATTGATGAAAGTGGAGAAAGCTTTGATCAAAAAGCTTATAGGGGTATGATAGGAAGTTTATTATACCTCATCGTAACTAGACTGGATATCATGTTTAGTGTAAAACTTTGTGCTAGGTTTCAATCTAATCCTAAGATATCTCATCTTAAAGCATTTAAGAGAATACTTAGATATCTTAAAGGAACCATAAATCTAGGATTATGGTATCCAAAATTCGAGAACTTTGAGCTAATTGCTTATGCTGATGCGAATTTTGCTGGATGTATATTAGATAAAAAAAGCACATCCGGAACATGTCAATTTTTAGGACACAGATTTGTTTCTTGGTCTTCCAAGAAACAAAATTCGGTTGCACTATCTACAACCGAGGTTGAGTATATTGCAGCTAGTGCATATTGTGCACAAGTTGTGTGGATGAAAAATACTTTAGAAGATTATAAGATTCATCTTAAAAATATTCTCATAAAATGTGATAACATAAGTGCAATATGTTTAACAAAAAATCTTATTCAACACTCTAGAACTAAATATATTGATATTAGGCATCACTTTATATGAGATGATGTTAATAATCATGATGTAATCTTAGAGTTTATTGATATAAAACATCAATTAGCCGATATTTTTACAAAGCCCTTAAGTGAAGAATAATTTAATTTTATTAGAAGAGAATTAGGAATGTTAATTTATCTGAATGCATGAATTTGTTAAATTCCATTTTTAGACTTTCTTGATTCTTTAGATCACTCACTTAAATTTTGTGCTGATAATTTTACATGATGATAAGTTGTGTGCTTCAATAAATTGTTTACTTTGATGTTGGAATTTTGTGCTTTGATGCTGAAAGTTTCTATGATGTTGTGATCTCTTTAAATGATGACCATGTTATCATACAATGATGCAATATCATGTTTACTTTGATGATTATGATTTCTATTGAATATTGAGAAGTTTTAATCATACATCGGATTCTTAACCTTTGAGTACTACAAGCACTAATGATTTTACCTCATGCAAGTAGTAATGAAAGGCTATCACAATATTTTATAAATGCATGAAGTGTTTATACATTTCTTGATGTTTGATACATGGAAGTAATTGACAAATACATATCTCATGGATTTTCCTCTTATGAATTTTCAATGAGAAATGGATTTGATGTAATGCTCTTCTCACTATGAAGTTTTATTCGTGAATTTATCCTTCATGTGATACTCTCTCATGAATTCTTCTCATGAAAATTAAAGGAATTCCAATGGATATATTAATCCTTGAAAGATGAATTTTTGTGTGATAATTGTTTGTAGGGATTTGATTTCATATGGATATCTCGATCCTTTTCATGAATCCCTTCTCTTTGTTAAAATAAAAGCATATTTTAACGAAAAATTCTTTATCATTTTTGACTTGATTCAAATCATTTCATAAATTTATTTCTTAATGGATTCTCTCCTTACCTTCTTTCCTCTTCTTCATGCAAAATGTGATGACAAAGGGGGAGAAGTTGTTGGAATCAATCGTTTTAATGTTGATAACATCTAATAATGAGAACTTTTGCGTGTGAAACTTGTTTGATTTTTTTTACCACACTTGCATTATTAAATTATTCTCCTTTTTGTTGATGACAAAGGGGGAGAAATAATCCCAAAATATGATAAATTGATGATAAATATATGCAATGTATTTCATCATATATACTTGAAATATTTGCTTGATAAATTTCTTTCATTATGATAAGATATCTAGAGCTTAACTTGCTATTTTGTAATTGATATCTTACCATAGAATGATAAATTTCTATCTTTTTCATCTTTCATATTTGAAATATCATACTTGAAAATGGAGGTCATGCCTTGACATCATTTTGATAAATACTTGGTATCGTATTTTGAGAATGAGAGATCATGATAGGAATCTTAATGTGCATATTGATAAGTTTAATTAACTTATCTTATCGGTTTATTTTTTGAATTCAAAAGTCTTGAATTCAAGAATGTCTTTTCTCAAGTATGACATATAGATAGAGGGAATTAAAGTTAACTCCGTCATCAATTTATTGTCATAATAAAAAAAGAGGAGATTGTTGACTCTCAGATTTTGATGATGAAGTCAATTGTAAATTATTTGATCTAATTTATATATTGAGAAAAGTGTGAGGATTAACTATAATAGCAGTAAGACATAAAGCAAGTGTTGTGCCGAAGTCAAGATCGAGATCTCATTGGGAGTTCGAGAGTTCGATGGAAGTCCGGACGTTCATCGGAAGTTTTGTCAAAACCAACCGAGAAGTCCAGGAGCCTGCCAAAGAAGCTCATCGGAACTTGCCAAGAATATTGTCTTAAAGTCTAGGAGCTTGCCGGGAGTCCACCGGGCCATTGCTGAGAGTTCATTGGATGTTCGCCGAAAGTACGTCGAAAGCTCGCCGGAAGAGCAATTGACACACCGAAACAAGAAGCACTGTAAATTATATCTTAATTATCATAGTTAGAGCGTAAATTAAGTTAAGATTGGGAGGTGATTTTACTAACTTAATTAGGGGCCAACTGGGCCCTTAACAGGGCTGAATTGGGCTGAAGTGAGCTGCCAATTCAGCCCCTAAAAATATGGCCGGTGGTGGCACCGCTTGGAAGGCAATGCCCCTAGATTTTTGGGCGGTGGTACCGCTAGTGGTGGTATCGCCCCTGTTCGATGGTGGTACTACCCAGAGTCAAATCAGTGATGGTAGTACTACCCAATAACGGTGGTGGACTGCTAATACCCTGGATTTCGGGGATGTGATACTCTTTGACTCCAATTTTGAAGTCATTGGGGTCTTAAAATCCCCACCCTTTTCTGCATGAAAGGGCATGAAAGTATTGGCTTAATCTTAAATTTTTGAGTCATAAAAGCATTGTAAAAGTTAGAATTCTCCTCCTTCATCTCTTAGCCTTGTAACCATCCAAGAAAGATGAGTGAGACTTGTAAGGGTTATCTCCTAAACCTGGGAAAAGGAGAAAGTGCTGTAAAGGGGTGTTCGATCTTCACCTATTAAAGGAAGGCCTTTAGTGGACGTCGGTGATCTCGTCGGAGGAGGAATCCGAAAGTGGATGTAGGTCACCTTGACCGAACCACGCTAAATTCCAGTTTGTTTTTTTATTTGTGCAATTTACTTTACTGCAAACCTCCTTAATCTTCTCTTGCACTTTTATGAAAGCTTTCAAGTTCAACTTCTCTCCGAAACAGATTGAATCAAAACCATTTTCGTCGGAATCAGTTTTAAACGAAATAAATAATTTTTTGAAATCGTGAAAGTTTTCTACTGCACTAATTCACCCCCCCTCTTAGTGCTGCCCTTGATCCTAATAGGAACTTGTGTGCTAGGTAATTAAACAGACTCGGGCTATGGAGGGGGTGCTTGAGCTAGGTTCTGCAACCTCGCTCAACTCTATCACTCTCCCACTATCTCCGCCAAGAATGTGTTCCTTATCAAGGAACACCACTCTCTTAGCTACAAAGACCTTTTAGTCATCAGGATGATAGAAATAATATCCATAAGTTTCCTTGGGGTATCCCACAAACTTGCATCGCTCCATCTTCGATTCCAACTTATTGGGGTTGTATCTTTTAACGTGGGTAGGATAACCCCAAATCTTAACAACCTTAAAATTAGACTTCTTCCCTTTCCATATCTCATATGGTGTAGAAACTACCAACTTAGTTAGAACTCTGTTTGGAAGGTAAGTTGCGATCTCTAGGGCATATCCCCAGAATAAGATTGGTAGGTTGGCGAAGCTCATCATGGACCACACAATGTCTAACAGTGTATGATTCCTCATTTTAGATACACTATTGAGCTGAGGTGTATAAGGAGGTGTCCATTGGGATAGAATCTCATGGTCCTTAAGAAACTGATGAACTCTATACTCAAGTACTCACCTCCTCAATCTGATTAAAGATTCTTAATACTCTTTCTAGTCTGGTTCTCCACTTCATTCTTATACTCTCTGAATTTCTCAAAGGCTTCGAATTTATACTTCATCAAATACACATGTCCATACCTTGAGAAGTCATCAATAAAAGTAATAAAGTATGAGTAACCACCTATGACATGGGTTGACATGGGTCAACATACATAACTGTGTATAAGTTTCAGCAGCTCAGTGGCTCTCTCTCCAGTTCCACTAAAAGGAGAGTTGGTCAGTTTTCGACGAAGGCAAAGATCGCAAGTTGCATATGACTCATAGTCGAATGAATCTAAATATCAATCCTTTAGGAACTTTTAAATCCTTGCCTCATGGATGTGACCTAGCCTACAATGTCATACGTATGCACTATTCACTTCATCTTGTTTCCTCTTGGATATACTTACATTCATAGTATCTAGAGCAGTGTTTAGTATAAATAAACCATTACGCAATATTTCTCTCGTGATGATCTTATCATCTAATATTATTGAACAACGATTATTCTCGAAAAACTAATTTATATCCACTAACTATCAAACATAAAATGGAAATAATATTTTTGATAATAGAAGGAATAAAATAATATGCATCCAATGCAATAATAGCTCCACCAAGTAGATGTAGGGTGACCTCACCAACATCTATTATAGCAACTTTTGCTCCATTGCCCATCTTGAGGTCCATCTCGTCTCTCGCCAATCTCCTAGGTTTTGCCAGAACCAGCAACGAATTGCAAATGTGATAAGCACTATCAGTATCTAATACATATATACTATAATAAGAGTCTGGCAAATGGAGACTGATCATAAATATACCTAAAGCTTCTCCGAGCTTCTATTTCACACTCTCTACAAGGTACTCTTTTTAGTTTCTCTTTCAGTGCTCATCTTTGCCATAATAGAAATACTAGCCTTTGTCCTTTGCTAGGTTTTTCTTAGCAACCTTTGTTTTACCCGATCTGCCCTTGCTCTTGCCCTTTTTAAGGGATTTTTCTATCTTCTTTTTCTTTTTGGTCTCACTAGTATAGAGAATTGGCTTCTCTTTCTTAATAGTGCTCTCTGCCTCCCTCAACATATTGAGAAGCTAAGGAAGAGTCACCTCAAGCTTGTTCATATGAAAATTCATTATGAACTATGAAAAGGAATCTGGTAGGGACTGAAGCATAAGATCCACACAAATATTATCCTCTAGGACCATTCCTAGACTTGTGAGTTTCTCTATCCACTCAATCATCTTTAGGATATTGTTCTGAACTGGTGTACCCTCAATCATCCTAGCGCGGAAGAGGTTCTTGGATATCTCATATCACTAAGTCCTTCCCTGCTTATTAAATAGCTTACGGACGTGTAGGAGAATGGATCTGGCATCCATCTTTTCATATTGTCTCTATAACTTAGGAGTCATAGAGCCCAAAATATAATACTGAGCAAGAGTGGAGTCATCTATGTACTTCACGTAGCAATGATATCATCCTTGCTTGCCTCTTCTTTGGGCATAGGCATCACTATATCAAGGATATATATAATTTTCTCCAATGTGAGAAAAATTCTCAAGTTGTAGAGTCAATCCGTATAATTCGTACTAGTGAGGTGGTTGACATCAAGTATATCACGTAAGGGAAAGCGACATTTTCTGAAAATAAAGATGTAGTAGAAATAAATAACATGCAGATTTTGTAAAAAAATAAACAAATAAGATATGAACTTCTATCTTAATCTACTTCCACTATTTTTTTGGCGAGTCATGCAACACCCTCAGAATATAAAATGGAAGTCTCCGGTAGACTTCTAGTGAGGATCGGGATCCAATCAGTGTCTTAGTGTAACCTCGAGAGACTCGACCAATCACACTAAGCCCAAAAGATAGGCAACTCTTATCGATCACAACTCCTTATGATTCCCATCCTGTTCGGCCTCCAAACTATTATGGTCTCAAGGGACTCGACCAACCATTATATTTGGTTAAGTTAACACCATCGTTATAAGATGAGTTTGTTGAATCTCGTATTTTGATGATGAAACCAATTAATAATTGTGTTGATATTTTAATCTCCATTTTGAGTTGTGCAGGATGCTTCGATCAGGATGAGACAATTAAAGTAAGAAAAATCAAGTTGTGCCGGAGGAACATGTTAGAAGATTGGACGTCGTTCTGGTGGATCGGTCGACGTATCGACAGAAGGTTTCGAGCCGTGGATTCGGGCATCGGGCCAAGAAGAGTGGATATTGTGCCAAGGATATCGGAGTTGCGGAGTTAACTAGTCGATTGGGCAATAGGCCACAAGAGAGGACGATGCGCCGAAGAATCGGACGAAGTGTCAAGGGACCAATGACATGCCGGACAACTTGATTAATGCTTAGTATTAATTGTCTATATCGAAGTTTGTTTTACATATGCAAGATTAACTACAATGGTAGTAAGACATGTAGCAGGTGTTGCGCCGAAGTCAAGACCATGATCATGTTAGGGGTTCGAGAGTTCGACGAAAGTCCGGACGGTCATCAGAGGTTCTATAGGAACAAATCCGAGAAATCCAGGAGCTTGCCAAAGAAGCTCGTCGGAACTCGCCAAGTGGATCGTTGCAAGTCTAGGAGTTTGCCGGAAGTCCGTTAGAGCATCGCCGAGGGTTCGTCAGATGTTCTTCGGAAGTTCATCGGAATCTCGCCAGAAGAAGCGATTAACGCACCAGAGCAAGTTACAATATTAATGTCTTGAATATCGTAGTTAGCATACAGATTAAGTTAGGAATGGGAGGTGATCCCATTAACTTAATTTGGATGCAATTGAGCCCTTGACAGACCTAAATTAGGCCGAATGGATCAGCCCATTCAGACCCAAAATTCCTGGCTGACGGTGGCACCGCCTGTGCTGACGGTGGCACCGCCTAGGAGCTTAGTCTCCCAGGAATGCCAGGCGATGGTATGACCCCTGTCAGGCGGTGGTACCACCCTTGTCAAGCGGTGGTACCACCCTTGTCAAGCGGTGGTACCACCTGAGCTCGGTCTCCGAGTGAAGCTGAGCGGTGGTACCGCCCTTGTCAGGCGGTAGCACTGCCTGAGCTTGGTCTCCGAGCAATACCAGGCGGTAGTACTGCCAGGACCCCGAAAATCCGGGAGATGACATTTTTGAGCTTCAAATTTAAACCAGTTGGGGCCTATATAAACCCCACCATTTCCTGCATGAAAAGGAACCGAAAGGTTGCATTTATTCTGAGATTTTGAGAGCTTAAAAGTGTTGTAAAAGGCTAGAAGTTATTCTTCCTCTTTCCTTCTAAGTTTTGATCATTTAAGAGAGGAGTTGAAATCTGTAAGGGTTGTCTCCTAAGTCTGTCAAAAGGACTAAAGCTGTAAAAGGGTGGTTGACCTTCGCCTATTGAAGGAAGGCCTCTAGTGGATATCGATGACCTCATTGGAGGAGGAAGCCAAAAGTGGATATAGGTCAAGATTGACCGAACCACTCTAAATCTCGATTTACATTTACATTCTGCTCTCTATCTTAACTACAAACTACCTCCATTGCTTTTCTTCAACTGTACTTCACTTAATCTTAAGTTGAAGAACTTTTTGAAATGGTTTTTCATCGAAAGTGTTTTTATCGTACGAACGTCATTTTTAATCGTCAAAAGTTTTCCGCTGCACTAATTCACCCCCCCCCCCCCCCCCCCAATTGGTATCAGAGCCACAGTTTTCTAATTTGGTTTAACACCCAAATAGAAATGACTCATATCGGCTTTCAAGAGGGTTAATCTCTCATTCGTCCTCTCTATTTCAATGAGACGGACTACACTTATTGGAAAACTCGAATGAGAGTTTTCTTGCTTTCGATTGATTTAAATTTATGGCACAGAGTCAAAAATGGATTTGAAATGTCTTCTCTTCCAATGAACCTTTGGAATGATTTGGAGAAGAAGACGTTTTCTCTAAATGTAAAGACTATGAATACCTTATATTACGCTTTAGATAAAACGGAGTTTAATCGGGTTTCTTTGTGCGAAATGGCCTTCAATATTTAGCATATTCTCGAAATCACACACGAAGGCATAAGTAGTGTAAAAGATTTTAAAGTAAATTTTTTAATACATGATTTTAAACATTTTCGAACGAAACCAAGCAAAACCATTGTTGACATGTACACCCGTTTTACGGATGTCGTCAATGGTTTAAAAGCTCTTGGCAAATGTTTTTCAGATTTTGAACTTGTCAACAAGATTTTATGATCACTTTATAAAACTTGGGACTCTAAAGTAACGACCATATAATAGTCTAAAAACCTAAACAACCTTCTACTCGAAGAACTAATTGGTTCTTTAATGACCTACGAAATGAACAATGTGGCAAAAAGGGAACTCGAGAACAACTTTCCAAAGAAAAGGAAAGATTTGAGACATAAAACATTTGAAGACCACTTGAGCATAAGCTCATGTGATGGTGAACATGAACAACTCACTAAGAAATTTAAAAAATTAATGAAACAAAAATTAAAGAACAAAAAGAACGAAACTACTTGCTTTGAATGCAAGAAGAAGAACATAAATTGGGATGAATCGAGCTCCTCCGAAGATGAGGAGAAAATCAACAAAGGCGAGATGGCTAACTATGCCTTAACGACATTCAACAATAAGGTAATCGAAACCCCTTTAATTTACTTTGAAATTACTTATGCTTTCCATGTTTTAATTTAGTTTAGAATTATTTTTTCTTGAAAATTACATGTTTAAAAATGAAAATGCAAAAATTAGGATCATGGAAATAATTTTAAAAATGATAATAAAAATTACATGTTTAATAACAAAATAATTTTGGTTTAAAATGCCTTATGAAACAGGAATATGCTTTATGTTTAATGATTTCTTTGGCTTGTATGCCTTATTATAATGAATGTTTGTATCATACTTGATGATTTTCATGCATAAGGACTTGAAGTAATAATTTGAAATCATATTTCTTGGAATTGTATTACACTTTTTGATCTTGATGATTTTTAATCTTTCCATTTTAAATGTTGATGCATGGTTTTAACATAAGAACTAATATTTGAGCATGCTAATATAAAATCTATCACGCAAATTGAAACTAAAGAAGTTTAGACATCTTTAAGAATCATTCAACATTATATTCAACGAAACCAAGCTTGATGTCTTAATGAAAACATAATGATAATTTGAAAGCATGCTTAACGAGTTTATATTTCGAACTTATGCATGATAGTTTTTATGATCTTTGAAAGTTCTTTTTGTTTGGTGTTAATGAATGATGCATGGTTTTGAAAGAAAAGAACATGCTTATATGAAATCAATCACTTAAAATGCATCACATAAAAAGGAAAATATATTATTGGATTTAAAATCATGAATCTAGTTATGTTATGAATTTTGTGAACTATGAAATTGATTTTGATGGTTTGAAATTAATGGGTTTTATCGAAATCATGATCTTGATTTCTTGAGATTTATAACTTGAAATCTTTAATGAATCAAGATTTCTTACTCTTTATTCTCTTGCATTTTGAGAAAATTTTCAATTTGAATCATAAGAGTTCTTATGCATGAATTGAAATCTTTTTCTCCTACATTTCCTTTTACAATTTACTAAAGAGAATATCTTTTTCAAAATTCATAACTTAAAATTTCATTTGAATATCTTTTATTTGATCTCCTAAGATCTCTCTTTGAATATTTAAAGAGGAGAATTTTCTAGATGAATCATGATTTTGATGATTTACGATTTGATATGCATGAATTGAGATCTTGCTCTCCTACTATTCTTTTATCTATTCACTAAAAAGAAGACTAATTCTAATAAACCATGATATGCTATTTGATATCTTTTAAGATTTATGATTTGAATTTTATTATATAAATTTTTTTGTATTCATGAAGTAATATCTCATCACCAAGTTCTTCTTGATATTCTTCATGTGATGATATGAATGCATACAATACTTATGCTTTTTATAATGATGTATGTGAAGTATTACATATAATGTATCATGAATGCTCTAAATGATAAATATTTGATATCATGATCAAAATATTAATAAATATTTAAAAAATTAATGTTTTTAGTATCATGTATGGTATGCTCATAATAATGAATGATTTATTTTTCGGTATCATACATGAAAAATGAAATGTAAGATTTTGAAATTGTGTATGTTCTAATTTAAAAATATAATGATACACAAATAAGAACAATTACTTACCTTTGTCATAATTTGAAAATTGATGCAATGGGTCTTCCCTTCTTTTTGATAATGATAAAGGGAGAGCAAGAACTTCTAGCATGCAAATCATGAAAAGAGGCAAACTTGCTAGCTTGCTAATCTCAAAAAGGAAGCAAAATGTGCTATCTTGTGAATCTCAAGAGAAGCAATGTTTGCCAAGTTACACATTCCAAAAAGAGGCAAAATAGTCCATCTTGCACATCTCAAAAGATATAAAATTTTGCTAACTTTTTTATATGTAAAAGTTGATAGCTTGCATACTATAAATTTGCATACCAAAAGTGCTATCTTGCCGATTATCAAAATGTAAAACATGCTAACTTGCACTTTGCAATGAAAGCAAAATTGCTAGCTCAAACATTGCAAAAGAAATAAAAATTTGCTAGCTTGCAACTTGCATATTTCAAGAAGCAAGAGTTGCTTTCTTGATCATCTCTAATATGCTAGCTAGCATGATGTAGAACTTGCTATCTTGAACATTATAAAGAAATGCTATCTTGCCTATCACAAAGAAAAGCAAATATGCCAACTTACACATCTTTAAATTTGCTAGCTTGTATGAAGTAGAATATGTTATCTTGTTACCTTGCATATCTACAACTTGATAGCTTAAATGTTTTAAGCATGATGTAATACTTGGCAAATTTTCTAGCTTACAAATCGCATGATGATAAAACTTCATGTTTTTCATGCAATAATTTGAATTTATGTTTAAACACATGAGGATTGTACTTCTCCTTTTTGTTGATGACAATGGGGGAGAAGTATGTTGATTGTATGTCATGATTTGATCAAAAAATGTTGCTTGGATTTTTTAATCTAAGAGTTTCTATCAATAAGGCATATTGATAGGGGGAGTTTGGTTAAACTCTAGGAGTTAAGTTTAACTCCGTCATCAATTGATTGTCATCATAAAAAAGGGGGAGATTGTTGAATCTCATATTTTGATGATGAAACCAATTGATAATTGTGTTGATATTTTAATCTGCGTTTTGAGTGATGTAGGATGCTTCGATCAGGATGAGACAATTAAAGCAGGAAAAATCAAGTTGTGCCAAAGGAACATGTTAGAAGATTGGACGTCGGGCTAGTGGATCGGTCAACATATCGACAAAAGGCTTCGGGCCGTGGATTTAGGCATCGGGCCAAGAAGAATGGATATTACGCCAAGGATATCGGAGTTACGGAGTCAACTCGTCGATTGGGCAATAGGCCGCAAGAAAGGACGATGCGCCGAAGAATCGAACGAAGCGTCGAGGGATCAATGACATGCCGAACAACTTGATTAATACTTAGTATTAATTGTCTAGATCGAAGTTTGTTTTACATGTGTAGGATTAACTACGATGGCAGTAAGACATGCATCAGGTGTTGCGACGGAGTCAAGACCATGATTACGTTGAGGGTTTGAGAGTTCAACGGAAGTTCGGACGGTCGTCGGAGGTTCTGCGGGAACAAATCCAAGAAGTCTAGGAGCTTGCCAAAGAAGCTCGTCAAAACTCGCCAAGTGGATCGTCGCAAGCCCAGGAGTTTGCCGGAAGTCCGCTGGAGCATCGTCGAGGGTTCGTCGGATGTTCGCCGGAAGCTCACCGGAAGAAGCGATTGACACACCGGAGAAAGTTGCAATATTGATGTCTTAAATATCGTAGTTAGCATGTAGATTAAGTTAGGAATGAGAGGTGATCCCATTAACTTAATCTGGGGGCAATTGGACCCTTAACAGACCCAAATTGGGCTGAATGGATCAGCCCATTCGGACCTAGAATTCTTGGCCAGCGGTGGCACCGCCTAGGAGCTCAGTCTCCCATGAATGCCAAGCGGTGGTACCGCCCATGTCAGGTGGTGGTACCGCCTGAGCTCGGTCTCCGAGCAATGCCAAGCGGTAGTACCACCTAGTTATGGCGGTAGTACCACCAGGACCTCGGAAATCTAGGAGATGATATTTTTGAGCTCCGAATTCAAACCAGTTGAGGCCTATATAAATCCCACCCTTTCCTACATGAAAGGGAACCAAAAGCTTATATTTATTCTGAGAATTTGAGAGCTTAAAAGTGTTGTAAAAGGCTAAAAGTTCTTCTCCCTCTTTCCTTCTAAGTTTTGATCATTCAAGAGAGGAGTGAAAATTTGTTAAGGGTTGTCTCCTAAGCCCGTCAAAAGGAGTAAAGCTATAAAAGAGTGGTTGACCTTCGCCTATTGAAGGAAGGCCTCAAGTGGACGTCGGTGACCTCATCAGAGGAGGAAGCCAAAAGTAGATGTAGGTCAAGATTGATCGAACCACTCTAAATCTTGGTTTGCATTTACATTTTGTTCTCTGTCTTAACTGCAAACTGCCTCCATTGCTTTTCTTCAATTGTACTTCGCTTAATCTTAAGTTGAAGAACTTTCCGAAATGGTTTTTCATCGAAAGAGTTTTTATCGTACGAATGACATTTTAAATCGTCGAAAGTTTTCCATTGCACTAATTCACCCCCCTAGTGCTCTTGATCCTAATAGAGTTTGATTCAATGATATACCCTCGAGAGACTCGACCAAGCATACCATATCCTTAGGTCACTGGTGACATCTCTATGTTGTAGAAAAGATAGTGAATCACGATATAGATGAGCCTCGAGGGATTCGGCCAACTCAACCTATATCGAAAATTGGTCCCTACCTATAACAATGGAAGGTCATGTCGGTCAATCTAATTGTCTTATGTTTACTGACTTAATATTATCAGGAGAGAAGATTTTGATTTGGTCTCCTAATATGACATGCTACACACATACATATTTAATATATATCTACATCGTAATACCTACCATATATGTATGACTCTCTATGCCTAATATCGAGCTGGTCATGAGTCATACATATCAGAACTCCTTCGGGCTCAATGAATTATTATATTCATAATAATTTACTTGACTCATCGACTACGGACGTACTAGGCCACTACGTCGCAGTCCCTAGACGATATAGGAGAATCCAATCCTTTGGACCTATCTATCCTTAGTTACCATGTATCTATAGTCCCTCATCCATCTAATACCCCAGAGACCGTATACCGAGCATGGAACTATCAGGCCCATATAGTTTTTACTCGAGTCTCGCTCTAATCGGGTTCTCCTAGAAAACTCTTTCTCTCTTAATCTAAATGACCTTGGCTAGGGATTTATTTGAGCAAGAACACATAGGATATTTGTCTCATGATACTAAGAGTGGATATCCTCTATTTACACTTAATAACCCTCGTAAGATTGGCTACCACTCTTGATGATTAGTTGTGCTAGATTTGGAACCTCCAGACCTATAAGCCTAGTATCAAAGAGTGAAGTACTTGTACAGGACATCTTTGGTTTCTCAAGTCTAAGGACCAAATACACTACTAGGATGATGGAATCGCTGTTTGACAATAATGCATCATCAGCCATCCAATATTCTGTGAGTAGATCAATCAGTGAATTCATTCTCCAATGAGCACCTACACTATATCCCTAGTGTCCCTACATGAGCAGCTATGAGACCGATTGCATCTATCATATGGACAAGTATACAGTACACCAGTATATTTAGTTATCTTGATTTCTCTCTCGAGTAACTTATGATCGAGATTATTTAAGATCTGTATTTAAAGGTAAATTTATCTCATTATCGTGATCTCATTTCGATTCGATTCCCATTGAATATATCTATGAATATCACAATATATTAATGTAACAAATAATATAAAGTTATAATATACCAAATAATAATAATAAGCAAAAAGATTGTGTGTCAAGTCACACGTGTATGACTAGCAAAATGAATTATAGAATGTTTTGAACATAGTATTATTTAATTATGTTATATTATCAGTGATTAATGTCCGTGAAACTCCCAACTAAGAAATGATGTTCCTTTAAACAAATCTCTCGACCTATTTTTCTGTAATTGATGCCAAAGGCTCAATCTATACCCATTTAGTAAAGTTGTCCACCTCGACCATCAAATATTTTTTTTCCACTACACAAAAGGTCAATCTACATCTACATCAATTGGAGTTAGCTCTATCATAGTCAATCTTTGGACTTGGCATTGCGTTAGCATCTATCATAATGCCGGATACACTCCTCGGCATCTTGCTTAAGGGTCAAGTAGTAAAAGCCCTATTATAGAACCTTAAATGCTAGAGTCTTTGTACCGATATATTCTTCACAGGCTCCCTCGTAGACCTTAGATGATACATAAGATGCTTTAGTAAGATGGAAATAATGCAGGAGGGGATGTGATAGGGATTGTTTGTATAGCACACCATCTAAGACATAGTAACATGCCTATTGTCTACACACCCTTTTTGCTTCAACCAGTTTGTTGGGGAAAACTCTAGTCGTAAGATACTTTAAACTATTCTCTAAGTTATTTCTATGGATGTGGTTGCTACATGATCCTTATAGATGCTCCTTTGAGTCAAGATCTTTGTGATGATCCATCTTGACAATTGGGAACTATCCCTGGAGGGTACTTTAAACAAAGCATCAATTATCATGTTGTCCCTTTTGAGAATTTACTCAATGCTAAATGTTAGCATATTGACTATCACTTGTTTTGTTTTTTCTAGATACGAGACTTTGGTAGGATGATGGGCCTTATATGTGTCATTAATCTGATTGATGATTAGTTAAAAATCACTATAGACCTTTAAACTTTGTAATCCAAAGCCCCTGCTAAGCTTGAGTTTTATTAATAGAGCTTCATACTCTATTTTATTGTTGGTGATCTTGAAGTTAAAATAGAGTGCATGCTCATAAATTTCTCTTTCTAGATTTTGTAGGACAAGACCCACCCCCTAATTGTTAGCATCATAGATTCGTCCACATGTAGAGTCCAACATTTGGTTTCTTCTAATGCATCTTTAGCAATAGTCATTTCTGTCGCGAAGTAGATTAGAGCTTGAGCCTTAAAAACAATTCTCAACTCATAAGAAATGTCAAACTCATCAAGTTCAATTGCCTATTTAAGAAGCTCTCAATAGCATCAGGTTTGGAAAGGATTTGGCACATAGATTGATCTATGATGATGATAATATGATGAGTGAAGAAGTAGGGGTGGAGCTTCCTGCTGGTAGCTCACCTTATCAAAATTAGGATATTGGGTTTTTGTATCTCAAAGTACATGGTTGGTGTAATATATGAGTCTTTGGATCCGATCTTCCCCCTAAATCACTACTGAACTCATGATCACTAGAGTCATGGATCGATAGAGGTATAGGTCTTCTCTCAAGTGGGGGCTAGAAATTTGGGGTGGAGCTGCTAGGTAGCTCTTGCGTCGATCAAATGCCTCTTGACACTACTCGGTTCACTGAAGTTTTTTTAGATGTTTTAGAATTTTGAAGAATGGTAAGCATCAATCACTAGTTCGAGACAAGAATAGGCTAAGCATAGTGATTTAGTGTATCAACTACTGAACTTCTTTGATTAAACCTGGAGGCGTCATATTGATAATGGCCTAGACCTTTTCTAGGTTGGCATATATTCCTCATTGATGTATCATGAAACTCAAAACTTTATTTTGAACTTATACTAAATGAACACTTGGCCAAATTAGCTATATATGGAATTCCTTGACGATGGCAAACATTTCTCCCAAGTTAGACTAGTGTGCATTTGTGGTACAACTCTTTACCAATATGTCATCTACGTATACCTCTATATTTTGCCTAACTTGGTGCTGAAATATCTTATTAACTCTCCATTGGTATGTTACTTCAGTATTCTTGAGTCTGAATGACATGACTTTGTAACAATAAGCCTTTGTCAATAATAAAAGACATGTGTTTATCATCTTCTTACCATTTTAATATGATTGTATCAAAAGAAAGCATCCACGAAAGTCAAGAGCTTATAACTAGAAGTCAAATCAGCTAGCTTATCAATAAGTGGAAAGTTATCTTTTGGATAGACTTTGTTGAGGTTAGTGTTATCGACACATATTCTTTATTTTTCATTGTTTTTCTTAAGAGAACTACATTAGCAATCCACTTTGGGTAATGGATCTCGTAGATGAAGTTGACATACAATATTTTATGAACTTCCTCCTTGATCGCGGCCTATCAATTCAGAGTGAATCTTTGGGCTTCTGACAAACTACCTTATGTTTTGGGTGGACATTAAGCTGATGTTGAGCTACACCCAATTGATCCTAGGCATATCATTAGATGACTATGCAAATACTTCTAAATTCAAACACAAGAAGTTGGTTGGTTCTTTCTTCCTTTCGAAAGTTAATGTTGATCTCACTTTAACTATGTGATCTGGTCATTCAAGATTCAGAGCCTCCAAGGGTTCCCTAGCTCCTAGATGCGAGCTTGTTGGCAATGGCTCCCACTAATCCATCTACTGAACCGACATCACTTTCTTTGTCAAGGTTACTAATGTTAGATAACACCATCTTGATTCCTGAGTCACTTTTGATATCATCAACTCTTGAACTAGTCAAAAACTTGAGTGTCATATAATAAGTCGATACTATTACTCGTATGTGATTGAGGGTATGTTACCTAATGATAACATTATAAGTTGAGGGAATGTCAACCACCAAGAACTTAGTCTTTATTATCTTTGAATAATTGTTGGATCTAAAGGTTATATAAAGATCAACTATTCTTATTATTCCTCTATAAATTTGGTAAGGATGGAAGAGATGGACTATAAGTCCTTAGCTAATAGATCAATTTTTTAAATGATATCATAGTATATAATATGTCCGTAAAACTTCCTATGTCGATTATGATCCGCTTAACTAAGACGTTTGTAATCCTGAGGGAGACCACGAGTGCATCATCATACTCAGAATCTAGGTGCTTAGCCTACTCTTCCTGAATATTATAGGTTAATCATCGTTGGGATGAAAATTTTTTAGTTGTGGTTCTCTTGTAGGGCATTTGGGTCTTGGCAAGGTTTCAAGAATCGAAGGGAGAAACTTATCAAGATGTCGCTTCCAAATTAGATCTTCAATTTGCTCCTCAAAGGCATAACAATTTTTTGTGTCATACCCATTGTCACGATGAAAATGATAACACTTAGTCTGCATGTGTCCACGCTACACTATTACTCAGGATTTGAAAATTTTAAATAATAGAGGTAAGCAAACAAAAACCCAAGAAGCACCTAATTTGTACACCAACCAAAACTATACAAATAAATATTTATATGTACTTCTTACAATTAATTTTTATTTTTAGAACAAAATATATGAAACATCAAATCATTCTTAATATATCTATCAAATACCATGCAAAAGCTTTATATTCATTTCAGATAAACAAAACCATAATTATAGCTAAATGGTATGTCAAAATAAATATCATATTTACACAAATGGTGGTGATTAGTTATTCACAATTTAAATAAATATAGCTAAAGATGTGTATCTAAATTCATATTAAATATCACTATAGCTAATAATACATTTCAACATCACATTCATAATAATATTAATGGCTATGACTGTGTTGTACTCTCATTAGAAGGTTCAAAACCATGTTTAAACCCCATAGTATAAGTAATACATATCTCCCATCAAAATCACATTTACAATAATACTAATAGCTATAGCCACGTTGTATCCTCGTGACAAGAATCAAAATCATATTTAACCCATATAGTATAAGTAATACATATCTCTCTATGTTAGGACCCATAAGAAATTAGTTTATAAAAATGTTCTAATTTATAACCCCCATTAGTAGGGTCCAAGTCATAACCATACTAGTCATGCAAGTATCAAACACATCCCAATATTTGAATAAATTCTCTTTGTCTATCATTTCAAATCTAGCAATTCATATAACATTTAAAACTAACAAGAATAAATCATTTTCAATCATTTTGAATAATTAAAATATCAAATCAATACTTTCAAAGCTAACACATATTTCACTTAATAAGTATAAACCATATATTTTCATAAGTTTTAAATATATACATTAATTGTGAATGCATATATATTACTTTTAAAATAGATTAGATAGAATTATTGGATACTTACCAGAGACCCAGATCATGGATCCTTAACTTGTTTAATAATCAAAACGTTCCTTCTCCTAATCATGCACAAAACATTATTCACTAATCATCCATAAAATATAAACAAATATTGTCTATAAATTACTTTGATTTTATCACATTTTTCTTCTTTATTTTCCACTGTTATCAGTACTAATTATTCTAAAAAATTATCAATTTCTCATACACCGTAAGCTAAATATGCTTCATCTCTGTGTTAATTCCCAAGTAAGTGCAACTACAGTTTATCTCCTTTTTTTTCTCTTCAGAAATCTCATCTTTCACAGTAAACTAACGCTAATTAAGAATTAATATCATTAAGAACTTTATTAACTTAGAAAGCTAAAATTATATAATTAATAATCCTATTTAGTAATCTAATTAACAGGAAAGCTTAAGGATCTAAAACCATACCTAAATTAATTTTCTGATCTCTGATACGAGTTCTCTTTCTTCCCTTTCTCCCTCTCCGTTTCCTTTCTTCCTCATCTTCTGGTTCGATCCCTTTTTGTTTTGTTTGGTTTCAGTGGTGGCTGGCTCAAGGCGGCTGTATCTTTTCTTATTATAACTTTAGCGGCATTGATCCAACTTAAGCTGAATTAAGAGAACTACTTATTGGGCTAGCCAGACCTAAAATAGTGAACCCAATATACTCCGTTTTAGACCTATAAAGTGGAGCATGCCTTTGTATAATGCAATTGATCATCATGTTCGATGGGATTTGATCTACAGAGTTCTTCTCACAAACATGATGATCTGCTTCTCCAATAGTAATAGACACCATTATACTTGATTCTATTGTGATGTGATAGTTTTCATAGTATTAGTGGCACTTTGTCTATCACAATAGATGATATATTTATGTTATTTCAAGTTCAATTTTGGCAGGAAACTCATCAATCGTATAATTCTTTGCAAGCATTATTAGTCACTTAAGTATTTTGCTCTTGTAGAAGAAAAAATAATATACTTTACAAAGTTTTGATTACCATGATATAATTCTCCCTCCAAAATGTTGGGGATAGAATACTTCAAACAAATGACAAAAAATTAAAGATTAATAATAATAAATTAGAATAAAAAATTGATGAAAGATTTATATCGTTCAACACTCTATACATATGCGCACGGAAAAGATCTAGTTCTTTACGAATCCTCTTTTACATCCTCTCATATAATTTTTTTTTTAATTTTTAATCTTTCTCTCATGCTCTTTATGCTCCATAAGAATAAGCTCAAAAGCACTTAAAAGTATTAACACATATCTTACTCTCATCAAACCTAGAGATGCATAAGATATTTATAAAATAATTAGATTTTAATTTTTTTAACAAGTTCTTCGAAAAAGCTCCTACATTTTTAAAATTTTCAGACAACTTTTTTTACTTTGAAATATTTTGAAACAATGCTCTTTAATTATATAAAAAGATTATTTTATCCATTCTTTCATCAAATCCATCATCGTCTTATCGTCTCGTTGCTATTTATAGCCCTCACATGAGGGCCTATCATCGCCCATATGCTACCTCCATTTGCGGTCCTTGTACTAAGATTGATCATTTTTCTTCACCATATTGTCACGGACTTAGCTGGTTTTGCCTAAGTCGTGCGGCACCCTTGCGTGTCCGTCCGCAAAGGTCAGCCTCCCCGAAGCCTCCCCGAAGCCTCCCATGGTCCCTTAGGTCCCACAAAAGAGAGAACAAGATAGAGAAAAGGCCTCACTCGGGATCCACAAGCAAACATCTCCGAAAAAAACTTTATAGACAATGCAAATTCCAAACAGACTTTACAAGCTCTGAACAGTTGCACAACAAAGGGTAAAAGGGTCCATTACAGACCAAAAATCTCTCGCACATGTCCACATGACACAACCTTTATTTACAAGCCTAAAGAGGCCACCAACCCAACTAAAATGGGACTATTAAGCCTTTGGCCGCCCCTCTACATGTTGTACAAGACATGAACATGCCGAAAGACACGGATATACATAAGCATTACATCAAACATCCTGTTTCGAAGTTTGTCCGTGACAATACGTGGGTCTATCCCCTTCGTTTGTAGCCCTCGTGTGAGGGTTGGTTGCCCCACTTTGATTTGTTTGATTTTTGGCGACTAGTCAAAATTTATATAATTTGATTTGTTTTTCACTATTATAATTTGATACAAAGACATTCACTTTCAAAACCTTTCTATCCTTTGATAGTTTGACCAAACTATTAGTGTTATTTTGTGGAGACACTCCCATCTTTTTTGCATGTCTCGGTCCAGGCTGCTTAAAGATATTCTCTCTTTTTTTATCATTAAACATAACACTGATTCCAGCAGCAGTATGTTTCTCGATCTCGATAATATCCTGACTGCTGCCAAGTTCTTTATGTTTGAATCCTGAAATCAATAACGAAACTCTTCTTGGCTTCCAAATACTACCGAAATGAACCGTCTTAATTTGTCATCAAATGGCGTCCGTCCTCTTCCTCCCGTTCACTCTTCCTGCGTGTCCCCCTCCGCTGAATCCCCCCACACCCTCCTGAAGATCCCTCCGACTCTCCTCTCCACCATCTTGGGCTACTGCTCCCACTTCTTGTGCTCCACTCCTCTCCAATATTGTCACTTTTTAACATCCTCCAGCCGCATCTGATTCCTCGAAACCACTGCCATCTTCTTATCTCAACAATAACTCTATTTCTTGGGCAGATCTTTTCTAAAACATCAACACCCAGAAAAGTTGGAAGCCGGCCCAAGATTTTGAAGCCAAACTTTAATGGATCGTAGACTCCTCGAAGCTTTCTATTGAAATTGATCATGCAGAAACATGCAGAAGTTCACTTGACAGACGAGGCATGAAAAAAGAAGTACACATGGAAAATTCTTCCATCGCACCTCACCTTTGGTTTAATCAAAATCGAACTCCCCAAGCTTTGGAGTTTTTTTGAAATAGTTTTATATCGTTGATATAGTCGCTAGATTTTTTTGTTTCTATTTGAACTTCACTTTTTCTATCACGATAGATGATATATTTATCTCATTTCAAGTTCAATTTTCTCATCAAACTCATCAATCATATAATTTATTTCTTTGCAAGCATTACTAGTCACGAATTCTTTTGCTCTTGTAGAAGAAAAATACTATAGTTTTTGAAAATTTGATTACTATCACACAACTCCAAAATATTGGGAAAAGAGAAGATTTCAAAAGAAAAGAAAATTCACAGCCATCACAATCAAATAATAAACTATAAAACTCAGAAAAATTTATATGGTTCGATACTTGTTATTTACATTTATGAAGAAAGTCAAATTCTTCACCAACCCTATTATACACCATTTCACATAGACCTTATAAAAATTTTTCTAGTTTTTTCTTTTATCCTCTCTAGACATACATACTAAAAATAAACTCAAATTTTCACTTCTCATCAAAATCTATAGGTATTTATAAAATAATCGAGCCCTCTAATTATATAATTTATTTCCATCACAAAGAAATCCTTTTTATACTAATACTTCTTTTTCTTCCAGGGCATCAATTCCAAAGATACTTGCCAGCCTCAACATAAAACTTAATTCATTATACAAGGTATGTAAATACATTTTGTACTCATATGATTGTTACCTTCGATAGAGAGAAAATTATGATTAATAGAAGCTATCTCCATTTCAAGAATCAAACATGAAAGAAGACCAATAATTGTTTTGGATGAGCCAACACCTTTTTGTTGTTCAAAACGTTTGACAACTAGTGTCATTATAATTTGATAGGGACACATTTATTTTTCTAAACCTCTCTATCCTTTGATAGTTTGACCAAACTGTTCAAGTTTTATTTTGTGCAGAGAAACCATCTTTTCTTGTATGCCTCGTTGCTACTTTTCCCTCTACTCAATGCTTCTTAAAAGTATTCTCTCTCTTTTATAAAATATTATTAAACATATCACTGACTTTTCTTGATCTCGATAATATCTTGATTATTGCCAAATTCTTTATGCTTGAATCGCAAAGACAATAACCAAACTCTCATCAATGATCTGGATTTTATCGGGTGAGATGATAAGGACTTTTTTTATATTTTTTAAACAAAAAATTTCATCAATGATCTTCCTCATTGATTCATGTGCTCCAAGTTATAATAATTGATAAGGAGGTCTAACGCATGGATAATCCACAGTGTCACATCATATAACATCAAATACCTCTCATCAATTCAATGTATTGATCAAACATCATACTTGCATCAACACCGACTAGTTGTTACCTTAAATGCTTATTCATCTATACATACATGACTAGATAATGACCAATAATGCTATGTAATTACTATCGTGGAATAAATCCTCACTAAAAAAAAATTATTTTTTAGACCCTTTATACAAGTTTCAAGCTAGGTGTGTTCCTTGCCGAATCATTCAATATTCTACTAAAGCATCGGATTAGTCTTTATCATACACATCTTATCGCAGTTTTTATATTCAAAAAATTGCAATAGGCTCGAACCTTAGGATGCAAGTGGCTCCGAACCCTGACATGTGGGTCGGGTAGAATCTATTGTAATAGAAATCAAACAAATCGAATGGTAAAAATTAATTAACCAAATTACAATAGGTCAACATGTTATATTCTTCCAATACCTTCCATTTACCTTCCTAGTATTTTATTCATACGTCACATAAGATTCAGTTGCGTGTTCGCCACCCACCTAATAATAAAGTCACTAAAATCAATTCAGAAGACTGGACCAACGCGGTGGACCCACTCCAGATAACGCTGCCGGCTTGCTGACGAAGCAAAACACCCAACCTTATCTGCGTCCGCCCCACCTCAACAAACTCAACACATTTCTCTCTCTCTCAGTGGTGTTCGTACTCATTTCCATCGGCAACCTGTTTAAATATTATGTGTTTATCTGAAAAGAAAATTCCAAATAAGATCCGAATCAATTAATGAGACAGTGGGTCGAAATTATATTTAATCCGAAGTCGATCCGGACCCGAAATGAGCGTGAAATATAAAGCATTTCTCGATCTTCGTCACCTCCTCTTCTGTTTGTCTATAATTGTCATGTGATGACGACATTGCCTCTGCGTGTCCATCCGCTGATCTGACGGTGCGTCGGCCGTTCGTTGTTACATCTCATTCACGCAGCACCAATCACAGCCGTCAGTGTCACAGCTCATCCGTCCGCAAAGTGAGGTCGGGATCCATCCAATCCACCGTAACGCGGTGGTTGTCCGTCGGCAGATCTCCACCGGTAAGAGACGACGCTTGTTCTGGTGAACGGTGAGAGCTGGATTTTGTATGATTCCACTTAACAGCTGAGCTTGGAGGGGATATTTCCCTGTGAACGGAAGTCGATTCGCGTGTCTGCGTTCCCACCGAGTGAAGGATAAGCGTGGCGTCAGAAAAGGCGAGCACAGTGTGGGACCAGTTACTGTGGCCGGATGGAGACGGGACCCACCTTCGATGAACTCGCCGCGCCGCCGACCATATGCATTCCCCCTCTCGCGTTGTCTTCCTCTCTCTCTCTCTCTCACGGCAGCGAATAATTAATAGCAGCAATGCGTATGGCTATGTGAAGGTTTCAATTACTATTTAACCCCTCAATGATATATGTATATTAATAAATTTATCTTTTTTTAATAGGATCACATCACAGACTCAAGATTATGGCCTCCAAGTTCTTATTTGGGTATAAATTACTTTGAAATTCGGGTGCACAATGTTTATCCAAAATTTAATATCAGACTTATTAACCATCTAAAATAGTTTATAACATGGAGATGAATAATTAAGTTGAGCTGTGTCCTGTGTGAATGCTGAGCTGGAATATCTATCCTCGTGTCGACGAAAGGTTTAATAGTCATACAAAATCAATCATAGTGGTCAGTTGAATTGTTTTATTAAAATGATCAAAATATTTATTAGCTGCAGTGTATATATATGTTCGTCAAAATAATTAGTGATAACCATGTTCAGTAGCATTATTACGATATCTATTTTTGTATTTCTCCCAAATCCTATTTGAATATATAAGCGTAATAAAAATGTATATTATCTAATTTAATATCCGCATCCAAGTGGATTTAATCAGCTTTTTACAGATATCCGTCGAGGATAAAAATGGCGTTTCAAGAGTGTCAGAGGGCATTTTCGTGAATAAAAGTTAAGGAACAGAATCACCTAAAGGAAGCCCCGCTTTTCTCCTTTTTAAATCAAATCGTTTAATTAGTTCGAGCAATGTAATAATAGTCTCTCAAATTGGTGCTTTAATTGGGGGTTGCTTTTGCTTGGTGGAGGAAGGGAAAGAGGAAGTGGAGTTGAGAGGCGAAGGGAAGGAGATAAAGATTGCCAGGGGTTTCCATTTCCATCGAATCTAAGGAAAGAAGCGACAGGGAGGGTTCCGTGGGTTGCGATGCCGGAGGCGGAGGACAGGAAAGAGGCAACGGTGGTGGAGACGGACAACGAGACGGAGGAGGAGGAGGAGGAGGACGATGCGGGAGGAAGAGATGTGGCTGCGGTGCTGGACTTCGACATGCTGTGCGCCACTGTGGCGCTCCAGACGCAGGGGCTCTCCGTGGGGAAGACGCGCCGGAAAGATTCGGTGGCAGAAGAGGCGAACGAGGAGGCGGGGTTGGAGTTCGGTGGCGTGCAGCGGATGTGGGAGGGCGACGTCATGGATTGCTTCGAGGACCGGCGCATCGCCATCGAAGCCGCATGGTGAAGCTTGTCTTCCCCAATCGTGCCTTGCGTTCCTTTTGTCTAAAGCATTCTTTTTCCTGGTTGTTTCAGTTGTGTTACAAAGAGGAGCCTTTTTGGGTCTCTTGAATTTGTGGTTCTTCAATAGGAAAGGCTTACATTTTTATCTTTCTTTGGTTGAATTCCTCTGATTCATATGAAGCTTTTCCGTACGACGTTTATCTGTGGCATTTTATTTTGTACTTGCATTTTGCTTTTTTTCCTTTCCTTTTTTTTTCTTTTTGTGATTTACGTTTTATATCAGGATGCAATAGTTTGATGAAAAATCACAGTGATTCTTTCTGCAACGAACACGGTCTTGATTGTTGATGTGAATTTCTATGATGTAATAATTTAAATGTTATTTTGCAGTTGCCCATGCTATAGATTTGGGAAGAACATGCACAGAGCCAACTTAGGGTCGTGGTTTCTTCAGGTGAGGCTTTATTCTTGGTTGCTTCAAGTTTTATATGATTTTTACCAAAAATTCATCTTTTTCGTGTGTATAAATAAGAAATGTAAAAGGAAAATATCGCTTTGTTGCTGTGGTATTATCAAGTTAAAATTTGTCCCTAACATACTGTTTGATTTTGTTATCTTTTTGTTTCTTAACTGGTTCTATTATTTTGAGCTGTTATTCACTGTTTGGTTACATTTTTGAGAAAAATTAATCGTCTCTTTTGAGAGGATAATAATCCTGCTGTTTACCTAGCTAATCGGCCCAGGGCAGTATATAAAATTTCTATTTATTCTATATGGATGTGAATTTCCCTAGTGAATTCTGAATCTTCTTTGTTGAAATTTATCTGAGTGATTTTCATTTGTTGGGGAATATAGAATTTTCTTGGTGAATGTTTTCTTCGCACATGCACATAAGCATGCAAGCAAACACAAAAAAAGACTTTTTACATAGAAAATGTATATTCTAGCAGTGTGCATAAAAAAAAAAAATTGCTGCTGGGCAGACATTATGGACCTGACATATGGCACTGTCTATAATGATTTGCAAGGTTGACCATTTACTATTACTAATTTAACATCCTAGTAAATTGGCTGATGGGGAGACATTTTGGGACTTTTGTAGACCATGCTTTTACATTGTAAGAGAAGGGTCCTAGTAAGGCTGGATATGATCATTCTCTTAGCGCTGGTTCTGTTATGACATATATAGTTGACTAACTGTACCAACAAGCTATTACTGACTAGTCTAGGCTAAATAGGTCATGTTGCTTTCTTTTTCATAGGAGTTGAGAAGGCAACTTCCTTTACTATAAATATTCACTCTTGTGCTAATTACTTGTAACATCTCTATGGTTGACACATTCTGGTGCTAGTTTGACTATTGAATGCCAAATTACAATTATTCCAGCCTGTTACATCAAAGTTAATTTACTGGTGCAAATCGGCCATTTTCTTTGATATGATCTTCTATATTCTGGGTTTATATGGGAACTATGTGATTGTAATAGAAGAATGCATTTGTTAACTACTGAATTCTACAGGGGAACTATTTTTCAGGGAATATTTTGTCGGCATGTATTTCTGAATACTTAAGGGATTATTTGTAGACTATGTATCACAAAGCATAATTCTTTTTTATGCCATCCGACATATTTTCATAGTTGATATGTTTGCCTCTAGCTAGTGAATAAGTAGAATATAAAGTAAAATTAATATTATAGTGGAACATGATTGGATTTAGATGTGAATGACTAGTCTTCTAGTCATCCCATCTAGAAAAGATTGAAAGGAATTGGTTGCATTAGCTGATAAAAGATAATCAAACTAAACTTGTATTTCTGGAAGTAGAAATGTATTTATTCCAAAGCTTGGGATGTGTGCTTAAATCTAAGGATCCTAAGCTAGATAGATCCAGCATGTTGTGATTTCGTTGAATTTTAAACACTTCTTTTTCTTGAGAAAGGTTAAACATCAAGCTTTGGACTTGAAATTACATAGTAATTTTTTATGTTCCTCATTAGTTTTTGCAACACATGATATTGAACCATATATAATACTAATTGCTGATGTTGATTGCATAAACATTAATTACGCTGTCTTGTGTATAAATATATTACACATGCTTTCCATTTAAATATTTTGTAAAGCTGGTCCTGGTCCTATTTTTCACTTGTTATGTTGCACAAATAAATTTCTCTCTTTCCACAAAAGTGTATGCAGTAGGATTATGCATCACTAATTAATTCAATGTATTACAAAATCTTCTTACTTAAAAAGTTTGCATGGATGCTTAAGTTTCCTTTTATTACCTTGTTGAAGTTTCTCCTTGTGCTATTTGTTTCATATCACCTTCATTGATTTGATTTTTTTTTTTTGGGTACAGGCAATGGTGTATTTTATCTTTATAGTTGTTTCATTGTTCAATTTCATAGCTTTTGGTATTACCGACCATCATAGCTTCTTATATATGGGAATTGTATCTACCATCTTGACGGGGTTGTATTTGGGTTACTTCCGTACCCGAATAAAGAAGCAATTTAACATACCGGTATGCATCTCTTCCTAGTTTATTATTGTTCTCAATTTTCTTGTGCTATATTTTGTAGTTTGTAAATTAGTTGTGCTTCATGTACAACCCATGGCTAACTTTTTTTTTCCATTTTCATGTTAAAAATAGGAAGTTCACTAGTCAACTCAAATGCTTGCTCTTTTATGAGCTTCTTTAACAAAATTTCCACATGATAGGGTATTAGAAAATTGTATAGGGAAATAGTTTAGCAATTTGTTTTATTTGTGAGAAATTAGATACTTGAATTGTGATGGCACATTATAATTTGTGGTGGCAATGGAAGTTGCGGATGGTGACGTCATGGGCGGAGGAAGCTTTAGATTTGTTTATCGGTGGCAGAGGAAGTTGCAGTCCTCTCTCTCGATGGTAGAAGGAGCTGGACACAGAAGTAGCGACAGTCCTGTGTGTCAGCGATGGTGGCAGTGATGAAGGAAGTATTGGTAGCGAAGACATCGACTGTGCAAGGGTTTAAGGCTCGGGGTCACGTGAGGGGGTAGGGGGTGGGTTTTGCAATTATAGTAATACTATGTAGCTTAGTTGGTTCAATTGAACCAACTAGCTACTGTTTAACTAAACCAGACTTAATAGTTTGGTTTGGTTGCATGGTTTCAACCAAACGCTGCCCGAGGCACCTAGTGCCTTAGTTCAGGCAAGCACCCATGTGGCGCTTCACTAAAGCGCCCCACCTAGCCAATCTATGAGGCGCTCAAGCCTCACCTCGCCTCGCTTCACCCGAGTGGCTAGGTGAGCGCCCGAGCACCTATTTAAATCCCTGTATGAGTGTACAAGTCTTTTGTTTACTAAACCTTGTGAAACAAATGATTCTGACACTTATGCTGGGACTTGTTAAGGTGAACCATTATCTAGTAAAAGTATAATTCTTCTAAAACTATTGAGATTATCTTTATGCTTAAAAGGTTACAGTGAATAAAAACAGATGATATTTTGCTAGATTGAGTTCCATTTGGATCTTTAGGAGTGTGATTTCTATGTGATTTATGTCTGCAATTTTTTCTCCTGTAACCAGTTTTGTCATACTAAAGATTGCCAACATCACTGAATGCTTGAGGTTTCACCTTGAGGCATGAGTTATGAGATTTTTTTATTTGCACATAATATTTGAATATCTTTTTTAATGTGCTTCCATAGGAGGAGTATATGGTAAATTAGGTAGCTGTATGAACGATATTTTTACAACACAGGGACCTGTTTGCAAGATCAATGAGATCTGTCAAGTATTGAAACTGCCACATGGAGAACAGTGGAAATAGACTAGGCTCTCATGTTACCTCATTGTGCCCATAATAAACAAACTTGGTCATACTTATATTTTATGCATGATAATGATAATTTATCAACATGTGTTGTCTCATTGGTGCCAACTCTAGCTTCAGACATACTACTGACTCATTCTTTTGATATATAAGTTTGGATGCTTGCATTCTTGGATTCTTTTAACATACGTTTTATTTGTTTGCAGGGAAGTGATAGTTCTTTAGATGATTGTGTTAACCATCTCATCTGCCCTTGTTGCACATTATGCCAGGTTACTATAAGATCCTTAAAAAATTGCAGATTAATATTACTCACAAGACATTTGCCAAGGATTTTTATGACATGCTGTGTTTCATTGGCTTGGTCAGGAATCAAGGACATTGGAAATGAACAATGTCCAAAATGGTGTATGGCATGGTCGGGGCGAAACGTTATGCTTAGCTACTGGTGGTGAAGGAAGCAAGGTGTTCACAGCTCTCCGCAAGCCTCCTCTGTTTCCAACCAAATCTCCAGATATTTGTAGCATGGAGAGAACAACAAATGGCAGTGAGCACTTATGGAATGCAGACGGAAGCCATTCTGAGCCTCTAGTCCCATCAGTCCAATTAGGACAGCAAGCTTGAAATACAAGCTAGCTGTCTGTTATGTTCTTAGATTAACATTGGGAAGGAAGTCGAAGTTTAATGGCCATTTTTCTACTTGAAGCTGACTCAAAAAGATTCTTTGTAACGATATCCCAGAAAACTATGATATTGAAAAGTTTCATGAAAGGAAAGGACTTGGCTGGTTGACTTGCATGGTTGTCAGATAGGTCAGAACCATTCTGGTCATTGTAATTTCATCCAATAATGCAAAGCTAGACTCACTGTGGAGTTTATCAAGTAGGAAATCTGTTCTATTACATAAGTTTCAAGTAAATATCCAAGGTGTGCTGGTCAGGATTGTTGATGTTTGTATCTTGTTAAGATTGTCCCCTCAACAATTTATCTTTATCAATTCTTACTAAACTTTTGATATTTGATATAAGAGAACTTGGTGAATTAAATTTTTTTATCTTAATGAGAAAAAAATCATCATAATCATATTATAGTAGTCCTTGGTTGAGACAGAATGCGATCTGTATAGCCACTATTATAATTATTTTATTAGGATATATCTAGCTAGCTATATGCAAAAATTACAATCCCACAGACAACAACCATAATTAATATATTATCGATTTTCACTTTCTTTTTTTGTCACATCTTTTATCTAATTCCAAGAAGTGGATATAGACATTCAAATAATCACATTAGAACTTTTATTTTCATTCGTAGCTGTAATCGATTAAATTCCTCTAGTGATATACCTACAAACATTAAAATTGTTTAGCATATCCTTTTAGTTAGTATCCATACAAATACTCAAAGTCAATAACTTCAAACTATCATTACTAATAGTTAGGATAAATCCAAATAAAACATATAAATATATATGATAATATCTCAAATATCCCTAACATTAAATATATATTAATTTTTTTGATTCATTTTGGTGTGAATTGTGAATGGTGATTTTTACATGTTCTAGTAAATAAAATTTATTTTTTTAGGAAAGAAGATTCAAGTTTGCATGAAATATTAATGGTTCTCCTCTTTTGCTTGTATCTTATAATAATAGTACTTCAATTATTTCTAGACCCGCTTTAACTCGGCATATAACTCAAGAAAGATACGATATGATCTCAGCGTATGTACATGAACAGAATTTGATGCACATTGCATGTGATAATTGGTTGGATACTTTCTTCTCAGACCACTAGAAACCCTCATTGCTTTCCATCTATAAGGCTCATCTTCATTCATCAATTGCCTATGCAATTGCACTCCCATCTTCTCGGATGCTTTCAATCCCATGAAATTCCTAAACATTCCTAGGATCCTATCAATCGCAGCTTCCAAAGGTATCGATCACCTTTACCTCCTCTTTTGTTAATGTTTGCATCTTGTAAAGTTTGTGGCCGAGGATAATTCATCTTTAACAATTCTTACTACACTTTTGATAATTGATATCAGAAAACTAGGTGAAACAAATGATTTTTTTTTTATTTGAATAAGAAAAAAAACCCACTATTTTTAATTATTTCATTAGGATATATCCAATTACATTTGAAAATTATAACCCCAAAGGTCGTTGGGCTGACAACCCATAGTGGGTTCAGCCCATGGTGGGCTTTAACAACCCATCTCCTCTAATACCTAACTCTAAATCATATTAGAGGGGGTATGGTGGCCGCAAAAAAAGAGGCGGAAAAAGGGCAACAGTAAAGGCGAAAATTATAGTAACATGATTCCAAAGAAAAGGAGGAGAACAAAGACAACGTAGAGAGACTGTTCTCAATCATCTAGTAGTGTTTTCATCTCATGTTAGATCAGATCTATAGTAGATTCTCATTGTGATTATTTGGAGAGAATTTAGATATTGTGCACAGTGATGTAATCCTTATATCTTAGTTATTCTCTTGTAATTGTTGCTAGGGTTTTGGGCAAGAGATTGAGATTTATATATTCATTATTCTCATAGCGGATTATCTCTAGTTTGCCCCGTGGTTTTTATCCTTCATATTGGAGGGATTTTCCATGTATATCTTGTTAGGATCGAAGCGACACTAAGAGGGAGGGTGAATTAGTGCAGTGGATTAAAACTTGTAAGTTTGAAACCAAATTCGTAAATACGAGGAGATTTTGATTTGACAATAACTTGAGTAAAGTGAAAAGATGAAAACTAAAGCTTGCTATAGTATAAATAACAATTTTAGGAAGGTAACTACTCACACATTCAAGGAACATACTAATTTAAAGTGGTTCGGTCAAATGACCTACATTCACTTGCGAAGCTTTCTTCAATGAGGCTCCTAACTTTCACTAACAAATCACTTTGAAGGGGAAGGACAAATACCCCTCTTACAACTTTTACAAGTGGTTCATACTCTTACAAGTTTTCAATGAAAAGGAAGGAGGTGAACACTCAAGTAATTGAAAAGAAGGCTTACTAAAAACTTTACAAAGGCTTTTATCTCAATCTATTGCTTCTCAAAAAGTTGTGCTCTGCTAAGAATTGAGGGGTATTTATAGGCCCCAAGAGGATTCAAATTTGGGCTCCAAATTTTGAATTCTCTTGGGTTTCCGATGCTGGCGGTGCCACCGCTTGTCAGTGTCTAACACTAACAGTGTACTAGCGGTGCCACCGCCGGACCTCTCGGATGCTGGGCAGTGCCACCGCCCGATCCTTCGGGTTCTGGGTGGTGCCACCACTTGGACTGTTCCAGCTCACTAGTTGGGCTCTAAACTTGGCCCAAACCAACTCAAATTCGGGCCCAGTTGGCCCATAACCAGATTATATGATTAATTCTTAATCCTAACTCTAATTACATGCAAACTACGAAGTTAAGACATAGTCCTAAGTAGATCTTATAACCGGTAATGTCGAGTTTCCTTCCAGCGAGCTTTCTGATGATCTTCCGGAGATCTTCCGATACACCCTTGGATTTCTTCCGGCGGACTCCCAGTGGGCTCCCGATCTTGTGGCAAGTTCAGCGAGTAGCCGAGCCTTCTCGGTGATCTCCGCAAACCTTCGACGATCTCTTCGGCGGACTTCCGAAAACACCGACAAGTCCCCGATTTCCTCTCGGTTGGTTTCGGCAGCATCTCCGACGAATCTTCGGACTCTCAAACACCTATTGAACTTGACTCCGATAGACTTACTTTATGTCTTCAAGCTATCGTAGTTAATCCTGCACATGTAAAACAAAACTTTGATTTTGACAATTACTCCTAAACAATCAAGTTATCTGGTATGTCATTGGTCCCTCGATGCTTCATCTGATTCTTCGGCGCATCATCCTCTCTTGTGGCCTATTGCCCAATCGGCTAGTTGACTATGCAACTCCGATATCCTTGGTGCAATACCCGCTTTTCTTAGCCCGATGCCCGAATCCACGGCTCGAAGCCTTCTGTCGATACGTCGACCGATCCACCGGCCCAACGTCCAATCTTCTGACATGTTCCTCCGGCACAACATGATTTTCCTGCTATAATTGTCTCATCATAATCGAAGCATCCTGCGTCACTCAAAAACACAGATTAAAACATAAACACATATTGATTGGTTTTATTATCAAAATCCGAGATTCAACATATCTTGGTGTTCTATTTTATTGTGATTCCATTTAATTCCGTTGCGTGTTATGGCCTACTAGTATTTGTTCATATACAAAAGTTTATTTCTCTTTATATCCCATCAACTAGTATCAGAGCAGGGTTTTGATGATTTAATTTTGTATTTAAACATGGAGGCCAATAGTGTTTCTCGCATGATTAGTTTGAATGGAAACAATTGGTTAATATGAAAATCAAGAATGGAAGATATCTTGTATTGCAAAGATTTGTATGGACCTTTGTAGGGGGATAGTGCAAAACCCACAATTATGACAGATTATGAGTGGAAGAGGTTAGATTGAAAAATAGTTGGGTTTATTCGACGAAGGCTTGATGATAGTATCTTTCACTATATTTCTACTGAAATTTCTGCATATTCTCTTTGGAAAAAGTTGGAAAGTCTCTATAAAAGAAAAATAGTTGGCAACAAAGTTTTTTTGATAAAAAAACTTATGAACCTAAAATATAGAGAGGGTGTTTCTATTGTTGAGTATTTGAATGAAATGCAGAGTATCACTAACCAGTTATCCTCTATGAAATGCCTCTTGATGATGCGTTGCAGGCATTATTACTTTTCAGTTCATTACCAGAAAGGTTTCCCTTAGTAATTCTGCACCAGATGGTGTTGTGACTATGAGTTAAGTAACAAGCAGTTTGTTGAATGAGGAGTTGAGAAGAAAGAATTCAACAACATCTCAGAATGATTCAGAAGTACTTATCTCAAAGAATAGAGGAAGGTCGAAGCAATTCATGCTTGGGTAGAAGCAAATCAAGATCAAGAAAATATATTGTTTGCTATAACTATGGTAAGAAAGAACATTACAAGAACCAATGCAAGTAACCTAAGAAGAGCAAAAAAAAGGAAAAAGAAGTGGAGTCTATAAAGTCAAAAGATAATATTATAGCTACAGTGTAGAGTAATGATTATTTGATTTTGTCTCCTTCTGATGATATATTTTTTGTGTATGTCAGGATCTTGAGTGGGTGATTGACACAAGTGCTTCTTATCATGCTACACCATGGAGAGAGTTTTTTGCTACATATAGGTCTGAAAATTTTGGTGTTGTCAAGATAGGCAACTATGGCATGGTAGATATCATTGGCATGCGTGATATCCATTTAAAGACCAACCTTGGCTGCAAGTTGGTGCTTAAGGATGTGAGGCATGTGATTGACTTGAGGCTAAATTTAATTTCAGTTGGAAGGCTAGATGATGAAGACTATGATAGCAGATTTCACAAAGGGCAATGGAAGCTCAGTAAGGGTTCTCTTATTATGGCCAATGGAAAGAAATGTCATACTTTGTACAAGTTGCAGGCTAAAGCTTATGATGAGCAGTTAAATGCTACAGAGAAAGACTTTAGCATGGAGTTGCGGTATAGGAGACTATGACACATGAGTGAGAAGGGGCTACAAGCTTTTTCCAAGAGAGAGGTATTGCCAGACCTCAAAGGTATACATTTGAACTCTTGTATTGATTATTTGGTTAGTAAACAACACAAAGATTTATTTGCTAGTCCTATTTTATCTAGAAAAATACATGCCTTAAACCGTGTTTATATAGATATATGTGGTCCTTTGAGGACAAAAACTCCTGGTGGATCTGTTGATATTCCTGGTATAAGTGGTGCACTTTATTTTGTCACTTTATATATGATTTTTCCAGAAAAGTTTGGGCGTATGCTTTGAAGACTAAAGATCAGGTTATTAATGTCTTCAAAGAGTTTCATGCTAGGGTTGAAAGGGAGATAGAAAGACAATTGAAATGCATAAGATCAGATAGTAGTGGTAAGTACACAGGATTATTTAATAATTATTATAGGTCACATAGGATCCAACATGAGATGATAGTTCCTAGTACACTTCAACATAATACAATTGTAAAGAGGATGAACTACATCATCGTAGAAAAGATCAGATGTTTGTTTTCACAGGTCAAGTCACACAAAAAGTTTTGGAATGAGGCTTTGAGGACTACAGTTAATGTGATCAACTCGTCACCATATACAACCCTATATGGTGATATTGCAGAGCATATATGGTCAGAGAAAGATATTTTCTACAGGCATTTGAGAGTGTTTGGTTGTTGTGCATTTGCACATATTCCAAACAATGAGAGGTCCAAGTTAGATGATAAGACAAAAGAATGTATTTTTCTTGACTACTCATATGATCATTTTGGTCACAAGCTTTGGGATCCAAAAAAACAGAAAGTGTTTAGAAGCAGAGATGTAGTCTTCTTTGAGTGGTACAAAAAATTTGATTCATTTATGATGGAAAATTGATATAAAAGAATAGCTTCAGATCATTGTGCATACATCAAATGGTGAGAATTTTATAATTATTTTACTTTATGTTGATGACATGCTTATTCTTGAGAAAGATATGTCTAAAATTGATAGGTTGAAGAAGGAACTGAGTGAGTCTTTTGCAATGAAGGACATGGGGCCAGCAAAGCAAATACTGGGCATGCAGATTTCTTGTGATAGAAAAACTAAGAAGATTTGGTTGTCACAGGAGAAATATATCAAGAAGGTATTGGAAAGGTTCAGTATGAGCAATGCAAAGCCAGTTGGTTCTCCTCTTGCAGGTCACTTTAAGTTGTGCTCAGAGTCCATCAAGCGATGAGGAGAAGGAGAAAATGCAAAAAGTTTCTTATGCTTCAGCAGTTGGAAGTTTAATGTATGCAATAGTATGTACGAGGCTAGACATTGCATATGCAATGGGTGTTACTAATAGATTTCTTGCAAATCCAAGCAAAGAGCACTGGATAGTGGTGAAGTGGATTTTTAGATATCTCAGAGGGAGCTCTAAGGTTTGTTTAAGCCTTAGAGGTGGACCACCTATGTTGATAAGTTACACAAATACAAATATGACAAGAGATATAGATATAAGGAAGTCCACATCAGGTTATATACTTACTTTTGTAGGGAGAGCTATGTCATGACAATCCATATTATAAAGGTGTATTGCTCTCTTCACCATAGAGGTAGAATATATTGATGCTACAGAGGTATGCAAAGAAATATTATGGATGAAAGAATTCTTGCAAGAATTGGGGCTGAAATAGAAAAATTATGTGGTGTATTATAACAACCAGAGTGCCATCTATTTGTGTAAGAACCTAACTTTTCATTCAAAGTCAAAGCATATAGATGTCAGATACCACTGGATTCGAAATGTACTTGAAGAGAAGTAGTTGCAACTTCAGAAAATTCACACAGATAACAATGGAGCAGACATGTTAACAAAGACCTTACCAAAAGAAAGATAGGAGATATGCTGACAGCTGGTCAGTATAGCTTCACATTAAGGAGTAATAGGACAGCCTTCCTTATGGGCTGAAAGGAGAGGTTGTTAGGCTGACAACCCATGGTGGGCTTTAATAGCCCACAACACACCTCCTCTAATACCTAACCCTAAATCATATTAGAGGGGGTGTGGTGGCTGTGAAAATGAGGTAGAAAAAGGGTAGCAGCAAGGGCAAAAATTGCAGCCACATGATTCCAAGAAAAGGAGGAGACCAAGTCAGAAAAACAAGAGAAAGAAAGGGAAGAAGACAATGACAACGCAGAGAGACTGTTCTCAATCATCTAGTAGTGTTTTCATCTTAGGTTATATTAGATCTACAGTAGATTCTTACTGTGATTACTTAGGGAGAATTTAGATATTATGCATAGTGACATAATCCTTATATCCTAGTTATTCTCTCGTAATTGTTATTAGGGTTTTGGGCAAGAGATTGAGATTTGTATATTTATTATTCTCATAGTGGATTATCTTTAGTTTGTCCCGTGGGTTTTACCCTTCACGGTTTTCCACATATATCTTAGTATTCTATTTGATTGTGATTTCATTTAATTCCGCTGCGTGTTATTGCCTGCTAGTATTTGTTCATATACAAAAATTTATTTCCCTTTATATCCCATAATAACAATGATCATGATTAATATATTATGGGTTACCACTTCCTTCCTTATGTCACTTCGTTCACCAAATTCTAATTATAAGTGAATATAGACATCCAAATAATCACGTTTAAAATTTTTATTTTCAAACATTTGCAGTTGCAATCAATTAAATTCTCATGAAGTGATATCCCTGCACACATTAAAATTATTTAGCATATCCTTTTAATTAATATCCATACAAAATACTCAAAGTCAATCGTCACTAACTTTAGTTAGGATAAACCCAAGTAAAATATATAAAATTATATGAACTGTGAATGGTGATTTTTAACAATCCTATAGTAAATAAAATTTATTTTTTTGAGAAAAAAATTCGAGTTTATATGTAATATTAATAGTTTGCTTGTAAATAATAATAATGGTCCTTCTGCTATTTATAGACTTGCTCCAACTCATCCCTCAAAAAAAGATCGAGATCTTTACGTGTGCATGTGAACAAAATTCGGTATACATTGTGTGCAATGGTTAGTTGGATGCTTCCTTCGTAGACCATTCGAAACCCTCACTACTTTTCATCTATAAGGCTTCTCTTCATTCATTGGGTGTCTATGCAATTGCTCTCCCATCTCCTCAGATGCTTCTAATGCATAAAAGATTAGTGATTTTAGAATACTTTTGGGATCCTACCAAACATAGCTTCCAATAGTATCAGTCACCCTTTCCTTCTCGTTTGTTGATGTTTGCATTTTGTAAAGTTTGTCCTCTTAGAATAATTCATCATTATCAATTTCCATTACACTTTTGATAATTGATATTAGAGAACTAAGTGAATCAAATCATTTTATTTGAATGAAAAAAATACTATCATAATTATATTATAATGGCCCTTGGTTGTGACAGAATGTGACCTAACAAATAGCTACTATTACAATTATTTCAACAGAATACATATTAGATACATGCTAAAATTACAACCCCAATGACAACAACCATAATTAATGTATTGTGGATTACCATTTCCTTCTTTGTGTCACATCTTTCATCTAATTCCAACTACAAGTGGATATAGACATCCAAATAATTACGATTAGAATTTTTAATTTCAAGCATTTGTAGTTGCAATCAATGAAATTCTCCTGAAATGATATCCTTGCAAACATTAAAATCGTTTATCATGCCCCTTTAATTAATATTCATACAAAATACCAAATTCAATCACAGTGAATTATCATTCCCATTAATTAGGATGAACCCAAATAAAATATATAAATATATATGATACTATGTCAAATTTCCCCAACATTATATTTATATATATATATATATTATTTTTTTGATTTGTTTTGGTGATTATTATATGTTTATAATAAATAAAATTTAGTGCTTTTTGAGAAGAAAAGATTCCAATTTTCATGTAATATTAATGGTTTATTTGTTTTGCTTATAAATAATAATAATAATACTCAAGGAGTTCATCGACTCGCCCCAACTTGGCACACGATTCAGAAAGATACGAGATCTAAACATCCACAAGTGAATAGAATTCGACGCACATAGCATGTAATGGTTGGTTGGATGCTTTCTTCTTAGGCTACTTGAAACCCCCGTCGCTTTTAATCTACAAGGCTCCTCTTCATTTGTTGTTTGCCTATGCAATTACAGTCCCATCTCCTCGGATGCTTCTATGATCCTATGATAGGTGATTTTTGAACATTTGTATGATCCTATCAACCATATCTTCTAAAGATATCAATAATCCTTTTCTTCTCTTGTGTTGATGTTTGCATCTTGTAAAGTTTGATCCTTCAGAACAATTCAACTTTATCAATTCGTACTATACTTTTGATAATTGATATTAGAGAACTTAGTGAATCATATCATAATTTTTATCTGAATGAGAAAAAAATACCATCAAAATCATATTATAAAGGCCCTTCATTGAGATAGAATATGACCAACTGCTTAGCCACTTCTAAATTATTTCATATTACAACCCCAATCAATGACAATGACCACAATTAATATATTGTCGATTACCACTACCTAATTTCAACTACAAATGAATATAGACATCTAAATAATCATACTTAGAGCTTTTATTTTCAAGTATTTACAATCGCAATCAATTAAATTCCCTTGAAGTGATATCCCAGCAAATATTAAAATTGTTTAGTATACCCTTTTAATTAATATCCATACAAAATACTCAAAGTAAATCACTTCAAACTACCATTAGCATTAGTTAGTATAAACCCAAATAAAATATATAAAATTATATGATAATGTCTCAAATATCCTCAACATTAAATATATATTAATTTTTTGGTTTGTTTTGATGTGAACTATGAATTATGATTTTTATATGTTCTATAGTATATAAAATTTAGTTTTTTGGGAAAAAAAATTCGAGTTTGCATGTAATATTAATGGTTCTCTGATTTTATTTATAAAGAATAATAATAGTACTCCGGCTATTCATAAACTCTCTCCAACTCGGCAAATGACCTAGCAAGAAAGATATATAATCTTGACATCCCCATGCGAATAGAATCCAGCTCACATTACCTATAATGGTTGGATGTATGCCTCATTCTTAGACGATTTGAAATCTCCATTGCTTTCCATCTATAAGGCTCCTCTTCGTTCATTGATTATCTATGCAATTGCTCTCCCATCTTCTCGGATACTTCTAATCCACCTAAGACTAGTGATTCCTCAATACTTATGGGATCCTACCAACCGTGGCTTCCAAAGGTATCAACCACCCTTTTCTCATTTGTTGATGTTTGCATCTTATAAAGTTTATCACCTCAGCATAATTCATCTTTATAATTCTTACTATACTTTTGATAATTTATATCCAATTGGTAAATCAAACCATTTTTTTTATCTGAATGAGAAAATAATACCATCACGATCATATTATAATGGCACTTTGTTGAGACAGAATGTGACTTAATATATGTCAACTTCTACTATTATTTTATTAGGATACATCTAGCCATATGCAAAAATTACAACCCCAAAGTCAATGTCCATAATTAATATATTATTGATTATCACTTCCTTCTTTGTGTCACATCTTTCACATAATTTTAATTATAAGTGGATATACACATCCAAATAATCTCACTTAGAATTTTTATTTTCAAGCATTTACAATTATAATCAATTAAATTCCCCTAAAGTGATATCCCTATAAATATTAAAATTGTTTAGCATGCCCTTTTAATTAATATCCATACAATATACTCAAAGTCAATCACTTCCAACTACCATTACCTTTAGTTTGGATGAACCCATATAAAAAATATAAATATATATGATAATATCTAAGATATCATTGATATTAAATTTATATTAATTTTTTGGTTTGTTTTGGTGTGCATTGTGAATGGTGATTTTTATATGTTCTATAGTAAATAAAATTTATTTTTCTGTGAAAAACGATTTGAGTTTGCATGTAATATTAATGGTTCTCCTATTTTGCATGTAAGCAATAATAATAATAGTACTTTAGCCTTTCACAGGCCTACTCCAACTTGACACACGACTTAGAAAGATGTAGGATCTCGACGTTTGCATGTAAACAGAATCTAATGCCCACTTTGTGTTGTGCTTGGTTGGATACTTCTTAAACCACTCGAAACCTCGACCACATTCCATACGTATGGCTCCTCTTCATTTGTTAGTCACATATGCAATTACTTAACTATCTTATTGGACGCTTCTAATTCACTAAAGATAAGTGATTCCTGAACACTTTTTGGATCCTATTAGCGCAGCTTCCAAAGGTATCAATCACCCTTTCCTCCTCTTCTGTTGATGTTTACATCTTGTAAAGTTTGTCCCCTAAGAATAATTCATCTTGATCAATTCTTTCTACACTTTTGATAAATGATATCAGAGAACTTTGTTGAATCAAATAATTTTTTTTATTTGAATGAGAAAAGAATAGCAACGCAATCATATTATATTGGCCCTTAGTAAAACCAAATGTATAGCTAATACAACAATTATTTCATTAAGATATATCCAGCAATATGCAAAAAAATATAATTTTAAAGATAATAATCATAATTAATATATATGTTGAATCTCGAATTTTGATGATAAAATCAATTAGTAACTTGTTTGATCTAATCTATATGTTGAGAAAAGTGTATAGGATTAACTAAGATAGCGGTAAGACATAAAGCAAATGTTGTGGCAGAGTCAAGAACGAGATTTCGTTGGGAGTTCAAGAGTTCGTCGGAAGTCCAAACATTCATCAAAAGTTCTGTTGGAATTGACCGAGAAGTCCAAAAGCTTGCCAAAGAAGCTCGTCGGAACTTGCTAAGAAGATCATCGTAAAGTTTAGGAGCTTGCCGGGAGTCCATTGGAACATTGCTAAGAGATCGTTGGAAATTCGTCGGAAGATCGTCGGAAGCTTGCAAGAAGAACAATTGACATACCGGACCAAGATTGCTTAGTTAATGTCTTAAATTATCATAGTTAGATTTTAAATTGAGTTAGGATTGAGAGGTAATCCCACTAACTCAGTTAGGGACCAACTAGGCCCTTAATTGGGTTGAATTAGGTCGGTTGAATAGCCCATTCAACACTTGAAGTCACGGCTAGTGGTGGCACCGTCAAGGTTGACGGTGGCACCGCTTAGGACTCAGTCTCACAAGTGATCTAGGCGGTGGTACCATCAACAGTTATTATATGTTAGCGGTGGTATCGTTTGTCAAGCGGTGGTACCATCAAAACTCAATCTCTGAGAGCTTTGTCAGGCGGTGGTACTATCAGATTGGGCAGTGGTATTGCCTAGTGTTAGAGAGTCAAGTGGTGGTACTTCTAGTACTTCGAAATTCGAGGATATGATACTTTTTGGCTCTAATTCTGAAGTCATTGGGGCCTATAAATACCCCATCCTTTTCTATATGAAAAGACATAAAAGTGTGAACAAAATATTGAAGTCTTAGGGTGTGAAAGTATTGTAAAAGTGAAAAGAGTCCTCTTCCTCCCTTTCTAAGTGTTGTGATTATTCAAGAGATGTGTGAGGCTTATAAGGGTTATCTCCTAAACCCGTGAAAAAGAGAAAGCACTGTAAATAGGTGATTGGTCTTTGCCTATTGAAGGAAGATCATTAGTGGACACTGGTGACCTCGATAGAGGAGGAATCAGAAGTGGATGCAAGTCACAATGATCGAATCACTATAAATTTCGCTCATTTTAATTCTGATTTTCTATTGTTATTACTTTCTAAGTTAATTACTAATTTATTTACTTTAAAGTCAATCACATGAAAAATTTATAAAATCGATGATTTTTTCGTTACACTAATTTACACCCCTAGTGTGCTTTGTTGATCCTAATAATTGGTATCAGAGTAAGTTTACTCTCGTTTAGTTTGAAACCCAAGAGAGATGACATTCGACAACCAAGAGGATCATTCAATTACACATCCACCCATGTTCAATGAGATGAGACAGATTACATTTATTGGAAAATTAGAACGAGGATTTTTCTAATTTCTATGGATTTTGAGTTATGAAACATTATGAAAAATGGCATTCAAAAGTCTTCTCTTCCAATGAATGATTGGAATGAGTTGAAGAAGAAGACTTTCACTTTAAATGCCAAGGCTATGAATGTCTTATTTTACGCTTTAGATAAAAACGAGTTCAATCAAGTGTCTATTTGTGAAATAACTTTTGATATTTGGCACACACTCGAAATCACTCACAAAGGCATTAGTAGAGTAAAGGAGTCTAAAATTAATCTTTTAGTCCATAGTTATGAGTTATTTCGGATGAAACCAAGTGAGACCATTAGAGACATATAAACCCGGTTTCTAGATGTCATCAATAGTGTAAGAGGACTTGGTAAAAATTTTTCTAATTTCAAACTTATTAATAAAATTTTGAGATCCCTTCCAAAGAGTTAGGACCCTAAAGTAACGGACATTCAAGAGGCCAAGGACTTGAATAATTTTCCTCTTGAAGAACTTATCGGGTCACTAATGACCTATGAGATGACTTGCAATGTTCATGAAGAGCTTGAGAATAACCTTCCAAAGAACAGGAAGGATATAATATTAAGAACTCATGAAGACTATTTGAAAGAAAATTCAAGTGATAAGGACTATGATGATGACTTGGCACTTTTGATAAGGAAGTTCAAAAAAATCATAAAAAAAATAAATTTAAAAGTGACATTAAAAATAAAATTGAACCCAAGAAAGAACAAGTTATATGCTACGAATGCAAGAATCCGGGATATTTCAAAAGCGGATGTCCCCAAGTAAAGAAAAAGCAACCAAAGAAGAAGAAGGCGCTCAAAGCAACGTGGGATAACTCGAGTGATTCCGAAGGTGAAGAACAAAGCAACAAGGAGATCGCCAACTATGCACTAATGGCTATCGGAGATGAGATAAGTAGTTCATTAGATGCAAATTTATCTTTCGATGAGCTTTTAAGTGCTTTTCATGAATTGTTTGATAAATGTAGAACTTTGAGTAAAAAGTATAACTCTTTGAAAAATGAGCATGTCATTTTAAATGTTGAATTTGAAAAACTTAAGCATAATAATCCTTCTTTGCCTCCATTGACTAAGTGTGAACACTTAGAGACACTTAAGAAAGAAAACTTGCTACTCAAAGAAACCTTAGAAAAGTTTGAGGTTGGTAGCAAGTCTTTGAACATGATCCTTGCCAATAAGGGTCACATTCATTGAAGACGTGGAATCGGATTTGTGAGTAGCTTTCATCAAAATCTAACCACCTTTGTTAAATACCCTACCTTGCATATACCACCCCACACCAAATGCAACTTTTGTTACAAACTCAGACATGTTGCTTATAAATATCCATTTAAGAGATATAATCTATATAAATTGATTTGGATTCCTAAAAGAACCTCAAATGACTCAATGCAATATGATAAGTTGAGTAGATTGATTTTTGAGACACTCAAGGTCAAATGGTTACCTAAAAATCACCATCTTTTGTAGAAATATTTATCATCACAAGCTAAGAGCAAGAGAAAGTACCTTGATAGTGGATGTTCAAGGCATATGACCGGAGATCCATCTAAATTCTCTAAGCTCACTAGCCTAGATGAAGGGTATATCACCTTTCGAGATAACAACAAGGGTAAAATCATTGGCAAAGGAACAATAGGTAACAAATCCATCTTTTTAATTAAAGATGTGTTGTTAGTTGATGTATTAAAGCATAATCTTTTGAGCATTAGTTAATTATATGATAAAGGATACGTCATTAGATTTGAATCCAATGCTTGCATTATTGAACAACCATATAAAAATATCTCTATGCCCTAAAACAAAATAATATATACACCATTAACATTGATGATCTTTGTGATAAAATGTGTATTTTGATTTTGAATGATGATGCTTGGATTTGGCATAAGAGATTAGGTCATGCTAGCATAAAACTAATCTCTCAAATCTCATCTAAAGAACTTGTAAAAGGTATTTCTAATATTAAGTTTGTTAAAGATAATGTGTATTTCTAATATTAAGTTTGTTAAAGATAATGTGTGTGATGTATGTCAACCAGGAAAATAAATAAAAGGTAGTTTCAAATCAAAGAATCAAATAAGTACCTCTAGACTAATGCAATTGATCCATATGGATTTGTTTGGACCAATTAATATATCAAGCCTAGGAGGTAGCAAATACGCCTTTGTTATTGTGGACGATTATAGTAGATACACTTGGACTTACTTCTTGGCACACAAAAGTGATTGCTTTAGGTATTTTTCTAAGTTTTGTAAACTTGTTCAAAATAAAAAAAGGCTTTATGATTTTATCAATTCAGAGTGATCATGGTAGCGAATTTCAAAAGTGTGATTTCCAAAATTTTTATGAATCTAATGGATATAACCACAATTTCTCTACTCCGAGAAATCCTTAACAAAATGGAGTAGTAGAAAGAAAAAATAGAAATTTATAAGAAATGACAAGAACTATGTTAAATGAACATAGCCTACCTAAATATTTTTGGGCCGAAGCCGTTAATATGGTATGCTATGTCATGAATAGGATCCTAGTAAAACTATTACTTTCTAAAACTCCTTATGAATTATAGAATGACAAAAAACCTAATGTTTTATTCTTTAAAGTTTTCGACTGTAAATGTTTTATCTTGAATGAAAAAGATGCCTTAGGAAAGTTTGATACAAAATCTGATGAAGGCATTTTTTTGTTATTCTTCTATTCCAAAAGTATTTCTAACTTTAATAAAAGAACCTTAGTTATAGAAGAGTCTATTCCTGTTGTCTTTAATAAAGTCCCCGAATTTAAGAAAAATGAGTTTGATGATATCTTAATTTTGACACTTTGAATTTAAATGAACCCTCTACCCCAATTAGCAACTTGGATACATTTTCTTTTGAAACATCCTTACCGAAGGAATGGAAGTATGTAGATGCTCATCCTAAGGAGCTAATCATAGGAGACACATCAAAAGGGGTTCAAACTTATTTTTCTCTTAAGAATTTTTATGCCAACGCCGCTTTTCTTTCTCAAATTGAACTAAAATGTATTGACGAAGCCTTAAGAGATAATTCATGGGAACCAATTTGAGAGAAATGAGGTGTGGAAGCTTATTCCGAGGCCAAATGACCATTTAGTTATTAGTACTAAATGGATCTTTAGAAACAAGTAAGATGAAATTGGTATCGTGGTTAGAAACAATGCTAGATTAGTGGCCAAGGGTTTCAACCAAGAAGAAGGTATCGATTATGAAGAAACCTTCTCTCTTGTGACACGATTAGAAGCTATAAGGATGCTCCTTGCCTATTCTAGTAGTAATAATTTTAAGTTATTTCAAATGGATGTTAAAAGTACTTTTCTTAATGGTTTTATTTTTGAAGAAGTTTATGTTAAACAACCTCCCGGATTTAAGAGTGATAATTTTCTAAATTATGTATTTAAATTGACTAAAGCTCTCTATGGATTAAAACAAGTCCCAATGGTTTGGTACGTAAGACTTAGCTTCTTTCTTATCCAAAATAATTTATCTAAAGGCAAGGTCGATACTACATTGTTTATTAAAAGTTCTGAAAAAGATTTTCTTGTTATTCAAATTTATGTTGATGATATTATTTTTTAGTTCTATAAATAAATCCTTATGCGAATCGTTTGCCAAGAGCATGAGCCAAGAGTTTGAAATGAGTTTAATGGGTGAATTAACTTTCTTTTTAGGCCTACAAATTAAACAACTTAGTGATGATATTTTTCTTAGTCAAACAAAATATGCAGTAGACTTACTAAAATGATTTTATATGGATAGTTCAAAGGCTATCAATACTCCTATGAATACCTCCACTAAGTTAGACATTGACGAAAGTGGAGAAAGCTTTGATCAAAAAGCTTATATTGGTATGATAGGTAGTTTACTATACCTCACTACAACTAGACCGGATATTATATTTAGCATAGGACTTTATGCTATGTTTCAATTTAATCCTAAGCTATCTCATCTTAAAGTAGTTAAAAGAAATTTTAGATATCTTAAAGGAACTACTAATCTAAGATTATAGTATCCAAAATTTGAAAACTTTGAATTAATTGTTTATGTTGATGCGGATTTTGTTAGATGTAGATTAAATAAAAAAAGCACATCCATAATATGTCAATTCTTAGGTCATGCACTTGTCTCTTAGTCTTTCAAGAAACAAAACTCGGTTACACTATCTACAATTGAAGCCGAATACATAGCGGCTAGTGCATATTATGCACAAGTTGTATGGATGAAAAATATATTAGAAGATTATAAAATTTATCTTAGGAATATTCTCATAAAATATGATAAGATAAGTGCAATATGTTTAACAAAAAATCCTATTCAACACTCCAAAACTAAACATATTGACATTATGCATCATTTTATAAGAGATCATATTAATAACCATAATATATCTTTAGAGTTTATTAATACAAAACATCAATTAGCAGATATCTTTATAAAACCTTTAAGTGAAGAATAATTTAATTTTATTATAAGGGAGTTAGGAATGTTAAATTGTCCGAATGCATGAATTTAATATATATATTTTCCAGACTTTCTTGATTTTTTTTTAATAAGGCTTTCATAAAATCCAGAATATCAATCTACTTGGTATCAAATTTATTTCATACAAGCTTAATGATTTTTGATATCATTAGTTCCTTCATTCATGAAATTCATTAGCAAAGGCATCTCTCATAGATTTTACTCTTGTAAATTTTTAATAAGAAACAGATTTGATTTATGAAGTTTTATTCATGGATTTCTTTTTATCCTTTATATGATGCTTCTTTCCCATGAATTCTTCCTTACTCTTCTCCTGAAAGAAGAATTTTATGAATTTTTAGTGTGTAATGATCACTTGCAAGAATGACGATTTGATTTCATATGGATATCTTGATCCTTTTTATGAATCCCTTCTCTTTGTTAAAATTGAAGCGTGATTTAATAAAACTTATCATTTTGAATTTGACTTAGTTCAAATCCTTTCATGAATTTGGTTTCTTAACGAATTCTTTCCTTACCCTTCTTCCTCTTCTTCTTATTTTTATGACAAAGGAAGAAAAAAACTTGCATATCTAAAGAAGAACCAAAAAGTTTTTGCGCATCCAAAGTAAAAATGTTAGCTTATTCAAAAAGTAGTTATCATGCAAAGTTTTTGCTTAACCTATCATTTTTGCTAACTTGGATAAATTGGTGTGGAACTTGCTTCAATTTTTTTCCACACTTGTATTGTTGAATGATTCTCCTTTTTGTTGATGATAAATGGGGAGAAAAATGATAAATTGATGATAACTTGACATTTTGAATATTTGAAATAATATGTAAAATATATTGTATCGTAAATACTTGAATATCTTGCGAATGTATGAAATATGATTGGCATCGTCAATTACATCACAAATACTTGAAAAATATCAAAATATTTGCTTGAAACATATCAGAATGTGACATGATTACTTATAAATGTTTTATTTCTAGTATCATGTTTGATTTCTTATCAAAATGATAAATATCTATCATTATGATGAAGTATCAAATTACCATGCTTTATTTCATATTTACAATTGGAATTATGCCTTAGATCGATGAATCATCATTTTTATTGAAACTTGAATCTTGCTAAATTTCACTATCATACTTAAAAATGATTGTTTATCATCTTTCTATATTAAACTTGAAAATAGATGTCATCAATTGACATCATTTTTATAAATACGTGGTATCATATTTTGAATTGATAAGTATCATGATGTGCATGTTGATAAGTTTAAATGAAATTTATCAGTTTGATACTTGAATTCAAAGGCCTTGAATTCAAGAGTTTCTTTTCTCGAGTATAGAATATAGATATGGGGAGTTAAAGTTATCTTCGTCATCAATTGATTGTCATAATACAAAAGAGGGAGATTGTTGAATCTCGAATTTTAATGATGAAATCAATTGATAATTTGTTTAATCTAATCTATATGTTGAGAAAAGTGTGCAGAATTAACTATGATAGTGGTAAAATATAAAGCAAATGTTATGTCAGAGTCAAGATCGAGATTTTATTGGGAGTTCAAGAATTCGTCGGAAATCCTAACGTTCATCGAAAGTTTTGTTGGAATTGACCGAGAAGTCTAGGAGCTTGCCAAAGAAGCTTGTCGGAACTCGCCAAGAAGATCATCGTAAAGTCCAGGAGCTTGCTGGGCGTCTATTGGAACATTACCGAGAGATTGTCAGAAGTTCATCGGAAGATCGTCGGAAGCTCGTCGGAAGAACAATTGACATACCAGACCAAGATTGCTTAGTTAATGTCTTAAATTATCATAGTTTGATCTTAAGTTGAGTTAAGATTGAGAGGTAATCTCACTAACTCAGTTAGGGGCCAATTGGTCCCTTAACATGGCTGAATTAAGCCGGTTGAATAGCTCATTCAGCACCTAAAGTCACGGCCAACAGTGGCACCACCAGGGCCGACGGTGGTACTACCTGTTAGGCGATGATACCACCAAAGCTCAGTCTCTGAGAGCTTTGTCAAGTGGTGGCACCGCCAAACTGGGCGGTGGTACCGCCCAATGTTAGAGTATCAGGTGGTGGTACTGCTAGTACCTTGAAATCCTATTATGACCAAACCACCATGGGCGGCACCACCCAATAATGGTAGTGGTACCGCTAGTACCCTGAAATCCTAGGATGTGATACTTTTTAGCTCCAATTCTAAAGCTATTGGGGCCTTAAATACCCCACTATTTTCTACATGAAAGGGTACGAAAGTGTAAACAAAATATTGAAGTCTTAGGGTGCGAAAGTGTTGTAAAAGTGAAAAGAGTCCTCCTCCCCTCATTCTTAGTATTATGATCATTCAAAAGAGGTGTAAGGCTGGTAAGAGTTATCTCATAAACCCATGAAAAGGAGAAAGCATTGTAAAGAGATACTTGATCTTCATCTATTGAAAGAAGATCATTAGTGGACGCCGGTGACCTCGACGGAGGAGGAATCGAAAGTGGATGAAGGTGACAACGACTGAACCATTATAAATTCTAGTGTGCACATTTCCATTCTGATTTTCATTACTGCTATTACTTTATAAGTTAATTGCTAATTCATTTACTTTAAAGTCAAGCAATTAATTTTTTAATAATTGAAAAATTTACAAAATGGATGAGTGTTTCTGCTACACTAATTCACCCCCTCCCTCTTTGTGCCATCCTAACAATATATTGTAAAATACCGTTTCATTCTTTTTATCACATCTTTCATCTAATTCCAACTGCAAGTGGATATAAATATCCAAATAATCACACTTAGAACTTTTATTTTCAAGCATTTGCATATGCAATCAATTAAATTTCATATCCCTACATACATTAAAATTGTTCAGTATACCTCTTTAATTAATACCCATAAAATGTTCAAAGTCAATCACTTCGAATTACTATTATCATTAGTTAGGATGAACCAAAATAAAATATATAAATATATATGATGATATCTTAAACATCCCTCACATTAAATATATATTAATTTTTATATGTTCTATAGTATATAAAATTTATTTTTTTTGAGAAAAAAAAGTTTTCTTGTTTTACTTTTAAGTAATAATATTAGTACTCCAACTATTTATAGACCCACTTCAACTCGACATACAACTCAGAAAGTTACGAGATCTTAACGTTCGCATGTGAACAAAATCCTATGTACACTGCGTGTAGTAGTTGTTGGATGCTTCCTTCTTAGATCACTTGAAACTCTCATCCCTTTCCATCTATATGGCTCCTCTTCATTCATTGGTTGCCTATGCAATTGCTCAACCATCGCCTAGGATCCTTCTGATCCAACGAAGACCTGCCAATTCTGAATACTTTTGGGATCAATCACCATTTTTTTCTTTTTTTGTTGATTTCTACATCTTGTCAAGTTTGTCCCCCCAAAAAAAAATTCAACTTTATCAATTCTCACTACACTTTAGATAATTGATATTAGAGAATTTAGTGAATCAAATCTTTTTTTTATCTGAATGAAAAAAAATACCATCACGATCATATTATAATAGCCCATAATTGAGACAAAATGTAACCTAATGTATAGACACTACTATAATTATTTCATTAGGATGCATCTAGAAATATGCAAAAATTACAACCCCAAAGACAACGACCATAATTGATATATTGTCAATTACCACTTCATTTTTTTGTCACATCTTTCATCTAGTTCCAAATACATGTGGATATAGATATCCAAATAATTATACTTAGAACTTTTCTTTTTAAGCATTTGTAGAAGAAATCAATTAACTTCACCTGAAGTGATATTCCTGCAAACATTAATATTATTTAGCATACCCCTTTAATTAATATCTATACAAAATATTCAAAGTAAATCACTTCAAACTACCATTAGCATTAGTTAGTATGAACTAAAATAAAAAATATAATTATATGATAATATCTCAAAATATGCCCAACATTAAATATATAGTAATTTTTTGGTTCGATTTGTTGTGAACTATAATTAGTGATTTTTATATGTTCTAGTAAAGAAAATTTAGATTTATTAGGAAAAAAGATTTGAGTTTGCATGCAATATTAATGGTGTTAAATTATGTAGCCCTTTATAATTTGATAAGATATATAATAGAACTAATTAGATTCTGATGTTAATGGTAATAGAAAAAAAAATATATTATAATAGAATTCCTTTGGGGATACCCTTGATGGGAGAAACTCTTATAATAACTTATTATAGATCCTCTGCTCTCGCCTATAAATAAATAAGACCTCTAGGGTCTAAAGTAGCATCTCATAGAGGATGCAGTTGAGAGGTTACAATTTCTCTCTCAACCTTCCTAAACCATCAATCCAAGTAGTCCTATGAAAAGATAGGAAGAGAATGAGAGTCTAGTTCTCTTTTCATATTAACAATGGTTTTGGATCTAAAGACGGTGCCCAGATCACATAGAGATCCTTTTCAAATGACATCAAAATATATGCATCATAAAAATTGATTTAAAATTATTTGACTTCAATCCAAGCATAAAATTTTTTTCCTGTATTACATATAATATATTATAGATTTTATGCTTACAATTAGTATTAAAGCTTAGGTTCTTGAAATCAAATACCTTAGATCTACTATTTTTTAATTTATGATGTTTGAATGATCTATATTTTGTCGATCCAAATTCCTATCTATTTTGTCTTGTTGTTTGCTTGCGAGCGATGTTAGATTCTTTGTAATACGATCTTTGATGATCACGAAGAAACGACAGTCGTTGTGTAGCATTGCTATCGACCTCATTGTGTATGGTTAGCGGATCTGCTAGTGGTAGTGGCTACGTTGAGCAGCTTGTGCAACACAAAAGCAATAGCGATCGTGGGCGATCGCACATTGCAACGAACACACTAGTGATGGTCGTACAATGAGCATTGGGCTAATCACATAAGTGACGATCGGGCCCGGGCAGTAGCTATGCACAAACGTGCAGGCAATCACATGGGGGTAGCACACATACACAATGATTGCAGAGCGACGACAGTAGGCAGAAGCCGCGTCTAGGCGGCGACCATGCAAGGGTCGACAGCTGTCCATGTGGCGGCCGCACGCAGGCATAGGCTACGCCCCAACGACGGTTGCATGTAGGCACAGGTCACACCGAAGAGGCAGCCACGCGTCGAGTTGGTGTTGCAGGGGTGTTGCACAATCGGCAGGTGCCCGTAGGCAGTAGCCATGCAAGCGACAACGACGATGACACAAGGCAGCAGATTAGGGTTTTTAGGCAAATTATAGTTTTGCCCTAAGGTTTCCTTTGGTCAAATTACAACTTTGCCCTTCTATATTTTATGAATACCTTTTAATATTTTGATAGTTCTGCTCTTTAAAAATGTCATAATTATACCTTATATCCTGTCAATAAAATTATAGTTTTACCCTTATGAAATTAAAAATTTCTAATTTATATCCTCAATTATAAAATTAATAAATATTATTTATTATAATTGTGATTGAATTTGATCATGATTATATTTTAATTATTTGATTAAATTTAATTTTGTTAAAAAATATAAATTATGGTTTTTTTATAGTTTTTTCATATGACTTATTGATTATATTTTATATGTGGTAAATAAAATTTAATTATTGTTCTAAGATATTTTTTTAGTTATTCACATGTATATATTTAAAATTATGAAATAATATTTATCTTTCACATAAAGGTATAATTTATATATTATCATGATTATAATTATCATATATTTTTTTTCTTTTACTGATGAATGTTTAATAATTATTATGGTTGTTATTCTATTATTGAATTGCTTAGCATAAGTTAAATTAAAAAAAATTGATAAATTTTATTCGTAACTCATCTCCCTAAGTTTTATCTGACTTGTAAGCTACCAAAATAGCTTGAGATGATAGGCTTTTGAGATGTGAATTATAATAAAAGTCTTATCATTTAAGAATATTTTAAATTATATTTTACATTATTGTATTGGTCTTGTAGCCACCAAAGTGACCTAGACTAATAACTTATAAAATTATATTAAGAAACTAGTCTTGAATGACATTAAGAAAATAATATTGATAATGACACACATAATTAAGAGATTTAGATAATCCCAAAGGAGAATCTACTTCAAATATTTATGTGATGGGGTAGGATGATACTATTTTGGATATCTTTATAGTTTAGGGTTATATACCCAAAGGTAACAATGCTATTATACAAGGATGGTATCAGTCCACCATAGATAATCTTAAGTGAACATTAGATATGCAATATTTCACCCAAAGGTGAAATATAGATGATATAAATAGTTCATCATATTTTGAAAAGCATAAAGCATTAATGTTATTTTATATTTTATAATGGTACTTTTGTCTATACATTCTTATACTACCAGTGTCCTTGTATTATTTGGATCAAATTATTCAGAATGATTAGAGCATATGCAATTCACGCTGGATGAATTAGATCTTGACTTAGCATTGCTTGTTGAAAAGCCCGCAGACTTGACTGATGAAAGTACTGTGGAACAAGTTAATGAAATAAAAGCTTGGAAAAGATACGATAGTCTTAGTTTAATGTTCATAAGAATGATGATTAAAAATAACATAAAGACTTCATTACCGATTATAACAAACACATGGGAATATTTGAAGGCCATTGAAGATAGATTTAAATATACTGATAAGTCATTGGCTGACACATTAATGACAGAACTAATTATGGCTCAGTATGATGACACTCGAGAAATTCAGGATCACATCCTCAATATGGTTGATAAAACTATAAAACTTAAAGAATTAGGCATGAATGCTGATAAGTCTTTTGTCAGATAGTTCATTCTTAATTCTCTTCCTTCTTAGTTTAGCCCATTTAAGATTTACTATAATATAAATAAGGATAAGTGTGACTTAAATAAATTAACTAATATGTGTGTTTAGGAAATATTGAGATTACGATGGGAAAGTTCATATAATGTTATGATTACTACTCAAGGAGTTGGTAACAAAAAAAGAAAATTGAAGCATTATCCATCAAATAAATTTGCTGGGTTTAGAAATGCTAAACAGATTAATGAAAAGAAAGCTTTTATAGTAAAGTATTTATTTTCTGATAAGAAAAGATATGTGAAGAAGGATTGCATTAAATACAAGATATTGGTTCAAAAAGAAAGATATAAACTTGACTTTTATATGTTTTGAATCAAACATTAGAAAAATTTCCTCTATGGATTGATTCTAGTGCTTTAACTCATGTTATCAATAATATGTAGGGATTTCTTTCAATTCGGAAACCTAAAGAATATGAAAGATTCATTATTATGGGAAATTATCTCAAAGCGAAGGTGATGTCAGTGGAGACTTATCATCTACGCCTAGAGACAAGTTATCCGATGGATTTTGTTGATACATGTTATGTTCCTACTATTTCTAAAAATTTAGCTTCTCTATATAGAATTGATGAGTTAGGATATTATCTTTTTTTTAATAATGGTAAACTCAATATATTTTATGATTTAATAAAAATTAGTTCTATAATTTTATGTGATGGTTTGTATAGAATTAATTTGAATCTTGATTTTACAAAGACTTTATTGACCCTACAATCAAATGTTAGATTGAAACATAGTTTCAATAATGAAATATCTTCTATATTATGACATAGACGATTGAGGCATATCTCCAAGGAAAGAATTGAAAGAGAAAGCATTTAGACTTCACTAATTTTGTTGTTTGTATAGATTAAGAGAAAGCAAACTAAATATACAAAGAAAAATACCATAAGAAGTAAAGAACTCCTTGAGATTATTCATACTGATATCTACTGACCACTCCATATTCTCTATTTTAGTGAAAAAAAGTATTTCATCACATTTATAGATGACCTGTCCAGATATAATTATGTTTATCTAATATATAAAAAATCTCAGACCGTTGAAACTCTTGAAGTGTATATAAATGAGTTCGAGAGATAATTAAATAGAAAAGTAAAAATTATCAAATCTGACAAGGGTGGTGAATTTTATGAAAGATATGGTGAATCCGATCATAATGTTGGTCCTTTTGTTAGATTCCTAGAACAACGGGTATTTGTACTCAATATGTATTATCAAAGATGCCACAACAGAATGGTGTTGCTAAAAGATGAAATCGTACTCTTATAGATATAGTTAGGAGCATGATGAGTTATTCTTTTGTACCTAAGTCAATGTAGGGTGAAACTTTTATAACAGTCATGTACATCTTGAATAGGGTTCCTAGTAAGTCGGTTCCATTAACTCCATTTGAGTTATAGATTGGTAGGAAGACCAGTCTGAGATATTTATATATTTGGGGGTGTCTTGCAGAGATAAGATTATTTAATCCACATGAAAAGAAATTAGATCCAAAAACTATTTTTAAATATTTTATTGGTTATCCAAAAAAATCTAATGGATATGACTTTTATCGCCCTAATCACGGTGCAAGGATAGTAAAATATGATAATACAAGATTCCTAGAAAATGACAAAATCAGTGAAAGTGAAAATTTTCGAAGGATTAATTTTGATATTGAGGAGATTTAGGTTAATTCTTCCGTATCATCTCCTATTCAAGAAATTATTGTTCCTCAAATCAATGAGAGAATTAATGAGAGTAAACAATAAAATAACACCGATGAACTCTCATATAATGTTGATGTCACCATTAATGATCTTGTAGAACAATCACAATTTATAGCTTTGAGAAGATTTGAAAGGAAAAGGAAACATATCATTTCTGATGATTATGGTATATCTATGAGAATCAGATTATGATATAGGTATAAAAGAGACCCCTTATTACTTTCACAAGCCATAGAAAGTAACGATTATGAAAAATGATATGATGTAATGAAAGAAGAGTTAATCAATGGTCTATAATAGTATTTAGAACTCGTTAAATTACCCAATAATTGTAAAAGAGTCGGTTGTAAATATTATTGAATCTCAGATTTTGTTGATGAAATTAATTGATGAATTTATGATCTAATTCATGTTTTGAGAAAAGTGATATAGGATTAACTACGATCATGAAAAGTCAAAACAATTAAAGTAGAATAATATGACATTATGCCGGAGTCAAAGATCAAGTATTAGGTCGGAAGAATCAAACGTTGCATAAAGGTCAGATGTTGCGAGAGTCAACATGCCGATAGATCGAGCGATACGCCGAAGGTTCGAATGATGCACTAGAAGTTTGCTAGGAGGTCTTAATTTGAGTTGGTTTTGGGAATAATCTTATTAACTCAAATAGGGGCCAATTAGGCCTGAATCAAGGTTGAATTGGGCCTTTTGGTTGGCCCATTCAATGACCTGGAGCTAGGTCAGGCGATGGCACTACTAGGGTTAGTGGTGGAATAGCCTAAGGCTCAGCCTCCTAAGTAGTATTTGGGTGGTGGTACTGCCCAATGTCAGGTGGTGGTACTGCCCTAATAGGCGATGGTATCACTAGAGCCTAGTCTTCAAGGCTCTGTCAGGCGATCATACCACTCAGACTAGTGATCATATCGCGAGAGCATACGTGTTAAGTGGTGGTACCGCTACCACCACCAATACCCTGAAAACCTAGGATGAGATCGTTTTGGCTCCAAATTTGAATCTATTTGGGACCTACAAAGACCCCACTCATCCCTGCTCAATTTACAGAAGAACTTGAACAAAAATTTATGTGAAAACATTATTGTAATTCCTTAAGAGTTTTCCTTATCTAGCTCTAAGTTTTGAATTCAATTTAAGAGAAGGGTGAGAGAATTGTAAAGGTTATCTCCTAAACCTATGAAAAAGAGAAAAGCTTTGTCAGAGGGTAGTTGATCTTCGCTCATTAAAAGAAGGTCAATAGTGGAAGCCGGTGGCCTTGACGGAGGAGGAATCGAGAGTGGATGTAGGTCATAATGACCGAACCACTATAAATCTAGTGTGCCCTTTTCTCTTACTGTTTACCTTCATTGCTTTCTTATTTAACTATCTACCACTTTTGCTTGCACCCTTATGAATGTTTTTAAGTTTAAACGCATTTCGGGCTTTATCGAACAAAAAATTTCAAATCAACATTTTTATCAAAACCACTAATTCACCCCCCCACTTAGTGCCAATTCGATCCTAACAATTGATATCGGAGCCAAATTTCTCTCTGTTGGTTTAACACGTACGAGAGATGACTTTTTTTAACAATCAAGAAGGTCACTCTATCACTCGTCCTCCTATGTTCAATGGGACGAATTACACATATTGAAAAACACGAATGAGAATTTTCTTGCTTTCTATGAATTTTGATTTATGAAATATTATTGAAAGTGGTTTTCAAAAGTTTTCTAAACCAATGAATGAACGAAATGATTTGGAGAAGAAAACGTTCTCTTTAAATGCTAAAGCGATGAATGTATTATTTTATGCTCTAGACAAAAATAAATTTAATTGAGTTTCTATATGCGAAACTACACTTAATATTTAGTACACACTCGAAGTCACACATGAAGATACAAATAGAGTCAAAAATTAATCTTTTGGTGCATAGTTATGATTTGTTTCAAATGAAACAAAGCGAGACCATTGGAGACATGTACACTCATTTTACGGATGTCATCAATGGTTTAAAAGCACTTGGTAAAAGTTTTTCTAACTTTGAACTTGTAAATAAAATATTAAGATCCCTTCCAAATAATTGGGATCCAAAAGTAACGATAATACAAGAAGCAAAGGACTTGAACAATTTTTCGCTTGAAGAACTTATTGAGTTTTTAATGACCTATGAAATAATATTTATGACACGTGATGAACATAAGAACAACCTTCTAAAGGATATAACACTTAGAATAAATAAGACCACTTAGGAAAAAACTCAAGTGATGATAATGATGATGATAATTTGACCCTTCTTACAAGAAAATTTTGAAAAATCTTTAAAAGGAACAAAACAAAACAAGACACTAAGAACAAAAATGAATTAAAAAAGGACATAATAATATGCTATGAATACAAGAAGCTGAGGCACTTCAAAAGTGAATGTTCCCAAGTGAAGAAGAAGCTGCCAAAGAAAAAGAAAGCACTCAAAGCAACTTGGGACGATTCAAGTGCATCCGAAGACGAGATTTTTCTCGTTTGATTTAACACCCAAGAGAAATAGCTTTTACCGGTAATCAAGAGGGTCTTTCTATCACTCATCCTCCTATGTTCAATGGGATGGACTACACATATTGGAAAGCTAGAATGAGAATTTTCTTGTTCTTTATATATTTCGATTTATGGAACATTATTAAAAGCGGTTTTGAAAAGTCTTCTAAACCAATGAACAAATAAAATGAACAAATAAAATGATTTGGAGAAGAAGACTTTCTCTTTGAATGCTAAAGTGATGAACACTTTGTTTTATGCTCTTGATAAAAACGAATTTAATCGGATTTCTTTATATGAAACTGCATATGAGATTTAGCATACATTCGAAGTCGCACACAAAGGCACAAGTAAGATTAAAGAGTCAAAAATTAATCTTTTGGTTTATAGCTATGAGTTATTTTATATAAAACTAAGCAAGACCATTGGAGACATGTACCCTTTTATGGATGTCTTTAATGGTCTAAAAACACTTGGTAAAAGTTTTTTTAATTTTGAACTTGTTAATAAAATACTAAGATCCCTTCCAAAAGGTTGGGATCCTAAAGTAACAACAATATAAGAAGCAAAGGACTTGAACAATTTTTCGCTCGGAGAACTTATTGGGTCCTTGATGACCTACAAAATGACATAATGAACTTGAGAATAACCTTCCAAAGAACAACAAGGACTTAACACTTAGAACCAAAAAAGATCACTTGGGAGATAACTCAAGTGACGACGATGATGATGATGATGACTTGGCACTTCTTACAAGAAAGTTTAAAAAATTCTTAAAATTAAACAAAACAAAATAAGACACTAAGAATAAAAGTGAACTAAAAAAGGACCAAAAAATTTGCTATGAATGTAAGAAGCCAGTGTTGAATCTCGGATTTTGATAATGAAACCAATTAAGAGTGTTTATGATTTAATCTGCATTTTGAGTGATGCAGGAAGCTTCGATCAGGGAGAGATAATTAAAGCAGTAAGAATTATGCTAGGTTGGAGAAAACATATCAGAAGATTGGACGTCGCGCCGAAGGATCGGTCGACGTATTGATAGAAGGATTCAGGCCATGGGTTTGGGCATCAGGCTAAGTAGAGTAGATATTGCACCAAGAAAATTAGAGTTGCAGAGGTTAACTAGCTGATTGGGCAATAGGCTGCAAGAGAGGACTTTGCGCCGAAGAATCGGACGAAGCATCGATGAACCAATGACATGTCAGACAACATTTGATTAGCTTAGTAATAATTGTCTAGATCAAAGTGGGTTTTAAGTGTGCAGGATTAACTATGATAGTAAGACATAAAGCAAAATGAAGTCTCGGAGTTAAGAATAAGATTTTGTTGGGAGTTCGAGAGTTCGTCGGAAGTCCGGACGTTCATTAGAAGTTTGTCAGAATTGATTGAGAAGTCCAAGAGCTTGCTAAAGAAGCTCATCAGAACTCACCAAGAAGATCATCGTGAAGTCTAGGAGCTTGTTGGGAGTCTACTAGAACATTGCTGAGAGATCGTCGGAAGTTCACCGGAATCGATGGAAGCTCACCGAAAGAAACCTAGACTTATTAGACTTATTTAGCTTAGTGTATGCCTTAAAGTTTGTAGTTAGCACATAATTAGGTTGGAAATAGGCCAACTCAATTAGGGGCCAATTGGGCCTAAATTGGGAGTGATTTGGGCTCACTGGGAGGCTCATTCAATGACCCAAATGTTGGGCCAGGCGGTGGCATCGTCAGAACAAGCGGTAGAATCGCTTGTGAGTTGGAAAACTCGAAAAACTCGATCTCCAAGGCTGTCAGGCGATGGTACTGTCAGACTAGGCGATGGTACCACCTAATGATAATGTGTCAGGTGGTAGTACCACCAAACTGGGCAATGGTACCACCTAGTATCAGGCTACAAGCGGTGGTACCACCCAATGCAGGCGGTGGTACCACCCGTACCCCGAAATCTCAGGGATTTAAATTTTGGCTCTAAGTTTTGAAGTCATTTGGGGTCTATAAATGTTAGGAAATGAGTCGGCACTAAGAGGGAGGGTGAATTAGTGTAGCGGTAAAATTACGTCGATTCAAATCTTCATTGTGATTAAATCTATTTCCGACAAAGAATCGTTTCGTAAAGGTATTAACTTTGAAAGCATATGGAAGAGTATAGTGGATGTAAAGGAAGTAAAGTGGTTTGTAGTAAAGTAAATTGTATAAGAGAAATACAAACCAGATTTTTATAGTGGTTCGGTCGTCATGACCTACATCCACTTCGCCAATTCCTCTTCCGTCGAGGCCACCAGCATCCACTATCAATCTTCTTTCAATGGACGAAGACTAACTACCCTTTTACACCCCTCTTCTCCTTTTTACAAGTTTATGAGATAATCTTTTATAACCCTCTTTTACAAGGTATCCCTCTCACGCCTCTCTTAGAACTCTCTCTAAGCTTTGGGAGGAGAGAACTCAACTTTCTAAGGTTTACAACTTTAGAATCACAGGGTTTTGCTCAATATTTCTTATTAATCCATGCAGGAATAGCTGAGGTATTTATAGGCCCTAAATGGATTCAAATTTGGAGCCCAAAATTTCAGGGTATGGGCGGTACCACCGCGACATACTGGGTGGTACCACCGCCTGTAGCCTGACATTGGCGGTACCATTGCCCAGACTAGTGGTATCACCACCTAGAGAGTCTCGAAGACTGAGTCTAGGTGGTACCACTACCTAGACTGGCGGTTCCACCGCTTAAGACAATCTCGGAGACTATGCCACAACGGTTTCACTTGTTTGGTCACTGTTTAGGTCTTTATTTTGGCCCAACACATTCCAAACTTGGCCCAACTATTCCCTAATTGAGTTGGCCTAATTATAATCCCTATTATGTCCTAACTATAAATTTTAAGACATTTACTAATCTAAACAAAGTCCGTAAGTCTAGATTTCTTCCGGCGAGCTTCCGGTGATCTTTCGACGAACTTCCGACGATCACTCGGCAATGTTCTAACAGACTCTTGGCAAGCTTCTGGACTTCATGATGATCTTCTTGGCGAGTTCCGATGAGGAGTCAAAAGATGTGTCTACTTTCTCATTTGATGAACTAATAAATTCCTTGCAAGCATATGAAGAAAGGTTGAATAGGTCATTTGAGAAAACTAAAGAAAAACATTTCAAATTAAGAGAGTCTTCTACTTCAAATGAAGAAACAAAAAAAATAATCGGAAGAGGACATGGCAAAGGAGGATTTCATGGTAGAAGAAATGGAAAAAGAAGAGGAAACGGACATTTTAATGAGTATAATAAATAAAAGTAATTAAATTATAATTAAAAAATATAAGAGTGGAATTCAATGTCAATATTATAAAAAGTTTGATGACATAAAAGCGAATTGCTGGAAAAGAGAAATGCAAGCAAGCTATGTAGAGGAAAATGAAGAAAGTAATAAGTTGTTTATAACTTATTCATAAGTTAATGATATCTCAAATAATATTTGATTTTTGGATAGCAATATTCTAATCAGATGTCAGGTACATGATCAATATTTAGAGATCTTGTTGAAACTTATAAGTTTACTAATGTGGACAAATGAAAACAAACTCATTTGATAGAAGTAAATATTTTATATTATTTATTAATGATTATAGCTACATGAGTTTGGTATATCTTTTGGAGCTAAAATATAAAATTTTTGATAATTTTTAAAAATTTAAAACACTTGTGGAAAGGCAAAGCAGTAGATATAAAAAGAATCCTCGGATAAATAGAGGTGGTAAATTTTTATTTAATGAGTTTAATTCTTTTTATAAAAAAATATTCATAAGGAATTAACAACACCACATACACCAAAGCAAAATAGTGTAGTTGAATGTAAGAATCTAACTATCATTGCAATGATAAGAAATTTGCTTAAGGAAAAACATCTTCCAAATTAATTTTGGATAAGAGCAATTGCAACAACAGTTTATTTATTAAATATTTCACTAATAAAAGTTATTATGAATTAAACTCCTTTTGAAACTTGGTATAGTATGAAGCTAAGTGTAAGCCATTTAAGAATTTTTGATTATATTGTTTATGCTTTGATAAATTTATAAAATCATCATAAGCTTGATGAAAAATCTAAAAAATACATCTTAATTGGTTATTTCTTATAATCTAAAGTATATTGATTATATAATCCTATTAGTGATAAAGCTATTATTAATAAAAATATTATATTTGATGAAAGGGCAAGTTAAAATTGAGAGAACAATAAAAGTGAAAAACAAATTTAGATGATAATAGAACTAGACACTCCATAGAATAAGTGATAGATCATGCTCCAATAAATTCATCGTCAACTTCACCCAATAGCAATTTAGATTCACTAGATGATTCCTTAGATGAAACCCTTTTATGAAAATTTAGATCATTGATAGAAATTTATGATTCAGCATTTGCTTTATTTAATTTAGATCCTATAAGTTTTGAAAAAGTAGTTGAAAAATAGAAATGATAAAAGGCAATGAAGGAGAAAATTAAGTTAATTAAGAAGAATAAAACTTAGGAGCTAACAAATCTATTGAAAGAAAAAAAAACTATTGAATTGAAACGAGTATTCAAAATAAAATATAATGCAAATGGAAGTATCCAAAAGCACAAGGCTCAACTTGTAGCAAAAAATTATTTATAGCAATAAGGTATTAATTTTAATGATACATTTTCTCAAGTTACTAGATTTGAAACTATCAAAACTTTCATGGCTTTAGTTACTCACTTGAGTTGGCATATTTATTAATTTGATATGAAATCTATATTTTTCAATAGAGATTTATAAAAAAAAATATCTTTGTTGCTTAACCTGAAGAATTTTTAGTGAAAAGACCCGAAGAAAAGGTATATAGGCGATAGAAAACTCTTTATGAGCTTAAACAAGCTCCAAGGGTACGATATAGTAAAATAAATTACTATTTTCATAAAAATAGATTTAAGATGAGTAATGAACCTAATCCTTATCTTAAGAAGGAAAATAAATATAATCTTCTTATTATTTATCTTTATATTGATGATATTATATACATGGGTTCATCTAACTCTCTTGTGATAGGATTTAAAAAATACTTAATGAATAAGTTTGAAATGTCAAATTTGAGTCTACTATACTATTTTCATAGGTTGAAAATGAATTATGGATCAGATGACATTTTTATTTCACAAAAAAAGTATATAATATATCTACTTAAAAAGTCTAACATGATTGATTGCAAAGTTGTAGTAACACCTATGACTATAAACGAGAATTTGAAATTTGATGATGGTACATGTTAGATAAATACAAGATACTATAGAAATTTAGTTGGAGATTTGACTTATCTAATTTATATTTGATCAGATATTACCTTCTCTATTGGTGTAATATTAAGATTTGTACATAATCCAAGCAAACAATATCTCGGAGCTGTTAAAAGAATTCTATATTATATTACTAGAATTATAGATTATAACATTTAGTATTCTTATAATTTTAAATATAAATTATTTAATTTCACTAATAATGATTGGGCAAGAGTTTTGAATGATAGAAAGAGTACTTCAGACAACATTTTCAACATCAGAAGCAAATGACAACTATTAAGCAAATGACAATTGCATTGTTAACATCAGAAGCAAAATGTGTCCTTGTTAAGCAATATAACTTAGAAGATTTATTGAAGATCTTCATCAAAAATAAAAAGAAGCAATTAAAATATTTTATGATAACAAAGCCATAATTATAATAAAGAACCCAATACTTCATAGAAGAACTAAGTATATAAAGATACATTATCATTTTATACATATTCTTGGAGTAAGTGAACTGATAACAATGAAAAAAAGTAAAGCATAGATGAACAAGTTATTTATATTCTTACTAAGTCACTTCCATTTTAAAAGTATATCTATTTCATGTCTCAATTTGATGTATATAACTATGAATCAAGAGGAAGTGTTGGGAATTGATTTATAAGTAGTTTCTTAGATAGTTATCATGTTTTAGATAGTTTTAGCCATGTTATAAAATAGTTCTACCTAAGTGGCCCATGATCTAAAAAGTTATCATGATGAGGATAGTTTCTTCACTCAACTTAATCATGGGTAACATGAGATGGCGAAAAAATTATCATTAGATTCTATAAATAGTTTCATAGTTCATGAAGTAAAAGAGATGGTGTCCTAAAAAATATTTTATAAGTATTCTTAATTTTACCTCTTGCTTAATATTATCATATTTTTTAATTTAAAATCTTTTTAATTATATAATAATATTTTATTTTTATCATTTTTTTTCTCCTCCATCCCCAATATTTTTCCTCATCTCTAATTTCAGATGTTGTGTTTATTGTTTAGTGTATGCAAGCATCTCGTTTTTCCAATTTCTGTCCTATTTCAGTGAATTCTTGGGCTGGTAAGAGTATTTCGTCTTCTAATCTCTGGTTTAGATATAGTATCTCTGTGTTGTAAGAAGGTTTTTCTCTTGTTTTTCTTTCTACACTTTTTAATCCTATCTCGCATTCCTTGGTTGCAGGTAGTATCTATCCTTCACGTGCCTATTTTTTCTAAAGATGACTTTGCAAAATATGATCTCTTTGACCAATCACATAAACAACTTTCATTTATGTATTTTGGATTGTTTTTATTCAACAAGATGCGTTATACTACTAAAGATTGCTAAAGTATCAATTTAATGCTTATAAATTGTTGAGTTGGCAACTTAATTTGTTTGATAATTTTTTTCTTTTGTTATCATTTGGTTATAGTAGATATCAAAAGCACAGTTATTCAGGTTTTGTATTATCAAACTCCAGACTGCGTGGTAAAAGTTCCATCTTATTCTTTTATCTGCTTCACTAAACATGGCATAAAAAAATATGTGTTTTGGTACTTGATTGCTGTGCAATCCAAATGCCTTCCTCATGGTCCTGTATGATAAAAAAAAAAGTGACCTCGGTTCTCATCAACAGCCAAATGTGTGCAGTCAAATTTTCTATCTTCTCTTTTCCTCTAATAATCTGTAAATGTTCTGTGTCTATTTGGCTAAGATTTTTTTAGGACCACCATTATATTTGCTTTACTATTCCAGGTTTGTGTGATGTAATTGTGATTGAGTACTTGTCCCTATTGGTGGGGAGATTGCTTTCTTTCTCTTTTTAGACATTTTATTATGAAAGAGTTCTTTTTTTTTTTTTGAAAAAATATAATGTTTTCGTCTTGTTGAGGGTCACAGAAAGTAATATGTTCCAGTAAAAATTTTAGTTTTCTCAGTGAATATTATTATGTTTTATAGAGTCTTGACTGGAAAAGCATCTGATTCTCAAATCATTTTCAAGCAATTTATCCACTTTGCATGTAATGAGCATAAATCCATCATTTTCTTTGTCCTACATTTGCTTAGATGACTTTTGTTTTCATTTTCAATTTTCACTATGATTATTTCTTTACCTTAGCGAACGTTTAATTCATGGTACTTTGGTTTCATCAATTGTTTTTTGAACACTTTCGGTTGTTCATCTAGAAACTCTGATGTTTCTTTAGTTACTATTATATTTGCTGATGCTTTTTATTGTAGCAAAATAAATGGATAAAAAGATTGAAGAATCTTCTTTAATCAACTTCACATATTTTTAATCACAATATTATCCAAGATACTAAATATGCCAGCTTTGTCAAGGTTGGACAGGAGGCACACCTTTCATGCCTCCCCAAACAAGTGCCTGAAAGTATGAGAGGGTGTGTATGTACATGACTCATTGCTGGACTCATGACTTCCATGAAATGCCCTTTGTTTTGAGAAAATAATGTGTAATACATGTGCTCATATTTATTTTTGCAATAATTATTTTCTGTTCTACTTATTGGTAGGAGTGGTTGAAAGGAAACAACCATGACTGACCAAAATGGAAACTTTGAATTTGCTACTCTTGGACTGTAGCAATACTTCCTAAATGCTTTGACATGCATCTCAATTTCCTGCATAATCTTTTCTTATATATTTTTCGGATCATGATCTTGATTTCTTGATTTTTATTATATTCTCTTTAAAACAAAATCATTTCCTATAATTCCTTCTATTTACAAAAACAAATTATCAAAAATGATATACCATCTTTTGATATTCATGACTTAGATCTTTTATTTTTTTATTATTGAAACATTATAAATCTATCCTTGTTATTTATTTTTATCATAATTTAAAAATTACTGTAAAGGGAAAAGAATTACAACATTATATTTTTCCCTTCTATTTGACAATATGATAAAGGGGGGGGGGGGCAAAACTTGCTAGCTTGTTTATCTCAAAAGAGAATCAAGAAAATGTAAAACTAGGCTATCTTGCACATCTCAAAAGATATAAAATTTTGCTAACTTTCATATGTAAAAATCTTACTAGCTTGCATATCTAAAAACTTAAAATTATGTCTAAAAAATTATGCTAAATTGCTAGTTGGACTTCTCCTTTGTGTTGATGATAAAGGAGAATGATCATATATAAGTTATGATGATAATCATGCATGGGATAATGTACTTGAATACTTTGATTATGCATGATTTTATGTTACTTGCAACGATATGATTAATTGGTTCTTTCAATATTCATGATGCATGCAATGGTGAAATACTTATAATTCTCTGAATTTAAAGGTTCTATCAATACGATATATTGATCGAAGAGTTTAGTTTAAACTCCATCATCAATTGGTTGTCATCATAAAAAAGGGGGAGATTGTTGAATCTTGGATTTTGATGATGAAATCAATTGATGTATGTGTTTATGATCTAATTTATATTTTAAGTGACGTAGGACTAGCTTCGATCAGGAGAGGCAAATTGATTAAAGCAAGAGGAATCAGATGATGGGCCGAAGTTGAACATGTTAGAAGATTGGACGTCGTGCTGGAGGATCAGTCAACATGTCGGTAGAAGGCTTCATGCTATGATTTCAGACATCAGGCTGAAGGATCGGACATTGCGCCAAGGAAATCGGAAGTTGCGGGTGTCAACATGCTGATTAGGCAATACACCGAAGGAGAGAACGATGCACTGAATTCACAGCACGAAGCCTTCTGCCGACACGTCGACCGATCCTCTGGCCCGATGTCCAATCTTCTGACATGTTCAACTCTGACCCAACATATGATTCCTCCTGCTTTAATCAATTTGCCTCTCTTGATCAAGCTAGTCTTGCATCACTCAAAACACAGATTATATCACAAATACATTAATTGATTTTATTATTAAAATTTGAGATTCAATAATCTCTCCCTTTTTTATGATGACAACCAATTGATGATGGAGTTTAAACTAAACTTCCCCTATCAATGTCATATTGATAAAACCTTTAAATTAAGAGAATTATAAGTATTTCACTATTGCATGTATCATGAATATTGAAAGAACCAATTAATCATATCGTTGCATGCAACATAAAATTATGCATAATCAAATTATCTAAGTACATCATCTCATGCATGATTATCATCATAACTTATACATCATTATCAGGAGGAATCGAATGTTATGCCAGAGTTGAACATGTCAGAAGATTGGATGTTGGGCCAAAGGATCGGTCGACATATCAACAAAAGGCTTCGTGCCATGAATTTGGGTATCAGACCGAAGGATCGGACATTACGCAAGGAGATCGAAAGTTGTGGGTGTCAATATACTGATTGGGCAATACACCGAAGGAGAGGACGATGCGCCTAAAGATCGGACGAAGTGCCGAAAGAACCAATGACATGTTGGACAACAGATGATTCATGCTTTGTAATAATTTATCTAGATTGAGTTAGTTTAGGTCATAATTGGGTTAGTTTAGAATATAATTAAACCAACTCAATTAGGGGCCAATTGAGCCCAAAGTGAGACTATTTTGGGCCAAGAGAAAGGCCCATTCAGTGACCCAAAAGTTGGGTCAGGTGGTGGCACCGTTAGTGGCTCAATCTCTGAGACACAGTCTCTAAGACTATGTCAGATGATAGTACCACCAGACTGGACGATGGTACCACATAGTGTTAGATGGTGGTACTATTAGTTTGGGCGATGGTACCGCCCAACACAAGCGATGGTATCGCTAGGACCTAAGATGAGACCTTTTTTAGCTCTAATTTTGAAGTCATTTAGGGTCTATAAATACCCTCAGCTATTCTTGCATAGAGATGCAAGAATTATGCACGAAATTGAGTTGAAAGGGGGGAAAAAAATACATAAAACAAGTTATGTAATCTCTCTTAGGATTAAGAGTCCCTTCTTCCTAGTATTTAGAAAGTTCTTTTAAAGAGAGAAGTGAGGTCTAAGAAAGAGGCATTGTAAGGGTTATCTCCTAAACTCATGAAAAGAAGAAGGAGTGTAAAAGGGTAGTTGATCTTCGCCCAATGAAGGAAGATCGATAGTGGAAGTCGGTGGCCTCGAGTGAAGAGGAATCAGGAGTAAATATAGGTCATAATGACCCAACCACTATAAGTCAGTTTGCATTTCTATTTTGCTATTTACCTTTATTTCCAACTGCTTTACTTTCTCATTACTTTAGTTGCACACTCTTATGAATGTTTTCAAAGTTAAACATTATCGAAATGATTTTATCGTCTTTAAGATTTTGACTCGCATGCACGCATCTAATTAACCCCCCCCCTTCTTAGTGCCGACTCAATCCTAACAATTGGATCTCTATCCAATTATCCAATTAGATCTTATCCATAAGATCCAAACTAAGGGCTCTACGAATATCTCATATATGCATCTCTACTCGTTACAATATCTATCATATGTGTGTGACCATCTAGGCCTAATACCGAGCTAGCCATGAGTCGATCCTATCATAATTCCTTTTGACTCATAACTCCTTCTGATATAGTAAGTTATTGTCTCCATAATAATTCACTCAACTCATCGACTATGCACGTACTATGCCACTATGCCATAGTCCCCAAACGATATAGGGGATCTAATCTATCAGATATATTTGTCCTCAATTATCATGTGTCTATAGTCCCTCATCCATCTAATATCCTTGAGACCGTATATTAGGTATAGTAACGTCAAGCCCATACAAAATACTATCTGAGTCTTGTTCTAATCGAATTCTCCCGAAGAACTTCTCTCTTAATCCGAATGACCCTGCCTATGAATTTTGTCTAAACAAGTACATACAAGATATTCCTCTTATGATACCGAGAGTGGATGTTCCTCTGTTAATACTTAATTACCTTCGTAAGATTAGCTATCATTCCTAAAAACCAGTTGTACCAGATCTAGAACTTCCAAAGCTGTAAGTCTAACATCAAAGAATAGAGTACTCATCATACAAAGCATCTTTGGTGTCTCAGGTCTAAGGACCAAATATACAACTGGGACTACGAAATCGTTGTCTAACGTCATGTATCATTAACCATCCAGTATTCTATAAGTGGATTACTCAATAAACTCATAATCTAATGAGTACCTACATTGTACCTCTAGTATCCCTACATGATCCACTATGAGACCAGCTATCTCCTATTAGGAATAAGTTGACACTAAGAGGGGGGGTGAATTAGTGCAATAGATAAAAACATCGGTTTGAAAATCTTCATTCAATTAAAAGCAATCTTGAAAAGATGTTAACTTGAAACATATTTGTAAGAGTGTGTAGCTAAAGTAATGAGGAAGTATGGTAGTTTGTAATTAAAGTAAAGAGCAAAACAGAAATGTAAATCGAGTTTATAGTGGTTCGATCATCGTGACCTACATCCACTCCTAATTCCTCTTTTGTTGAGGCCACCGGCATCCATTATTAGTCTTCCTTCAATGGGTGAAGACCAACTACCCTCTTACAATACTTTTTCCTTTTCACGGGTTTAGGAGATAACCTTTATAAGTCACTCTTTTATAAGTATTCCCTCACACACCTCCCTTAGGACTAACTTTAAGCACTAGAAGGAGGAAACTCAGTTTTGGTAGAGTTTACTCAGTTTTTTCTCTAGAATTCTTGCTCTTTTCTTGTTGCCCAAGTGAGTATTTATAGGCCCCAAATGATTTCAAAAATGGAGCCAAAAATTTAAACTTTCAGGTCTTTCGAGTACGGGTGGTACCATCACCCAATCTAACGGTACCACCACCCAATCTAGCAGTACTACCGCCTAACAACCTTAGAGACCAAGTTTTTCAAGTTTTCCAACTCATAGATGGTTCTACCACCTGTTCTAGTGGTGCCACTGCTTGGCCCAACATTTGGGTCATTGAATGGGCCTAACAATGAGCCCAAATCACTCCCAATTTAGGCCTAATTCCAATCTAATTATATGCTAACTATGAATATTAAGATATTCACTAGGCTAAATAAGTCCGTAAGTCTAGGTTTCTTCCGGCGAGCCTCTAGCGAGACTCTAGCGATCTTCTAGCGAACTTCCGACGATCTCTTGGTAATGTTCCAACTGACTCCTGGCAAGCTCTTGGACTTCACGATAATCTTCTTGGTGAGTTCCGATGAGCTTCTTTGGCAAGCTCCTAGACTTCTTGATCAATTATAGTAGAACTTTCGATGAACGTCCGGACTTCCGACGAACTCTCGAACTCCCAACGAAATCTCGTTCTTGACTTCGAGACTTCATTTTGCTTTATGCCTTGTTATCATTGTTAATCCTACGTAATTAAAACCTACTTCGATAGGCAATTATTACAAAGCTTGAATCAAGTATTGTCCGACATATCATTGGTTTATCGATGCTTCGTCTGATTCTTCGGCGCATCGTCCTCTCTTATGACATATTGCTCAATCGGTCAGTTGACCTCCACAACTCTGATTTTCTTGGCACAATTTTTCCTCTTCATGGCCCAATGCCCGAACTCATGGCCCGAAGCTTTATGCCGATACATCAACTGATCCTTTGGCTCGACGTACAATCTTCTGACATATTTCTCTCCAGCCCAACATGATTCTTCTTGCTTTAATTGTCTCTCCCTGATCGAAGCTTCCTATGTCATTTAAAATGCATATCAAATCATAAACACTATCAATTGGTTTCACCATCAAAATTTGAGATTCAACAATCTCCCTCTTTTTTATGATGATAACCAATTGATGATGGAGTTAACCTTAACTTCCCCTATCAATGGATCATATTGATAAAACCCTTGAATTCAAAAATCCAAGCAGCATGTTATCATTAAATCATGTATAATCAAATTTACAATACATCATTCCATGCATAATCATCAACATAACTTCTCCACCTTTGTCATCAACAAAAAGAAGAAGTGCAAGTAGTAAGTGTTGAGCCATAATTTCAAATCATTGCATAATAAACATAATTTCAAGTTATATCATCATGCAAGCTAGTAATTTTCTTTCTTTTATTTTGAGAAGTGTAATTTTTTGCTTCCTTGGCAAAGCGCAAGCTAGCAAAATTTTACATCATTCTACATGCAAGCTAGCAATAATTTTGGGTTTTGTAAATTTGTAAATTTTGCTAGATGTGCAAGTTAACATTTTTGCTTCTTGAGATAGACAAGATAGCACTTTTTCTTCTCTTGAGATTACAAGCTAGCAATTCTTGGTGATGTTCAAGATAACAAGTTCTACATCATATTAGAATATGTAAGCCAGCAAATTTTATATCATTCTATTGTATGCAAGCTATCAAATTTTACATATAGGAAAGTTAGCAAAATTTTACATCTTTTAAAATGTGCAAGATAGACTATTTTTGTATCTTCTTGAAATGTGTAGCTTAGCAAACATTGCTTCTCTTGAGATTTGCAAGATAGTACTTTTTGCTTCTATTTTGAGATGAGCAAGATAGTAAGTTTTCTTCTTTTGCAATGTGCAAGTTTCTAAATTTTGCATCTTTAGCTTACAATTTTTCTCCCCCTTTGTCATTGTCGAAAAGAAGGGAAGAATATAATGTTATAATTCTTTTCCCTTTACATCAATTCCCAAATCATGACAATTAAAATATTAATTTTTTTTCAATATGTTTATGCATCATTATACTTTCAAATCAAAATATGCATAATTTCAAAACCTTATATTTCATTTTTACTTCAGGCATGATACCAAAAATAAATCAATCATCACTATGGGCATATCATACATGATCCTAAGACATTAGAATTTTTAAGCATTTATCACTTCATTCATTAAGTCAAAATTTTGATTATGATACCAAACATTCATCATTTCTCTCACGCATGATACTAAAGCATTCATAAAATCAAATATTAAATTAACCTTTTGAAGCATTTATCACTTCATAATTGTTCGACCAAACATTCATCATTTATTTTCTCTCCCTTTGTCATAGGCAAAAAGATGTTAGGATCAAGAGCACTAAGAGGGGGGGGGGGGTGAATTAGTGCAGCGGAAAACTTTCGACGTTTAAAACTGCATTCGTACGACAAGAGAAATTTCGGTAGAAAAGCTGATTCATAAATTACTTTAACTTGAGATTAGGTAAGAAGCAGTTAAAATAAATCTATAAAGGCAGTTTGCAGTTATGATAGAAATCAGAATGTAAGCACAAACTGAAATACGATATTCGTACGGTAAAAATGATTTCAGTAAAAAAGCCGATTCGTAAATCACTTTAACTTGTGATTAGGCAAGAAGTAGTTAAAATGAATCTATGAAGGCAGTTTGCAGTTGTGATGGAAATCAGAATGTAAGCGCAAATTGAAATACGATGTTTGTACGAAAAAAGCGATTTACGTCTAAACACCGATTCGGAAAATACTAAGCTTGGAAATGTAATCGTAAAAGCGCAGAAGGCAATAAGCTATGAAGGTGGTTTGCAGTAAGGATAATAAGCTCAAAGTAAATGCAAACCAGAGAGCAACGTGATTTTAGAGTGGTTCGGTCAATCTTGACCTACATCCACTTCTGGCTTCCTCCACCGTTGAGGTCACCGACGTCCACTAGAGGCCTTTCTTCAATAGGCGTAGGCCAACCACCCTTTTACAGATTCACTCCTTTTGACGGGCTTAGGAGACAACTCTTACAAACTTTTCTCTCCTCTCTTGAAAGATTAGAACTTAGAAGAAAAGAGGGAGAAGAACCTTTAACTTATACAACATTTTGAGCTCTAAAAATCACAGAGTAAGATTAGGATTTTGGTGGTTTTTCGTTGCTCTTTCATTGCTGAAAGAGTGGGGTATTTATAGGCCCCAAATCAATTTGAATTTGGAGCTCAAAACTATCATCTCCCGAAATTCCGGGGTCTGGCGGTTGCACTGCCTGGTAGAGCTCAAAGACTGAGCCTCTAGGCGGTGCCACCGCTTGTCAGGGGCGATTGCACCACTTGGCAGAGCTCGGAGACCGAGCTCAAGCGGTGCCACCGCCTGACTGGGGTAGTTGCACCGCTGTCAGAGGCGGTTGCACCGCCTAGCCAGAACTTGAAGACTGAGCCCTGGGTGGTGCCACCTCTGGGTGAGAGATCTGGGTCCGAATGGGTCGATCCATTTGGCCCAATTTGATTCTTTCAAGGGCCCAATTGCCTCTAGATTAAGTTAATGGGATCACCTCCCATTTCTAACTTAATCATCGTGCTAACTACGATAATTTTTAAGACATTTACTACAGCTTGCTCCGGTTCGTCAATCGCTTCTTCCGGCGAACATCCGACGGACCTCCGGCGATGCTCCTGCGGACTTCTGGCAAACTCCTGGACTTGCAACGATCCACTTGGCGAGTTCTGACGAGCTTCTTTTGGCAAGCTCCTGGACTTCTCGGATTTGTTCTCGCAGAACCTCCGACGACCGTCTGGACTTCCGTCAAGCTCTCGAACTCCCAACGTGATTATAGTCTTGACTCCGGCGTAACTCCTACTACATGTCTTACTTTCATCGTAGTTAATCCTACACACTTATATCAACATATGGATTAGATAACAAATGACAATTGACATCATCATCAAAATCCGAGATTCAACAAAAGAGAGGAATAATAATATAATGGTACAATTCATTTCCCTTTTCATCAATTTTCAAATCATCACATAAAGAATAATAAGAAAAAAATTAATTTGGTGATGAGTTCTACTTTATGAAAACAAGGGAGTATCAAAACATAAAAGAAAATCAATTTATGTATACAATGTTCTAAACATCAAAGAACATCATCTAAGTTGTGAGTATCAAAAAATAATCAAGGAAACATTATGATTCATTTGGATAAGTATTCTCATTAATAAAATACAAGAGATCATTCGAGAATAAAAAGTGATGGAGCTTGATTCTTATAAGGAAAATATCATCTTTTGATTTCGAGAATTCAAGATCATGATTTCAATAATGCTTCTTTTTAATATATTTCAATTATAGGAGATGAAATAGTAAAATATCTTCCAAAAAAAAAATTTAAGTCATGAATTTCGAAAGAAATATTCTCTTTAGTAAATGGCAAATAGAGACATAAGAGATCAAATGAGAGATCTTGATTCATATAACGAAAAATCCTAAGTTATAATTTCGAGAAATCAAGATTATGATATATACAAAATTCATTCAATTTCATAATCATCAAAATCACTTTCATAATTCAAGAGATTCAAAATATAAATAGATTCATTAATATCTTTTTGAAAAATCGATAAGATAGTGATAGAGAAATTTTCAAAATGCATTCCCTTTTTAGTTGTTTCAATTTATGTGATTTGATTTCTTACAAGCATACCCTTTTCTTTTATGCCAAATCCATGCATCATTGATTAAAATTAAAAAATAAATTTCATTATCAAAATCATCCTGACCAAAAATATAACACATTAAACATAAGGCTTCTTTAAACAAGTGATTTGATTTATCATTTTGATTCCATTGATAATACATTTTCCTTTTTATGTGTTTTATTTTAAGTGATTGATTTCATATAAATATTCTCAAGTTTTTTGTATGAAAATGATATATCATAGTTAAAAATCGAAAGAGCAAATCTCATCATAGAAATCATCAAGATCAGTAAACCATAAATTACCCAAGAATCATCATTACTTAAAATCCTTATGCATAATATAAAATCATCAAGAATGATTCAAAATCTTTTAACATTTTCATTACGTCTTACATTATTATGTCATTAAAATATCGAGCATGATTTCATTAAACATAAGGCATTTTCATTCAAAAACATTTTATTTGTTGTAGTAATGCATTTTTCTTTTTAAGTAAATCTTAGTGCAAGGAGTTATCAAGCAATTTTCATGCTCATTTTTCTTTTTAAGTAAATCTCTAGAATTCTTGCTCCTTTCTTGCTGCCCAAGTGGGTATTTATAGGCCCCAAATGATTTCAAAAATGAAACCAAAAATTTTAACTTTCGGGTCTTCCGAGTATTGGTGATACCACCACCTGCACGGGCGGTACCACCACTTGACAGCCTCGAAGACCGAGTTTTTTGAGTTTTCCAACTCAGGTGGTTCTACCACCTGTTCTGGTGGTGCCACCGCCTGACCCAACATTTGGGTCATTGAATGGGCCTAACAATGAGCCCAAATCATTCCCAATTTAGGCCAAATTGGCCCCTAATTGAGTTGACCCAATTCCAACCCAATTATGTACTAACTACGAATATTAAGACATTCACTAGGCTAAATAAGTCCGTAAGTCTAGGTTTCTTCCGACGAGCCTCCTGCAATCTTCCGACGATCTCTCGACAATGTTCCAGTGGGCTCCCGGCAAGCTCCTGGACTTCACGACGATCTTCTTGGCGAGTTACGATAAGCTTCTTTTGCAAGCTTCTGGACTTCTTGGTCAATTCTGACAGAACTTCCGATGAACGTTTGGACTTCCGATGAACTCTCAAGCTCTCAATGAAATCTCGTTCTTGACTTTGAGACTTTATTTTGCTTTATACTTTGCTATCTTAGTTATTACAAAGCTTGAGTTAAGTGTTGTTCGACATGTCATTGGTTTATCGATGCTTCATCTGATTCCTCGATGCATCGTCCTCTCTTACGGCCTATTGCCCAATCAGTTAGTTGACCTCCGCAACTTCGATTTCCTTAGCACAATTTTCATTCTTCTTGGCCTGATGCCCGAACTTATGGCCCGAAGCTTGTTGTATCTCATATTTTGATGATGAATTCAATTATCATTTGTTATATAATTCATATGTTAAGATAAGTGTGTAAGATTAACTATGATGAAAGTAAGACATGTAGTAGGAGTTGAGCCGGAGTCAAGACTATGATCACGTTGGGAGTTCGAGAGCTCGACAGAAGTCCGGACGATCGTCAGAGGTTCTGTGGGAACAAATCCGAGAAGTCCAGGAGCTTGCCAAAAAAGGCTCATCGGAACTCGCCAAGTGGATCGTCGCAAATCCAGGAGTTTGCCGGAAGTCCATCGGAGCATCGTCGGAGGTTCATCGGATGTTCGCCGGAAGTTCGCCGGAAGAAGCGATTGACGCACCGGAACAAGCTGTAGTAAATGTCTTAAGAATTATCGTAGTTAGCATGTAAATTAAGTTAGGAATGGGAGGTGATCTCAGTAACTTAATCTGGGGGCAATTGGGCCCTTGATAGACCCAAATTGGGCCGAATAGATCAACCCATTTGGAACTAGGCGGTGGCACCACCCAGGAGAAGGTCTCCCAGGAAAGCTGAGCGGTGCAACCGCCCCAGGTAGGCGGTGGCACCGCCAGGGCTCAATCTTCGAGCGAGACTGGGTGGTGCAACCACCCCTAATAGGCGGTAGAACCGCTTGAGCTCGGTCTCCGAGCTCTGCTAGGTGGTGCAACCGCCCTAGTCAGGTAGTGGCACCGCCAAGGCTCAGTCTCCGAGCAAGACTAGGCGGTGCAACCACCCTTGACAAGCGGTGGAACCGCCTGAGCTCGGTCTCCGAGCTCTGCCAGGCGATGCAATCGCCCTTATCAAGCGGTGGCACTGCTCAGGGGCTCAGTCTCCGAGCTCTGCCAAGCAATGCAACCGCCCCTGTCAGGCGATGCAACTGCTAGACCCCGGAATTCTAGGAGATAAAAGTTTTGAGCTCCAAATTCAAACTAGTTTTGAGCCTATATATACCCCACCCTTTCCTGCATGAAAGAGCACCAAAAATCCAATCTTACTCTGTGATTTTTAGAGCTCAAAAGTGTTCTAAAGGCTAAAAGTCCTCCTCCCGCTTTTCTTCCAAGTTTTCATCTTTCAAGAGAGGAGAGAAATCTTGTAAGGGTTGTCTCCTAAGCCCATCAAAAGGAGTGAATCTGTAAAAGGGTGGTTAGCCTTCGCCAATTGAAGGAAGGCCTCTAGTGGACGTCGGTGACCTCGTCGGAGGAGGAAGCCAAAAGTGGATGTAGGTCAAGATTGACCAAACCACTTTAAAATTACGGTGCTCTCTAGTTTGCATTTATTCTTGCTACTTACCTTACTGCAAACCTCCATATGTGCTTTACTTCCTCTTTACTTTTGCTACACTCTTTTACGAACTCACTTTCAAGTTAAGTTTCCAAAAACGGTTTTACGTCGGAAATCGGTTTTATCGTACGAACATCATATTTCAGTTTGCGCTTATATTTCGATTTCTATCTTAATTGTAAACTTCCTGCCTTACTTTACTTCAAATACATTTTCGTAAGCTTTCACAGTTATTATCTGCACGAAATGACTCTTATGTCAGAATCGGATTTCAATGTACGAACGCAGTTTTAATCGTCGAAAGTTTTCCATTGTACTAATTCACCCCCCTCTTAGTGCTCTTGATCCTAACAATTGGTATCAGAGCGAGGTTAACTCTCAAACAGATGAAAACCCAAGAGAGATGGCATACGTCGAAAACCAAGAGGGCCACTCTATTACACGTCCACCCATGTTCAATGGGACGGACTGCACCTATTGGAAGACCCGACTGAGGATCTTCCTTATTTCAATGGATTTTGAACTTTGGAATCTTGTCGAAAATGGATTTTTGAAGTCTTCTCTTCCAATGATCGATTGGAATGAATTGGAGAAGAAGACTTTCGCTCTTAATGCAAAGGCTATGAATGCCTTTGATAAAAATGAGTTCAATCGTGTTTCGGTTTGTGAAATCATGTTTGATATTTGGCATATACTCGAAGTAACTCACGAAGGCACAAGTAGAGTGAAAGAGTCAAAAATCAATCTTTTGATACATTCTTTTGAACTTTTCCGAATGAAACCGAGCGAGACTATTGGCGACATGTACACCCGTTTCATTGATGTCGTCAATGGTCTAAAAGGACTCGGCAAAAGTTTTTCGGATTTTGAGCTCGTAAATAAGATTCTAAGATCCCTTCCTAAGAGTTGGGACCCTAAAGTCACTGTTATCCAAGAGGCTAAAGATTTAAATAACTTCCCTCTTGAAGAACTAATTGGGTCATTAATGACCTATGAAATGACTTGCAAGGCTCATGAAAAGCAAGAACACATCATTCCAAAGAACACGAAGGATATGACACTTAGAACTTTGGATGACCACTTGAGAGAAAACTCAAGTGATGAGAACTGTGATGATGACTTGGCACTTCTAACAAGGAAATTCAAAAAATTCATTAAGAGAAACAAGTTTAAAAGTGACACAAAAAATAAACTTGAACCCAAAAAGGACCAAGTTATTTGTTACGAATGCAAAAAGCTGGGATACTACAAAAGTGATTGTCCCCAAGCTAAGAAGATAACATCAAAGAAGAAGGTGCTCAAAGCAACGTGGAATGACTCGAGCGCGTCCGAAGAAGAGGAGTCCAACACCGAGCAAGTTGCTCATTACGCCTTAATGGCCATTGGAGAAGAGATAACAAATTTAATTGATGCAGATTTATCATTTGATGAATTATTAAATGCCTTCCATGACTTATTTGATGAATGCAAAACAATTAGTAGAAAATATAAATTGCTGAAAAATAAGCATGATAGTCTTGTTAGCAATTTTGATAAATTAAAAACTAAATATCACGATAGTTTAGCTGAATATGAAAATGCCATGATCTAGAAACTCTCCAAAAGGAAAATTTGCTACTTAAGGATACCTTAAAGAAATTTGAGGTTGGTAGTAAGTCTTTGAACATGATCCTTACAAACAAGGGTCACGTTCCCAAAAGAAGTGGAATCAGATTTGTGAGAAGTCCTCACCAAAATCCAACCACCTTCATAAAAGGCCCTATCTTACATGTTCAACACCAAAGCAAATGCAACTTTTGTTGCAAACATGGACATAAAACGTATCATTATCCATTCAAGAAAATTAGTCCGAACAAACTGATTTGGGTTCCTAAAGGAACCATGATAAACTCTATGTAACATAATAAATAATGTAGATCGGCTTTTGAGGCACCCAAAAGCAAATGGGTACCTAAAAATCACTCCTTCTTGTAGAAATATACACCATCAAAAGCTAGGAGCAAGAGATAATATCTTGCTTTTTGGGTACTCAATATTCATGACTCGAGATCCAAAAGAACACATAATGCTCTCTAGCCTAAATAGTAAAAAGTAAATAGTAAAAAGAGAATTAGAAAATTAATATTGCAGAGTGATACTAATACAATCCTATTTAATCCCTCAGATTTTAAAACTCATAATTCTCCCTTCACATACCCTTTGGATTTCTGAACTCATCGAATTGATTTCTTCTTTACATTCGGATCCAACTATATCATTAACTTATGTCTTGGAAGCAAAGTTTGTCATAAACTTGCAAAGCTTACTAACTTGGATAATAAGCCATGAACATGTCTAAAATTATGTATGACATTTAAAGTAGAATATGTGTGTCACAAAATCTATTTTGAATGTATGAAATTTCTCATTTTGAAATTGAAACTCTTATGTAATTACGAAAGTAAAGTTGATTGCTCCATAAATGAAAACTCTTCTCAAGTTAAAAAAATCCAAATCAGTCCATACAACCCCAAACAAGTGCTCGTCGCCTGTAGGAGGTGGCACCGCCTAGCTGATGGTATCACCGCTGGTTGTCACGAGTTGCAAGTGGTTGCACCGCCCCAACCAGCGGTGCAACCGCCCGCAATCTTACCCCCTTTTAAACCGAGCTAGGGTCAGCGGTGGAACCGACCCCAACTTACTCCCTTCCCCTCTTTACACCACCAAAGTTTCTCCACCTTCATTTCTCCCAAATACTCCTCATTTCAAAGCAGAAGATCAACAATCTCTCTTTCTCTTAAGGATTACACTTAAGGTATTCTCTAGTAGTAGTAGAGATATTTACTCTTGCTCATTACTATCTTCTTAAATAGTAGTAGTTATGGGCTTTAGAAGATCCTCTAGGGACAAAGGGAAGAGGAGATTAGAAGAAGACTTTGATCTTACCCTTTTCGATTCAAAATATCATGTTGAAAAATTTTCTTCCTTCGAATTTAGAAGTGTCAATAAGGGAAAACATGTAGATCTAGATGAACTAAGAGACTTAGAGACAATCCAATGGTTTACAAACTTAGATCTACTCCCAATTTTACAAATTAGTAAACTCATCTATCCAAGACTTGTTAGATTATTTTATAACAATCTACAAGTAGATGAAGAAGAAAGAGTGTCTACCTATCTCCTAGGACAACACATCTCCATTACGGATAGATTCACTTGCGACATGATAGGCATTCCCGTAAAAAATAGAGGTCTTTATTTTAGAAGATCGTGGGATAATGAAACAGTTGAGACAACATATGTTGAAGCCTTAGGAACAATTTTCGGTAATCCCAACTTAGTGATAGTTCCTAAAAGCTGTGAACATCTACTACCACTAAACACTAAGGTACTTCATCATATCATAACTAGCATCATTCTCCCTAAATAATACCATCATGATGAAATAAGTCAAATGGAATTAGGAACCATGTATTGGATCATGAAAGGACATAACATCTGTTTTGGTTACCTTATCCAACAAAACATAATAGAACTATCTAAGAAAGACATGATGCTTCCATATGGTGGTATAATCACTAGAATACTTAAAGCCTACGATATTCCAATACCACCCGACGAAGAAGTGATGAAAGTAGACAGGTTTAGCATAATAAATAAAAATCTACTTCACCGATTGAGATGTTTTTATAGAAACGGTAATTGGGTTAGAATGCCTAGAAGAACCGATCCCCCTCAACCTGAACCAGAACCCGAAACACTAGTCTTTAGGGGTACTCAATCTCCTCTGATCTATCCCTTTGAAGAAACACATTCATTTGAGCAAGCTCCTGCATTATCTATCGAAGACATTGGGATTCGGATGGACCAATTTGAACAAAGACAAGATCGGCTTGAACATCGATAAGATCAAATCCTATCTGAGCTACAGCAAATTCATCAACAATTTGACTCTTTATTTAGGCACTTTAATTTTCCACCTCCTGAATAAGCTTGTATATGTGGACACAATCACCTCTTGTTGTAACAATTACGTTGTTGTAAGCTCTTTATGTTACTCACCTTGATCACAATGCCTTGATGACTACTAATCTTTGATATGGTTACTTGATGTATTAATTGGTGAGAATATGCAAGGTTACGTTGCTCAATCTCGTTACTCATTGTCAGATTTCATGTTGAAATTAAATGTTTCTATAATGCCTACTTTGAAAACTTTGTGTCTTGGTTTCCATGATAAATGTGATTTGAGAAAGTAATATAGCCATGAAATTGATGTCATTTCCATGATGTTAATGTGTCATAATATTACCATGATGTTGATGTATTGCCATAATACTAAACATCAACTAATTGATATTTTTACAAAACCTCTAAGGAAGAACAATTTGATTTCATTAGAAGAGAATTATGAATGTTAATGTGTCCGAATGCATAAACTTGTTAAAATCATTTTTCGGACTTTATTGATTGAATGATCAAATCACTTGATTGTCATTACATACCTAAAATTATATGTTGGAAATTATGTTTTTTGGATAAAAAAATTTCCATAACAATGAGTATGTTTTGTCTTCATGATTGTAGTTGAAAATCTATAGTATAGTCTTGTCTGAATACATGAAAGTGTTAATTTCATTTTTGGATTCTCTTAACTAGTGGTATCCTAACAATCGGATTTTCTCGATACATTATCCTTTTCCGAACTTAATAAGCATATGTTATATCGAGTTTGATTCTCATCATTGATTTTTGACATATGGAATCAACTAGCAAAAACATCTCTCATACACTTATCATGTGAAAAATAATTTTTTAGAAATGGATTTGATAAAATGATTCCTACGTGTAAATTCCTTCTTGAAATATGGATGATAATGTTTTTACTTGCAAGGATTTGTTTCACATACATATCTTGATCCTTGTAAAAATGGAATATAATTTAATCTCTCAACGATTTTAACTTCATTCAAAGTAAACTCACAAATAGCTGATATCACAAATAGCCTTCCTCCTTCATGCAAAATGATAATAACAAATGTAAAGGAAGAAGTATTAAAAGCTATCTCCATGTCATGTTTTCCTTGAGATGTTTGCATAATTGGTATCCTATAACTCACTGTTGGAAAATGATATGAACCTAGTTATGACATGAATAAAACCGTATTTATGCTTAAAAATTGTTTATATCATTTTCCTTTTTGTTGATGACAAAAGGGGAGAGATATATGAATTGATGCTATGAGTATTGATGCTATGATTATGCCATGCTGCTTGCATCATCGAAAATATATGAATCAACGATAACTATGATCGCCATATTTGCATTATGCCATGTTTGCATCATGTTAAGATATCAAGAACTTGCATCGTAATTTTACGTGTTGATATCTTACCATGTGATGAAATGCTACGATTGCTAAACACTTGAAATGTTTGCTTTACGATATCAAAAGCTTCAATTGTAAATTTACATGTTGATATCTTATGTTGAACTACTACAATCATTCATATTTGAAATGTAAAACTTGAGAATGGATGTCAAGTCTTGACATCATTTTCAGTAAGATACATCATGATAGGAATCATGATGGGAGTAATTGATAAGGTTAAGAGTTATTAACTTATCAATAAGTCTATTGATTTCAAAGGCCTTGAATTCAAGAATGACTTATCTCAAGTATGGCATATAGATAGGGGGAGTTAAGGTTAACTCCGTTATCAATTAATTGTCATCATAAAAAAGAAGGAGATTATTGTATCTCGGATTTTGATAATGAAGTCAATTATCATTTGTTATCTAATCCATATATTGAGATAAGTGTACAGAATTAACTATGATAAAAGTAAGACAAGCAATAGGAGTTGAGCCGGAGTCAAGACTATGATCACGTTGGGAGTTCGAGAGCTCGACGGAAGTCCGGATGGTCGTCAGAGGTTCTACGGGAACAAATCCGAGAAGTCCAGGAGCTTGCCAAAAGAAGCTCGTCGGAACTCGCCAAGTGGATCATCGTAAGTCCAGGAGTTTGTCGGAAGTCCATCGGAGCATCGCCGGAGGTTCGTCGGATGTTCGCCGGAAGCTCGCCGGAAGAAGCGATTGACGCACCGGAGCAAGCTATAGTAAATGTCTTAAAAATTGTCGTAGTTAGCATGTAGATTAAGTTAGGAATGGGAGGTGATCCCATTAACTTAATCTGGGGGCAATTGGGCCCTTGATAGACCCAAATTGGGCTGAATGGATCAACCCATTCGGACTAGAATTCCTACTAGGTGGTGGCACTGCTAGGGTCGGTGGTGGCACCGCCTAGGAGAGGGTCTCCCAGGAAAGCTGAGCGGTGCAACCGCCCCAGGTAGGCAGTGGCACCGCTAGGGCTCAGTCTCCGAGCGAGACTGGGCGGTGCAACCGCCCTTGACAAGCGATGGAACCGCTTGAGCTCGGTCTCCGAGCTCTGCTAGGCGGTGCAACCACCCCAGTCGGTGGCACCGCTAGGGCTCTGTCTCTGAGCGAGACTGGGTTGTGCAACTGCTCTTGACAGGCGGTTGCACCGCCTGGCAGAGCTCGGAGACCGAGCTCAAGCGGTTCCACCGCCTATCAGGAGCAGTTGCACAACCCTATCAAGCGGTGGCATCGCCTAAGGGCTTAGTCTCCGAGCTTTGCTAAGCGGTGCAACCACCCCTGTCAGGCAGTGGCATCGCCCAGAGGCTCAATCTCGGAGCTCTGTCAGGCGGTGCAACCGCCAGACCCCGGAATTTCGGGAGATGACAGTTTTGAGCTCCAAATTCAAACTAGTTTGGGGCCTATATATACCCCACCCTTTCCTGCATAAAAGGACACCGAAAATTCAATCTTATTCTGTGATTTTTAGAGTTCAAAAGTGTTGTAAAGGCTAGAAGTCCTCCTCCCTCTTTCCTTCCCAATTTTCATCTTTCAAGAGAGGAGAGAATCTTATAAGGGTTGTCTCCTAAGCCCGTCAAAAGGAGTGAATATGTAAAAGGGTGGTTGGCCTTCGCCTATTGAAGGAAGGTCTCTAGTGGACGTCGGTGACCTCGTCGGAGGAGTAAGCCAAAAGTGGATGTAGGTCAAGATTGACCGAACCACTTTAAAATTGCGGTGCTCTCTAGTTTGAATTTATTCTTGCTGCTTACCTTACTGCAAACCTCCATATATGCTTTACTTCCTCTTTACTTTTGCTGCACTCTTTTACGAACTCACTTTCAAGTTAAGTTTCCGAAAACGGTTTTACGTCGAAAATCGATTTTATCATACGAACATCATATTTCAGTTTGCACTTACATTCCAATTTCTATCTTAACTGTAAACTTCCTGCCTTACTTTACTTCAAATATATTTCCATAAGCTTTCAAAGTTATTATCTGCACGAAACGACTTTTACGACAGAATCGGATTTCAATGTACGAACGCAGTTTTAATCATCGAAAGTTTTCCGCTGCAATAATTCACCCCCCCCACCCCACCCCCTCTTAGTGCTCTTGATCCTAACAAAGCTTTCTGTCGATACGTTGACCGATCCTTTGGCTTAATGCCCAATCTTTTGACATGTTTCTCTCCGGCCCAACATGATTCTTCTTGCTTTAATTGTCTCTCCCTGATCGAAGCTTCCTACGTCACTTAAAATGTAGATCAATCATAAACACTATTAATTGGTTTCACCATCAAAATCTGAGATTTAGCACCTCTATCATATGGACGAGTATATATCATATCGGTTTATCAGTTATCTCAATGTCCTCGAGTAACCTATAATCGAGATAATTTACGATATGTGTTTAAAGGCAAATCGATCTCATTATTATGATCTCGTTATTGAATATTTGATTTTGATGATGAAACCAATTAATAGTGTTTATGATCTTATCTACGTTTTGAGTGACGTACGAAGCTTCAATCAAGGAGAGATAACTAAAGCAGGAAGAATCATACTGGGCCAAAGTGGAACATGTCAGAAGATTGGACGTCGAGCTAAAGGATTGGTCGACATATCGACAAAATACTTCGGGCTAAGAAAGGTAGAAATTACGCTAAGGAAATCGGAGTTGCGGAGGTCAATTGGTCAATTGATTAATAAGCTGTAAGAAAGGACAATGCACCGAAGAATCGGATGAGGCGTCGTTGAATCAATGATATGCTGGACAATATTTAATTTAGTTTTATAATAATTATCTAGATCGAAGTATATTTTAGGTGTAATTAGGTTGAAATTAGGCCAACTCAATTAGGAGCCAATTGGGCCCAAGTTTGGGTTGTGTTGGGCCAAGTGAAAGGCCCAAATAATGACCCAACAGGTGGAACCATCGGTGGCATAGTCTCCGAGACTATGTCAAGCAGTGGTACCGCCAGTTTGGGCGGTGGTACCACCCAAACACAGTCTACGAGATTGTTTCAAATGGTGGTACCGCTAAATTGGGTGATAGTACCACCTAGTGGTAGAGTGTTAGGCGGTGGTACCATCTAGTGTTAGTATTATAGGCAGTAGTACCGCATAGCACTAGCGGTGGTACCGCTAGTACCTAGAAGACTTAGAATGAGACTAGTTTTGGCTCTAAGTTTGAATTGATTTAGAGCCTATAAATACCCCTCTTATCCCTGGTTAACAAACAAAAGCACAGAGAACTTAAAAGTGAGAAAACGTTGTAGCAATCACTTGAGAGATCCTCTCATATAATTCTAAAGTTTAGAATTCTATTTAGGGAGGAATGAGTACTTGTAAAAGATTATCTCCTAAACCTGTTAAAAGGAGAAGAGGGGTGTAAATGGATAATTGATCTTCGCCTGTTGAAAGAAGATCGTTTGTGGATGTCGATGACCTCGACGGAAGAGGAATCGGGAGTGGATGTAAGTCACGACGACCGAACCATTATAAAAATCTGGTTTGCATTTACTTCTTACTATTTACCTTCGTTGCAAACTGTTTTACTTTCACTACGCTTCCGTATGCTTTTAAGTTCAACATCTTTCCGAAACAATTTTATCGAACAAGATTTTTGACTCAACGTGATTTTTATCGTTGCACTAATTCACCCCGCTCTTTTAGTACCGACTCGATCCTAACATTCATCATGATCTGACTCCCATTACATAGATCCAAGGATATCATAATATACATCCAGATAATATGTGAGAAAAAGCTAGTGATAATAAGCAAAGATATTATCGTTGCATATCACAGGTGCCATTACTTACGTGATTGGCTTGTAAGGAACTTATACTAACAAAAAGTATATTGCTCTCTCAACCATAAAGGTAAAATATATTATTGCTATAGAGGTTTACAAAGAAATATTATGGATAAAAGAATTCTTATAAGAATTGGGGTTGAAATAAGAAAACTATATAGTGCATTGTGATAGCAAAAGCACCATCCATTTGTATAAGAACTTAACTTTTCAATCCAAGTCAAAGCATATAGATGTCATATACCACTAAATTCAAAATGTACTTGAATATAAGTAGTTGCAACTATAGAAAATTCATACAGACAATAATAGAGCAAACATATTGACAAAGACTTTACTAAAAAAAAGATAGGAGATATGTCAATAACTAATCGACATGACTTCACATTGAGAAGTCATGGGACAATCTCTCTTACGAGTTGAAGGGGGAGGTGGCTTTAATAACCCACAGCCCACTTTTTTCTAACTTAAACCCTAACTCATAGGTGTGGCAACTATGGTAGAAAAAAGAAGGTAGCAGTGATTGTGAACTTGACTAAAAAATTACAGTAACATGGTTCAAAAAGAGAAGAAAAGAGTAGAAAAATAAGAGAAGAAGGAAAGAGAAGAAGACAGGGACAACGGTTGTTCTTAATCATTCAAATAGTACTATCGTCTCAGATTAGATCAGATTTACAATGAATTCTTGCCGTGATTACTTGAAGAGATTTTGGATATTATGCATGGTGACATAATTCTTATATCTCAGTTATTCTCTTGTGATTGTTATTTGAATTTTGAGCAAGAGATTCTGAGATTTATATATTCATTATTAATAGAAGATTTTATCTAATTTATCATGTAATTTTTACTTTTCACGTTAGAGGAGTTTTTCATATAAATTATCCTATTTATTTATAATTTCTATTTAATTCCATTATACTTGTATTTATTCGTATATAATTTTTTTTTTTTATCCGATCATGATTTCTAGTACCAACTCGTAACATCATTCATACAAAAGAAGTTTAACCTTCGGAATAGCATATGCAGACACCGTAACTGTTGAGAACTGTCATTCAGGTACGCTCGGTTCTGATTGCAGTGTCTAATGTGTTCGAACTTCTTGGGAGATATGTGCGTCTTGTAGAATACATCAAGATAACATCAAGGAAAGGACTCCGGCAATTCTTTTAACTCATTCCATCCTTCTATTTCACTGCGAAGTATGGAGATCAAGGTTGGATGATTATGCTGACATCTCTGTTAGGATTGACCATTGGTTATCTTACGGTTTGTGTTCTTACTGAAGCACCGAAAGGATCCGAGGGTGGTGAACCCGAGATTTGTGTCTTCCAGTTTCTCTTTTGCTTTCAAGATTTGACAATATAGTTTCAGCATCTGTTAGGAATGACCAAATATAATCACAGTAAGTTTCTTTGTCTGGACCAGAGCAAAATGCCTTGGGAAACTTGCTTGTGTTCTTTCTTTTAGCTGGTATATTCTCTGGGGTGGCCCTTTATTGGCTCTGGTTCAAAGGCAAGGGCTGGTGATGCTATATAGATTATGATGCAGCTCAGTATCTGTACATGGATCATGTTGTCTCCCGTTGCCTTATTGCAGCTGAATGATTGATTCTGTTGTTGACTTGATGAACACGAAACACAATTGCAAGTGTTCTTATTCTCTCATCCACTTTAATATCATGATTGACTTTCAAGTGTCGACTATACTTTAATATCATGCATGACCACTGCAAGCACGAATCTTTCGAAGAGAGAAATCTTTTGCAGAGATTCCTAGAGGAATCTTTTGCAGAGATTCTTCGAAGATTCGAAGCAGGAGTCAAGCCAACATCAATTAAGACCGGCCCAACACATAAATAAGAGAGAGAAATCTGTGATGACTGGTTATGATAGCCAGAAGATAACACTCGGATTGCGTGATATGAGCTGTGGATTGGCTTCGAATCCTTGTGAGATCTTTTATTGGTCCGAACAAAATCCTGAAATCTCCACCTCACGCTTCTGTCCGAACTGCTCACCACTCCTTTCTCTTTCCGTCCCTTACATACCCTCCTTGGCATCCATTCCTTTCCATCCATCTCTCGGCTCTTGAGCTCTACCAGCAGAAGACATGGCGTCCTCCACTGTTGTTACTCCGACCCGGTTCCTCGGCCAAACCCGGACTTCAACAAGCGCCAACCCTCTCAGGGATGTCGTCGCCATGGGAAGAGGAAGGATCACCATGGTAAGCGAGCGTGCTTTTGCTTTCCTCAAGCAGAATAGTACGAATCTTCTTACTGTGTTTTGTTGTGATGCGCAAATCCACACCAGGGGAATGAACTGTGGTACGGACCAGACCGCGTCAAGTACTTGGGACCCTTCTCAGCTCAGACGCCGTCCTACCTCAGGGGCGAGTTCCCCGGCGACTACGGCTGGGACACCGCCGGGCTCTCCGCCGACCCCGAAGCCTTTGCGAGGAACAGAGCTCTGGAGGTACCACCAACTGCTCTACTGATGTGACTGCAGTTAAGCGGCGATTAGTTCTCATCTCACTTACCTTCCTCATGGTGTGGGTTCAGGTGATCCATGGCAGGTGGGCGATGCTGGGGGCGCTGGGCTGCATCACCCCGGAGGTCCTGGAGAAGTGGCTGAAGGTGGACTTCAAGGAGCCCGTGTGGTTCAAAGCTGGGGCGCAGATCTTCTCGGAAGGCGGGCTCGACTACCTCGGCAACCCCAACCTCGTTCACGCCCAGAGCATACTGGCAGTGCTGGGGTTCCAGGTCGTGCTCATGGGCTTGGTGGAGGGTTTCCGCATCAACGGACTCGCCGGAGTCGGGGAGGGCAACGACCTGTACCCCGGCGGCACCTACTTCGACCCCCTCGGCCTCGCCGACGACCCCGTCACCTTCGCCGAGCTCAAGGTGAAGGAGATCAAGAACGGGAGGCTGGCGATGTTCTCCATGTTTGGGTTCTTCGTGCAGGCGATCGTGACGGGGAAGGGGCCGCTGGAGAACCTCTTGGATCACCTCGACAACCCTGTCACAAACAATGCCTGGGTTTATGCCACCAAGTTCGTGCCAGGCTCCTAAATCTCCCTCGCCATCGATTGCAAGAACAAGAGAAATGTGCATGCTGCATGCTTGCTGTATGTAGGAGAAGCTATTGATTGCTGTGTATTGCTGCTACATTTAGGATGTTCTCTAATCATACCTCTCAATTCACTCGTTCTCTGCAGAACCTGCTCAACTTTCATTCTTGCATGTCCCTAACATATTTGAGTTCTGGATATAAGCTAAACGTTAAGTTTTTGAGGGATATGTATGCCATTGTATGATTTGGCAGGGATATCCACAGTATAATTTCTATATCATGACATTGATTCATAAGGCTTCTCTTTTTCTCTCTGCGTTTGACAAGTATATCATACTATTGATTCATGTCCTCGCTCACTCGACATGTTCGCCGAGATGGCATTCACATGGCAAGTCGGAGGTTCCATTGCATTGTTTCTTCCTTTGTCTAAAGAAGAGTACTTGTCTTTTGGACGTGGAGATTTCTGTCCCCAACAAGAACCTCTATTTGTTCGCCATGGCAATGTTAAAAGTTGCATCGTCCTTTCTCTCAACGACATGCATGCAAGAAAGCATTTTTGGGAATGTTAAGAGCTTGTAGTGCTGGCCACGTACTGAAATGTAGCCTACAGTTGCATGCAGTTACTTATTTTACTCTTGCAACTTGGTGCGTAATGCAATGAACTCCATCAGTAGTACGGACAACAGTACTACTGTCTTCATGTTCCGTTCTTGGTACTTCCCGGCCATATTAGTCTGCTAATTCAAGTGTCAATCAAAATCTCACATTCACTCTTCTGGGTTGTGGTCGCATACTATGTTTTTCTAACTTGTCTTCACCTTCTGGTTCAACTTTGGTGGGTTGCAATAACATTGTTGAGAAACCTGTAAGCTAATTAATTGTTCAGATTTCAATGCATGCGTGCATGATGTAGGGAATCCTACCAATTGAAGCACTGTATGCTCTTTGAACAAGGAGTTGATCTTTGTAAGGAAATGACAAGTGGAGAAGTGAGCTTTGAGAAGTTGTGGCCAGTAGGAACTACATGAAGTAAGGAAGGCATTTCATGGAAGACATGCATTGAGAAATCAAGCACTTTAGTTTTGCAGAGCTGAGTTTGAAAGTGTCCTCATGATGATTGTTGCCATTTCATTTTAGCACCATACCTTTTCTTCAAGAGAATCTACGATACTGTTCCACCAAGTGTTGTGATGTCTGTATGAAAAAGGAGAAGCTTTGTTCCAAATAAAACATATGTATCCTCTTTGATTGGTGTTCATGGAAAGTGTTCAGCACTGAAAGGATGAACAGGATGAAGAGTTTGGACCATCAGAGGGGGAGAGGGGTAACATGAGCTGCTGCTGCACCAATAGGCCATGGGATGCACTTGAAAGGAATAAAGCCAACCTCTTCTGCTGTGGCTCAAAATCCAAGTACGATACCTGGACAAAGGCATCAGCAACATACCGGAGGCAATTGGAGGGAGAAACAAGTACACCCTTTTTGTTCAGCTGCTTTACTTTCGATTTCATTTCCCTCTTCTTTCTTTCTTCAATCTTTGTTCTTTCTGTACAACAACAAACGCTTGTGAATGTGTGATGAAATGTGATATATATATATATATATATATATATATATATATATATATATATATATATATATATATATATATATATATATATATATATATATATATATACATATATATATATATATATATATATATATATATATATATATATATATATATATATATATACATATATATATATGTATATATATATATATAATATTATTGTTCATGTCATGTCATGCACGAGTGACAGAGCGCTGCTGCTTACTGATGCCGATGCCAGCTCACATTAGGCCGCTTGCGGTATTCCCAAAGTGTCCCTCCGCCTCCTGCTCCGGTCCTCTTTGTTATGAAACGATTCTCTCTCGCGCGTTCAATCTCCTCCAGATTTATCGCTTTCTGGGTAGGCTTTGAAGGAGATGATGGTGGGATTGGCTCTGCGGATTGAGGAGCAGTTCACGGAGACGAGAGAGAGGATTTTTAGCCTTCGATAGGAAAGCTATGTGCCTATATTGTTCTGAGAGGAGAGGTGCGAGAGCCGTATCCCTTTTCCCATCGGTTTATCAGGGGAGGAGCATGTGAGACGTTGTTGCTTTCGATGGTTCCTTGCAGGGTCTCGCGTGTTGCCGTGCCGCAGTAACTCTCCGGTCGGAAACGTGACGCCTTTGGTACTCTTTGTGCCTCTTTTTCTGTGAGCCACTGCTTCCGACGAGGTTTACAGGTCACTAGTGCGTCTCCTTTGACTTCTCGACGTCGACTCCTCTTAGAATCCTAGATTTCCCCTGTATATCCTCTAAAAGTCGTCTTTTTGTTCTCCTTCTATTGATTGCATTTGGGTAATTCTTTTCGTTTTGTTTCGTATGTCTCAAAGCGCCTGAAGGCCATCTTGGTTCTTATCTCAGCTTCTTCTCACAGTTTTAGCGCTTAAAAGAGTTATCTTTACGAGGTTTTGGTGAGGTTCCCCGACAGAGAGAGCGAGATGGCCGGTGGTCAGGGAAAAGATGCCGCCTTTTTGTTTGCAGACGAGGAGCTGATCGGGATGACCGAGTTGAAGAAAGGCGCCGACTTTGTTGAGGTGATGTGCGGGTGCACGAGCCACCGGTATGGCGACGCTGTCGGGCGGCTTAGGGTTTTCGCCTCCGGTGATCTCCAGATCAGCTGTGAATGCACGCCGGGCTGTGAGGAAGGTGAGTCGGATCGTTTGATGCAACGACTCTTGATCGGTCTGGATGCCTCGTAAATGTTGTCATGACGACTAAGATAATGGTGATGATTTCATGTTCTTGATGTTCGGCTTTCTTGGAAAAAGGAGGATCTGGTCTTCATAGCACCTGTTTGATTCAGGACTATGCTTGTTGTCTTACAATCAGATTATCATGTCCTCATCATTGAAAGAGTTAGTGCTTTGTTACATGCAAGTTGTCCCTTGTCTCGTTCATCTAGACTTATCCACATTTGCATGCAAGTCAAACTGTCCCTTTAGTACTTGGCACGTCTCCTTTGTGCCTATTTTAGATTTCCTGTTTGTTTGTGATTTTTCAGATCTATTTTATCCAGAATTACATCATTGTGTCCTGTGATTGCTGGTCTTATGTTGCTCCTCCTTGTTTTCATTTTTGGAGTTATGCTTCTATGTTCAAAAATGTTGGTTTCTCATGCTTGGTGATAAATATATATCGAGTGCTCACCTGAATGATCACTGATAGTGTGTCTTTTGTTTAATCTGTTTCTCTAGAGGATCCTCTTTATGTGTTTTTTTGGTTGCATTATCTTCTGCTGAATGTTAAAGTTGAACTAGTTTTGTTAGTTTGAGCTAATGTTCATCAATGCTTTTCTTGGAATAGTAGCTGAATTGTTGCATCCTACTTCGAACCGTTTGGTCTTGCTATTATAAGAAGCTTGAATTAATGACGGGTATCGACCTCTGTTCTTTAAAAAATTTATTTTGACGATCTGATATCATAAACTTTAGTGGGATTAGTATAATTTATGTACTAGCTCCCTTTTGTTTTGTTGGTGATGTCAGCCATTGAATATTGTCATTGTCGCCATCTTCACAAGGCAAGCAAAACATCTTCTCCAAGAAGTGTCTATATCTCAAGGCCTTTGCAACCCTTTCTTGCAGCAGCATTGTAAGGAATAATTATCAGATCTGGAATTATAAGTTAATTTGATCTGAATTTTGTACCTTGTTTGCTATATACTTGCCTTCATGAGATTTTCATCTTCCTGGTCTTTGGTGGTCTTTCAATTAGTTTAGTTCTTGATTTTGATATTTTGAAACGTTTGTGCATAATTCTTTTACGTTAGTAAAGAAATTAGATATCTGTAAGTTATTCGTGTGAAGGTGTTGGTTTACTTACAAGTTTGCTTTGATTCCTTTTTAACAGTATAATTGAAATGTCACAAAAGAACCATCAACGTAACTAAAGATCTTAATATGCCAATATTTGCGTGTATCAAACACTAAGTCAGGGGTGAAAATGGATCTAGAAGAGATTGGATAGTTTTAGGTATCAAGAGGATACTAAATTCTACAACCAACTTTGTTTAAACTTGATATGAGTATGAACTGGATGTATGACATACAATTCAAATAGAATCTGAGGCAGATGTAGTTGGGAATACCAGATCTAGAATCATAGTTCAAAATCACTTCTGGACTGGTATGTACTGACCGGTATTTAACTGTCAAATATTGAATCAGCATGCAGACTAAATTTTTTTTCACTCAGTCTATGTGGGTTTCAGGGTTATCATCTGTCCGATACCTCAGCTCCTCCTCCTCTCATCTTCTCAGTGTTGACCAATATGTGGATATACCATGTCTTCATATGCTGATTTGTGTCAGATCCATAACGGTCCCTAGCTGGACATACGGATACCGATACCAAAAGTTCGAACCATACCTAGAATAATGTGAAACAAGTAATTAAGAAATTAATTAAAGGTGAAAAATTATAGAAGCATGAGAAATATATATATATATATATATATATATATATATATATATATATATATATATATATATATATATATATATATATATCAAGTAGCATATTTTCTTAATTTATTATATGTAAATTTGGAACTTTTAGTATATTTAGATAGTCAGATATTCAGATTGTTTGGAACTCAACTCATATCCATATCTATGTCCAGAAGATTTTGTATATGAATATGTGATGATTGATGACTAGATCTTGTGTAACCATGTCAGGTTCCTCCAGACACGGAAATGGATTTAGATGGATACATTTCACCACTACATGAAATAGCTGTACACTACTTTGCTAGCTAAACAGGAGAAATTTATTTTATTTCCCTTTTATCTTTTTCAAAATTTCCTGATTAAGTACTGTTAGTTCAGGTGAAACAATCTGGTTATGCATAAAAGCCACCCTAGATGGGAGGCTATCAATGTGTTAAGGCTCTTAGAGAACAAGAATAGAATGAGAGAGTCCATACTTCCTCAAAAGATGGAATTCTTGAAATTAGTAATTATTGCTGAAACATGCATATCTTGTACAGATGTATCGTAACAGTTCTGCTTCTAATTATCTGAATGATGCAATGGACTTCTCCTCAGCCATGATCTGTGAATCTGTCTTTGGATTTCTCCTCTTGTTTCTTACATGGAGAATGCCTATGATTGCCTAAGGATTTCCTTATTGGATAATTGTATAATTATATATAATAGAATCTACCATGCTGATGTTAAGTAAGATATAGCTTCTATAAATATTAGTTGTAACTTGTAAGCATCATGGAAAATGTCAGGAATCGAAAGTTTATGCATCTTAGGCTTCTAGTTCTGATATATAATGTATTTAATCTCCAATATCAACTTTGTATACCATGTACCTGTTTGCTGACTGTTCATAATTATAATCAGATAAGTTGACACCAGCTGCATTTGAGAAGCATTCTGGGCGGGAGACTGCAAGAAAATGGAAAAACAATGTGTGGATCATTATCAAAGGAGACAAGGTTCCACTTTCAAAGACTGTGCTGCTTAAGTACTACAACCAGGCATCAAAGGCTGCTAATGGCTCTCATAAAGGTCCCAATGGACGGCCATTTCACCGTGATGAATTTGTCTGCTGTAAAAGATGTAACAAAGAGCGTAGATTTCGCTTACGTACTAAAGATGAATATCGCAATTATCATGATGCTGTGAGGAATCCAAATTGGGAATGTTCTAACTTGACGTTTGACAGGTGAAATTCTCCTTTTTTGCATATGGCTACTGCCTTTCTGACAATTTTGATTTCTTGGTCTGCTATGGAAGAGAAAGATTCTGTTAACCAATGCCTAGTGAGCTTTTGAATGTTAAACAGATTGTGTTAGTAGCCTTTTTAAAAGCAAATTTCTTAGTACTTATCCTGCTCCTTTTGCAAGTTTTGCATGATTGATAGACATTCTGTGGGATACATGAGAGATGATATGACTGCTTTTGCACATGCAATTTCATCTCACTTAAAAGCTCAATGTTCTTGATAAACCAAGCTGAACTACTTTCTGTCTCACTCTTTGTGACTTATTTCATTGTCTTTCTATCTCACGAAATAGTTTTATATATGCTTCTTAATCTCTTACTGGAAATATAGAATTGACAATACTCTGATCTCCATTATTTTCTTTGAACTTTTTTCTTCACCAATTCTTTGGATCAAGTGAACAAATTCTCTTGCTCTTCTGAAAACTTATTTAATAATTGGTACTTAAATTATTGTGGTAGAATGGATTTTCTTTTGTTGTCTTTGAAACAAAAAAGCATCTAGGAAAACTGTTCGAATGATGATTAAAGCATTTTCATGCATAACTATTGGTCTCATGACCATCAACAAGCTAGTAAGTCCTTTTGATTTGTTTTCTGCACCTAATTGCTTTTTAAAACTTGATTAAGATGCTAATGTCAAATACCCAACGGCAATTGTTGTGCGAGGTGCTCGCTAGCATATAGGCATGCCAGGACAAGTAAATTCCCTTATTTATCCATGTGGTCATACTTATCTGTTGAGCTTTAATTGGTTGATGTGCAATGCTTTCTTGATATTGATTGTCAACAATTTAGTAGATAGGTAAAATAACTTGCTGATATTGGTTCATGGAACATGTTATTTATATGGTAGACTTAGATAAACAGTCTTGCTATGCATTTTACACTTGATGATTGCTATACAACTCATATCAGTACTTGGTATTAGGTTCTAAGTGTGTAGAAGGCAATGATTCCCTTAAATTGTGTAGCATGTAGGTGAGAAAAGGATTAGATTATCATAGCCTATCATATTGAGTGCTATTTTTCAACTTTGCTGCATCATCCAATGTAATATTTGTGTTGAATTATGATTTCCTTTCAAGACCCATGTTTCTCATTAAGTAATGTTGTCCATACTTCCCAAAAATAAAATATTAATCGCTAGGTGTCTGTTTTGTTCATTTTCAACATATCATAACATGTTTAGTAAAAATTCTTAGTCTTCTTTACTTCATAGGGATAGTATATCTTCAATTTAATTACATATTGATTGTCACGACTCCACTTATAGGATAATCATGTCAACTTATAAGTTAAAGTTAATAATAGTACTCACATCAGACCCTTATAAATCAATTTTAGTTGTACCCAGTTCCGATGTGGGACTAATTGAGGTGTTACAAACTCTCCTACTTAAGAGCTTTGACATTCTCATTAAAACCCAGCATAGCCCCAATCAAACCCTATCATTGTGCATGTAAGGTATAGTCTAATGGTGGCTCCATATCGTGATGAGCAATGATTTAAAAAGCGCTAGGCGCCAAAAGGCGCCAAGGTCCAAAAACGCCCGAGGCGCTAGGCGCTCGCCCGAGCGAAGCGAGACGCTAAAATATAAAAATATATAATATAATTAACAACATTAAAATCAAAATAATATATTATTAATCTATTAATAGTATTGAAAATTAATCATTTCAAAATTCAAATAAACTTAATATTAAAAATATATCTTGATATCTTGCAGCGACGGAGAAAACGAGGAAGCAACCGGCTGGCGGCAACGGACAGCAGCGCAGCGGCAACGGGCGAAGGGAAGGGAAAGGGAGGGAGGCCTTGAACAACGGGGGAGGGCTCGCATGAGCAGCGGGGAAGGCTCATGGGGAGGGCTCATGGGGGAGGCCTTGTGAGCAATGGAGGGTTTCAGGGGAGGCCTTGAGCAGCCGGAGGGGCTTCATGGAGTCGCGAAAGCAGGGAGGACTCATGAGCAGCCAGGAAGGCTCATGAGGGAGTCGCTTGGCAAGCGGGGGAGGGCTCATGAAGTCCACGAGCAGCCAGGGAAGGCTCGCGGGGGACACCTGGCAGTTGGAGGGCTCAGCGGGAGGCCGAGGCAGCGACGACAACAAAAGTGGCAGCGGGGAGGCGATGAGCAGCGAGATCGGGAGCGGCAGCGACAGTGGGTTAGGGTTGGGTAAGGGTTATATTGGTTTAGTTGGTTCGATTGAACCAACTAACAATCGAACCAGGACCGAACCAGACCTAAAATCCTGGTTCGGTCACTTGGTTTACCTAGGCGTTAAGCGGCGCCCTTAGGTTTCGGCTGCGGCGCCGCGGGCGGCGTTTGTTTGAAGCGCTGGGACATTACAAAGGCTTCGGGCCCTCGCCTCGCCTCGCCTCGCCCGAGCACCTAAGCGAACGCCCTAGCGCCTCTTTCAATCACTGGTGATGAGTCCTCTGACTCCATCCGCGGATAGTCTTATCCTACTTGAGCAACCTCACCATGTTCCAATACTAAGTCAACCCTGATACCAATTGTCATGACCTGGTCTGATGAGATAACTGTCTTGTCAACTTCGTTTGGCTCAAACCACTAATTAAAATGCTCAACCTGAAATTAATAACTCCCATCAGACCCTTAAAAATTAGTCTTAATTTTGTTCACTTCCGATGTGAGACTACTTAGGATGTTATATTGATAATATCAGTTTTATTACTATGTGCTTGATAAGACATTTGGAGGTCAACTAATTGAAAGAGATACATTTGACAGAGAATAGATGTCACAGCCAAATAGTTGATCTTGTGCATGCTACTCTTCATTTACTCAATATTCCCTTGCTGTTTCATGTGCTAAAAACATGGATCACAGGAAAATTAATTGGGAGGCTTTCAGTAACTAACTTAAGGTTATAAATTACTAAAGTAAATATGGTTGCAGTGGAACTTTAATGCATCTTTGTTTCTTGCAAGTTCATGTGGTCATAAAATGTTTCATGAGGATGCTCTTGATGCATAAAGCATTGCAATTTTCTGGCACTATTAATTAATCAAGTAGAGAAGGCTTAGACATACCATTTTAACTATCATTTCCTCGTACTTGAGATGACTGCCTTTGTTCATAGCAATTCTAGAGGACCTATGGGAGTATTAACTGTAAGCATTGACTTTGTACTTTACAATTTGAGGTCAACCTTATCATTTCCTTTTTCTCAGTTTAATGTTGCTTGTACTGTTAAAATTTACATTCTCTTTTTCACTCCTTTTATCACTGATAAATTCAGGTCTTTCCATAGGGTTTTACAATGGTGTATTCCTTTTCATTAACTGTTATTTAGTTGTCCTTTTCCTAGAGGGTCATATACGATGGGAAGATTGAGTCGCCTCAGTTACATTTCTATTTTTCTTGAAAACTTCTGTAGCATGAAAATTGGTGGGTCATCATGCAGTAAACAACTTTTGGTTTATAACTTTGTATTCGCTTAGTATCAAACAAAATTGGGTTAAGCCACTACAATTTGGAATAAATAGTTTGCCATATCACCCAATTCTGATATGATTCAAGAGATCTAAATTGAATATTCAAGGCCAACCTGATTTTGGCCGATTTCTCGGACTTCCAAGTTAGAATTTAGTCAGAATTAGCTCGAATCAACCTGGTACATATTTTATTCTTATCTTGTGTATTTAAGTTAGATTCCCCATATATTATGAATGTCTGATGTAATGATGTTATCTATTTGCAATTTTTAATCTATTGAGAATTCTTTTGATAGCTTGTTACCTTTTTATCCCATGCATCAGAGCCACCTGCGATGATGAAGAGGAGCGAGCAAGCCGTAAGGTCCTCAGGGGATGTTCACGTTCTCCATCCTGTAGAGGATGCACCACATGCGTATGTTTCGGATGTGAGAACTGCCGTTTCTCAGATTGCAGCTGTCAGACCTGCATCGATTACACACGCAATTCTAAAATCTAAGCTTGTTCGATGGAGAACTATTTATCCTCCATGGGTGATTGCATAATTGTGTTATCAATGCAGGTATTTTGATGCAGACCTGAAACCCTCAATCATAAGGTTCAAAATTTTGACAATCCCATCAATGGGGCTTTCTATGTTTCCTTTTCCTCCACCCCACTTCTTCCATTTGAAACATTGCTTATAGATGAAGATGGTGGAAGCTATGAATAAGTGACATGGAAAACTTTTAAAGGCATATCTATTATTTTCGTACGATTTAATTTTTCTCTTAATCCATGATCATATGTATCCTTTCTTTACTTAATTTTGAATTGCATGAGAATATTAGACTGAGATAGCAAGCTGTTTGCGTCTGATGACTCTACAGAATAATCCAATATTTGTCTTCATTTGGAGCTTTACAGCAGCTGCATCAGTTGTCTCATCTCAGAAATGCTGCTATAGGTTGAGGGAGGGAGGGTTGAGGCCTCCCATCCTGATCACCAACCAACACAAGCTTGGCTAAATCCTGATCATCATACTTCAGTTGGTTTAAACCTTGAAGCATCGTTTTACAACCTAACATATCATAACATATCATAGATGGTGCTTGAGTTTATACAATGGCATAAAATTTGTTGACCATAAAGGAAAAAAAATTGCAAAGAAGCTTTATGGATCAGGTGACTGATGTGGAGTTTAGCATGTGCTCTGTTTGGGACACACAAGGTTTGGGGTTGCAGTGTCATGATGTTGAAGATGACAGGGTAGTTTATTGAAAATATGCTCCTGGGTTTTGATCGGATGGAATCGTCACATTTGGTTAGATATTTTTTTAAAACAAAATTTCATAATATCCTTAATTGGGCTGTTTCAAGCTTGATCGGTTCGATTCGTGATTCGTGGGTTGGTTCAGTTTGGAATAGGTCGATTCGGGGTTAAAAATATGTTACAATCGAGTTACACTTATTTATAGAATTTATTAAAAATATATTATTTTTATATAAATTTATTCTAAAATTATCATAAAATAAAACATAGTATATTTTTTGTTAAAATCATATTCTAAAGTTTTAATAATTAATTATCCTAAAAATATCTAAAAATAAAAATATTAATTTGAAAAATAAGTTAGTCGATATCGAAAATATAAAATAGGAAAGATAAAATTTTGTGATTAGTTTTATGATGAATTTATCTAAAAATTAATATATCTTTTAACATATTTTGTGAATAAGTGTAATTCGAATATAACACGAATGTAATTCAAGCGAAATAGTATTTTTAGATAATTTTATATAAAAATTAATATATTTTTTAGGATAACTTAAGTTTTTATTTTTGGATGAATTTAGGAAAATTTTATATAAAAATTAATATATGTTTTTTAATGATAACTCATTTTTTTTAGTTTTATGATAAATTTAAGATTTTTTATATAAATAATATATATATATATATATATATATATATATATATATATATATATATATATATATATATATATATATTAATGCAATTCAAGTATAGCTCAAGTGTACATTGAGTGTAATGGGTTTTTTAGAAAAACTATGAGGTGAAGGTGATGGATGAGGAAGGAAGGGAAGGAGCAATGGAGTAGAAGGAAATAAAATAATGGTGAGGCAGGTTAAAGAGAGAGGGAGGAGTAGGAGAAAACTGAGAAAGAGATGGAGTTAAGGTGGAGAAGGTAAGGATAATTTAAAAATATTAATAAGTAATCTAGGATTTAATTAAATTAATTAAATAATAAAGATTTAATTAATCCATCCGATCCGGTTCATCTCAAGAAAATCGATTCATTTAAAAATAATTGAATCAAGCCTAATCAAGAATTAATCATTATTTATTAAAAATATTTTGATTAAAAAAATATTCTTGGATAAAAAATCGAGTGCATCATATGATAAAAACCTGAGGGTTTTTTTTTTTTTTAAATTGCTCAAGAAATGGAAGTAATAGGCAAGAACAGACAAACAAAAGGGAAAAATCGCCACAGCTTGGACTGGATAAGGCACTAAAATGTACTCTTTAGGAGCTGCACGTTGACGACGGAAAAATCTAGAGCGAGCAACAACGCTGAAGAAAATGTGCAACATTAAATAGGAAACAAGAACCAAAATGAACACATCCTGATGATCATTTGTAAACTCACAGACAATCATGAGTAAGGCCAAATAAAGAGAGCTTGCCAAAGATATATCTCCTAAGCAATATCCACGAAAATAAGCCACCATGCTTGCTGAAGCAAAAAGACCCTTTTTTATATATATAGTTTATCACATTGGAACATTGTGTAGTTGACTAATAAAAATGTGAAAACAACAAAAAAGCTCAGGTAACATAACCTTTTAACTTAAGTGGCTTCCCATGTTGATCAAGGATCTTTTAATTGCACTTGTCATGGGATGCGAAGTAATTTATTGTGATAACAGGCATCAATTAGAAAAGGATCAAGAATATATCTACAAGATATGCCCATTAACCACCGTACCAGTAATTGTCACTAATTTGCATTCTTCTATAGCACAAATTCACAGGAGGAAATGAGATGGTAGATACAAGCGAGAATAGGCTTCAAAGAAGCTAACACACGCTACATGCTTCCCAGATAAATTTGGAAAAGGAACGATGTACCTTTTCCCATTCAAGGTAACACACCTGACGATATGCCAAAGACATCATGAATGACCAAGAAGAAATCAAGCAAACAAAGACATTAATCAAACTATAGGCCTGATCAACTGCATTTCTCGTCTTCCCCTCAAACAGTGGCTCTGGATAAAATAATCATATTGCTGCCCTCATAGCACCACGTGCTGCCTCACGCTTCATTTCTGCAGCCTTTCCACTCCCACGGAAGTACATATATACTTGCTGCACAGAATTACCAGAACCCTCAGGTTGAACATTGAGTTTAACCAAATAAATCCATTTCCAGATTCAATTTTCACTGAAGCTCATTAAGTACTACTGATTTCTTAATAAATAAGATATAAAAGCCTCCAACTATATTTCATTTAGCATATAATTGATAAGCAACTTTACTAATCAACTGCAATTCCCTTAAACCTTACATAAACATAATTTATTCAATCAAGGAACATGGTTAACTTTAAAAGGAAAAACAGAATGGAATTGTTAACTGCTGGCAACTTCCATATTAGGTGCAGAAAAATGACCTGTATGACCCAAATGCTGAGCAGTGACTCGAGGCAGAACAAACCGAATCCAACAAAATAGAAGATCTACAAGCAAACAAGAATCTAGAGTCACATAACACTACAATTAGATCAAGAAAACTTGCAATAACAGTGAAAACATTTCAACTTCTCTGCTCTAATTTACTAAAGAAATACAGATGCTGCAACTAAATCAAAACTAGTGATTTCTTGAAAATATAGTGTTTGCTTGCAGCATCATACCAAAAGGAGAACATCCAATTAAAGCAGATATTTAGCTGTTAAATTACAATAGATAACTATTGAGTTGCCAAGTGTAGGCCTAAGTGTTCCAAGCTGCAGTTTGTGCAGTCACGTGTTTCACGTATGCCTATGTGGTCATATGACGCTATGCAACTAATATGTCATATTATTGGATGTGAAAACAATCAGATTTGTGGTCCACATCAGCATGAAACTGCAAGCATATGGTTCAGATATACTTCTTATTAGCGTTAATTTACTACGATCTTGATAGTAGGAGATGATGATGATATTATACATTCACCACTCGTAGAAAGTCTAGCTATACAAATCAGTTGAAGTTGTACTAGTTGTGTCTACAACTACCAGCATACACTTAATGAACAAAGTGACTTAATAATTGCTTGATTAATCTACAATTAGCATACAGTGTATCAATACTGAATGCCATGGGAGCACAAATTATGGCCTTGATATTCAACCACAAGAACCTCCCAGAAACACAACATTCGTTTTGGTAATTAGTAGGGCCTGTACTAATAAGGTACAGCATGTATCATGCATAACTCATGTGTCATGTATTTATTTTAATGTTTCTATAAGTTTTTTTACTTATGTAGTACGATTTATGTCTCTCAATAGGTCTTATATGCATATTTTGATCCATTTTTCAGGATATATATAAAAAGCTACATTGAAGAGATGGACTAGTCTGAAACTGGACCTGACAAGTCCAACCATTATTGACACTTGGTAGGCTATGGTACCATTGTCGTGGACCAATAAAGAATTGGTACGAATATCACTGAGATTAACTACTAATTTCAATTTGAGTGTATCCTTCATTTAGTTACTAAAAACTATCTTGAATACTTAATTCCACATACTGTTTATATGCTATGTGATACTTTGGTAACTTTTAAACCATTGGCAGATATTTTATCAAGTGCAAACATATAATATTGCTTTAGAATTGCAACTTAAACCCTCTAACCTACATTTCCACATGCAACCAAGCTACTGTTAGAACCCTTGCAGATTCTAAACTTGGGATTGATCTCTTTAGGGGATCGGCCTCCTTGGAACTCTATAGGGGTTCCTCCCTCCAAGTTGCTGCTCAAAGGCTGCAGAAAAGATTCATCTATTGCTTATGAAAAGAGGTGGAATACATGACTATTTATAGGGCTTCTAAACCCTAACTCCTAATAGGACTCCTACTCAAGACTCCTACTTCTAACCAACTCCTAATATGACTCGTACTCAAGACTCCTATTCCTTTACAACTCCTTATTTTTCTCTAAGAAACAACCTCCTACATGAATGTCCCTCTCAATTAGGACTCTCCTAGCTAAAGTCCTGTCCCTCTCAATTAGGACTCTTCTAGCTAGAGTCCTAACAGAATGTCCCTCTCAATTAGGACTCTCCTAGCTAGAGTCCTAACAGACCCGCCCTCTTCAAATCAGCCTTGTCCTCAAGGCTGAGATTCCATGAACTCAGGGAACCGGGTCTTCAGCTCCTCATATGGTTCCCATGTGACGTCTTCAAGTGGTAGATTATTCCAATGCACTAGTACTTCGGTAGATGGATGTCAGCGATGCATCACGATCCTGCGATCGAGGATGGCTTGTGGTTGGGCTTAAATAACTCCATCCTCAGTTGTGTTGGGCAGTTGGATCTGGGGTGACTCGTGTTCTCCCAACTTGGGCTTTAGGCATGATACGTGGAAGACAGGGTGAATTTTGGCATCTTCAGGTAATTTAAGTTTGTACGCCACGGCTCCAATACGCTCTGTGATCTAATAGGGCCCATAAAAACGTGGGGATAGCTTCATGGAGGCTCGAGTGTTGATAGAGAGTTGCTTGTATGGTTGTAGGCTTAAGATAAACCCAATCTCCCACCGAAATTCTCTTTCACTTCCGTGCAGGTGTCGACTTGTCGCTTCATTCGCTTGAGCGGTAGAGAGATTATCTTTTTACAAGTTGTAAGAGTTTGTCCCTATCAATCAATTCTTGGTCAACTGATCTACCTTGGTCGAGCCAATTATATACTTTTGGAATCACGGGGGTCGGTCGATTCATACAATGCTTCATAAGGGGCACATTTTGTAGATGAATGATATGTAGTATTATACCACCATTCGCCCGGGAAGCCATTTCGCCCACTCTTTTGGTCTGGTCATTGGTGAAATACCCAGGTAATCCTCTAAGCACCTATTCACCACCTCTGTTTGGCCGTCAATTTGTGGATGATACGCTGTGCTCATCTTGAGTTTGGTGCCTTGTAACTGAAATAACTTGGTCCAAAATTTACTAGTGAAGATCCTGTCACGATCACTTACGATGGACCTGTTAGGACTCTAGCTTGGAGAGTCCTAATTGAGAGGGACATTCATGTAAAACTGTTAGGACTCTAGCTAGGAGAGTCCTAATTGAGAGGGGCATTCATGTAGGAGGTGTTTTCTTAGAGAATAATTAGGAGTTGTAAGAGAATAGGAGTCTTGACTAGGAGTCCTACTAGGAGGTTAGAAGTAAGAGTCTTAAGTAGGAGTCCTATTAGGAGTTAGGGTTTAGAAGCCCTATAAATAGCCATGTATTCCTTCTCTTTTCATAAGCAATAGATGAATCTTTTCTGCAGCCTTTGAGCAGCAACTTGGAGGGAGGAACCCCTATAGAGTTCCAAGGAGGCCGATCCCCTAAAGAGATCAACCCCAAGTTTAGAATCTGCAAGGGTTCTAACACTGGTATCGAGCAAATGTCTTGGCCTCACGCCCTTCCACAGCCATCCATCAACCCTCCACAACCACCCAAAGCAATTCCCACAATTGCTTAAAAGATCGTCGCCAAATTCCACCATCATCTCCACCACCGCGGATCATCCTTTGATCTCCCCGTGAATTGCAACAGGTTCTGATTTCCTACATTACTGCTGCTGCAATTTAGTTATCCTTATTCGAAAATCCAAAAAAAAAAATTGTTCCTATATTGCTGCATAAACCTTTCGTCACAAAGTTTTCATCTCTACGACGAAAGTTACATTGCAGAATTCCAGCCGCATAGCACCATCTGTTTGATCTTGCTACTGTGCTTTTTCTATCCAAATTTCTATGAAATTTTTATGACATCTTTGACACTTCCTAACAGCAGATTTCCCTTAGGTTTTTTCAAAAAATTCTCAATATAAACCATTGATTTTTTACGTCTAATCTGCTATACTTGAAAATCTGTACTATAAAATTTCAATCGCATAGCACTGTTTGTTTGATCTTGATACTATATTGTTTCTATCCAAATCTCTATGAAATTTTTATGATAGCTTTGACACTTCCTAACAGTGGATTTCCTTTTGGTTTTATCAAAAAATTCTCAATATAAACTACTGATCTTTTACGTCCAATCTGCTATATTTAAAAATCTGTGCTGCAGAAAATTTCAGCGGCATATTTGTTCCCTTAACCCATCTATTTGCAATCTTTTTTGAATGAAATTTCTTATACACTTCATATATCATCTTGGCTTCCATCTAAGATTGATCTATAAAGAAATTCATCTCAAAAAAATGATCTTGTGTTGCTGCAAATTTTCATCGTAACCAACTGAAATTTCTCGACGAGAATTCTGCTATCGCAACTTGCACCAATTTTCTTACTGTTATACTGCCGAAATTTTCTTGATTAAATTAGATATCCTTGTTATCATATAAACTGTGATTTTGCTATCAATTTTCTCCGTAATTCTCTCAAGTTTTTGGTGGAAATTACGTCGAGAAACCGTTGTTTCTTCGACGACAATTCTGCTCTTACAAGACAGCACATACTTGCTGCAACTTCCACTTATTTCTATCAAACCATTGCTACCATCTACCACAGATCCAAAACTTTCATCCACAGCCCTAAAACTCTGCCAAACCACACCCTCAAACTGCACCCAAAATAGCCACAAGACAAGCCTAAACCGCAGCCTACATCCACCAATACACCAACCCTTTCGACCATCACTTCTCTCAACCTATACATGCCTTTAACCTAACAACAAAAGAGAGATCTTAACATCATAGATTTGGAGGCATATACTATGGCATCTAAGGAGGCAATCAATGCTAAATTCGAAGCCTTGGAGGCGCGAATGGAGGATAAGATTCGGACGCTCTTTACCGAACTCAAATTGGGCCGACCACTAAGCCCGAAGAAATCATGTCAAGGAGAGAGCGATGCCCAATCACATCAAGCCCAAAGATATGACTTCTAAGAGAGGGGAAGCTCTATGACCAACCCCAACTATCCATGCATGAGAGTGGACTTCCCTAGATGGGAAGAAGGAGACCCAATTGGTTGGATCTCGCGCGCGGAGCGATATTTTCGGTACCATAAAATCGCGGATGCATCTATGGTGAAAATTGCAGCTATATATCTTGAAGGGGATGCTATACAATGGTTTGATTGGTTTGAACATACTTATGGAGTCCTTTCATGGCGACAATTCAAAGAAGGACTGTCGATCCGCTTCAGACCAACCGATTACGAGAATATTGACGGACAACTAGCAAAGATCCGACAAACCTCTACCATTCAGGAGTACCAAACCAGGTTTGAAAGGTTATCTAATCAAACTCATGATTGGTCTCAAAAACAGCTATTGAGGACCTTCATTGAGGGCTTGAAGCCGGAGATCCGAGGAGAAGTTAAAGCGCGACAACCGTCAGTATCGCTTATGGCAGCCATCTCTTTCGCATCGACATCAAGAGGAGCAATTGAACCATGAAGCTCGGAGGACTAGGGTCGCCTCAACCAAGATAATATTGAAGCCCTCGGCCCCCCTACTATTGACCAAGTCCCTACACCAAAGAGGTTAACAAGAGAAGAGCTTGAGAGCGATATCTGAAGGGGTTATGTTGGCATTGTGACGAGGCCGTGGGAGCCGTGAGCATCGCCGTAGTAAAGGGAGACTTCTTATGATTGAACCAATAGAAGAAGAGGTCATTGAACATCCGGAAGAGAGCCTTGAACATGAAGAAGAAGATCTGTAAGAAGAGCCACAACCGACCGGGTTACGGTGCATGCACTAGCCGGCTACTAAAACCCGAAAACGATGAAAGTTGGAGACCTTCTCAAACAACAACCGATCACTGTTCTCATCGACACGGGCAGTTCTAATAACTTTATAAACAGTAAGGTTACTATCCAGATGGCCTTACCTATTGAGAATTGCAGTAGGTTTGACGTTAAGGTCGTCGACGGACGGATTTTGAATTGTGATCGTAGGCGCCCACAGGAGAAACTATTGCTGCAGGACCAAGAGATAATTGCATATTTCTTCCTTCTCCCTCCTGATGATCATAAGGCTATGTTCATAATTAAATGGTTGACGACATTAGGTGATATTTCTTGGAATTTTATGCAATTAATTATGAAATTTTACAGTAAGGAGAAACAGGTGATACTGAACGGGAAACGTGGGGGCGACATAACGACGATTTACACATAACAAATGGAGAAGGTTTTGCATAAAGCATGCAGCAGATTTTTTATTCAACTTGAGCAGCAAACTAAGGGAGAGCCAATACAATTTGAAGATCCAAACCTACTTCCTTTGCTTGCTGAATTTTCAGATATATTTGACGAACCGTACAACCTACCTCTTACCCGTCGACATGATCATTATATAATGACTCTTTCAGGCAAACCTCCAGCAAATACTCGACCATATCAATATCTCCAGAAGGATGAAATAGAAAGGATTGTAAAAGAAATGCTCAAAACAGGAGTTATTCGGCCAAGTTGCAACCTCTATTCTTCACCGGTGCTCCTCATACGAAAGAAGGATAGAATATGGCGATTATGTGTTGATTACCGAGCTCTCAATGGAATAACCATCAAGGATAAATACCCTATTCCAATAGCAGATGAATTACTAGATGAAAGGGAGCACAAATCTTTACAAAGCTGGACCTTTGATCCGGGTATCATCAAATATGAGTGTGCGAAGAAGACATACTGAAAACCACCTTTTGAACACACAACAACCATTACGAATTTTTGCTTTCTTCAACAGAAGAAATATCTTGGGCATATCATATCAGAGGAAGGTGTGACAATGGACCCCTTCAAAATTGAAGCAATGCAAAACTGGCCTACCCCGAGGAACGTAAAATTGCTACATGGCTTTCTGGGTTTAACAGGCTACTACTGCAAGTTTATGAAAAACTATGGCAAGATCAGTGCACCACTTATTTCTTTACTGAAAAAAGATGTCTTCCAATGGTCGGACAGAGCCTCCGCTGCCTTCGACAAACTTAAGGCAGCCATGACGACGACGCCGGTGCTAACACTACCAGATTTCAATCGACCCTTCATTATTGAGGCCGACGCATCTGGAGTCGGAATTGGAGCCATTCTCATGCAAGATGGTCGACCACTCATATACACTAGCAAGGCATTATCTCCCTCCCATCAAAATAAGTTAACATATGATAAGGAGATGCTCGCCATTGTGCGCGTAGCAACGAGGTGAAGACCCTACTTGATTGGCCGACGATTTCAAATTTAAACCGACCATAAAAGCCTCAAGTACTTTTTTGAGCGAAAAATATCATCCCCTGAGCAGCAAAAAAGGGTAATAAAACTTCTCGGATTTGATTATGAAATAACTTACAAAAAGGGGAAAGAGAATGTTCTTGCAGATGAGCTTTCGCAGCTACCCGACCAAGTTGAAGTTTCGGTCGTTTCACTTCCGACCAGAGACTTTCTTAAGGATATTAAGATGGAATGGCAGGAAGATTTGGAGACCAGTAAGATCAAAAAAAAAAAAATAGAGGAAGCACCAAGCTCCATGGCTCATTACAATCGGGACTCAAAAGAATTATGCTATAAGGGACACATTGTGCTTGTGACAAATTCTACTTGCATCTTCAATAGCAGATTTTGGACAAAGTTATTCCATATGCAGGGTACTAAATTGAAAAGGAGTGCGACATATCACCCACAAATCGACAGCCAGATAGAAGTTGTAAATAGGTGCTTGGAGACAGCCCAAAGCCACCCACCAAATATGACTACCCAAAGAGAACTCCAGACCCAGCCAAGTGCCATTATTGATCGACGGATCATGACTCGACGACGACGACCCAGTAATGAAGTGCTAATACAGTGGGCGAACCTACCAATAGAAGATGCCACTTGGGAGAACTATGACGACTTGAAGATCAAATTCTCAGAATTCACGAATCATCAGCCTCGAGCACAAGGTTGATTTGAAGAGGACGGGTCTGTTAGGACTCTAGATTGGAGAGTCCTAATTGAGAGGGACATTCATGTAAAACTGTTAGGACTCTAGCTAGGAGAGTCCTAATTGAGAGGGGCATTCATGTAAGAGGTGTTTTCTTAGAGAAGAATTAGGAGTTGTAAGGGAATAGGAGTCTTGACTAGGAGTCCTACTAGGAGTTGGTTAGAAGTAAGAGTCTTAAGTAGGAGTCCTATTAGGAGTTAGGGTTTAGAAGTCCTATAAATAGCCATGTATTCCTTCTCTTTTCATAAGCAATAGATGAATCTTTTCTGTAGCCTTTGAGCAGCAACTTGGAGGGAGGAACCCTTATAGAGTTCCAAGGAGGCCGATCCCCTAAAGAGATCAACCCCAAGTTTAGAACCTGCAAGGGTTCTAACAGGACCTTGGCATCCCATGCAGTTTAACAATATTTTCTATGAAAATCTGAGCAATACTAGCAGCAGTGTAGGGATTTCTCACAGCACAAAAATGAGCATATTTCGTAAGTCGATCAACCACCACAAGAATCGTGATTTTACCTTTGGAAGATGGCAGCCCTTCAATGAAATCCATGGAGATGTCAATCCACACTGAGTCTGGTATGGGTAATGGTTGTAGCTTCCCTCGATTTGCCACAGTTTCACCCTTGTGCTGTTGACATACATCACATTGTGTCATATATTCAACAATAATTTTTTTCATCCCTCTCCAATAAAAATTTTGCTTCACTCTTTTGTAGGTTCTTAGGAATCCAGAGTGCCCTGCTGAAGGTATGGAGTGCATTTGATGCAAGATGATTGTGATGCAAGGGGAGTCAGGTATAAGCACAATGCGACCTTTATAGCGTAGATCCCTCGAATCCCAGGTGCAGTGGGCTATTGCACTTGGATCCTCCTCCAATTTTTTTATGATGTTGCTGATCTCTGGATCCTTCTTCCATTCTTCCCTAATGTCCTCGAGGAGACCGGTGGTAGGAAGGGAGATGGCTGAAACCTTAGCTTGTTCAGGTAGCCGTGAGAGTGCATCTGCAACAACGTTTTCTTTTCCCTTTTTGTAAATAATTTCATAATCAAATCCAAGAAGTTTGGTTACCCATTTTTGCTGCTCAGGGGATGATATCTTTTGTTCCAAAAAGTACTTGAGGCTTTTATGGTCAGTTTTAATTTGAAATCGCCGACCGATCAAGTAGGGTCTCCACCTCGTTACTGCGTGTACAATGGCAAGCATCTCCTTATCATATACTGACATGTTTTGATGGGAGGGAGATAATGTCTTGCTAGTGTATGCGAGTGGTCGATCATTTTGCATGAGAACAGCTCCAATTCCAACTCCAGATGCGTCGGCCTCAATGATGAAGGGTCTATTGAAATCTAGTAGTGCAAGCACCGGTGTCGTTGTCATGGCTGCTTTAAGTTTGTCGAAGGCAGCTGAGGCTTTGTTCGACCATTGGAAAGCATCTTTTTTCAGTAAAGAAGTGAGTGGTGCATTGATCTTCCTATAGTCCTTAACAAATTTTCGGTAGTAGCCCGTTAGTCCAAGGAACCTCCACAGTAATTTCACGTTTGTAGGTTTCGGCCAGCCTTGCATTGCCTCAATTTTTGTTGGGTCTACCGCCACTCCTTCTTCTGATATTATATACCTAAGGTACTCTACTTTTTTTTCTTTGGAAAAGTCGCACTTTGGTTGCTTAACAAAAAGAGTATTCTCCCAAGGATCGTCAAAACAATCCGTAAATGCCGAAAAGTGAGTCTCAAGAGAAGGGTCAGAACGAGAATATCATCGAAAAATACCAAAGACAAATTTACGAAGAAAGTTCAAAAATATATCATTCATAAGACTTTGAAAGGTTGAAGGAGCATTAGTGAGTCCAAAAGGCATTATCAAGAATTCATAATGGCCATCATGTGTGCGAAATGCAGTTTTTGGAATGTCATTGTCACATACCCAAATTTGATGGTAACCGGATCGGAGGTCCAACTTCGTGAAGACTCGAGCTCCTTTCAATTCATCAAGAAGTTCATCCACCACCGGTATTGGGTATTTGTCCTTGACGGTGATGCCATTTAAAGCTCGGTAGTCGATGCACATCCGCCAAGTTTCGTCCTTCTTATGCATAAAGTAGCACCTGTGAGGAATAGGGTCGCAACTTGGCCGAATCACCCCTGCTTTCAAGCATCTCCTTTACGATCTTTTTCAATTTCATCTTTTCTCGAGGTGAGGATATCGGTGCGGCCGAAAGTGTTCACCGGGTGGCTTGCCCTAAGGATTGAAATTGATGGTCATGTTGCCGAAAGGAGGAAGACCGCTGTTCAGCAAATATGTCGGCAAATTCAAGAAGCAATTGGGCAAGATTTTGATCTTCAATTTCTATTTTCTTCCCCTCTTGTTCTTCTTTGGAGGTGCATCAAAAAAGCCACCATTTACCTTGTGTAAAACTTTCTCCATTCGTTGAGTCGAAAAAGCAGGTAACGTTGCTTCCACGCTTCCGCGTGGGATGATATGTTTGCCCTTACAAGAGAATTTCATAATTAATTTAGAAAAGTTTCAAGAGACATCACCTAGTGTAGTCAACCATTCTATACCAAGCAATCGCCTCATAGTCATCGATTGGTAGGAGGAAGAAATCGGTGATAATTTCTTAGTCTTGCGGTAATAGTTTCACTGCGGGCATCTTTGGTCGCACTTTAAGATTCTCGCATGTCGGCAACCTTTACTTCGAACTTGTTGCAACCTTTAATATGCAAAGTGCCATCCGAAAAGAACCCTTACTATTCAGAAGTTATTAGTACTACCCGTGTCGATAAGAACAATGATCGGTTTGTTGTTTAAGAAGGCCTCCAACTTTCATCGTTTATGGTTTGAGTAGCCTAGGCTAGTGCGTGTACCGTAATGTCGATTATTGTCGCTCTTCTTTCATATCTTCTTCTTCATGTTCAAGACTCTCTTCTAGATGTTCAATGACCTCTTCTTCTTTTGGTTCAATCATAAGAAGTCTACCTTTTTTTACAAATGATGCTCATGGCTCCATGGCTCGTCATGAATGCCAACATAACCCCTTCCAGCAGACGCTCCCCGTTCTTCTCTTGTTAACCTTTTCGGTGCGGGGACTCGGTTGATAGTAGGGGGTTGAGGGTTTAGTATTGTAGGTCGTGGAGTGATCCTAGTCCTCCCAAGCTTCATGGTTCAATCGCTCCTCTTGAAGTCGTCGGCGAAAAGAGATGGCTGCCATAAGCGTGTAAGGTTGTCGCTTTAACTTCTCCCCCGATCTCCCACTTTAAGCCCTCAATAAAGGTCCCCAATAACTCTTTTTCAAACCAATCACGAGTTTGATTAGATAGCCTTTCAAACCAGGTGCGGTACTCTTGAATGGTGGAGGTTTGTCGGATCTTTGCTAGTTGTCCGTCAATGTTCTCGTAATAAGTTGGTCCCAAGCGGATCAAGTAGTCCTTCTTTGAATTGTCGCCATGAAAGGACTCCATAAGTGTGTTCAAACCAAATAAACCATTGTATGGCATCCCCTTCAAGATGTATAGCTGCAATTTCCACCATGGATGCATCCATGAGTTTTATGGTATCGAAAATATCGCTCATGCCTTGATCCAACCAATTGGGTCTCCTTCTTCCCATCTAAGGAAGTCCACTCTCATGCGCGAATAGTTAGGGTCGGTCATAGAGCCTCCCCTCTCTTGGAAGGCATCTCTTTGGGCATGATGTGATTGGTTAGAGCTCTCTCCTTGATGTGATTTCTTCGGGCTTGGTGGTCGGCCCAAATTGAATTCGGTAAGGAGAGTCCGAATCTTATCCTCCATTCGTGCCTCAAAGGCTTCAAATTTAGCATTGATTGCCTCCTCAGATGCCATAGTATATGACTCCAAATCTGTGATGTTAAGATCTCTCTTTTGTTGACGGGTTAAAGGCATGTATAGGTTTGATAGAAATCAGTGAAAGTTTGCTGCAGAATTGTGTTGTCTTGTAAGAGCAGAATTATCGTCGAAGAAACAGCGGTTTCTCGACGAAATCTCCACAAAAAATTTGAAAGATTTGAGGAGGGAATTGACAGCAATATCTCAGTTTATACGACAGCAAGAATGTCCAATTTAATCAAGAAAATTTCGACAGTAACGGAAAGAAAATTGGTGTAAGTTGCGATAACAGAATTCTCGTCGAAAAATTTCAGCAACTTACGATGAAAATTTGCAGCAATATAGGAACGAAATTTTTTTTTTTTTTTGGATTTTCGAATAGGGATAACTAAATTGCAGCAGTAGTAAGGTAGGAAACCAGAACCTGTTGCAATTCACAAGGAGATCAAAGGATGATCTGTGGTGGTGGAGATGATGACGGTGGAATTTGGCGACGATCTTTTAAGCAATTGTGGGAATTGCTTTGGGCAGTTGTGGAGGGTTGATGGATGACTGTGGAAGGGCAGCGAGATGCCAAGAACGCTGCTCTGATACCAAGTGTTAGAACCCTTGCAGATTCTAAACTTGGGATTGATCTCTTTAGGGGATCGGCCTCCTTGGAACTCTATAGGGGTTCCTCCCTCTAAGTTGCTGCTCAAAGGCTGCAGAAAAGATTCATCTATTGCTTATGAAAAGAGGTGGAATACATGACTATTTATAGGGCTTCTAAACCCTAACTCCTAATAGGACTCCTACTTAAGACTCCTACTTCTAACCAACTCCTAATATGACTCATACTCAAGACTCCTATTCCTTTACAACTCCTTATTTTTCTCTAAGAAACAACCTCCTACATGAATGTCCCTCTCAATTAGGACTCTCCTAGCTAGAGTCCTAACAGAATGTCCCTCTCAATTAGGACTCTCCTAGCTAGAGTCCTAACAGCTACCTATCAATGAATTCTAAAATTAGTTGAAATTTAAGATCCTATTTCAATCCTTACTCCAATAGACCTATGTATGGGCTGGGACACTTACCCGACCCGACAACCTGGCCTCCAAATAGGAGAGCTCTTGGGCAAAGTTTTGACTTGCTCAGGCCCAAGATGGGCAAAAAAGTTGGGCCCAATTAAAACTAAAGTCAGGCCTGGGTAGAAAATTCTGCATCTAGACCCTACCAGAATAAAATCATTATTATTATAAATTTAGGTTCACAATGTAACAAAATGAAGAAAAACACAACAAGGCTAGTAATGGTGTTTAGTTTATTGCGAGGTCTTGTCTCTTATCGTACTTCAATATTTTGAGTGCTTAAGCTAATATTTTTTGTCCTTAGTAATTAGTTATGGGCAGGGATTGCATACATTGGTCCAAGCCTGGAAAAAAACAAAAACTTAGTAGGCACAAGATAAACCAGGTTTGAGCCAACCCAAGGATAAGTGAACTTCCTCCAATGCACCTCCTATATTACATAAAATCGCTGCCTACTCTCTCAGCATTCCTGCAACTATTGTTCTCCCTCCAACAACCCACCTTGGCCACCATCTGTTCCTTCATCCTTCAGTGAAATAGCAATCGCAAATAAAGGCAACCAAACAAAATGAAGGTAAGTTGCACTTACAAATGCAGGAAACCAAACAATTGAGCTTTTTTTTTATGCAGCACTTACAATTACATTGAGATTATGTTAGCAGGTACTTCTACTTTTAATAATCAAATAGTCCCATGGTACTTAATAGTTTAGACTTACATGTCTCTATCCAGTTATGCCCAAAGTAAGCCCCATGCTGGATTTAAAATAAACTCCATAACATACAATCTTATTTAATCAGCAATATTAAGACACAATGTTCATGTCTATCTGCTCAAGTTATTTCAAGAACATAGAAAAAAGTTCAACAAATTTTCTATGGAAACCTATACTCACCCCAACCAAAGCCTTACTGCTGATAAGATCCACTGCTGGCAAAATACCTCTGCAACAGAAAACATGAGAAGGACATGCATAAGCAGAAAAGAAAATGGAAGTTGTTCAATAATTTTGTATAAGTTGGCAAGGAAGCAAATCCTTCCTCAAGGTGATACAGTAAAAACTTTCATTTTTCAGCATCCAATGAAACAATAACAAGTTTATCTATTTTCATCCTTTTGTCTACAAGAGTCTGATAAAAAAGTTCTTTATAGATTAGGCCAGACCACAACTTTTGTAGTACCAGAATAGCAACAAATTACATAAGTCCATCTGGAGAATACTAGGTTGCCCAGAGAGCAAACAAGAATTGATTTTACACAAACTAAGTGAATCACGATATCATGTCCAAAGTTGTAAGTAGTAATAATTAATGTTACAGCTAAGTTGTAAGATGTCACCAGTGTCCTACTAAGAGCTAAGTCATGTTCCAAAACTCTGCAAACAAGCTCTAAAATGGTCTCCTACAATTCCACCACTATTGTCAACTTCATTTTAGCTCAAAAATCCTCTATTACTGGAACCATTGGTGAAGACTAAGATGCCCACATTTGTTAAAGTCCAACATAATATAGAAGGCAATACATTTTTGCTCAAACTGCCATGTTAAGACTATCGACAAAAAATTTCACAAAATATCAGAGAGTCTCCTTAATGCTCTCCTATAATCCGAGCAATCTTCAAACAAATTTGTTAGACTTACAAGATAACAATCTTATAGGATATTAGAAACTAAACTTGAATGTGGTTAGTTGGGAAACACACAATAACTAGATGCAACAAGCAATGAAATAGATACTTTTATAATAATGAGTAATTTCTAAGGGTAATTGAACTGGAAATAAAAATGATGAAGCTATCTAAATGAAAAATCTATTTCCTTGCAAAAGAATCCATTGTATTTGGAGTAATGGAAGAAAATCAAAATTACATTTTCTTTTCCTTTCATTGTGCTTAAGCATAGAAAAGCCTGAAAATACTTTATAGTTGTGACATTGATCAGCATAATCAAAAGCTATGCTTTTTCAATAAATGTAAAAAAGGTTGTGCAATTTTTAGTTTTCTGTCAATGGAAAACGTTCTGCCAACAAATTTTCCATGAAATCAGTGGGAAATCTGACACAGAGAAAGGAAGAGTGGAAGGAATTGAAAGCCACCAAGTCTCATAGAGTTTAAAAGCAAGGAAGCTCGAAGGTAAATATAGCATATACCCCTAAAATTTCAAGATAAAAGTATCTCAATTGGGTTTGTTCCAACAAATTCACAGTTTTAAAAAGTCAACATAGTCCAAGGATAGTAATTCTGTGGCATCAGAATGGGAGGATACTAATACCTTTCTGCACATTCTATACCATGGGCAGAGAAATGCTACCAAATATTCAGCTGGCCATGTTTCTGCAATGATTTGGCACATCTAGGGCACTTACTGACTCATGCTGGCCATACGGTTAAGTTTGCCTCCTAGTATTATTCACTTAGCACACCACTTGCACAATGGACTTATGCACTAAATAGACTTTCCTTCCATTTCATATCAAATTAAAATTGTGATGTGATTATTTATCACATCAACTTGTGTCTTCTCCAGAATGTTTAGCAATAACAGCAAAAATTCCTCATTGTTTCATGTACAATACCCAATGAAGAAAAGCTTAATAGATTTTAAATTAAAATTCAACTATTTGAATATCTAGAAATCAACATAACTTGACTATATTTTCTTCTAGCTGACACACATTACTAAAAACAATAGCTGATGGATTTTTAGGAAAATACATTTTGATGTCAAGCTGCCAAAAATCATGAGCATGAATGCATGATCTCTAAAACAAAATTTGAAAGTTAACCTTCCAATGCACAAAAGGTAAAAGGCCAGTCTCAATTATTTTCTCAGTGAACAAATCAAATTTGCATTCACCAAATTTGGAGGATGTATCAAAATGGGTTAGCTGTAGCCTCTGTATATATGAATTTATTACTTTCACCATTCACCATATATTACTCATAAAAAGAGAAACTTACGTCAAAGATTTTCCCTTGAAAAAAATTGGAGGAGCCACAGCAGAATATATGACAAAAGCAATGTGAAGCTGCACAGACATAAGAGAGTCAATTGGAGAACATTTTACTTTCCATAAAGCATTACCATGAAAAAAGATATCTGAGACAACATCTTAAACCACCAAGAACATACCAAGTAAAATAGGAAAAACCATCCAAAATTCAAAGCGCTTTCAGTCCTATAAAACATGTTGCAATGTCATGTGAACATATGACATCATAAGCTTAAAGCATAAGTTTGTATCCATCATAGTCTTGAAGTCTACAAACTTTAGTAAAGGTTGAGATATGAAACTGTACCTCATGGCACGATAAAGAGGCCGATACCACAACACATATGCACCTGGGACACCAGAGATGAAGTAGATGATTGCAAGCAACCAGATCTTGACACCTAGAAATAAGAAGCAAATAAAATTAATTTCCATTGTGGCATTATAGTATCCACTCACAAAAAAGATCCTCTAAGTACCTTCCCCTTTAATCCATGCTGTTGTAACTGCTATAATATTCCAAAACAGGCATGCAGTCAAACCTGTCAAACACCCAAATTGAGAAATAATTTCATATTTTGTTTTCACATAAAAATTTTACACCCAAAGTTCAATAACTATCTACTAGAATTATTCCTACCATGTAAATCTTATCAATTATACATTTTGTCTCCTAAAGCAACTTAGCTAAGCGATCATATGAGAATGTTCCAAAAGCCTATATATACCATGGTAAATATTTTTGGTTTAGTCCACTAAAGTCCAATATTACTCCTGAATATGAGGGCACAAAACAATAAGAAACTGCTTCTTAGATAACAAATCAACTACATGCAGCACATACATTTCACATTCATAAGATATCTTTGTCAACAGATGTTAATGCCCAAACTAAAATGACAGTGAGAAAGTTACTATCATAAGATGAAAAATATGTCACATATCAAAATGGTTAACTGATTGTCCTCATAATTTGGTTAGAATGTGAACAAAAAATGCAAAAGTTCAAGTGTTCTGAGCAAGAAAAGCAACAAGGCCTTAGAACCATAAAAACAAGGGCGGAACTTTGATTAATGATAAGAGCCTAAACATACCTAACAATGAAGCAAATGCAAGATACTGCAATCTCTGCAGGTGAATGGGTATCTCATTTGCAATATCATGATGGATAATAGGAAAAAAACGTGGCCAGTTTTTCTCATCTATAACAACACCAGCTGCAAAGAAGCAAAAAATAAGGAAGGGCAACCAATTTAAGAAAAGATAAATTTAACTTGTATTCATCTTAAAACAGTAAGGCTCTTGCCTAACATTAAAAGAAAAAAAAGAGAACTAGTCAATTTATTCTATGAAAATATAGACTAGTCACCTTGTGCTGCAGCCTCTTCTTTACGTTTTAGTTCCTGTTTTACCAGCAAAATAAATAAATAAAAACAAAGAAAAAGCACACATGCACAATTAAAGACAACCATTCCATTTGACAGAAGTAAATGCAAAAAATTCTTTTTTTCATGATCTGTAGAAACATAATATGATTTTAGGGCTTTTTGCATACATAAGCCATCAAATTAGTATAAAAACAAACCAGTGAGAAACAAGTAATCATAGTTTCAGAAATATAATGTAGTTTGATCAAAATACAGCATTTTTGTATACAATATGTGGGTATTAATATAATGATGATTTAAGAAGTGCTCAAAATTTTATGTTCTATTTAAAATTTTCAAAGTTTGAGCCGTTGTCATGATATTTGGGACTTCTTCCGAAGCTTGTGCATGCCAAGGCATCCTATGGCTATAGGATAACAAATTTATTTTATATTAGTTCTTTAGATAATATTTGGCTGTTGAAAACAATTACATGCATTTGCATGTTGCTTGCCTTAACTACAAGATCATGCATTTGAGTGTCACTTGCCTTACTATGCTTGAGTGTTAAGAGAGGTTGTGAATATCTATGAAGTAATTATATTGCTAGTTCATTAGTTATTTTTATTCTTTTTCTGATTTTAAATGATACTTACAATTTTCAAAAAAGAACCCACATATGCAACTACATACACACTTGCATTGTGCAAACACACTATGTCACAACCTAATCGCCTGCATGCCAATTCCACTTTTATAACCTTGCACACAATAGATCTTATACACATGACGAGCTTATAAACTGAGTAATGTTAGCTTTTGCAAAGCATATAAATAAGATACTCTTTTTTAATAGATCAGGCTAGTTAACAATTTCATTGCATAAAGGTATATCATATACCACATTACCTAGCACGTATTGTCCAACACACTTGAGTATCAAGATGTTTGTTTGACAATTGTCTCACAAATTAATTATATAACAATACAATGGTAAGCATAGCATAACATTTATGGACAAGAATATTCCACATATTCTTTTATTTAGTTTCAAACTATCTAAATCTTTATTGCAAGAGAAGCAAAACTGAAGTTCCAAGAATAAGGGCAGGACTTGCATTTGTGACCATTAAACTCAAGGACATACAGGACATACCTTTTCCCTCTTATTCAGTTCTGCCTCCCTGGCTTGTAGTTCTCTTTCCTTTTTCTTGAGATCCTACATTATAAACACAGATAAAATAAGCAACTAAGAAATATCAATACACCACAGTACTTGCAATGCAATCTATGTTAATCAGATAATTGATTTAAGAATGATGTGATCACTATTACAAGTTTTGCAAAAAGTTCATAAAAAAAAATGGTTCATTAGTTGACTCACTATTCAAGGAAGTGCTCATAGGTTCTTGATCCCATCTAAAATGCAAAGACATTGAAAGGTTTTCTTGTTTAAGAAGTACATGTATCCTCACAAAATGGAACTAAAATGTATCTAGAGACTGGTCTTGTGAAAATGTCATTATAACTTCTGCCTATACTCATCATATCAAAGAATATCATAATGGCACAACAGCCATTGCAGAAATCAGCAGGGTTCCAGTGGGAGCAGGAAAAGCTAGCATTTGAATAAGAAGGGTTCAAGAAATGTATCTTGTCCATTCAAATTATTTGATAGACCTAGGATTCTGGGGACGTGATGTTTCATCAATTATTAGTTCTTCAGTTCCCTAAAACTCAGGTCCCTAAAAAGAAGTATTCTAGTGCCCTGATTATTTCTACGATATCTTCATCCTCTTCACCATTTATCAGGATAACTGGAGCTAAATCTCTATTCACTTCACAACCCTCAGGACTATATTTAAAATAATAATGCCAGGAATAAAGGAGCTACATCCTCAATCACCAATTGGAGACAATTTATGTACATCAGGTATTAGTAAAAGGTTTCAACTGTCCCTGAATTATTGAAACCTCTTTGTTTTTTGACAAATTATTGAAGAATCTCTCTAATTGAGACTTGAAGGCTCTCTTTCTTCTTTCTCGTGGATTAATATGCTCTGTGCCACTAAGGCTAGCTTCTCAATACTACATCTTTTGCAATGACGAAAGACTGCATGACAAAATATTATAAATCATTTTAGAATATGGTGCATTGTGGTAAATAGATTTCAGTTCTGAAACAGATATAATAACGGGTCTGCTGGTGCAAGATCCAAATCAATAAAGAATAGTATGATTTCCATAGCAACAGAAAGTAGAGGGAAAGGAAGGTAGAATAGCAGTGAGATGGAGACAAAATATGGAACATCATAAGCAAAATAAAGATACAAGTGCAACAGAAAAAAATTATAGAAATAAGGATATGAATCATGGAATTTTGTGTCAAAGCCTTCTGAATAGGTCAAACATCTCATGATCCTTAATTCAGGTCAGATTGGGACCTTATGACCACCCTAAAAGGGATGCAAATCAGTATTACAATATCTTTGTTATCCCAAATCAGATAACCTTCTAAGATATTTAGAATCATGTTAATAGTTCCTTTATTTTCTAGGGAATAAAGGTCTGTCATACAGGAAAATCATGATTCCACCGCCATTACTTTCTCCTAATAAACTCTAGTGACAGCCCTTAAATTTATAAAATCACAGTAAAAGCTTCAAAAAAATTGAAAACAAGATCTTAAGACTAATATATTCAAAGCAAGACCTACATTCGACACAAGCTGCACCTTAACTTGACCTTGATTGCAAAATTGTAAGTTCATGATGTACACATACCGCTGAACCTAGTGAGCCTCCACCATAATTTGATCCAGCTGCTTTTCCACGTACCCCAGAATCCTGCCATAGACGTTATTAAATGATACCGAAAGGATATATGGTAAAATAAAACAAATAAAAAGTTGACACATTAATATCAAAGAAACAATGAGGTTATTGGGTTAGATATCAATTTGAAAGAAGAGCGATATACATTAAAGCAATAGTTTAAATAGGAGTCCAGGTGCTCGCTTAGGTGCTTCAATGAAGTGCCACCTAGGCACTCGCCTAAACCCAGGCATCGGGCGTCTCGGGTGAGCGCCCGATTGCAACAAAGCAACTGAACTAGAGTCTGAATCGATTGAATAGTAGCTTAGTTGGTTCGATTGAACCAACTAAGCTACATAATGTTACTAAACTTGCACAAAAAACACACCCCCCCTCCCCGTGCGACCCGAAGCCATAAACCCTAGCACAGTCGTTTCTGATGCTTCCTTTGCCACTGCCTCCGCTGCCAATTGGACCAACCCTTCCTCTATCGCTGACGGACGAGTCCGAAGGTCTAGCTTTCGTGCGTAGTTCCCTCCACCATCACGGCTTCCATGTGCAGCTCCTTCCACCGTCAAGGGAGAGGACCACAATTTCCTTTGCCACCGATTGACACATTTGAAGCTTCTTCCGCCCACAACGTCATCGTCCGCAGCTTCTGCCGCCATTGTTGTCAGTGTTTGAAGCTTTCTCCATCGGTACTACTACTGTCCGCAGCTTCCTCCGCCGCCAATGCTGTCGTCCGAAGCTTCTTTCACGGCTGTTGTCATCTGAAGCTTCCTCTACTGCTGGTTCTACCATCCTATCACGCACTTAGCTAATTTTGCCTAAGTCATGCGGCACCCTTACGTATCCGTTTGCAAAGGTCAGCCTCCTCGAAACCTCCTATTGTCCCTTAGGATCTACAAAAGAGAAAACGGATTAAAGAAAGTTTCTCACTCAGGATCCACAAGCAATCATTTCAGCAAAAACTTTATAGCCAATGCAAATTACAAACAGACTTCACAAATTCTGAACGATCACACAACAAAGGATCTAAAATAGTCCACTATAGATCAAAATCCCCACAAGTGCCCACATGACACAACCTTTGTTTGCAAGCCTAAGACGACCACTAAAACAAAATAAAATGGGGTTGCTAAGCCTACTATCAGCCCTTTACATATTGTGCAAAGCATAAACAAAATCGAAAAACACGGACATATATGAGAATTACATTAAACACCCAAATTATAGTTTTGTCCGTGACATTCTCCCCCACTTATTCCTTCGACGTCCTCATCGAAGTCTTTACAGATGTTGCATTTCCTAGCCTTTACTGAGTCTTTAATCTTCTGCTCCAGTTGTAATGCGTCACTTGGCGCCCAACTGCACTCCGCTGTTATTGTTAAGTAGTTGAACTTTGATCCATCATGCTGCTTCAACGCGCCAAAGACTCTGACTTTAGTGTGGGGTCGGCTAAGTTGTGTTGATCCCTGCTGTTTTTTGCGGATCCCTTAGATGAAGGAAAAGATCCTCCTTAGTATGTGCTAGTCTCTCAAATGCCTCATGCCGCTAGAACTAGGTGGATGCATGTTGGAGCTTTAACGAAAATCGCCTCACAAACTTTAAAGTTTTTAGGTCCTTCCTCCATAAAATTTGCTCATCGTTTCTTCTTCCACTTAGACATCACTTCCAAGTAGGTTCGCATCACTTCCACTTTCGATTGACATTCTGTTGGGAAATAAAGCAGATAATCTACTCTCAGTAGCACTGATCACCATTGGTGAGGATTTGACAACTAGTGTCTTCCATTCGGTTTCTTCGAAAGGTTTATGAACCTATGTAGAGCTCCTTTGCTGGATAGATAAGAGAATTAGGGTACTCGGTTTCACCCATTCTATTAAGAGTTAAGAAGGAAAATGTTACCTTGATTTCGCCCACCTCCTTGAGGGTTGTACTCCATGCATCGAGCTGGTTACTAGCCTTCACCCGCTCATTGCTCATACTTCTAAAGCACTTGAAGTGTTTACACTCCTTACGTTGAGTTAGCAGTTATGATTCACCTTCTCAATGCCATTGAACTTCTGAAATGCAAGAAGTTTTCACCTCAACTTGGAGCAAGTTTTTAATAGTTTTGGTCGCCTCTGGGATTATGCTATCTTCTCCATCATCTTTGCTGCCTACTCCTCTGAGTTGTAAAGGTACAGCACCGCGTACTGTCTACTTCATTCCTTAGTCGAGCACTCTTGCATCGACCTGAAGTCGTTCACTTTCGATTATCTTGATGAGAAGCTTGTTGACACCGATCTTACAAAGTTCCCTGACATCTGCCCTTCAGCCTTATCTCGGTACTTGGAGTTTGCCTTTGCATTCTCCACTACCTCGGCCCCTTTCACGACCAAGTACTCTCCCTCCAAGAGAGCAAGGGATCGATGACTTCATAGAAGTCCCGCCTCTAAGGTACCATGGCGCTGCCATGCCCATGGCCCTACTATTCGTCGCCTCGTATCTGCGTCCCTTTCTTTCCGATCAGTAGATTTGCCTTTGTGGCACTGTGGCACACATTCAAGTCCACCTTCATTCTAACCAACGCTTGGTTTTGGGTAGCTAGGTCCCTTTGGACTCGTCATTGCTTCCTCGCTCCTTTCGACCCTCTGCTTCAACACGTCTGTGTTCTCCGAACAATTTCCCTTGGTCGATGGAAAAACAGACTACAACTCTTATGCATGGCCACCGCCATCATGTTGCAGGGTTCGTATCGATTTTGTTCTCCTTAGCTTTATTGGTAGCAACATTTGCTTGCTCGGCCTAATCCTCTGACTTATCGGGTCCCTTAGGCGAATATGAGCTCTGAAGCAGTCCAACTCTCTAATCGCTTCGATCATACCTCTGTATGATCAAGTCCCCCCCTATTAGACTCGCTCATACCTGCATTCGAAATTCTCCTTCGGTGGTACACAACCCCTATATACTGATGACCAAGGCTTTTATCCAATGCAAGATTCGATGCACGCACGGAAGACCCACCTCTGCAATACCATGACATTCACTCCTTGAATTCATAGTCTTTCTTGTCATCGTGTTGTTCACCGAAATGGTATTCGCAATAGCTCCCGATCATACCTCTGTATGATCTAGTCTCTTGCGGGACTACTTACGTGTGTATTGCATTGCCACAAACTGTTCCACTGTAATCCATTGCACCATGTCGCCTCCTGGTGATATCTCCATTCTATTCTGATCATTGTGGGATGAACTCGGATTGTGATCCCTCTATGTATGGTCTTTACCAACACATTACAGGGCCTCTTCCACCTTTGATTGTGTTCGCTCTTTTGGCAATCGACCTTCGTCCACTCGCTCTCAGGTCACACCCAGACGAAATACAATTCTAAGACAGTCCATCACCTAGTAGCTCCCGAAGTCGACCGACTTCGCTAAAATTGGTGCACCATTGTCTGGATCCTGGGCCTTTGCCCCCACCAGCACAATCTCCACTACGCATTGCTTCCTTCATAGCAACTTGAATGGCAGTACTATGGAGTATTACTCAAGAGTACCCGCCTTCACATCCTCTTGCCTTGTGCCAAGGCCTTCTGAACCCAACTTTGCCTCCGTAAATTGAGTAACCTTGGTTCCTCCGTCAAAAGCTTCTTCAAGATACGATGCATGTATCTCGAAGCTCCCTTCGTCTTTGGCACCATGTAAGATTAGTCTGCTCCATCAGAATGAGAGACTTATGGAACGATATGATCCTGCTCTTACCTCTGCAAGAGTTCATGTCCTTGACCTGTCTAAGGAAAGCTCCGTGCCTCCACTCCATGTTCCAACTTCTATGCCAACTTCCTTCATGCAGCTTAGGTCCTTCACCAAGTTATACCCAAGTTGCTCCGCTCCTCGATTTGCATTAAGTTGATGGGGGCTCTCAAGCCCACCATTCCACGGGTCAGCCCTCCATTGAGTCCAATCTCCATATCGACTCCAAGTATGCCTTCATTTTATGTTGCCTCGAGTCGCTCCCCCACTTGATATCACAATGCATTCACCAATGCATTACCTCATGCGAGATCATGTGATACTCTTCGCCACTCGCTCGATCCGTTGAGCTTTGTGGGGTTGTTGTCTTAAAGTATTCCTCCTCAACATATGGGGTCCGTTGCACATGAATCTCCTTCCGGAGAACTGGGACTTATCCCTCTAAGGTCTTTGTCTTATTGGAGCAACTTCTCTCTTTACATCCTTCCCTTTGAAAGTTTCGGAGGCCACCATCCCCTTAGACTACTCCGCCTTACTGAACAAACTGTGCATTGTTCTGCCTCTGCAAATGCACTTGCTAGATTAGGACTCCTCGCTAATACAGCTCCTACTGCACCCCTCAAGACCTAGGCAACATGTTGAACTCGCTGCACACTTCAGCTTTATACGGACGTATCATTCTCATGCCGAAGAGAAAGTTTCAATGCTCCATGGCACCGAGTTTCGGTCGCCTTGGTGTCACGGACTTAGTTGGAATTGCCTAAGCCATAAGGCACTCTTGCGGCAAAGACGGGAACTTAACTTAAGTTGCCTAAGTCGCAAAGCACCCTTGCGCCAACTTCTCAAACTTAGTTGGGATTGTCGAAGTCATGACGCGCCCTTGCGATATGCGTCCGCAAAGGTGTAATCAATTTGTAATCTCACTCAGGTCCCGAAGGACCTGTAAAAGAGAAAGTTGATTAGTTCGAATAACGAGTTGCGGAAAAGTCCCGACGTCTCACGGAAAGGGAAGCTTTACAAGCAATTCAACGAGCACCTTATATGCATAAGAGAAAAGAGGAGGAAAACAAGGATTTTAGAAGGTAGAACGAATAGTTGCAAGTCCATAAACAACTGCTCACCAGGTGTCGGGCGCGAAAGCAAGTTCCCCTTAAGTTAACGTGCGAACTTGTGAAGATTTTTCAACGCTCGATAATATACCGAAGCCCTATCCAGCCCTATGCCACCTAGGGGGTTCCAAGGTGCTGAGATGGCAAACGTTTTGCGTGCAGCTGCGGCTTGCAGAAAACAAGCTGTGGCACATAAAAATGGAGCCATTTTGGGGTAGTTCGGCCCGACACAGCGAGCGGTCGCACTACAGCACTGCAACCTATTAGAACATGCATTTTTACAAACAAAAACACACAAAACCAAGGCAAAACAGGCTGCCATGTCTTTGTACAAGCATGCAAAAGCGACGAACAGTTCATTGAACGAAGTTGTTGCAGGTGCACGACGATCGTTCATGACATTCTCCCACACTTAAACTATCGACGCCCTCGTCGACGCTTGTTGGTAGTTGTTGATGACTACTTCTTCATGTCGTAGGGCATCTTCGAGCTCTCAACTGGCTTCGGTTCAAGGAAGCTTTCGCCACTTCACCAAGTACTCGATCTGCTCAGCTCCATTGGGTAGCTTTATCTTGCAATCCGCTAAAATGGTTTCAACTCGCTTTTCGTATGAGGCTCTGGTGGGAGATAACCGAGTTGGAACACTTCGGGAAGCATCTTGTGGATCTGAGTGGTAGGCTTTCAAGTTGCTGGCATGAAAAACATTGTGAATTTTGAGCCACGCCGGCAGTTGCAACTTGTAGGAAATATTGCCCACCCTATTGATAATTAGAAATGGCTCTTTATACTTGTACACCAATCCTTTATGTACTTTGTTCCTAAAGAATTAGAGTGATGCTGGTTGGAGCTTTACCAACACCAAATCGCCGACTTTGAACTCCTGCTGTCGCCTTCCTATGTTTGCCCGCTTCTTCATCTTTTTGGTCACCTTCTCCAAGTAAGCCCACGCAATATCTACATTTGGGTGTCATTCTTTTGCAAAGTGATATGCTGACGGACTACTCCCAGTATACCCAATAGCCAAGGTGTGAGGAGTTGACGGTTGTTGTCCTATAATGATCTCGAGGGGGTTCTTGTTAGACATAGAGCTCCATTGCAAGTTGTAGGAGAATTGAGCTATGTCCAACGGCTTCACCCAATCTCGTTGGTTGGCACTCATGTAGTGCCGAAGATATTGCTTAAGGAGCGTGTTTATCTTTTCAGTTTGGCCATCCGTCTAAGGGTGGAGGCTTGTGGAGAAGTATAACTTAGACCCCAACAATTTGAATAGCTCGGTCTAGAATCATCCCAGGAACCAAGTGTCTCGATCACTGATGATATTGTGCGGGACTCCCCAATACTTCACCACATACTTCATCATCAGCTTGGCCGCCTCCTCTACTAAACAGTATAGGGGTGCAGCAATGAAAGTTGCATACTTTGAAAATCAATCGACCACCACAAGTATCAATCCGAGTCCCCCTACTGTCGGCAAGCTTGATATGAAGTCGAAGGAAATGCTCTCCCACGACTTTTCTGGTACAGGCAACGCTCCGAAAGTAACACCGGCTTTCGTTGCTCCACCTTGTCTTGTTGGCAAGTGAGGCACGTTCGAACATATTCCTCCACATCAATCCCCATCTTCGGCTAGTAAAAGGCCCTCTCCACGAGAGCCAAGGTTTTATGAATACTCGGATATCCAGCCCAACGAGAATTGTGACACTCTCTTAAGAGTTCACGTCTCAAATTGTCCACTCAAGGAACATAAATCAAATTCCCTTTTACGTAAACGAGTACCTCATAGATCCAAAATCGTCGTGTCTTGCCTTCTTTGATGAGTTGCATCAGGGGATCACTGTACAGTCCATCCCTGATCCTGGAAAAGAAGTTGGAGTGCAACTAACTTGCTTGGCCTCTGCCCTCCAACTGTATGGCATTCACTCGCTCCACTTTCTAACTCAATACATCGGCCACGACATTTGCTTTTCCGGGCATGTACTCCATTGTCATATCAAACTCAGCCAGGAAGTCCTGCCATCATGCTTGCTTTGGGGAGAGTTTCTTTTGAGTTTGGAAATAGCTCAAAGCGATGTTGTCTATCCTCAGCATAAATCGCGATCCGAGAAGGTGGTGCCACCAAACTCGTAGATAATGGACCACCGTTGTCATCTCCTTCTCGTGCACTGGATACCGCCGCTCGGTCTCGTTGAGCTTGTGGCTCTCGTAGGCCACCGAGTGACCCTCCTGCATGAGTACTCCAATAGCGAAGTCTAAAGCATCTGTGTGGACTTCGAAGGACTCCCCGTAGTCCAACAATTTGAGCATCGATTCTTCCAACACGGTAGCCTTTAGATCTTGGAATGCAGCTTCATATTTGTCAGACCACCTCTAAGGCTGCTCCTTCTTCAGCAACTCCGTCAGTGAAGTTGCACGCTTCGAATACCCCACTATGAAGCGCCGATAGTAGTTGACGATACCGAGAAAAGATCTTAGCTCCGACACCTTATTTAGAGTTTGTCATTCCGCAACAGCTTGCACCTTTGATTTGTCCATCCGAATGGAGCCATCACCGATTCGATGCACCAAGAATAAGATCTCCATTTGAGCAAAGTAGCACTTCTCCCTTTTCACGAACAAAGTGTTCTCCCTGAGAACCTTGAAAATTGTCCGAAGGTGTTCGACATATTCTCCTCAAGCGTTTGGCTATAGATGACGATATCGTCCAAGTAGACGACCACAAACTTATCCAAATACTCCTTGAATAGTTGGATCAAAAGAGTGCAAAATGTGGTTGGAGCGTTGGTTAAGCCGAAAGGCATCACCAAGAACTCAAACACCCCGTACCAGGTCATGCAAGTAGTCTTCGCTTGATCGCCTTCAACAATGCGCACCTACCAGTACCCCGACTAAAGGTCGAGTTTGGAGAAGTACTTTGCCCAATTGGTCGAACAAGTCCGCAATGAGCGGGATGAGATACTTGTTCTTTACCGTCACTTTGTTGAGAGCTCGATAATCGATGCATAGTCGGAGGCTCCCATCTTGTTTCTTTTGGAAGAGAACTGGAGCTCTGAATTGTGCTTTAGGACTACGAATGAGACCACAGTTTAGTAGTCAACCTAATTGCTTTCTGAGCTCTGCCAACTCTGGAGGGGGCATGCGGTAGGGTGGTCTCGCTGGAGGCTTCACTCTTGGCTCCAACTCGATATGATGATCCACGCCTCTGCATGGCGGTAGAGTCTTCGGCAACTCGAGTGGCATAACATCTGTGAACTCCTTCAGGACGTTCGCCACCACAGCAGGTTCATGAATGGCCTTCTCGTCGAGTGGCTCTAGTTTCATAGCAGCCACGAATATTAATTTGCCTTTTTGTACCCCATTCTTCAGTTGTAATGTCGATATCTGTTGGGGTTCGCTGGTTCCTCTCTGAGAGATGGAAACCACATAGGGGTCATCACCTCCCATCATACATAGGGAGTTTAGGAACATCATTGGCACCAACTTTGTCGCGTGCATGAATTCCATTCCAAGAATCACTTTGAAGTCGTCCAGTGGCACCGCCATCATGTTTGTGCTCCCGCTCCATGTTCCAATCTTGATGGGAACTCTCTTTGCCAACCCGAAGATTCGCTTGGCCTCCGAGTTCACCGCCTTCATTCGACTTGGGTTCTTCTCCAAGATCAGCCCAAGTCGTTTTGCTTCTCGATCGGCAATAAAGTTGTGGGTAGCACTCGTGTCCACCATTGCACGGGTCGTTTGGCCATTGAGCTTAATGTCTACGTACATCAGCTCGCTACTTCTTGCTTTTTGTGGCCTTATCTTCATGTTCTCCCCCACTTGACCCCGTATAACGTTCAACAAATGCATTGCCCCCATCTGGGGTCTTTGCAACTCCTCATCGTCACTGTTGGATTCTGAACTACTCGAACTAAGAGCGACAGCCTTGCCCTTGTCCGATTTGGGGGGATGGATAGAAGCTGTTAAGCCATTGAGTGCTTGCTTCTGTGGGCACTCTCTCACCATGTTTGGCCTTCCACACAAGAAGCATCCGTCAGATTTTGGAGCCTTGCCTTTTGAGCTTGGCCATTTGTGGGAACTCTTCTTCCTTTGTTCGTCTCCGAGCTCCTTCCCTCGAGAATATTTTGGAGGGCGATTTCCTGAAGATTGTTTCCTTTTTCCTGACTCCTCGGAGGAAACAAAGTCGGTGAGCCTTTCTGCAGCAACAATTGCCCCGATCACATCGGTGACATTCCTTCGATGTAGTTTTTATTGAGCCCATAGTTTCAAACCATCGAGGAAGCTGAATAGCTTATCCTTCTCGGACATATCCTATATGTCCAGCATTAGCGTAGAAAATTGCTTCACGTAGTCTCGGATGGAAGTACTTTGGCGGAGTTGTCTCAACTTCCTCCTTGCAATGAACTCTGTGTTCTCAGGCAGAAATTGAGTTCTCAACTCTCGCTTTAAGTCCTCCCATGTGTCTACCCGACACCGACCTTGTTGGATCTCCTCCCAACGGGTTCGCAACCAAAGTTTTACATCCTCATTCAAATACATGGTTGCTATCGAAACTTTGGTTTCTTCAGTGCCCTTGTGAGCATAGTCACCCTGGAAGTGAGTTCTGCCAAGACTTCCGGCAAATGTTGCACGGAGTCTTTGGTGTCGTCCGATAATCGATCGACTAAGGCCTCAACCTTATCGATTCGGGATTCAGCTTCTTCTTGCGAGCTCTCTACCCCAAGAAGCCTTCGCTGGCTTTGGTAGAGTTTCGCCAAGCTCACTTCAAGAACATCCAAACGGGTTTCCGCCACTGTAAGTCTCTCCTTATGACTCTTCTTCCTGGTTAACGCTCCATATTGCACCTCCTTCGCTCGCGGAGAGTAGCTAATTTCTTGCTCATCATGTTCGCTGCCACGATCCTCCAAAACGGCTCTAACAACATGAGAGCGAGTTTGCACTTGCAGCCCACCTGCGGCTGCTTGGGACAAAGGTCCGGCTTACCCCCGCCCTGCTTGATTCGCTACGATGCTTTACCATGGCGAAATTACAAAGTTCCTTCGCTGCTTGCTCAAATTGCTTGCCCGCTCTGATACCACAATGTCACGAACTTAGCTGGAATTGCCTAAGTCGTAAGGCATCCTTGCAGCCAAGACGCGAACATAGCTTGAGTTATGTGAGTCACGACGCACCCTTGCGCCAACTTCCTGGACTTAGCTGGTATTGCCTAAGTCTTAAGGCATTATTGCACATATGCGTCCACAAAGGTTCAGCCTAGTTGCAACCTCGTATAGGTCCCGAAGGACCTGTAAAACAGAAAGTTGATTAGATTGAAAACAAGCGACAGACAAGTCCCGACGTCTCGCAAAGAGGGAAGATTTACAAGCAATTCAGCAAGCATTTTGTGTGCATAGGAGAAAAAAGAGGAAGGAGGAAAAAAAGGACTTTATATGGTAGAACGAATAGTTGCAAATCCACAAACAACTGCTCACCGGGTGTTGGGAACGAAAGCAAGTTCCCGTCAAGTCAACGTGTGAACTTGTGAAGATTTTTCAGTGCTCGACAATATACCGAAGCCCCATCCAGCCCTGTGCCACCAGGGGGGTTCTAGGGTACTGAGATGGTTGACGGTTTGAGCGCTGCTGCGGGCTATAGAAAACAGCCCGCGACACGCGAAACGGAGCCATTTTGGAGCTTTTTGGCCCGACGCGGTGAGCAGTCGCACTACAGCGCTGCAACCTGTTCGAACATATATTTTTACAAATAAAACACATAAAACCAAGGCAAAACAGGTTGCCATGTCTCTGTTCAAGCATGTAAAAGCGACAAACGGTTCGTTGAACGAAGTTGTTGCGAGTGCGCAATGACCGTTCGTGACAGTTCGTGACATTGGGTTGGCCACGAACATTCCATCGTTCGTATGCAAGCCCTTACATGAGTACCGAATTCTTCGAGTTAGAAATTCCTCTCATCTCTGTGAGTTTTGCATAACTTTTTCGATCGTTGAGCAACTCATTCTACTTTGCATAGTCTGATCCTTTACTAAGCGTCTCACTTGCCTTCAGCACTATCAAGTATGGTTGCCAACGTCGAGTCGTAACTCAAACTCAGTTATCCCAACCTTTGTGCACTACATATTCTCCCCAGCTTGCTTGTCTTCATAGTGCCTCTTGCACAAAGGGTTATCCATTCCTCTAAATGTCATTCTCAGATGTCGGCTCCTCTGAGTGACTCATTTTCCCTATATCTCCATGCCCGTTTTCCCTAAATGGTCGTGCATGCTGGCTGCCCTCAATGCAACCCTACTAGGTCCCCTACGTTTGCATACCAAGTGTTTTTATGTGTGCTTGTCCCGCTCTGATACCATATGTCACGCACCTAGCTAGTTTTTCCTAAGTCGTGTGGGACTCTTGCATGTCCGTCCGTAAAGGTCAACCTCCCCGAAACCTCCTATTATCTCCGAAACCTCCTATTATCTCTTGGGACCTACAAAAAATAAAACGGGTTAGAGAAAGCATCTCACTTGGGATCCACAAGTAATCATTTCAGCAAACACTTCATAGTCAATACAAATTACAAACAGACTTCACAAGCTCTGAACGGTCGTATAACAAAAGGTCCAAAATGGTCCACTACAGAGCAAAATCCCCATAAGTGCCCACATGATACAACATTTAATTACAAGCCTAAAACAATCAACAAAACCAAAGAAAATAGGACTGCTAAGCCTACTATCAGCCCTTTACATACTATGCAAAGCATGAACAAAACCGAAAGACATGGACATACATGAGCATTACATCAAACACTCCGGTTACAGTTTTGTCTGTGACAATCTGCAACTTCCTCCACCACCGTCACTATCATCTGAAAGTTCCTCTATTATCGTCGTCCTCTCCTTCCCCACTTTCTACCATCGGTGATTCTTTACACCGCTCTAACTATTGTTAATAGTAAATTGTTAACTACTAGTATTATATAATAGTCCCTATTTAAATTTTAACAATACTAATCATATTTATCAACTGTATTATATATTTTTTATATTTTAATATTTCAGAACGTCTCGCTTTACCTGGGCGAGCACCTAACGCCTCGGGTATTTTAGGACCTTCATGCCTTTTGACATCTAGCGCTTTTTAAATCACTACATCAAAGTAAAAGACAAACAGTCTACATCAAATTGAAAGGCAATAGAGAGTCCTAACGTGACTACAACTTATAATGGAGAATGAGAACTTGGGGATTATTTTACCATCTCTAAACAAGAAGAAATAAATTCATATAGCAATATCGTAGCAGTACTACATTGCTTGTAATTATAATTGGTGGGCTTCTCCACCTCAAATTGGACTTATAAAAGGCAACACTCTAACAACTTAGGAATATCCACAATACGAGTATGCTTAATTCCTCAATGACATCAAAGATAGGAAATTTTTGGGGTTGTTACATAAAGTTAAAACCACTAAAAAGCAGTTAAAATATTGGCGTCACTCTGATATCAATTAATAGGATGTGACACTCCTGTTATTAGAAAAGGAGGAAAAATCCCCACAGCTATCAACTAGAGAATCAAGCTACTGACTTAGTATTTTTGTCATACGAAAAATAGATATAAGATTCAGGCAAGAACGTCTACATTCACATTTCTCATACATATAGATAATTAGGAGTGCTAACTAATAAAAATGTTATTTCGGCATTAATTAACTTACCCTCCAAAATTTTGCACAAAAAACTCTGTAACTCTCAAAACACAGGACCTTATAGTTAAACAACAGATCTAACTAACCTTTGATGTGATCAAATTAGGATTCTTATACACTCAATAAACAAGGCCCTATATAAATCCCTAAAATAGCTAATATAATTAGTGAGAAAAGGCATATTCTCTTGTCTAATCATGCTTAGGACTCTTTTGTAATTGGAAAATAATAATGTGAGCTTTTCAAAATTACCCCAATGATGTCCTAGTCAAAGTCATAATCTAAACTATCTAGGGCCTAATTAACATACTCTTATGGGTTCAGTACGGCCACAACAAGGGCAAGTCGAGGTGCTTTTAGGTCATAACAAAAATACGGAGGTCTCGGACTGATCTAAACCAAGTTTGGCGGCGCCAAACCGCAACAAGGAACTTACTTTGATTCGATGCAAAATATTAGAAGTTTAAACGTTTTCTAGCTCCGTAAGTTTCTAATCAGGAATAGAACACGCGTACGCCTAACAGTTGGAATTCAGATCTTTCAGATTCAGTCTTCTTCTTCCCTATCCTTCAACATTAGAAGTGATTCTCGTGACGACCTGACTAGGTTTTGCAAGATCCAAAAGCAAAATACGACACATTGCCGATAAGCACTCAATTCAGTACCCAATGTACGAGAAACCAACAAACAAGTAATCTCTCACACCCCGAATGTCGCAGTCAAAATCAAGAAGCGCGAAACAATGATCCAATTTCGAGAAGCGGAGAGAGCAACCGGGAACGATCGGACACGTTGGGAACCCAGCGAAACATCAGATCTGACACAGTGATCTAAATGCCGAACCAAATCACCGACTACAGCATCGATCACTAGAAATGTTCCTAGTAGAGATGAAGTTGGAGAGATCGGGGAACTCACCGCGAAGGGATTGACGTCTTCCTCCTGAAAGGGATCGCTGTCGTAACGCCCCGCCATCAGATCCCAACAGTAGAGAGAGAGAGAGAGAGAGAGAGGCGTAGGCAGGTGACTCGGGGAGAAGAAGGGCGACTTCTTGTCGGGTGTATCCCTAGTCCCTGCGTGACAACCTCTACGTGTGGGATCCCCTCCAACTCGTACGGATTCAATATCCTTCCATTAATCTCCTCATGGTTCTTTAATCGGGTAGAGAAGAAGACCACATCAAATGTACTAAATTTTACACACACACATATATATATATATATATTATGTATATCTTGTATTCTCGTAGAAACTAATAATTACTTTAAAAAGGTTTTCTTTTTCTCACAAAGCATCCTTCGTTTCTCTTTTTTTTCCCGAACATCCTTTTTTTCATATATAATTTAAGTATCCTAAAAAAAGTAATTTTATTTTTCTTTGATTTACTCTTCAATTGACACAGTTTAACTCATAGTTTTACAAAGATTCAAAATAATATATGTTTTTTCTATAAATTAATAATTAAAATAATTAAATAATAATAAATAAATGCTAAAGAAATTAGCAAATAAAATAAGAAACAATACTATCTTAAATATAATATTTTAAAGCTTAAATATTTAATAAAAATTATTAATTCATAGATATAAAATTAGATTTTATTAAACTAAGAGGAAATCGCCAAATTGAGAAATAAAAAAAAAGTCTCGATATTGTCAAAGCTATTATGTAAAAGGATCTCATATTAGAGAGGGATAGTAGAAAACTTGAAACACAAAAGAAAAGAGATTAATAATAAAAAATATATCAAAAAATTCGATGCATCATGTAATATAATTCGATAACTCTCTTCATATATCCATAGAATAAATCAAAAAATTTGAATATATCAATAGAGAAAATCAAAATTTTCATCATAGGTCAATTATAAAACTTTTAAATTATTCATACTCTAGCACAACTCCCCTTATATACCTTATCATATAAAACCAAAAAACTCTTCTCTAACTCTCATTAGATTCAAAAGAGAAACCTCAAAAGCATCCAAAGCCTCTTATCTCTCTTTCATCAAAATCTTAAGATTTAAAATGTATTTATAGAAGTAAATCTTAATTATCTAAGAACTCTTCTTACTTTAATCGCAAGTAATTTGAATACAATTACAACTCCTAAAATATTTATCAACCCAAATAATATCTACTATAGTGAGTACTTTCTCATTTTGCATCTCCTATAAAAATTAAACTACTGGCTTGAAATATTTTTCATAGCTAAATAAATCAAATCAGTTCATAGTTCAACACTTGATTTTAATAAATTCGTCAGAACCAAATTAATTACACTAGTTGATAGAGAGACAATACTTGATAAGCATATATGATTTCCTCGTTGAGGAAATCTTTAAGCAGTTGAAAAAAATCTTCCATGTTGAATGTGTATAACCTCCCTACTAAGTGTGTATAAATAGCTATCAAGAGTTCACTATCAAAATAAACTAGACAATTACATCTTATACATTGCATAGTTTCTTCTACAATTTCTATCTTTTTATATTCTTCGTTTAATTTTTATCATGGTATCAGAGCCTTCTTCCTTGCGGATGTAGGCAGCTCTGCTGAAACCTTCTACTGCTCCTCTTTTCTATTCAGTTGGAAAGGGCAGTGTTGCTGCTTCCCTCTCCTCCGGTGTCACTGCTTCTTGTTCCGGAGTTGGAGATTGCTCGGCCACCTCTTACCCTCATAAGAACCTCGCCTATACTATTGTGGTGGCCGCCGTCCTTGTAACTGCTCCTCGGCCAACCGCTTCCCTCTACCGCAGCAATTTCTCTATAATTGTAACTGTTGCAGATTTTTTTTTTTCTTTCTTTTCACCTAATCGCTGTAGATTTCTCTCCTCTGCAGTGCATCGTTGCAGCCTCCTCTGCAGTGCATCATTGTAGCCTCCTCTATAGTGCATCGCTGTAGTCTCCTCTGCAGTTCATTATTGTAGCCTCCTTTGTAGCGCATCGATCTGCTTTTCTCCTCCTCTCTCCCTCCTATATCTTTACATCTTTTGTAAAGATCACTTAAACTGCCACAAAATATCTGGGATATCTTCATTTTCCTCTTCTGATATTCCTGTCCCTGTTTCTATAGAGACTATAAGCACTTTTCAAAGTCTTATCACCATCAATGCTGCAACACTTATTCCCTTCAAATTATCCAAAGGCGGCAACTAAGCATCTTGGCGGGTACAATTTTCTAATTTTCTATTTAGCTATGATCTCCTAGGTTACATTGATGGCTCTTTTCAATGTCCACCTGAAATTATCAACATCCCAGGTGAACCCAGTCCAGTGCCAAATCCAGCCCACAAACTATGGTTACGTCAAGATCGCCTCATCCTCCAAGCTATTCAAGCTTCCGTTGCTGGATCCATTGCCCCGCTGATATCCTCATGTACGACTACTATAGAAGCATGGTATAAGTTACAAACAACTTTGGCAAATCGCTCACGTACTCGCATGCTCGGACTTCTCTCCAATCTAATGAAAACGAAACAAGAGGGAAGTACTATTACTGATTATCTACAACATATCAAAGTTATCATCGATAATTTAGCTTTGATATGTTATTCTCTCAGAAGTCCTAATCCATACCCTCAATGGCCTAGGAGGCGAGTACAAAGAATTGACAACAGCACTTCGGGCATGCGACTCACCAATATCATTCGAAGAACTTTATGATAAGTTGATTGACTATAAGACGTACTTGAAGCGTGATGATAGGTTGCCCGGACCACCTATTACAGCTCAGGTTAATCAAAAATCCAATGAGGCCTAGACCAAACCCCCCTTATCCATATCAAGGTGGTAACTTTCATAATCCTCAACCGTCGCGTCCTGACTTCACAAGCCACCAACGAGTTGTTTGCACCTACGATTAAAAGAAACCTTATTTCTGTTTCTCAATTCTGTAAACAAAATAATACCTCAATTGAATTCTTTCCTAACTTTTTTCTTGTCAAGGATTTGAGCACGGGGGCATTCTTGGTCTAGGACCAGAACAAAGACAACATTTATGAGTGGCCATCCGCTTCGCAAATTACCCTTCCTACTGCTCACTCTTTAATCGTAGCTCCGGTTGATGTATGGCATCGTCATCTTGGTCATCCCTCCCCTTTTATCCAGCAAAAATTATTTTCTCGTTATTCTCTTCCTACCTTAAAATTCAATAGTACAATTAATCATTGCGATGCTTGTCTTTGCAATAAAAGTCATAAAATGTCTTTTGGGACAACCTCCATTTCTTACTCTAAACCATTTGAAATCATTTATACCGACGTGTGGGGCCCTGCCCCAATTCCTTCTTTTGATAAGTTTCGCTTTTATGTTATTTTTGTATACTATTTTACTAAGTACACATGGTGTTTCTATAGTATTTACCAACTTTCGAAAGTTGGTCAAGAATTTTTTTCAATCTTCCATTAAAACAGTTTACTTTGATGGCGGAGGCGAATATCAAGCCCTCGCATCCTGTCTCTCTGCTTGTGGTATACAACACCTCAAGTCACCCCCACATACTCCTTAGTTGGTTGGCTCTGCCGAACGCAAACATCGATATATCGTTGAAACTTGTCTCTCCCTTTTACATCAAGCATCCATGCCACCACCTTTTTTGTCAGTAGCTTTTCAAACTGTAGTTTATCTCATTAATCGTATGCTCACTCCAGTCTTACAATACCAGTCACCATTTGAAAAATTATTCTACAAGCTTCTAAACCTTCATAAACTCAAAGTTTTTGGCTGTTTATGTTATCCATGGCTCCGTCCCTATGCGTCAAATAAGCTAACACCACGATCTAAGCCTTGTACTTTTATAGGCTACTCTCTTGAACATAATGCTTTTCGATGCTATGAATCCCAAACTAAAAAAGTCCTTATATCACGTCATGTTATTTTTGAGGAGTCCGTCTTTCCTTTTCAAAATAATCCTACAATGCAAGCTACTTCGATAAACATGCATCACTAGAATATCCCTTCGATCTCATCACACGAACCTCCAATGACACCATCCAGTCCTTACCCTTAAGATCCGCATACTACTATTACTCCAGTTCAACAGCTTTTCACTCCCTCTATTTCTCCACTCCCTTCCTCACAAGTTTCCCCTATTAATGAAGCAATACCCTTGGCAGCATTGCCACTGGCTTTACCTTCTCCTAGATCTAGTAACATTGTTGTGCCGACGGTTTGTCACGGACTTAGCTGGTTTTGCCTAAGTCGTGCGGCAGATGGTATCAGAGCGGGACAAGCACTCATAGAAACACTTAGCATGCAAACGTGGGGGACCTAGCAGGACTGCGTTGAGGGCAGTCAGCACACGCGCGACCGTTTGGGGGAAAACGGGCATAGAGATGTTGGGAAGAGGAGTTGCTCAGAGGAGCGAGCATCTAAGATTGGCATTCAAAGGAATTGCCAACCCTTCGCCAGAGGCACCACCACGAGAAACGGACAAGCTTGGAAGAATGTGAAGCGCACAAAGGTTGGGATGGTTGAGTTTGAACTACTGCTCAACGTTGACAACTATACTTGATGGTGCTCAAGGCAAGCGGCGCTTGGTAAAGGATGAGACCATGCAAGGTGGAATGAGTTGCTCAACGACCAAAAGAGTTATGCAAAGCTCACAGAGGTGAGGGGAATTGCTAGCTCGAAGAATTTGGTACTCATACATGGGCTTGTATCGCGAATCCACTGAATGTTAGGTTATCCCAAAGGCTTAATCAAACTCGGGCCATGGAGCATTGAAACTTTCTCTTCGACATGTGAAGGATACGTCCGTAGGGAGGTCAAGGGTGCAACTAGTTCAGCATGTTGCTAGGCCTTGAGGGGTGCAGCGGGGGTTGTATTGACGTGGAGTCGCAATCTAGCAAGTGTGTTTTGCGGGGAGGCAGAACAATGCACAGTTTGTTCAAACAGATCGGAGTAGTCCAAGGGGATGGTGGTCTCAAAACGAAGAGAGATGTTGCTCCAATGGGGACAAGTTATTCAGAGGGATAAGTCCCGGCTCTCCGGAGGGAGAATCATGTGGGACGGACCTCACAAGTTGAGGAGGAGTACCTCAACAAACAACAACTCCACAAAGCTCAATGGGTCGAGCAAGCGGCGAGGAGTCGTCAGATGATCTCGCTTGAGAGAATGCATTGGTGGATGCATTACAGATCAAGTGGGGAGTGACCCAAGACAACACAAATGAAGGCACACTTGAGTCGATCACGGAGATTGGACTCAAGGGAGGGTCTGACCCGCGGAATGGTGGGCGAGGGCTACCATCAACTCAATGCAAAAGCGAGGAGCGGAGCAACTTGGGTGTAACTTGGCGAAGTACCCAAGTCGCATGAAGGGAGCCAAAGATAGAAGATGGAACATGGACCAGAGGCATAGTGCTTTCCTTGGACAAAGGTCAAGGACATGAACTCTTGCGAGGCAAGAGCAGGATCATGTTGTTCCATGGGTCATTCATTCAATCGGAGCGGACTCATCTTGCATGGTGCCAAAGACGAAGGGAGCTTCGGGCACATGCACTTTATCTCGGAGGAGCATTTGATGGAGGAACTAAAGGCGACTCAATTTCGGGAGGCGAAGTTGGGATCGAAGGCCTTAGCACGGGCAAGAGGACGCTTGAGCGGGTACTCTTGAAGAATATGCCACAAATGTTGTCATTCAAGTTGCTATAAAGGAGGCGGTCTTGGCGAAGATTGTCTTGGTAGGGTAGAGGCCCGGATCCGCACAATGGTGCACTAATTGCAGTGAAGTCGAGGGACTTTGGGAGCTACTAGGCGACGGACTGTCCTAGAGCGGTGCTTCATCGTGGTGTGATCCAAGAGTGGGTGGATGAAGGTCGATTGCCGAGGAGCGAACAAAAAAATCGAAGGTAGAGGAGACCCCTGCGATGTATTGGGCAGAGGCCACACATGGAGGGTTCACAATTCGAGTTTTTCCACAAGGATCGAATGCAATAGAGATGTCATCGAGGAGGCTGACATGGTACAATGGATCGTGGTGGAACAGCGATTCGTGGCAATCACGATTCACACAACCTCGCCACGTGAGGGACTAGATCATCTGGAGGTATGATTGGGAGCTACCGGAAGCTCCACTTCGTGAACAACACACGATGGCAAGAAGGGCTATGGATTCAAGGAGTGAAAGCCATGGTACCGCAGAGGCGGGTCTTCCGTGCGTGCATCGAATTTTGCATCGGATGAAAGCCTTGGTCATCAACATATGGGGGCTGTGTTCCACCAAGGGAAAAGTTCGAATGCAAGTACTAGTGAGTCCCATGGGAGGGACTTGATCATCTGGGTATGATCGAAGCAAAATGGAGAGTTGGACTGCTCCGCAGCTCATATTAAGCTAAGGGAGCCCGATAAAGTCGAGGACAAGGTCGAGTAAGTGAACGTTGCTACCAAAGGAAGCTAAGGAGAACGTAATCGGTGCAAACCCTACAACGTGATGGCGAGGTCGTGCATGGGAGTTGCGATCTGTCTCTCCATCGACCGACGGACTGGCCGGAGAACACGAGGTGTTGAAGCGGGGAAGGGGCGGCGGAAGCGACGGCACGAGTCCAGAGGGACTTAGCTACCCAAAATCAAGCATCGTTTAGAATGGAGGTGGACTCGGAGGAGTGCCACGCAGACATTTCTACCGATCGTGAAGAAAAGGGATGCGATCTGCGAGGCGATGGATAGTAGTGCCATGGGCATGGCGCATACCATGGTACCGCAGACGCGGACTTCCGTAAAAAGTCATTGATCCCTTGCTCTCATGGAGGGAGAGCTTGGTCGTAAAAAAAGGCCGAGGAGGTGGAGCATCAGAGGCAAACTCCAAGTACCGAGACAAAGGTCAAGGGCGAGGCCAAGGAACTTCATTAAGACCGGGTGTCAATGAGTTTCTCATCAAGATAGTCGAAAGTGAAGGACTTTGGGTCATGCAAGAGTGCACGACTAAAGGAACGGCGCAGTCGGTATCTTGGTCTTTGTACCTTCGCTACTCAAGGGAGTAGGCGGCGGGGTTGATGGAGAAGACTGGTACAATCCCACAGGGACCAAAATCTATTAGAGAATTACTCCAAGTTGGGGTGAAAACTTCCTGCATTCCGGTTCAATGGCATTGAGAAGGTGAATCACAAGTAGCTAACTCAACGCAAAGAGTGCAAACACTTCAAGTGCTTGAAGTGTGAGCAAAGAGTGAAGGCTAGTAACCATTTCGATGCATGGAGTACAACCTCGAGGAGGCTGCTGAAGTCAAGTAACCTTTACCTTCTCAACCCTTAAGAGAATGGGCGAAACCGAAAATACCCCAATTCTCTTATCTATCCATCCAGAGGAGCTCTGCAAAAAGTTCAAAGACCCTTCAAGATAATGAAAGACAATAGTTGTCAAATCCTCACCGATGGTGATCGATTATTCTTGAGTAGATTATCCGCTTCATTTCCCCAACGAAATGCGAATCGAAAGCGGAAGTGATGCGAACCTACTTGGATGTGACAACTAAGTGAAAGAAGAGTCAATGAGCAAATTTTGTGGAGGAATGACCAAAATCTTCGAAGTTTGCGAGACGATGCTCGTTAAAAGCTTCAACAAGCATCCACCCGTTCAAGCAAAAGATGAGGCATTTGAGAGACCAGCGCAATAAGGATGGTCTTTTCCTTCATTTGAAGGATCCGAGAATCAACAAGGATCAACACAACTCAGCCAACCCCCCCCCACCGAGTCGAGTCATTGGTGAGTTGAAGCAAATGGGCGGATCAAAAGGTTCGACTACCGAAAAAACAACAATGGAGAGCGGTTAGGGAGCCAAAGGGACGCATTGTACCGGAGCGAAAGATTGAAGACTTCGAGAGGAAAGGCGTTGCGATGTCGACAAAGGCTTGACGAGGGCGTCGAAGGAATAAGTGGGGAGAATGTCACGGACAAACTTCTAAAACAGGTGTTTGATGTAATGCTTATGTATGTCCGGTGTCTTTTGGTATGTTCATGCATTGTGCGACATGTAGGGGGGCGGCCGAAAGGCATGATAGTCCCATTTTAGTTGGGTCGGTGGGTCGCTTTAGGCTTGTAAATAAAGGTTGTGTCATGTGGACACGTGTGAGAGATTTTCGGTCCAGAATGGACCATTTTACCCTTTGTTGTGCAAACCGTTGAGCTTGTAAAAAATCTGTTTGTAATTTGCATTGTCTATAAAGTGTTTTTCGGAGATGTTTGCTTGTGGATCCCGAGTGAGGCCTTTTCTCTGTCCTGTTCTCTCTTTTGTGGGACCTAAGGGACCTTGGGAGGCTTCGGGGAGGCTGACCCTGGCGGACGGACACGCAAGGGTGCCGCACGACTTAGGCAAAACCAGCTAAGTCCGTGACAGGTTGGCCCGGTCCATGACAGTGACTCGTCCTCGGCTATACCACTAACACAATCTACAACTTTTATCCCCCCTAAACATCCAATGACAACACACTCCAAAAGTGGTATTGTCAAACCACGTCAAGTCCTTGATTTACATGCTATAACAAGTTCCTCCACTAAGGCCAGTGAACCCACTACAATCACTCAAGCTCAAAAATCTTCTCAGAGACATTTAGTCCAGTTGTTAAACCTACAACAATCCATCTTATCCTGAGTTTGGCAATCTTAAAGGGCTGGCACATACGACAATTGGATGTTATCAATGTCTTTTTACATGGGACACTTACTGAAGATGTCTTTATGCAGCAACCTCCTGGTTTCGTTCATCCTCAATATTCGAGGTATGTCTACAAACTTCAAAAAGTTATTTATGGACTTCGTCAAGCTCCAAGGGCAGGGCTTGGTATAATGAGTTTGGCTCATTTTTTACCTCAATTGGCTTCATCAATTCCAAGTCTGATACCTCATTATTCATTTGCCAGCACAATGGAAGTATAATATATCTTTTAGTATATGTGAATGATATTATTGTCATAGGAAATGATCCTTTGAAGGCTCAGGCATTTCTAAAGCAGTTGGCCGATCGATTCTCCCTCAAAGATCTAGGAACTTTCAGCTACTTTTTGGGAGTGGAAGCAACATTTACACCTTCAGGTCTCTTCCTATCATAAAGAAAGTATATTCAAGATTTATTATCAAAGACAAACATGCAGGATGCGAAAGAGGTTACAACTTCTCTCTCTACTAGTGAATCACTTAAATTATGTGATGGAAGTCTTACTACAGATTCGACTCAATATCGACAAGTCCTTGGCTCCTTATAGTACTTGGCTCTCACCCATCCAGATATTTCATTTACCGTCAATAAATTATCATAATTCATGCATCGACCATCTACTACGCATTGGTCTGCTGTTAAATGAATTTTGCGGTATCTTAAAGGGACTCTTAATCATGGTATTTTTCTTCGCAAAAATACTTCACTTCATCTCCATGCCTTTGCTGATACTGATTGGGCAGGGAACTTTGATGATAGAACATCTACATCAGGATATATTGTCTTCCTTGGAGCTACTCCAATTAGTTGGAGTTCTAAAAAAACAAAATACGGTTGCACGATCTACAACTGAAGCTGAATATCGTGCCATCGCCACTACCGTTGCTGAACTCAATTGGGTCACAAATCTGCTCAAGGAACTCAACGTCAACTCTACAGTTATTCCTACAATATATTGTGATAATATTGGAGCTACCTATTTATGTGCTAATTCAGTGTTTCATTCCCGCATGAAACACATAGCTATTGACTTCCACTTCGTGCGAGATCAAGTTGTCAAATATCAACTCCGTGTTTCTCACGTACATACAGCTGATCAACTAGCTGACTCACTCATAAAGCCTCTCGCCCGTAAACTTTTTTCATCTCATCGGTCCAAGATCGGCATCCTTGATGGAAGCTCAATCTTGCAGGGGCATGATAAATAGATAAGATTTCCTCAAGGCAGTTGAGGAAATCTCTAAGCAGTTAGAAAAATCCTCTATGCTGAATGTGTATAACCTCCCTGTTGAGTGTGTATAAATAGCTATCAAGAACTCACTATCAAAACGAACTAGACAATTACATCTTATACATTTCATAGTTTCTTCTACAATTTCTATCTTTCTATATTCCTCGTTTATTTTTTATCAGTACTGACACTGACACTAACACTGAACTAAATTAATTCATCGCCTAGTCTAACACTGACAATGAGTGGTACCACCGCTCAGTTTGGCGATACCACTATTTGACATAGTCTGAAAGACTGTGTTTGGACAGTACCACCACCTGATACAGTTTGGAAGATTGTGTTTGGGCAGTACCACTGCCCAGACTGGTAGTGCCACCACCTGATCCTTTTATGGATGATCGAAGGGGCCTTCTACTTGGCCCAAAAGATCCTCAACTTAAGCTCAATTGGCCCTTAATTGAATTGGTATTATTTCACCTAAAAACTGACTCAATTAAACCTAAACTAACTTGATCTAGATACATGATTACAACTATGAATCCTATGTTGTTCGGCATGTCATTGGTTCATTCGGCGCTTCGTCCAATCCTTCAGTGCATTGTCATCTCCTTCGGCATATTACCCAATTAGCATATTGACTCCCGTAACTTTCGATTTCCTTGGTGCAATGTCCGATCCTTCGGCCTGATGCCCGAACTCATGACACAAAGTCCTTTCAGCACGTCGACCATTCATCTGCCCTAACATCCAATCTTCTGACATGCTCCACTCCGGCCCAATGTCTAATTCTTCTTGCTTTAATTGAATTATCTTTCCTTGATCGAGGTTAGTCCTATGCCACTCAAATACACATTAGATCTTAACTTCATCAATTGATTTTATTATTAATATTTGAGATTCAATAATCTCTCTATTTTTTATGATGATAATCAATTGATGACGAAGTTTAAACTAAACTCCCCCCTATCAATATATCATATTGAAAGAAGGTTTGAATTTCATAAAATGATAACCATTGAATTACAGAAAATGATAACCATCGACTCACATCATTGCATGCATTATAAAATCATGAGTATTACATGTATCATTCCAAATCATAAATATTTCAAATTATTATGGCATCAAAATATCAAAGTATATTACATCCTACTATATATGATTATCATAACTTTTCATTGTATGCATCTGTTAGGATCAAGAGCACTAAGAGGGGTGAATTAGTACAGCGAAAAACCTTCTACGATTAAAAAAAAACTACGTTCGTTCGATAAAAGTGATTTCAGTAAGAAAGTTGATTCGTAAATCACTTTAACTTTTGATTAAGTGAGATGCAGCAAAGATATAAATGCAGTTTGCAGTTATGGTTCAAATAAGATAGTAGGCGCAAACTAAAATATGATATTCGTACGAAAAAACTGATTTACGTCTAAATGCTGATTCGTAAATCACTTGATTAAGTGAGATGCTGTTAAAGCAAGGATATAAAGGCAGTTTGCAGTTATGATAGAAATCAAAACGTAAACGCAAACTGAAATATGATGATCGTACGATAAAACTGATTTACGTCTAAACGCCGATTCGGAAAGTGCAAAGCTTGAAACCCAATCGTATATGCACAGAAAGCAGTAAGCTTTTGAGGAGGTTTGCAGTAAAGATAATATGCTCAAAGTAAATGCAAACCGAGACTTAGAGTGGTTCGGTCAATCTTGACCTACATCCATTTTTGGCTTCCTCCACCGACGAGGTCACCGACGTCCACTAGAGGCCTTCCTTCAAACTTATCAATACTCCCATCATGATGTATCTCTTTGAAGATGATGTCAAGCCTTGACATCATTTTCAGAGAGATACCAGGAGAACTGCGAAGTAAGATATCAACATCATCTTCTTCAAGGCTTGACATTCATTTTCAAGGCTTGACATCATCTTCAAGGCTTGACATTCATTTTCAAATTTTACATTACAAGTTTGAATGATGGTAATAGTAGCAATTCATTATATTGTAAGATATCAACATGTAAAACTGCGAAGTAAGATTTTTTGTTTGATATCTTGACATGATACAAACAAGGCATAATGCAAATTATAGCAATCATAGCATAGCAATTCATATATCTCTTGGTGATGCAAGCATGACATTAATACTCATATATTTCTCCCCCTTTGTCATCAACAAAAAGCATGGTAATTGTGATACCAGGAGAACAATATAAGCGAATTTTGAGCATAAGTGTGATGCCTTTACTAGGTTAATGTCATTTTCAATAGTGAGTCAATTATGCAACCATGACATGGAGATATCAATTCTGTTTTTACCCCGCATCTCCACCATCTATTTGTGAGTTTACTTTAAATGAAGTTAAAATTGATGAGAGATTAAATCTTGCTTCATTTTCACAAGGATCAAGATATGTATTAGAAATGAATCCTTGTTAGTAAAAACACTATCATTCATATAATCAGGAATCATTTTATTAAATCCATTTCTTTAAAGAATATTCTTCACATAGGTGTATGAGAGATGTATTTCATATGTCAACAATGATGAGAATTAAACTCGTTATGACATATGCTTTATTAAGTCCGGAAGAGGATAATGTATCGAGAAACTCCGATTTTTAAGAGAATCCGAAAATGAAATTAAGACTTTCATGCATTCGGACGAGACTGTGCTATTGATTTTCAAATATGATCATGAAGACAAAACATGCTTATCATCATGAAAATTTTTATATTCATACACATAATTTCTAACATGTAATTGTGTAAAATCATCATAGCAATTAAGTGAAATTGATCAATCAATCAATAAAGTCCGAAAAATAATTTCAACAAGTTTATGTATTCAGACACATCAACATTCCTAATTCTCTTCTTATGAAATCAAATTGTTCTTCACTCGAAGGTTTTGTAAAAATATCAGCTAGTTGATGTTTAGTGTTATGGCAATAATAATATCATGACAATGTCATGACTCATCAACTGCATTGGTATATCATTTTCTCAAATCATATTTATCATGGAAACCAAGGCACAAGATTTCCAAAGTAGTTATAAAAATATTTAGTTTCAATGTAAAATCCGACAATGAATAACGAGATTAAACAATGAGAGATGTTTGTAACTCTGCATATGCTAACAAATAAATACATCAGGTAACCATATCAAGGATCAAGGCAAAGGGCATCATGGTGAGTAACATAAAGAGTTTACAATAACAATAGGTGATTGTGTTCACATACAAGCTCATTCAGGAGGTGGAAAATTAAAGTGCCTAAATAAAAAGTCAAATTGTCGATGAATTTGCTGCAGCTCAGATAGGATTTGATCTTGTCGATGTTCAAGTCATTCTTGTCTTTGTTCAAATCGGTCCATCCGAATCCCAATATCTTCGACAGATGATGCAGTAGCTTGCTCAAATGAATGTGTTTCCTCAAAGGGACAGATCAGAGGAGATTGAGTACCCCTAAAGACTAGTGTTTCCGGTTCCGGTTTAGGTTGGGGGGGATCGGTTCTTTTAGGCATTCTAACCCAGTTATTGTTTCTATAAACACATCTTAATCGGTGAAGTAGATTTTTATTTATTATGCTAAACCTATCTACTTTTATTACTTCTTCTTCCGGTGGTATTGGAATATCGTATGCTTTCAGTATTCTAGTGATTATACCACCATATGAAAGCATCATGTCTTTCTTAGATAGTTCTAACATGTTTTGTTGGATAAGATAACCAAGACAGATGTCATGTCCTTTCATGATCCAATACATAGTTCCTAATTCTATTTGGCTTACTTCATCATGATGGTATTGTTTAGGGAGAATGATGCTAGTTAGGATATGATGAAGTACCTTAGTGTTTAGTGGTAGTAGATGTTCACAACTTTTAGGAACAAATGCTAAGTTGGGATTGGCGAAAATTATTCCTAAGGCTTCAACATATGTTGTCCCAACAGTTTCATCATCCCATGATCCTCTAAAATAAAGTCCTCGATTTTTTAGGGGAATGCCTATCATGTCGTAAATGAATTTATCCGTAATGGAGATGTGTTGTCCTAAGAGATAGGTAGACATTCATTCTTCTTCATCTACTTGTATATTATTGTAAAACAGTCTAACAAGTCTTGGATAGATGGGTTCACTAATTTGTAAAATAGGGAGTAGATCTAAGTTTGCAAACCATTGGATTGTCTCTAAGTCTCTTAGTTCATTTAAATCTACATATTTTCCCTTATTGACACTCCTAAGTTCGAAAGAGGAAAACCTTTCAGCATGATATTTTGAATCGAAAAGGGTAAGATCAAAATCTTCTACTAATCTCCTCTTCCCTTTGTTCCTTGAGGATCTTCTAGACCCCATAACTACTGCTATTTAAGAGGATAGTAATGAGCAAGAGTAAATAAATCAAAAACAGAATTTAAGGGGTTCTTAGAGAATACCTTAGTGAGATCTTCAATAGAAGGAGAGATTGTTGATCTTTTGCATCAAAATGAGGAGTATTTGGGATGCTATGAGGGGTGAAATGGAGGTGGCAAAGCTTTGGAAGAGTAAAGAGGGGAAGGGAGTGAGTTGGGGTCGGTTCCACCGCCAGCCCTAGCTCGGGTTAAAAAGAGGCAGAATTGTGGGCGGTTGCACCGATGGCTGGGGCGGTGCAACCACTTGCAACACGTGACAGCTGGAGGTGCTACCTCCAGCTGGGGCGGTGCCATCGCCTGCAGGCAGTGAGCACTTGTTCTGACTGCAGTGTGATCTGATTTGAATGTTTTTGACTTGAGAAGAATTTTCATTTAGATCAATCAACTTTACTTACGTAATTACGTAAGAATTTTCATTGTAAGATAAGAAATTTTGCATGATCAAGATATATCTTGTGACGTGCATACTCTAAATGTCGTGCACATGTTTGTGACAGATTGTTCAAGTTGGTAAGCCTTGCAAGTTTATGACAAACTTAGTAAGTTCATGATATAGTTGGATTCGAAAGTAACGAACGGATGACATCGATAGGTTCGAAAATCCAGAGGATATGTGAAGTGAGAATCATGGGTTTCCAATTCTGAGGGATCAAATAGGATTGTATCTATATCGCATTTGTAATTTTAATTTTCTAATCCTCTTATGTTATTTAGGCTAGAGAGCATCGCGAGTTCTTTTTGGATCTCGGGTCATGAATATCGAGAATCCAAAGAGTAGGATATTATTTCTTGCTCTCAGCTTATGATGTTTTATGGCTTTACAAGAAAGGATGATCTTTAGGTACCCATTTGCTTTTGGGTGCCTTAAAAATAGATCTACATTTTTTATCATGTTGCATAGAATTTATCATGGTTCCTTTAGGAACCCAAATTAATCTATTCGGACTAATTTTCTTGAATGGACAATAATGCGTTTTGTGTCCAAGTTTGCAACAAAAGTTGCATTTGCTTTGGTGTCGAACATGTAAGATAGGGCCTTTTATGAAGGTGGTTGGATTTTGGTGAGGACTTCTCACAAATCTGATTCCACTTCTTTTGGGAACGTGACCCATGTTTGCAAGGATCATGTTCAAAGACTTGCTACCAACCTCGAATTTCTTCAAGGTGTCTTTAAGTAGCAAGTTTTCCTTTTGGAGAGTTTCTAGATCATGGCATTTTATGCATGAACCTAAACTATCATGATATTCAGTTTTTAACTTATCGAAATTACAAGTAAGACTATCATGCTCCTTTTTTAGTAATTTATATTTTCTGCTAATAATCTTGCATTCATCAAATAAGTCATGGAAGGCATTTCATAATTCATCAAATGATAAATCTGCATCTATTAAATTCATTACCTCCTCTCCGATGGCCATTAAGGCGTAATGAGCAACTTGCTCGGTGTTGGACTCCTCTTCTTCGGACATGCTCGAGTCATCCCACGTTGCTTTGAGCGCCTTCTTCTTTGATGTTCTCTTTTTGACTTGGGGACAATCACTTTTGTAGTGTCCCAGCTTTTTGCACTCGTAGCAAATAACTTGGTCCTTCTTGGGTTCAAGTTTTTTTTTGTGTCATTCTTAAACTTGTTTCTTTTAATGAATTTTTTAAATTTTCTTGTTAGAAGTGCCACGTCATCGTCATAGTCCTCATCACTTGAGTTTTCTCTCAAGTGGTCTTCTAAAGTTCTGAGTACCATATCCTTCCTGTTCTTTGGAAGGATGTCTTCTTGCTCTTCATGAGCTTTGCAAGTCATCTCGTAGGTCATTAATGACCCGATTAGTTCTTCAAGAGGAAAGTTGTTTAGATCTTTTGCCTTTTGAATAGCAGTGACTTTAGGATCCCAACTTTTAGGAAGGGATCTTAGAATCTTATTTACGAGCTCAAAATCCAAAAAACTTTTTCCGAGTCCTTTTAGACCGTTGACGACATCTGTGAAATGGGTAAACATGTCGCCAATAGTCTCACTCGGTTTCATCCGAAAAAGTTTGAAAGAATGTATCAAAAGATTGATTTTTGACTCTTTCACTCTACTTGTGCCTTCGTGAGTCACTTCGAGTGTGTGCCAAATATCAAATGTGGTTTCATAAACCGAAACACGGTTGAACTCATTTTTATCAAGTGCACAAAATAAGGCATTCATAGCCTTTGCATTAAGAGCGAAAGCCTTCTTCTCCAATTCATTCCAATCGATTATTGGAAGAGAAGACTTCAAAAATCCATTTTCGACAAGATTCCAAAGTTCAAAATCCATAGAAATAAGAAAGATCCTCATTTGAGTCTTCCAATAGGTGTAGTCCGTCCCATTGAACATGGGTGGACGTGTAATAGAATGGCCCTCTTGGTTTCCGGCGTATGCCATCTCTCTTGGGTTTTAATCCATTTGAGAGTTAACCCTGCTCTGATACCAATTGTTAGGATCAAGAGCACTAAGAGGGGGGGGTGAATTAGTGCAGCGGAAAACCTTCTACGATTAAAAAAAAACTGCGTTCGTACGATAAAAGTGATTTCAGTAAGAAAGTTGATTCGTAAATCACTTTATCTTTTGATTAAGCAAGATGCAGCAAAGATATAAATGCAGTTTGCAGTTATGGTTCAAATCAGATAGTAGGCGCAAACTAAAATATGATATTCGTACGAAAAAACTGATTTACATCTAAATGCAGATTCGTAAATCACTTGATTAAGCGAGATGCTGTTAAAGCAAGGATATAAAGGCAGTTTGCTGTTATGATAGAAATCAAAACGTAAACGCAAACTGAAATATGATGATCGTACGATAAAACTAATTTACGTCTAAACGCCGATTCGGAAAGTGCAAAGCTTGAAACCCAATCGTATATGCGCAGAAAGCAGTAAGCTTTTGAGGAGGTTTGCAGTAAAGATAATATGCTCAAAGTAAATACAAACTGAGATTTAGAGTAGTTCGGTCAATCTTGACGTACATCCACTTTTGGCTTCCTCCACCGACGAGGTCACCGACGTCCACTAGAGGTCTTCCTTCAATAGGCGAAGGCCAACCACCCTTTTACAGTTTCACTCCTTTTGACAGGCTTAGGAGACAACCCTTACAAAATTTTCTCTCCTCTTTTTAAAGATCAAAACTTGGAAGAAAAGAGGGGAAGAACTTTTGGCTTTTACAACAATTTTAAGGTCTAAAAATCACAGAATAAGATCAGGATTTTGGTGTGTTTGAGTGCCCTTTCAGTGCTGAAAGGGTGGGGTATTTATAGGCCCTAACCCAGTTTGAATTCCAAGCTCAAAACTGTTAATTCCCAGAATTCCGGGATCTGGCGGTTGCACCGCCTGGCAGAGCTCGAAGACTGAGCCTCTGGGTGGTGCCACCTCCTGTCAGGGGCGGTTGCACCTCTTGCCAGAACTCAAAGACCGAGCTCAAGCGGTGCCACCGCCTGACTGAGGCGGTTGCACCTCTTGCCAGAGCTCGAAGACTAAGCTCAGGCCGTGCCACCTCCTGTCAGGGGCGGTTGCACCACCCAGTCTCGCTCAGAGACTGAGCCCAGGCAGTGCCACCGCCTGGCAGGGGCGGTTCAACCGCCTGGAAGAAATCAGGATCCGAATGGGTTGATCCATTCGGCCCAATTTGGGTTTTTCAAGGGCCCAATTGCCCCAAGATTAAGTTAATTGGATCACCTCCCATTTCCAACTTAATCATTGTGCTAACTACGATATTTCCTAAGACATTTACTGCAACTTGCTCTGGTGCGTCAATCGCTTCTTCCGGCGAGCTTTCGGCGAACTTCCGTCGATCATCCGATGAACCCTCGGTGATGCTCCTGCGGACTTCCGGCAAACTCCCGGACTTGCAACGATCCACTTGGCGAGTTCCGACGAGCTTCTTTGGCAAGCTCATGGACTTCTCGGATTTGTTCCCGCAGAACCTCCGACGACTGTCCGAACTTCCGTCAAACTCTTGAACTCCCAACGTGATCATTGTCTTGACTCCGGCGCAACTCCTGCTGCATATCTTACTTTCATCGTAGTTAATCCTGCACACTTATCTCAACATATAGATTAGATAACAAATGACAATTGACTTCATCATCAAAATCCGAGATTCAACAGCATCATCATAATATCATGAGTATTTCATGCATAATTTCATACCATCATCATAATTTCTCTCCCTTTGTCATCAACAAAAGGAGAAAAGTGTAACTAACAAGTTTTTGAAAAAGAATACAAGATAGTAAATTAGCAAGTTTTATGTCATTTTAGAATATGCAAAATAACAAGTTTTAGAAATGTGCAAGCTAGCAATTCTTTGCTTCTTTTGAGATGTACAAGCTTAGCAATTTTTATTTTCTTTACGATATTCAAGGTAGCAAGTTTTTCTCCTTGAAATATGTAAGCTAGCAAGTTTTTCTCCTTAAATGTCTAAGCCAACAAGTTTTCTTCTCTTTGAAATGTGCAAGCTAGCAATACTTTCTACCCCTTTGTTATTGTCAAAAAGATGGGAAGAATATAGTATTGTAATTATTTTCCCTTTACATCAATTTTTAAATCATGACGAAGATTAATAATAAAGATAAATTTACATCAATATTTCAATCATAAAAAATGAAAGATCCAAGTCATGAATAACAAAAGATCATGTGTCATTTTTGACAAATCTCTTCTTAGAGATAATGCATGATAGGAAACGATCTTGATTCAAAAAGAAAACTCAAGTCATATAACGATTTTGATTCAAAAAGAAAACTCTAAGTCATATAAATTGAGAAATCAAGATCATAATTTAAAAAATATATATGAAAAATTTATACATTTGGGAGATTTAACATGTCCAAGTTTAACATTCAAGCTAGCACTTTTGCTTCTCTTTTGCAATGTGCAAGTTAACAATTTTTCTCTCCCCCTTTTGTCATGAAAAAGAAGGAAAGAATATAATGATACAATTTTTTCTTTTACATCAATGTTCAAATCATAACATAAGATATACAAACATAAATACAAATGAGTCATATGAAAATCATGACATAAAAGATGTTAATATGAAAGATCAAGTCATAAATATCAAAAGATATGATTTATTTTGACAAATCTCCTCTTAAATAAAAAGAAATATTAAGAGATCAAATAGTAAAATATCTTCAAAAGAAATTTTAAGTCATGAATTTCGAGAAATTAAGAGAAAAATCATAATTTATTTGGATAAATATTCTCTTTAATAAATATAAAAATCATATGAGAATTAATAGTAAGAGATTTTGATTCATATAAAGAGAATCTCAAGTTATAATTCTAAGAATTCAAGATCATGATTTCAATAAAACTCATTCAATTTAAATCATCAAATCATCAAAATCACTTTTATGATATTCAAAATAACATAAATATATTTATCAATCTCATATTAAAAAATCGATAAAATAGAGAGAGAATTTTTTAAGAAAAATGCATCCTTTTTTTATGTGTTTCAATTTATGTGATTTATCTTATACAAGCATGCCTTTATCTTTTATGCTAAATAAAAGCATGCATCATCATTCAAAATCGAAAAAGCAAATTTATCACTACAAATATCAATAGTATAACACATTAAAAAATAAAACATTTTCAATCAAGGTTTGATTTGTTACAAATAATTCTAATTCTAATGATTTTTCCTTTGTTGTTTTGGCTAGTGAGCTTTGAAATGTGTGTTGGATCTCCCGTCATAAGCCTTGAAAATCCACTATCAAAATATCATCTTTTGCTCCTAGATTTCAATTGTAGATATTTTTATAAGAAATGTAGGTTTATTGTAAGTACTCATTTGACTTTGGGTCCCTTATGATTAGATCTATGTATTTTAATTTTTGGCATTTGGTCATTTATGGTTCCTTTAGGAACCCAAACCAATTTATATGAGTCATACTTTTTAAATGAATATTTATAAGTAAAATGACCACATCTACTGTAGAAATTACATTTAACCTTAGAGGTAAAATGCAATATGGATCTTTAACAAAAGTAGTTGGTTTTTTTTAATGTAGTTACTCACAAAGATTCCTTCCTACGAACATGACTCTTATTGGTAAGAATCATGTTTAAAGATTTGTTACCAATTTTAAAATTTTTTAATGTTTCTTGTATTAAAACATTTTCCTTCTTAAGTGAGTCTAATTCTTTATTAACATGTAATTATCATGCTCATTTTTTAATTTTTTAAATTCACTAGCAAGAGAAACATTATCTTTTTTTTAGCAACTTATATTTTTTACCAACTAGCTTACATTCATCAAACAAATCATAAAAGGCATTAAGTAATCCATCGTAAGGTAAATAAGATTTGTTTGAGTTACCTGATCGTTGAGAGCCATTAAGGCATAGTTTGCCACTTTGCCTTTGTTGGTTTGCTTCTCATCTTTGGATGTACTTGATTCGTCCCATGTCGCCTTGAATGCTTTCTTCTTCTTTGGTAACTTCTTTTTGTACACTCATCTTTAGAGTGCTCGACTTCTTACATTCATAGCAAGTGATTGTGTCCAGATTTAGTTCATTTTTAGATTCTTATTTTATTAATTATTTTAATTTTCTTATCAAAAGATCTATGTCACCATCACTTGAGCTTTTGCTTAAATGGTATTCTTTTGTTCTAAGTATCAAATCCTTCCTGTTCTTTGAAAGGTTGTTCTCATGTTCATCATATGCCAAATATGTTGTTTTATAGGTTATTAAAGACCCGAGCCAATGGGCAAAATCACTCACATCATGATCTATGTGTGCATCGGTGTATCTCTATGCCCTGTGATCGTCCATCTTGTCCTTGTCGGTTCCATCGGCATCTCGACGCATCTCCATATATCGCGATCATCCATCTCGACCTCGTGTGTACTACTATTGCCTCTACGCTCCCATTATGCTTCTTCGTATAATTATAACATAATCACAAGTATGCAAGGCCGACAATAAATGAGAAAAATAGAGATCCGTAGGCCTTAATAATAATAATAATAATGATCACATCATATACATACATCATATCACACACACATGATCATTCATCCACATTATACATCACATATACATATCATTATAAAGGATTACTAGATAAATAATAATAGTTATTTAAATATTTTAATTAACTAATGTTTTTAAAATTCAGGATATATAAGAATTTTTTAAATGATGAGGGGTATTTATGTAATTTGGATAAAAGGGACAAACCTCAGAATTTCTGAAATTCCAATGGGCAAAATTATCTTTTACCTAGAAAAACCTAATTCCTCCCTTAACCGCGGGCGGTGCCACTGTAGTGGGCGGGCGCCCCCTTTGCTCGCGGGTGAGTGCCGCCTACTAGGGCTCACCCGCAGGCCCAACGCCTATAGGCGCTGCTCGTAGGGGGCTCTAGCATAGGCTCAGCGCCCGCAGCAGCATGCGGCCGCTGCTACAAGTGGCCCTACTTGTGGCCGCCACTTACTAGCGCCCAACCCGTAGATGGCGCTTGCTGTAGGCAGGCCACCAATAGCACCTCGTCGGCTGCTAGCCCCTTACACACAAATGGCAGGCAAGGTTGCCATCTGCGAGGGCAATAAGGGCAACAACAATTGTTGTCCTTTCTCGTTGTTGCGTCAAAAAAATTTTGACGTCAAAAGCTTCTCTAAAACACAACACACGCAGTTCAAAACCAATCTTTCATATGAACAACTTAGCTTTGATACCACTGTAGGGAAATCTAGGGTGATATCACATGTGTAACAAAATAATAGAAAATAAAAATCCTATATTTCCCAAAAATATGTTCATCATCGTACGAAGATTGGTGTGCAAAAAATTCACAAAACTGAAAACCACGTGTGAGATAGTTGTGTTACCTAGGGAGATCATATATCCTTGAAATCCTATAGATCTATGGGAGATGATGAAGGAGGTCAAATGTCCTCCTCTCTAGCAGTGATCCACACAGTAGGGGCTACAAAGATGCTCATCGAATCGTTACCCAAATCTCAACACTTGTTAGTTGAGAAGGAGAAGGGGAGAGGATAATAGGAGGTGGCAACCAACAAGGCCTAACTTATGACCTTTTGGTTCTCTCCTATTTGTAGAGGTCCACTATCAACTTAATCCCAATGGATCCTGCCTTATTAGGTATTGGATCTTCATCCTACTACCCAAGCCTCTTATATTAGTGAATCTCTATCTAATAATCTCTCATTAACTCTTATTGGATATCATCTATAGGATCTAATAATTCAAGGGCTTATTGGATATCCAATAAGATAGAGACTCCAATGGATATCTCACATCTGAACCTTTACTCATCGCAACACCTACTATATGTGTGTGACCCTCTAGGTCCAATATCGAGCTGGCCATAAGTCATACCGATCAGAACTCCTTCTAGCTTAGTGAATTATTATCTCCATAATAATTCACTTGACTCATCGACTACTGATGTACTAAGCCGCTACACCACAGTCCCCAAATGATACAAGGGAATATAATCCATTGAACCTATATGTCCTTATTTACCATGTACCTATAGTGCATTATCCATCTAATATCCCAAAGACTATATATTGAGCATAGTGTTGTCAAGCCCATATGGTTTCTACTCGAGTCTCGCTCTAATCGGATTCCCTTGGAGGACTCTTTCTCTCTTAATCCGAATAACCCTGACTAGAGATTTATTTGAGCAATGACACATGGAATATTCCTCTTATGATACCAAGAGCGAATGACCATTTATCGACATTCTTCAATAGCCCTTGTAAGGTTTGCTACTACTCTTGATAACCGGTTGTACTAGATTTAAAATTTTTAAACCTATAAGTCTCGTATCAAAGAGTGAAATACTCATACAAGACTGTTAGGAACGAGTCGGCACTAAAAGGGGTAGGGGGTGAATTAGTGCAGCGGTAAAAATGTCAGTTTTAGAAAATCTCTTTCGTACGATTAAAATCGATCTTGGAAGATGTTAACTTGAAAGCATATGCGAGCGTAGGTGTAGTAAAAACATAGTAAGGAGGAGAGGCAGTTTGCTATAAAAGTAAATTGTTCAAAGTAAATGCAAACCGAGTTTATAGTGGTTCGGTCATCGTGACCTATATTCACTCTCGATTCCTCCTCTATCGAGACCACCGACATCCACTATCGGTCTCCCTTCAATAGGCGAAGACCAACCACCTTTTACAGCTCTTTCTCCTTTTACCAGATTTAGGAGATAACCCTTATAACCCCCACTTACTCCTCTCTCAAACTATTCTAACACTTAGAAGAAGGAGAGGAGTTCACACAAGATTACAACAGCGTTTCTTTCTTTTTCACTCTAAATTCTTGTGTTATTTAACTAGGGATGAGAGGGGTATTTATAGGCTTCTAAGTTAATTCAAACTTGGAGCCTAAAAATGTCTCATCCTGGGTTTCCTAGGTCTTAGCGGTACCACCGCCTGTGTTGGGCGGTACCACCACCTACAACACTGACATTGGGCGGTACCACCGCCCAGTCTAGAGATACCACTACTTGGAAGACTGTGTCTGGGTGGTACCACCACCCAAACTGGCAATACCATTTCCTGACACTGCCACTAGGCGATACCACTGCCTAAATTGGCGGTACCACCATTTGACATAGTCTCAGAGACTGTGCCATGACGGTGCCACCTATTAGTCACTATTTGGGCCTTTCATTGGGCTCAACATAGTCCATACATGGGCCCAAATGGCCCATAATTAGGTTGGCCCAATTCTAATCCCAATTATATTCTAACTACGAAATCTAAGACAATTACTAAGCTAAACAAGTTCGTAAGTCTAGGTTTCTTCCGGTGAACTTCCGACGATCTCTCGGCAATGTTCCAACGGACTTTCGGTAAGCTCCTGGACTTCACGACGATCTTCTTGGCGAGTTCTGATGAGCTTCTTTGGCAAGCTCTTGGACTTCTTAGTTAATTCCGGTAAAACTTTCGATGAACGTTCGGACATCCGACGAACTCTCGAACTCCCAACGAAATCGCATCCTTAACTCCGAGACTTCATTTTGCTTTATGCCTTGCTATCGTAGTTAATCCTGCATACATAAAATCTACTTTGATCTAGATAATTAATACTAAGCTAATCAGATGTTGTCCAACATGTCATTGTTTTATCGACACCTCATCCGATTGTTCAGCGCATCGTCCTCTCTTGCGACCTATTGCCCAATCGGTCAGTTGACCTCTGCAACTTTGATTTCCTTAGCGCAATATATGCTCTTCTTGGCCTAATGCCTGAACTCATGGCCCGAAGCCTTCTATCGATATGTTGATCAATATGTCCAATCTTTTGACATGTTTTTCTCTGGCCTAACATAATTCTTCCTACTTTAATTGTCTCTCCCTGATCGAAGCATCCTGTGTCACTTAAAACGCAGATTAAATCATAAACACTATCAATTGGTTTCATTATCAACATATGAGATTCAACAATCTTCCCCTTTTTTATGATGACAACCAATTGATGATGGAGTTAACCTTAACTCCCCCTATCAATATGCCATATTGATAGAACTCTTAGATTCAAAAATCCAAGCATCATGTTATCATAAACTTATGCATAACATCATCATACTTCTCCTCCTTTGTCATCAACAAAAAGGAGAAGTTCAACTATCAAGTGTTTAGGACATATTACAGTTCAAATCATTGCATTATAAATATTATCTTTAATTTTATCATCATGCAAGCTAGCAAAAATTTGAGTTTTACAAGTTTGTAAATTTTGCTATATATACAAGTTTAGTATGTTTTGCTTCTTGAGATAGGCAAGATAGCACTATTGCTTCTCTTGAGATTGCAAGCTAGCAAGTCTTGGTGATGTTCAAGATAGCAAGTTTTACATCTTTTTAAAAAAATGTAAGCTAGCAATATTTGAGATGTTCAAGAAAGTAACTTTTGCTTCTTGAAATATGCAAGTTAGCAATCTTTGCTTCTCCTTTGAGATGTGCAAGCTAGTAATTCTTGCTTCTCTTTTAAGTTGGGTAATCTAGCAATTTTTGGATATGCAAGCTAGTAATATAGCAAGTTTTACATTAAGCAAGCTAACATATTTTGCACCATGCAAGCTAGCAAATTTTACATAATTTTAGAATAAGTATAACTAGTTCTTTCTCCCCCTTTGTCATTGTCCAAAAGAAGGGAAGAAATTAATTTTGTAATTATTTTTCCCTTTACAATAATTTTCAAATCACAACAAAGGTAAAGCATCAATCTTATTTCAATATATTTGTGCATCATTATAGTTTCAAATTAAAACAAGCACAATTTCAAACCTTATATTTCATCCTTACTTCATGCATGATCCTAAAAATAAATCATCACTATGGACATATCATATATGATACTCAAGCATTCATGGTAAATTATTTTAGCAACAAATCATAGTATTGCATGCATCATTCCAAATCATACATATTTCAAATCATGATGGTATCAAAATATCAAATTACATTACATCCTGTCATGAATGAAAATTCTCAAGATTCATATAGATAATCTCCTCTTAAGAAATATCAAAAAAAAAAAATCTTAGGAGAACAAAGAAGAGATCTTGATTTTAAAAAAAATCTCAAGTAATTCCAAGATATCAAGATTATGATTTGGATAAAACTCATTCAAATTCAAATCATAAAATCAAAATTGTTTTCAATAGATTCAAAAAGAAACATATTTAGATTCAGTAATCTCTCCTTTTTGAAAAATGGTAAGAAGAAACATAGGAGTTCAAAAACAAGATCTTGATTCATAGGGAAATTTCTTGTATCAAATATCGAGAAATTTCTTATATCAAATATCGAGAATTCAAGATGATGATTCATATAAAAAAAATCACAAGTTATAATCAAGAGAAAAATCATCATTTATCTTCACATCATTCAACTTGTTAAATCAACAAAGTCACTTTTAAGAGATTCATAAAAATGATACAAATATATTCATCAAAATCAATAAGATAGAGAAAAAGAAATTAAAAAAAAATATTTTCCTCGTTTTAGTTGTTTCAATTTAAGTGATTGATTTCATATAAGCATGCTCAAGTTTTTCGTATGAAAACCATAAATCATGTTTTGAAATCGAAAGAGTAAATTTCATCATTAAAATAACCAAGATCAATAAACCATAAAATTATCCAAAAATCATCATGCATAATTTCAAAATATAAACTTATTAAGCTTGATCATTATGCATTACTTCAAATCAAACATGATTTCATTAATCATAGAGCATCTTCAATCAAAATCGAGAAACAATATAGAAATCAATATGATACACATTAATGCTTCTTAAAAACATATATAGGATTTATCTTAAGCATTAGATTTAAATCTAACATTTTGTTCCTTTATTATAAAGCATACAATTTTCATTATCATTTTCAAAATTAGCTAGAAAAAGAAAAGCATGATCCCCAATTTTTTTAGCATTTTCATTACATTATTAAACATGTAATTTTCAAGAAAAATAATTTTTCTAAACTAAATTAAAAATAACTCATGAAAAGCATCATGTAATTTCGAAATAAACTAAGTGGATTTTGATTACCTCATCATCGAAAGCCGTTAAGGCGTAGTTTGCTACCTCACCTTTGTTGATTTTCTTCTCGTTTTTGGAGGAGCTCGATTCTCTCAAGGTGCTTCCTTCTTCTTACGTTTATAGCAAGTAGTTGCGTTCTTTTTAAGTTTATTTTTATTCTTTAATTCTTGTTTCATAAACCTTTTAAATTTCATAGTAGGAGTTCAAGTTTACCATCACTTGAGCTTATGCTCGAGTAGTCTTCAATTGTTCTAAGTCCCAAAGCCTTTCTGTTATTTGGAAGGTTGTTCTCATACTCATTTTGTACCATACAACTCATTTCATAGGTCATTAAAGACCCGATAAGTTCTTCGAGTGGAAACTTATTTAAGTCTTTTGCCTCTTGTATGACAGTTATTTTTGAATCTCAATTCTTATGAAGAGAATGTAAAATTTTGTTTACAAGTTCAAAATCCGAAAATCTTTTACCAAGTGCTTTTAAACCATTGACGACATCCGTAAAACGGGTGTACAAGTCTCAAATGGTTTCACTTGGTTTTATATGAAACAATTCAAAATCATGCATCAAAAAGTTGATTTTCGAATATTTAACTTTGCTAGTGTCTTCATGTGTGATTTCAAGAGTATGCCAAATATCAAAAGTCATTTCGCAAGTAGAAACCCGATTGAATTCATTTTTATCTAAGGCGTAAAATAGAGCATTCATAGCTCTAGCATTTAAAGAAAAAATCTTCTTCTCTAAATCATTCCAATGGTTCATTGGAAGAGAAGATATTCGAAAACCACTTTCGACAATATTCCATAAATTTAAATCCAAAGAAAGCAAGAAAACTCTCATTCGAGTTTTTCAATATGTGTAGTCCGTCCCATTAAACAAGGGAGGACGAATGAGAGAGTGACCGTCTTGAAATCCAAAAAGAGTCATTTCTCTTGGGTGTTAAACCAAATAAGAAACGGACTTGGCTCTGATACCAACTGTCAGGAATGAGTCGGCACGGGGGGGAGGGATATGAATTAGTGCAACGGTAAAAATGTCAGTTTCAAAAAATCTCTTTCGTATGATTAAAACCGATCTCGAAAGATGTTAACTTGAAAGCGTATGCGAGTATAGGCGGAGTAAAAGCAGAGTAAGGAGGAGAGGCAGTTTGCTATAAAAGTAAATTGCTTAAAGTAAATGTAAACCGAGTTTATAGTGGTTCGTTCGTCATGACCTACATCCATCCGTCGAGGCCACCAACATCCACTATCGGTCTTCCTTCAATAGGCAAAGATCAACCACCTTTTACAGCTCCTCTCCTTTTACCGGGTTTAGGAGATAACCCTTACACCCCCACTTACTCCTCTCTCAAACTATTCTAACACTTAGAAGTAGGAGAGGAGTTCACAAAAGATTACAGTAGCATTTTTTTCTTTTTCACTCTTAATTCTTATGTTATTTAACTAGGGATTAGAGGGGTATTTATAGGCTTCAAGTTGATTCAAACTTGGAGCTTAAAAAGGTCTCACCCCGGGTTTCCTGGGTCCTGCCGGTACCACCGGCTGTGCTGGGTGGTACCATCGCCTACAACATTGACACTGGACGGTACCACCGCCTGGAAGACTGTGTCTGGGTAGTACCATTGCCTAGACTAGCGGTACCACCGCTTGACACTGCCATTGGGCGGTGGTACCACCCAAATTGGCGGTACCACCGCCTGACATAGTCTCGGAGACTGTGCCACGATGGTGCCACTTATTGGGTCACTGTTTGGGCCTTTTATTGGGCCCAACATAGTCCATACATGGGCCCAATTGGCCCCTAATTCGATTGGCCCAATTCCAATCTCAATTATGTACTAACTACAAAATTTAAGATAATTACTAAGCTAAACAAGTCTGTAAGTCTAGGTTTCTTTCGGCGAGCTTCCGGCGATCTTCCGGCAAACTTTCGACGATCTCTCGGCAACGTTCCAGTGGACTCTTGGTAAGCTCCTAAACTTCACGACAATCTTTTTAGTGAGTTCTTACGAGCTTCTTTGGCAAGCTCCTGGACTTCTTGGTTAATTTCGACAGAACTTCTGATGAACATCCAGACTTCCGATGAACTCTCGAATTCCCAACGAAATCGTGTCCTTGACTTGGAGACTTCATTTTGCTTTATGCCTTTCTATTGTAGTTAATCCTACACACATAAAACCTACTTCGATCTAGACAATTAATACTAATCTAATCAAATATTGTTCAAAATGTCATTGGTTCATCGACGCCTCGTCCGATTGTTTGGTGCATCATCCTCTCTTGCGGCCTATTGTCCAATCGGCCAGTTGATCTCTGCAACTCCAATTTTCTTAGCACAATATTCACTCTTATTGGCCCGATGCCCAAACTCATGGCCCAAAGCCTTTTGTCGACACGTCAATGATCGATCCTTCGGCTCGACGTCGAATATTCTAACATGTTTTTCTCCAGCCCAACATGATTCTTTCTGCTTTAATTGTCTCTCCCTGATTGAAGCATCCTATGTTACTCAAAATACAAATTAAATCATAAACACTATCAATTGGTTTCATCATCAAAATCTGAGATTTAACAATATCCTTGGTGTCTCAAGTTTAAGGACCAGATATATTACTGGGATGATGGAATCACTGTCTAATAATAAGGCAACATCAACCATCCAGCATCTTGTGAGCTGATCAATTAATAAACTCATTCTCCAATGAGAACCTGCACTATAGCCCTAGTGTCCCCACACGAGCGGCTATAATACCAACTACCTCTATCATATGGATGGATATACAACACACCAGTCTATTTTGTTATCTTGATATCCCTCTCAAGTAACATATGACCAGAATTATTTAGAGTTTGTGTTTAGAGGTGAATCAGTCTCATTATTGTGTTCTCATCATGATCCGATTCCCATTACATAGATCTATGTATATCATAATATATTTATGCATCAAACAATATAAAGTGAGAAACTATCATAATAATAATAAGTAAAAATATTGTGTCATTTCACACGTGTTATCACTCACGTGATTGGCTTGCATGGCACTTGTGACTCTAGCAGATCTACAGGCCAATTTTTATCATTATTGCAAGGCACTCAAATAGTTATTAGGCTTATGTTTAGGCCAAAATTGGGCTTGTTAGAAGGCCAAACACATGGCCTAAAAGTGGTTTGGCCGATGGTACCACCAAACCTAGGTGATAGCATTATTTGAGTCAACCAACAATAATGTTTATGTTGTCAACAATGATAGTGGTGGTTCCGTTAGTATCAACCAAAATTCAAAAATTACAATGGTAGTACCACTGGAGTATAGAATTATAGCATGTGTGTGTATATATATATATATATATATATATATATATATAATGATGTCTATGAATCTATGTAATGAGAATCAGATCGTAATGAGATCACGATAATGAGATCGATTCGAGAGGGATATTGAGATAACCAAACAGATTAGTGTACTATATACCCGTCTATATGATGGAGGCAGTTGGTCTCATAGCTGCTCGTGTGAGAATACTAGGGATACAGTACAAGTGCCCATTGGAGAATGAGTTCACTGATTGATCCGCTCATAGAATCCTAGATGGTTGATGATGCCTTTTTGTCAGACAACGATTCCGTCGTCCTAATGATGTATCTGGTCCTTAGACTTAAGACGTACTACACTCTTTGATACCGGATTTATAAACCTGGAAGTTCCAAATCTAGCATAGCCGATCATCAAGAGTGATAGTCAACCTTACGAGGGCTATTGAGTGTTAATAGAGGATCATCCACTCTCGGTATCATGAGACGAATATGTTGAATCTCGGATTTTGATGATAAAATCAATTGATGGGTTAATTGATCTAATCTATATTATTGGGTTAAGTATGCAGAATTAACTATGATAGCCTGAAAATATAAAGCAAGGATACCGGAGTCAAGTTTGATGGGTGTTTGAGAGTCCAAAGATTCATCGGAGATGCTGCCGGAACCAACCGAGAAGAAATCGGGGACTTGTCGAAGTTTTTGGAAGTCCACCAAAGAGATCGTTGGAGGTTCGCGAAGTTCACCAAGAAGGCTCAGCTACTCGCAGAACTCGCCACAAGATCGGGAGACTACTGGGAGTCCGCCGGAAGAAATCTGAAGGTGTATTAGAAGTCCGCCGGAAAGCTCGCCGGAAGGAGACTCAACGTTTGCTGGTTGAAAGCTTGCTTAGGACTATGTTTTCAGTTGTGTAGTTTGCATGCAATTAGGGTTAGGATTAAGGGATAATCCTATATCCTGGTTATGGGCCAATTGAGCCCAAATATGATTTGGTTTGGACCAGATTTGAAGCCCAACCAATGACCGGTAAAGGTCGGGCGGTGGAACCGCTGGACTGGGCGATGGTACCACTTAGAACCTGAGGATCGGGCGATGGTACCGCTGGACTAGGTGGTAGCACCACCCAGCACCCGAGAGGTCAGACGGTGGCACCGCCAGTACACTATCAATGTCAGACACTAATAGGCGTTGGCACCGCCAGCATCGGGAACCCAAGAGAATTCAAAATTTGGAGCCCAAATTTGAATCCTCTTGGGGCCTATAAATACCCTTCAATTCTCAGTAGAGAATACAACTTTTGAGAAGCAATAGATTGAGAAAAAAAAAAGCCTTAGTAAAGCCTTTAGCAAGTCTTGTTTTCAATTGCTTGAGTATTCACCTCCTTCTTTTTCGTTGAAAATTTATAAGAGTGTGAACCACTGTAAAAGGTTGTAAGAGGGGTATTTGTCCTTCCCCTTCAAAGTGATTTGCTAGTGAAAGTTGGGAGCCTCTTCAAAGAAGGTTTTGCAAGTGGATGTAGGTCATTTTGACTGAACCACTTTCAATTGGTGTGTTCCTTGAATGTGTGAGTTCTTACTTTCTTGAAATTATTATTTATACTACTGCTAGCTTTTAGTTTTTATCTACTCAAGTTACTATCGAAACAAAATCTCCTCGTATTTACGAATTCGTTTTTAAACTTACAAGTTTTAATCCGCTGCACTAATTCACCCCCCCCCCCCTCTTAGTGCCACTCCGATCCTAATAATTGGTATCAGAGCTAGGCTCACTCTCATATTTGGTTTAATACCCAAGAGAGATGGCTTACTCCGGCATGCATGAGGGTCATTCTATTACACGTCCACCTATGTTTAATAGGTTAGATTACACGTATTGGAAGACTCGTATGAGGATATTCCTCATTTTCATAGATTTCAAGCTTTGGACTATTGTCGAAAATGGATTTAAAAAATCTTATCTTCCGATGAGCGAATGGGATGAATCAGAGAAGAATGTTTTTGCTTTAAACACAAAGGCTATGAATGCCTTATTTTGTGCATTAGACAAAAATGAATTTAATCGCATTTCAGTTTGTGATTCGTCTTTTGATATTTGGAGAACTCCTGAGGTCACTCATGAAGGCACTAGCCGAGTGAAAGAGTCCAAAATCAACATTCTTGTGCACTCTTACGAATTTTTCCGAATGAAACCAAGTGAGTCCATCGAAGACATGTACACCCGTTTCACGGATGTCATCAATGGACTCAAAGCTCTTAGTAAAGATTTTTTTAACTTTGAACTAGTAACTAAAATCTTAAGATCCCTTCCAAAAAGTTGGGATCCAAAAGTTATGGCCATTCAAAAGGCCAAAGACCTGAAAATATTTCCTTTTGAAGAACTTATTGGGTCTCTAATGACCTACGAAATGACATGTCATGCTCATGAAGAGCTCGAGAACCCCCTTCCAAAGAACAGGAAGGATATGACGCTTACATAATAAGAAGAGCACTTGAAAGGAACATCAAGTGATGAGGACAGTGACGACGACATTGCACTTTTAACTCAAAATTTTAAAAATTTATAAGAAAGAACAAATTTAAAAATAACACCAAAAATAGACTTGAACATAAAAAGGACCAAGTAATATGCTACGAATGCAAGAAGCTGGGACACTTCAAAAATGAATGCCCCCAAGCCAAGAAGAAGCAACCGAAGAAGAAGAAAGCTTTAAAAACAACTTGGGACGATTCAAGTGATTCAAAAAGTGAAGAAGCTAGCAACAAAAAGGAGGCAAACTTTGTGCTAATGGCTTTAGGAGAAGAGGTATGTGATTTAATTAATGAAGATTTATCTTTCGATGAACTTTCTATTGCTTTACACGAATTATTTGACGAGTGTAGAATTATTAGTAAGAAGTTTAATCTTTTAAAGAAAGAGTATGTCTTAGTACAAAATAAGCTTGATAGTCTTCAAACTCCTCCATGCTCTAAGTGTGAACACTTAGAAGCAATAAAAAATAAAAATTTGCTACTTAAAGAGACCTTAAACAAGTTTAAGGTCGGTAGCAAGGGATTGGACATGATCCTTGCAAACAAGGGTCACGTCGTAAATAGAAGTGGAATTGGTTTTGTGAGAGGATCTCACCAAAATCCTATCACTTTCATTAAAGGACCCACATTACATGTTTCACCTTGTTTGAAATGCAACTTTTATTGTAAATCCGGACATGTTACTTACAAATGTCCATTTAGGAAAATTAGTCCACATAAGTTGATATGGGTTCCTAAAGGAACTATAAATACTTCAATGATGAATAACAAAATTGGTAGATCAATTTTTGAGGCACCCAAAATCAAATGGGTACCTAAAAACTATCCTTTTTTGTAGACAAACCCACAAGCTAGGAGCAAGAGATGGTATCTTGATAGTGGATGCTCAAGACATATGATTGGAGATCCATCTCATTTCTCTATGCTCACTAGCAAAGAAGAAGTGTACGTCACATTCGGAGACAATAACAAAGGCAAAATCATTGGCAAGGGAACCATAGGTAACAAATCATGTTTTTCAATTGATGATGTATTACTAGTTGATGGATTAAAACATAATATCTTAAGTATTAGTCAATTATACGATAAAGGTTGCATCGTTAGATTTGAATCTAATGCGTGCATTATTGAAAAACCAAACAATAACTTGTCAATGATTGCTTTAAAACAAAATAATGTCTACACCATCAACCTTAATGAACTAAGTAATGAAATGTGCTTCTCCGCTTTAAATGATGATGCTTGACTTTGGAATAAGAGATTAGGCCATGCAAGTATGAAACTAATATCTAAGATCTCATCTAGAGAATTAGTACAAGGGATTCCCAATATGAAGTTTGTTAAGGACAAAGTATGTGATGCGTGTCAATTAGGTAAACAAATAAAAACTAGTTTTAAACTAAAAAATCAAATTAGCACCACTAGACCATTACAATTGATCCATTTGGACTTATTTGGACCAATTGACACGACAAGTCTAGGAGGAAGCAAATATGCTTTTGTAATTGTAGATGACTATACTAGATACACTTGGACCTATTTCTTGGCTCACAAAAGTGATTGTTTCAAATGTTTCTCTAAATTTTGTAAACTCATTCAAAATGAAAAAGGCTTCATGATTTCATCAATTCAGAGTGATCACGGTGGCGAATTTCAAAACCGTGACTTCCAAAATTTTTGTGAAGTTAATGGATATAACCACAACTTCTCCACTCCAAGAAATCCTCAATAAAATGAAGTAGTTGAAAGAAAAAATAGAAACCTATAAGAAATGACAAGAACTATGTTAAATAAATATAGTATACTAAAGTATTTTTGGGCCGAAGCCATGAATATGGCTTGCTACATCATGAATAGGGTTCTAATAAGACTGTCTTTATCAAAAACTCCATATGAATTATGGAATAACAAAAAACCAAATGTTTCTTATTTTAAAATATTCGGTTGCAAATGCTTTATTTTGAATGAAAAGGATGCTTTAGAAAAATTTGATGCCAAATTTGATGAAGTCATCTTTCTTGGTTACTCTTCCGTTTCTAAGGCTTTTCATATTTTTAACAAAAGAACCTTAGTTATAGAAGAGTCTATTCATGTAGTTTTCAATGAAAATTTTGAGTTAAATAAAAATGATTTTGATGATGATATTGGTTTTGAAAATTTGAATTTAAATGAACCCTCTCAAAATAGCAACTTGGATGCATCTTTTTCCTTACCTAAGGAATGGAAGTTTGTGGATGCTCATCCAAAGGAGCTAATTCTTGGAGATACATCAAAAGGGGTTCAAACTCGTTCTTCGTTCAAGAATTTTTATGCTAACGCTGCCTTCCTTTCTCAAATCGAATCTAAATGCATTGACAAGGCCTTGAAAGATGATTCTTGGGTCATTGCAATGCAAGAAGAATTGAACCAATTTGAGAGGAATGAGGTATGGAAGCTTGTTCCTAGACCTAGTGACCATTTAGTCATTGGTACTAAATGGGTCTTTAGAAACAAGCAAGACGAATGCGATATCGTGGTTAGAAACAAGGCTAGATTAGTGGCTAAAGGTTTCAACAAAGAAGAAGGTATCGACTACGAAGAAACCTTCACTCCCGTGGTAAGATTAGAAGCCATTAGGATGATCCTTGCCTATGTTAGTAGTAATAATTTTAAACTATTTCAAATGGATGTCAAAAGTGCCTTCTTGAATGGTTTTATTTCCGAAGAAGTATATGTCGAACAACCTCCTGGATTTGAAAATTCTCTTCTTCCTAATCATGTATTCAAATTGACTAAGGCTCTCTATGGCTTGAAACAAGCTCCTAAAGCTTGGTATGAAAGACTTAGTTCCTTTCTTATTTTAAATAATTTTACCAAAAACAAGGTTGATACTACATTGTTTATCAAACACTTTGAAAATAATTTTCTTATTGTGCAAATTTATATTGATGATATTATTTTTGGTTCTTCGGATGAATCACTATGTGAATCATTCGCCAAGTATATGAGTCATGAATTTGAAATGAGTCTAATGGGTGAATTAACCTTCTTTTTAGGATTGCAAATTAAACAACTTAGTGATGTATATTTCTTAATCAATATAAATATATATTAGAATTGTTAAAACGATTTAACATGGATGGTTCAAAAGCGATAAACACTCCTATGAGTACTTCGACGAAGTTAGATATGGATGAAACTGGTGAGAATTTTGATCAAAAAATGTATAGGGGAATGATAGGTAGTCTACTTTATCTCACCGCAACTAGACCGGATATCATATTTAGTGTAGGACTTTGTGCTAGGTTTCAATCTAATCCTAAATTATCTCATCTTAAGTGTGTTAAAAGAATATTTAGATATCTTAAAGGAACTCCCAATTTAGGATTGTAGTATATGAAATCCGATAAATTCGATTTAATAGCTTATGCATATGTCGATTTTGGCGGATGTAGGATAAATAGAAAAAGCACATCTGAAACATGCCAATTTTTAGGACATACACTTGTTTCTTGGACTTTCAAGAAACAAAACTTAGTTGCACTATCTATGGCGGAAGTTGAATACATTGCTACAAGTGCATGCCGTGCACAAGTAGTTTGGATGAAGAATACAATAGAAGACTATGGAATTTAGTTGAAAAATATTCTCATAAAATGTGATAATACAAGTGATATATGTCTTACCAAAAATCCAATTCAACACTCTAGAGCTAAGCATATCGATGTTAGGCATCATTTCATACGCGATCATGTCCTTAACAATAATGTCATTCTAGAGTTTATTGACACAAAGCATCAATTAGCAGACATCTTTATAAAAGCTTTAAATGAAGACCAATTTGACTTCATTAGAAGGGAACTAGGCATGTTAAATTGTCCCTAAGAATAAGCTTGTTTGAATGTATTTTTTGAAAAGTTTTTCATCATCTTTCCGTTCTTTCGTGGATTTGATTTCTTCCTTCTCTTTCGATTCCAAATGACATATTAAAGTGCAACCCAAGATCCTATCCTATCTTGAGCCAAACACCTCTCTGAAAAACAAAAAGGGGGAAGAAAGAATTTTTTTTTTCTCTTCCTTGGCATGCCAGCGGTGGCACCGCCAAAACCAACGGTAGCACTGCCTGAGCGCTCGGTCGCCAGGCGGTGGCACCACTCGGATTGGCAGTGGCACCACCCAAGATCCCCTTTATAAGTAGAAGGGTTAGGGTCGACTGTGGAACCGCCCCCAACTCGTGAGAAATTGGTTCAAGCTCTCCTACAACTCCTTCAAAACTTCTCTAACCCTCATTCCAACCTTTAGAAGCCTAGGAGAGGGATTCTTGTTGGTTCAAGCTCTCCATCCTTCAAGGAATTTTTCATAAGGTAAAATCTGAAATCTTTCCTTCCTCTTATCATTATTTTGCCTACTCTTCACAGTTTCATATTCTTGATCCATCATCTTGTCTAGATAATAGCTCCTAAGATATCAATAAGATCAAAAGGGAAAAGGGTTGAAGGAGATTCATATGATCAAAATCGTTTTAGATCCAAAGAAGTAGCTCTTAGGTTTCCAAATTTCGAAACAAGAACTATACATAAGGGTAAACATGTTGATCTAGATGAACTAGGAAACCTAGAACCCATTAGGTGGTTTGCACATCTAGATGCCTTACCTCTCATACAAATCAATGAACCAATTTATCCTAGGTTAGTTAGGCTATTTTATGCAAACTTATGTGTGGACAACGAAAGCCTAAGTACTTACCTTTTAGGAATACAAATTAGAATCTTTAATACTACTATTTGTGAACTAATTAGAATTTCTGAAAATGATAGAGGTTGTTACTTTAGAAATAAATGGGATGTAAATATAATCAGAGCAACTTACTCCGAAGCCTTAGAAACTATCTTTGAAAATCCAAACTCAGGCATGATACCAAAAAGTTATGAGCACTTACTACCCTTTAACTCTAAAATTCTTCATCACACCATGACTAGCATACTACTTCCCAAGCAATTTCATCTTGATGAAATGAGTCAAATACAGCTAAGCACCATGTACTGGATTATAACCGGACAACATAATTGCTTTGGATACTTAATCCGGCAACACATGTAGGATATAATAGCTAAAGACATTATGTTACCATATGGGGGGTTAATTACTCGATTAATACTTGCCCATGATATTTGTATCTCGCCTGATGAAGAAACAATTCAAGATGATCGATTTAACACCATCAATAGAAATCTACTAAAAAGACTTAGGTGCACATTTAGCAATGGTATATGGGTTAGGCAACCTAGAAGGACTGATCCAATTTCCCCACCAGTAGAACATCCCGAAACACCAATTTGTAGGGGAAATGAATCTCCTCTTCCTAGTCCCTTTAGTGCAGCACCTTCAGCTCCTGCTTCATCTTCTGAACAACTCATTATGGCAGAATTGCATCAGATCAAATCATAACAAGACCAACTCAAATCACAGCAAGAGCAAATTCAAACTCAGCAAATTAAAATTTTGAAGGAACTACAACAAATGAATCAAAAAATAGATGTCATGTATAAGAACTATGGATTTCCTCCTACGGATTAATCGATATGTCTTCTTATTCTATTAACTTGACATGCAATCCTTGTATAATTACTCTTAATGCCAAGTTAAAGTTTTGTCATCTTCTTTCTTTTGTTTGAAAGCATGCTTTTTTAATTTTGAATGAAAGCTGAATTTTTGAAATGCATTTTGGATGAATGCTGATTTTTTTTTATGAAATGAATTCTGGATTAATGTTGATTTTTTTTTTTAATTCTGATGAATGCTGAGATGAATTCTGGATGAATGCTGAATTTTTTTTTAGATAAATTCTGGTTAAATGGTGATTTTTTTAAAGATGAATTTTTGATGAATGCTGAATTTTGTACAATCTTATGAATGCCGAATGATCAATCTTCATGGTGAATTTTCAATCACAAATTGTATGCTTAAAAGTCTCATCTCCTTTTTGTTGATGACAAAGGGGGAGAAGAATGAGCAAAAAATTGTTGAATTATATGCCAATGTGATGGTATGACTTATATCAATTGAAGCTTGTGTTAATGCAAATGTCTTGTATGCATCGAAAGCATGACTTATATCAATTGCAAGAGCATATATTAATGCAAAACGAATGAGTAAAAGATTGATGAATTTTATGCCAATGTGAAAGCATGACTTATCTGAATAGCAAGAGCCTATGTAAATGATAAATCACAAAACTTCTTGAGATTATTACAAGTTTTTAGATTGCTTGATCATGCCTTACATTTATGAGATTCATGCTGAAAGTTCACATCTCTTGTTGAAATGATATTTGTCTTCATTCGACTTGAAAATGATTTTCATAGCTGGAAATTATGAGAAATACGAAGTTTTATATTTGCTTACGTTTATAGAGAATAACGATAAGTTCAACGGATAAAACTTATCGGTTTAGGCTTGAATTCAAAGAGATTGAATTCAAGTATTTTTATCTTCTCATAATATAGCATAAAGATAGGGGGAGTTATGTTTAACTCCATCATAAAAAAGGGGGAGATTGTTAAATCTCAGATTTTGATGATAAAATCAATTGATGGGTTAATTGATCTAATCCATATTATTGATTTAAATATGTAAGATTAACTACAATAGCATGAAAACATAAAGCAAAGATATTGGAGTCCAGTTCGATGGGTGTTTGAGAGTCCGAAGATTCATCGGAGATGCTGCCGGAACCAACCGAGAAGAAATCGAGGACTTGTCGGAGTTTTTGAAAGTCTGCCAAAGAAATCGTCGGAGGTTCACGAAGTTCACCAAGAAGGCTTGGCTACTCGCAAAACTCGTCACAAGATCGAGAGCCTACTGGGAGTCTGCCGGAAGAAATCCGAAGGTGTATCAGAAGTCCACCGAAAAATCGCCGGAAAGCTCGCCGGAAGGAGACTCGACATTTGCCGATTGAAAGATTGCTTAGAACTATGTTTTTAGTTGTGTAGTTTGCATGTAATTAGGGTTAGGATTAAGGAATAATCATATATCCTGGTTAGGGGCCAATTGGGCCCAAATATGACTTGGTTTGGGTCGGATTTGAAGCCCAGCCAATGACCGGTAAAGGTCGGGCGGTGGCACCGCCCAGAACCTAAGGATCGGGCGGTGGTACCGTTGGACTAGGCGGTAGCACCGCCCAGCACCCGAGAGGTCAGGCGGTGGCACTGCCAGTACACTATTAGTGTCAGACACTGATAGGCGGTGGCACCGTCAGCATCGGGAACCTAAGAGAATTCAAAATTTGGAGCCCAAATTTGAATTCTCTTGGGGCCTATAAATACCCCTCAATTCTCAGTGAAGAATACAACTTTTGAGAAGCAATAGATTGAGAAAAAAAAAGTCTTAGCAAAGTCTTTAGCAAGTCTTGCTTTCATTTGCTTGAGTGTTCACCTCCTTCTTTCTTATTGAAAATTTGTAAGAGTGTGAACCACTGTAAAAGGTTGTAAGAGGGGTATTTATCTTTCCCCTTCAAAGTAATTTGCTAGTGGAAGTTGGGAGCCTCTTCGAAGAAGGCTTCGCAAGTGGATGTAGGCCATTTTGACTGAACCACTTTAAATTGGTGTTCCTTGAATGTATGAGTTCTTACTTTCTTGAAATTGTTATTTACACTACTGCTAGCTTTTGGTTTTCATCTACTCAAGTTACTATCAAAACGAAATCTCTTCATATTTACGAATTCATTTTTAAACTTATGACTTTTAATCCGCTGCACTAATTCACCCTCCCCCCCTCTTAGTGCCACTCCGATCCTAACAGAATATCCCATGTGTTCTTGCTCAAACAAATCCCTAGCTAGGGACATTCGGATTGAATGAGAAATTGTTCTCTAGGAGAATCTGATTAGAGCGAGACTCGAGTAGAAACTATATGAGGCTGACAGTACTATATCTGGTATACAATCCTTAGGGCATTAGATGAATGAGGAACCATAGAAATACAATAATTGAGGATAAATAGGTCCAAAGAATTGTATTCCCCTATATCGTTTGAGGGGTATGGTAGAGTAGCCTAGTACGTTTGTAGTCGATGAGTCAAGTGAATTATTATGAAGATAATAAATTCACTAAGCCAGAAGGAGTTCTGACATGTATGACTCATGGCCAGCTTGATATTGGGCCTAGAGGGTCACACACATATGGTAGGCGTTGCGACCAGTAGAGGTTCGAATATGAGATATCCGCTAAAGCCCCTATCTTATTAGATATCGAAGAAGTCAATGAATTATTGGATCATATAGATGAGATCCAATAAAAACCAATGAGAGATTATTGGATAGAAATCCACTAATCTAAGAGGCTTAGATAATTAGATAAAGATCCAATACCCAATAGGGCAAGATCTATTAAAGTTAAGTAGACAAGGGACCTCTATAAATTGGAGGAAACCAAAGGCTCATAGACTATAGGTTTCTTAGTTACCACCTCCTATTCTCCTCTCCCCTTCTCCTCTTCAAATAGTAGATGTGGAGATTTGGGTAGTGATTTGAGGAGTATCGTCATAGCCCTGTTATGTGAATCACCACTAGAGAGGAGAGCGATTGACCTCCTTCATCCTCTCCTACAGACTTGCAAGGATTCAAGGATATACGATCTCCTTAGGTAACATAACTATCTCATGTGTAGTTTTCAGTTTCGCGGATTTTGCACACCAATCTTCGTATGATGATGAACACATTTTTCGAAAATTTGGGATTTTATTTTCTATTCTTCCGCTGCTCATGTGTTGTCACCCCTATATTTTCCTATAATGGTATCAAAGCCAGGTTGTTTATGTGAAAGATTCATTTTGAACTACATGTGTTATGTTTTAGAAAGACTTTTGACATCAAAATTATTAATGCAAAAGGCAAGGAAAGGCAACAATTATTGTTGCCGACTAGCTGCGACTGATAGCAAAAGGCTTGTGGGCCGCAAGTAAGTAGTTGCACAGGCGACACTTGCAACTGACCTGCCCACAAGGGCGGGTGGCACCCGTAATGGTGCCTGCAGGCGCTACGCCCATGGCTAGAATTGGCCACAAGGGGCGCCCGCCCGTGAGGGTAGTGCCGCTTGCGGGAAGCTCGCGGGGGCGGTAGCACCTACGGGATGAACCGCCCGCAAGGGCACTTATCCGTAGGCAGAACCATCCACAGGGGCGCTCACCTGTAGGCAGAACCAACCGTAGAGGCAGTGGTGCCCATAGGGATGCTCGCCCGCGAGGGTGCCTGCCAGTAGGCACATCGCCTGAAAGCAAAGGCGACGCCCCCAGGCCCCCTTGTAGTGGCCACCATTGGCAGGGTGACAGCGACCGTAACGTAGTAGGGAAGGAGAAGGGATTAGTTTTTCTGGGCAAAAGATAGTTGTACCCCTTAAAATTTTAAAAATTTTGAGTTTTGTCCTTTTCCATATAAATTACCAAAAATACCCTGCATAATTTAAAAAATTCTCTACATATCCCCAATTTCAGAAAATATTAGTTAATTAAAAATTTAATTAATTATTATTTTTATCTAGTAGTCCTATATTATGATATGTACATGTGATGATGTGGACGAATAATCATTAATCGAGTGATGTGTGTACATGTGATGTGATTATTATTATTGGGGCCTGTGAGCCTCTAATTTTTTTCTCATTTATTGTTGGGCTTGTATGCCTATAATTAAGTTGTAATCACATGAGGAGGCATAGCGGGAGAGTGGAAGTGATAGCAAGACCCATGAGTTCGAAACATACGATCGTGATGCATGGAGATGGACAATCACAAGGCATGGAGTTGCACTACTGCACACATAGATAGTGATCCAATTTTATTTTTGCATTTTTATTAAACATGCAATTCTCAAGAAAAATAATTATTCTAAACTAAATTAAAAATAACTCATGAAAAGCATCATGTAATTTCGAAATAAATTAAAGGCATTTTGATTACCTCATCGTCGAATGTCGTTAAGGCATAGTTTGCCACATCGCTTTTGTTGGTTTGCTCCTCGTCTTCGGAGGTACTCGTTTCGTCCCAAAGTGCTTTCTTCTTCTTCAATTTATTTTTATTTTTTGATTCTTGCTTTAAGTACTTTTTAAGTTTTATTGTGAAAAGTTCAAGTTCATCATCACTTGAGCTTTCACACGAGTGGTCTTCTTTTGTTCGATGTCCGAAATCCTTCCTGTTCTTTGGAAGGTGGTTCTCAAATTCTTCACGTGCATTGCACGCCATTTCATAGGTCACTAAAGACCCTATAAGTTCTTCAATTGGTAAATGGTTCAAGTTTTTTGATTCTTGAATAGCCGTTACTTTTGATTCCCAAGTTTTAGAAAGTGAGTGTAAAACTTTATTCACAAGTTCAAGATTCGAAAAATATTTGCCAAGAGCTTTTAAACTATTGATAACATTCGTAAAGCGAGTGTACATGTTAATAATAGTTTTGCTCGACTTCATTTGAAACAGCTCGAAATCATGCATTAAAAAATTAATCTTCGAATCTTTTACTCTATTTGTGCCTTCGTGTGTGATTTTTAGAGTGTGCCAAATATTGAAAGCCGTTTAGCACAAAGAAACATGATTAAACTCAGTTTTATCCAAAGTGCAAAATAGAGCATTCATAGCTCTAGCATTTAAGGAAAAAATCTTCTTCTCCAAATCATTCTAATGGTTTATTAGAAGAGAAGACCTTTCAAATATGTTTTCGACAATATTCCATAAATTTAAATCTAACAAAAGTAAGAAAACTCTCATTTGAGTTTTTCAATATGTGTAGTCTGTCCCATTGAACAAGGGAGGACGAATGAGAGAGTGACCCTCTTGAAAGCCGAAATGAGTCATTTCTCTTGAGTGCTAAACCAAATGAGAAATACAAGGTTCTGATACCAACTGTTGGGTAAAGAGTCAGCACTAAGAGGGGAGGGTGAATTAGTGCAGCGGTAAAATACATCGGTTTCGGAAAACCTTCTTTCGTATGATAAAAACCAATTTTGGAAACTTAACTTGAAACACGAAGTAAGAGCGTATTGAAAGCAGTTTGTAGTTAATGTAAATTGCAAGAAGTAAATACAAACTAGAGAACATGCCAATTTTATAGTGGTTCGGTCATCGTGACCTACATCCACTCCACTAATTCCTCTTCCGTCGAGGCCACCGCATCCACTATTGGTCTTTCTTTAATAGGCAAAGACCTACCACCTTTTACACCCCTCTTCTCATTTTCATAGGTTTAGGAGATAACCTTTACAAGCACACATACTCTTCTCTAAAAGGAATTCTAAGTTTAAGCTAGAGGAGGGATTTCTCAAGTGATTTCTACAGCGTTTTCTTACTTTAAAACTCTCTGTGCTTGTGTTTGTTAACCAAGGATGAGAGGGGTATTTATAGGCCTCAAGTTGATTCAAACTTAGAGCCTAAAAACATCTCATCCCAAGTTTCCTGGGTTCGGGCGATACCACCGCTAGTGTAAGTCTGACACTAACACTACACTGGGCAGTACCACCGCCTGACACTGGGCCACTGGGCAGTACCATCACCTAGTATCCTACCAGGGGCGGTACCGCCGCCTGACTTAGTCTCGAAGATTGTGCCACGACGGTGCCACTTCTTGGGTCACTGTTTGGGCCTTTCATTCGGCCTAACACAATCCTTACATGGGCCCAACTGGCCCCTAATTGGGTTGGCCTAGTATCCTGCCAAGGGCGGTACCATCGCCTGACATAGTCTTGAAGATTTTGCCACGATAGTACCACTTCTTGGGTTACTGTTTGGGTCTTTCATTGGGCCCAACACATTCCTTACATGGGCCCAACTGGCCCCCTAATTGAGTTGGCCTAAATCCAATCCCAATTTCATGCTAACTACAAATTCTAAGATATTTCCGAAGCTAAACAAATCCGTAAGTCTAGTTTCTTCCGGCAAGCTTCCGGCGAACTTTCAACGATCTCTTGGCAATGTTCCAGCGGACTCCCGATAAACTCCTGGACTTCACAACAATCTTCTTGGTGAGTTCTGATGAGCTTATCTGGCAAGCTCCGAGACTTCTCGGTTGGTTCTTGCAGAACTTCCGATGAACGTCCGGACTTCCGATGAACTCTCGAACTCCCGACGAAATCACGTTCTTGACTTCGGGACTTCATTTTGCTTTATGCCTTACTATCGTAGTTAATCTTGCACATGTAAAAACACACTTTGATCTAGATAATTATTACTAAGCTTGAATCATGTTGTCTGGCATGTCATTGGTCCATCGACGCTTCATCCGATTCTTCGGCGCATCGTCCTCTCTTGTGGTCGATTGTCTAATCGACCAGTTGACTCTGCAACTCTGATATCCTTGGCATAATATATGCTCTTCTTGGCCCGATGCCCGAATCCATAGCCCGAAGCCTTCTATCGATACGACAACCGATCCTCCGGCCCGACGTCCAATCTTCTGACATGTTTTCCTCTGGCCCAACATGATTTTTCCTACTTTAATTGTCTCTCCCTGATCAAAGCATCGTGCGTCCCTCAAAACGCAGATTAAATCATAAACACTTATTAGTTGGTTTCATCATCAAAATACGAGATTCAATATGGTTTTGAATGATGATGCTTGGCTTTGGCATAGGAGATTAGGTCATACTAGCATGAAACTAATCTCTCAAATCTCATCTAGAGAACTTGTAAGAGGTATTCCAAACATTAAGTTTGTTAAAGATAATGTGTATGATGCTTGTTAATTAGGAAAATAAATAAAAGGTAGTTTCAAGTTAAAAAATCAAATAAGTATCTCTAGACCATTACAATTAATCCATATGAATTTGTTTGAACTAATTGATACAACAAGCCTAGGAAGTAGCAAATACGCCTTTGTAATTGTGGATGATTATAGTAGATATACTTGGATATACTTCTTAGTACACAAAAGTGATTGCTTTATGCATTTTTTTAAGTTTTGTAAACATGTTCAAAATGAAAAAGCTTTATGATTTCATCAATTCAGAGTGATCGATGAATTTCAAAATCGTGATTTCTAAAATTTTTGTGAATCTAATGAATACAATCATAATTTCTCTACTCTGATAAATCCTCAACAAAATAGAGTAGTAGAAAAAAAAAAGAGTTTGCAAGAAATGACAAGAACCATGTTGAATAAAGATAGCCTGCCCAAATATTTTTGGGCCGAAGCCATTAACACAACATGCTATGTCATGAATATGGTTCTAGTAAGACTATTACTTTCCAAAACTGCTTATGAATTATAGAATAACAAAAAACCTAACGTTTCGTATTTTAAAGTTTTCGGTTGTAAATGTTTTAATTTGAATGAAAAAGATACCTTAGGAAAATTTGATGCAAAATCCGATGAAGGCATTTTTCTTAGTTAATTTTCTATTTCAAAAGTCTTTCGCATCTTTAATAAAAGAACCTTGGCCATAGAAGAGTCTATTCATGTTGTCTTTAATGAAGTCTTTGAATTTAAGAAAAATGAGTTTGATGATGATCTTATTTTGATGCTTTGAATTTAAATGAACCCTCTCCTCCAATTAGCAACTTTGATATATCTTCTTCTGAAACATCCTTACCCAAAGAATGGAAGTATGTAAATGCTCATCCTAAGGAGCTAATCATAGGAGACACATCAAAGGGGATTCAAACTCGTTCTTCTCTAAAATGTTTTTGCACCAACGTCGCTTTTCTTTCTCAAATTAAACCAAAATGCATTGACAAAGCCTTGAAATATAATTCATAGGTTATCACAATTCAAGAAGAGTTGAACCAATTTGAGAGAAACGAGGTGTGGAAGCTTGTTCTGAGGCCAAATGACCATTTAGTTATTAGTACTAAATGAGTCTTTAGAAACAAACAAGATGAATTTGGTATCATGGTTAGAAACAAGGTAAGATTAGTGGCCAAGGGTTTCAACCAAGAAGGTATCGATGAAGAAACCTTCGCTCCTATGGTAAGATTAGAAGCCATAGGAATGCTCCTTGCCTATCCTAGTAGTAATAATTTTAAGTTATTTCAAATTGATGTTAAAAGTGCTTTCTTAAATGACTTTATTTTCGAAGAAGTGTATGTTGAACAACCACCTAGATTTGAGAACTCTTTTTTTTTTAATCATATGTTTAAGTTAACAAAAGCTCTCTATGGATTAAAACAAGCCTTGAGGGCTTGGTATGAAAGACTTAGCTTCTTTCTTATTCAAATTGACATTCTTTTTATTCAAATTTTGTACAAATGTTATTCAAATTGACATTCTATGGATTAAAACAAGCCTTGAGGGCTTGTTATTCGATACTATATTGTTTATTAAAAAATTTGAAAATGACATTCTTGTTATTCAAATTTATGTTAATGATATTATTTTTTGTTCTACAAACGAATCCTTATGCGAATCATTTGCTAAGAGTATAAGTCAAGAGTTTGAGATGAGTTTAATGGGTGAACTAACTTTCTTTTTAGACTTACAAATCAAATAACTTAGTGATGATATTTTTCTTAGTCAAACCAAATATACATTTGAATTGCTTAAATAGTTTAATATGGATGATTTAAAAGCTATCAATACTCCTATGAGTACCTCCACTAAGTTAGACATGGACGAAAGCAGAGAAAGATTTGATCAAAAAACTTATATGAGTATAATATGAAGTTTACTATACCGTAGCTAAACCGGACATCATGTTTAGCGTAGGACTTTGTGCTAGATTTCAATATAATCCTAAGCTATCTCATCTTAAAGTCATTAAAAGAATTCTTAGATATCTTAAAGGAACCCCTAATCTAGGATTATGGTATCTAAAATCCGAAGACTTTTAATTAATTGCTTATGCTGATGCATTTTTGCTGGGTGTAGAGAAGATAGAAAAAGCACATCCAGAATATGTCAATTCTTATGTCATGAACTTGTTTCTTGGTCTTCCAAGAAACAAAACTCAGTTGCATTATCCACAACCGAAGCTGAGTATATAGCAGTTGGTGCATGTTGTACACAAGTTGTATGGATGAAAAATACATTAGAAGATTATAGAATTCACCTTAAGAATATTCCCATAAAATGTGATAACACAAGTACAATATGTTTAATAAAAAATCCTATTCAATACTCTAGACCTAAACATATTGACATTAGACATCATTTTATTAGAGATCATATTAATAATCATGACATATCTTTAGAGTTTATTGATATGAAACATTAATTAGCCGATATCTTTACAAAACCGCTAAATGAAGAACAATTTGATTTTATAAAAAAGAGAGTTATGGATGTTAAATTGTCCGAATGCATGAGTTTATTGAATATCATTTTCGGACTTTCTTGATTTTTTTGAAAAAGCCTTTATGAAATCTAGAATATCAATTTACTTAGTATCAAATTTGTTACATACCTTTGCTCCATTACTTAATGATTTTTTATACATTTAGTCCCTTCACTCATGAATTTCATTGACAAATATATCTCTCATGAATTTCATTCGTGGACTTTTGATCCTTCATTCGATGCTCCTTTCCTATGAATTCTGTTGAATCTCAGATTTTGATGATGAAGTCAATTGTCATTTGTTGTCTAATCTATGTGTTGAGATAAGTGTGCAGGATTAACTACGATGAAAGTTAGACAAGCAGCAGGAGTTGCGTCGGAGTCAAGATCATGATCACGTTGGGAGTTCGAGAGTTCGACGGAAGTTCGGACGGTCGTCGGAGGTTCTGCGAGAACAGATCCGAGAAGTCCAGAAGCTTGCCAGGCTTTAAGCTTCGTCGAACTTCGCCAAGTGGATCGTCATAAAGTCCAGGAGTTTGCGGAAGTCCGCAAAAGAATCACCGAGGGTTCATCGGATGATCAACGGAAGTTCGCGAAACTTCTCGGGGAAGAAGCGATTGACGATCGAAGCAAAGTCTGTAGAAATTGTCTTAGATTTAATCGAAGTTAGCACGTTGATTAAATTGGAAAAATGGGAGGTGATCCCATTAGCTTAATCTTGGGGCAATTGGGCCCCTGAAAAGATTGAAATTGGGCCGAATGGAGCTAACCATTGGGACCACAAATTGTGAGGTGCAACCGCCAGGCCGGAGGTGGCACCGCCTGGCTAAATCTACCAGCCGAGACTGGTGGTGCAACCGCCCCAGCCAGAGGTGCAACCGCCTAGGCTAAGTCTCCCAGCCGAGACCCGCGGTGCAACCGCCCCAAATAGGGAGGTGCAACCCGCCGAGCTCGGGTCTTCGAAGCTCGGGCAGAGGTGCAACCGCCTCGGTCCAGAGGTGGCACCGCCTGGGGCTCGAGCCTCCGAAAGCGGACTTCGAGCGGTGCAACCGCCTCGACAGAGAGGTGCAACCGCCTGGCTCGATCTCCGAAGCTCGCCGGGGTGGTGCAACCTCTCCAAATGAGGTGCAACCGCTGATCCCGAATTTCAAGATTTGATCGTTTGAGCTCCAAATTTGAACTGGGTTGGGGCCTATAAATACCCCACCCATTCAGCACAGAAAAGTGCAAGAGACCTACAATCAAATCTTGATCTTCTCTCGTGATTCTTGAGCTCAAAATTGTTGTAAAGCCTTTAAGTCTCCTCCTTCTGTTCTTTAAGTTTCTGAATTGTAAAAGTGAGGAGAGAAAGGTTCTGTAAGGGTTGTCTCCTGAGCCCATCAAAAGGAGTGAAACTGTAAAAGGGCAGTTGGCCTTTGCCCATTGAAGGAAGGTAGCTAGTTGACGTCGATGACCTCGTCGGAGGAGGAAGCCAAAAGTGGAGTAGGTCAAGACTAACCGAACCACTCTAAATCTCTGGTTTGCTTTTATTTTGAGTACCTTATCATTACTGCAAACCTCCTACATAACTACTGCTCTCTGCGCCTTTACGAATAAGTTCTAAGTGCTGACCTTTTCGAATCTGCATTCAGACGTAAATCTGTGTTTTTCGTACGATCAGCTTACGTTTGTGTTTTGATTCTGCAAAACTGTCTTCTGCGCTTTTATGAACTAGTTTCTAAGTTTAGATCCCTTTGAAAATGTTTTAGACGCAAACTACGTTTAGATGTAAAACTGCGTTTAGACGTAAACTGAGTTTAGACGCAAAACTGTGTTTAGACGCAAACTGCGCAAACTGTGTTTAGACATAAAACTGTCTTTTAGACGTAAACTACTTTTAGACGTAAACTACTTTTAGACGCAAACTGTGTTTTGACGTAAAACTGCGTTTAGACATAAACTGAGTTTAGACGCAAAACTGCGTTTAGACGTAAAACTGTGTTTAGACGCAAAACTGCGTTTAGACGCAAACTGTATTTATCATAAAACTCAGTTTAGACGAAACTGTGCTTTAGACATAAACTAAAACTAATCTTAAGTAATCTTAGAATCGGCTTTTACATTGAAATCGTTTTTTATCTGGACAAACGCAGCTTTAGTTTTAAATCGCTGAAAGATTTCCGCTGCACTAATTCACCCCTCTTAGTGCTCGATCCTAACAATTGGTATCGAGCAAGGTTAACTCTCTAACGGTTAAAACCCAAGAGAGATGGCATACGTCGGAAACCAAGAGGGGCATTCTATTACACGTCCACCCATGTTCAGTGGGACGGACTACACCTACTGGAAGACCCGAATGAGGATCTTTCTTATTTCTATGGATTTTGAACTGTGGAACCTTGTTGAAAACGGATTTTTAAAGTCTTCTCTTCCAATGATCGATTGGAATGAATTGGAAAAGAAGGCTTTCGCTCTTAATGCAAAGGCTATGAATGCCTTATTTTGCGCACTTGATAAAAATGAGTTTAATCGTGTTTCAACTTGCGAAACTGCATTGGCACACACTTGAAGTGACCCACGAGGGCACAAGTAGAGTGAAAGAGTCAAAAATCAATCTGTTGTTGCATTCTTTTGAACTTTTCTGAATGAAACCGAGTGAAACCATTGGGGACATGTTTACCCGTTTCACGGATGTCGTCAATGGTCTAAAAGGACTCGGAAAAAGTTTTTCGGATTTTGAACTCGTAAATAAGATACTAAGATCCCTTCCTAAAAGTTGGGATCCTAAAGTCACTGCTATTCAAGAGGCAAAAGATCTGCTAACTTCCCTCTTGAAGAACTAATCGGGGTCATTAATGACCTCTAAATGACTTGTAAAGCTCATGAAGAGCAAGAAGACATCCTTCCAAAGAACAGGAAGGATATGGCACTCAAAAACTTCTGAATGCCACTTGAGAGAAAACTCAAGTGATGAGGACTGTGATGATGACTTGGCACTTCTAACAAGAAAGTTTAAAAAAAGTTCTTTAAAAGAAACAAGTTTAAGAATGATGCAAAAATTAAACTTGAACCCAAGAAGGACCAAGTGATCTGCTATGAATACAAAAAGCCAGGACACTACAAGAGTGATTGTCCCCAAGTCAAAAGGAGAACATCAAAGAAAAAGGCTCTTCAAGCAACATGGGATGACTCGAAAAGATCTGAAGAAGAGGAGTCCAACACCGAACAAGTTGCTCATTACATATTTAATGGCCATCGGAGAGGAGGTAACGAATTTATTAGATGCTGATTTATCTTTTCGATGAATTATTAAATGCTTTCCATGAATTATTTGATGAATGCAAGATTATCAATAGAAAATACAAATTGCTAAAAAAAAGGAGCATGATAGTCTTACTTGTGATTTTAATAAGTTAAAATTTGAATATCATGATAGTTTAAATTCATGTATCAAATGTCATGATCTAGAAACTTTTTTTCAAAAAACTTGCTACTTAAGGACACCTTGAAGAAATTCGAGGTTGGTAGCAAGTTATTAAACATGATCCTTACAAACAAGGGTCATGTTCCCAAAAGAAGTGGGATTGGATTTACGAGGAGTCCTCACCAAAATCCAACTACCTTCATAAAAGGCCCCATCTTACATGTTAGACATCAAAGCAAATGCAACTTTTGTTGCAAGTTCTATTTCTGGGGCGCATTATTGTCCATTCAGGAAATTTAGTCCAAACAAATTGATTTGGGTTCCTAAAGGAACCATGACAAATTCTATGCAACATGATAGAAAATGTAGATCTATTTGTGAGGAACCGAAAAGCAAATGGGTACCTAAACATCATCCTTTCTTGTAGAAAACTAAACCATCGCAAGCTAGGAGCAAGAGATGGTACCTTGATAGTGGATGCTCAAGGCATATGACCGGAGATCCATCCTAATTCTCTAAGCTCACTAGCATAGACGAAGGATATGTCACATTCGGAGACAACAACAAGGGTAAAATCATTGGCAAAGGAACCATAGGTAACAAATCCAACTTCTCTATTGAAGATGTTTTGCTAGTTGATGGTCTAAAACATAACCTCTTGAGCATTAGTCAATTGTGTGATAAAGGATATATTATTAGATTTGAATCTAATGCTTGCATCATTGAAAAACCACACAAAAACATATCTATGATTGCATTAAAACAAAATAACGTATACACTATTGACATCAATGATTTATGTAATGAAATATATTTTTCTGCTTTAAATGAGAATGCTTGGATATGGCACAGAAGATTAGGTCATGCTAGCATGAAGCTAATCACTCAAATATCATCCAAAGAACTTGTAAGAGGAATTCCTCATATCAAGTTCATCAAAGATAATGTATGTGATGCCTGCCAATTAGGTAAACAAATTAAGAGTAGCTTCAAATCTAAAAATCAAATAAGCACCTCTAGGCCCTTACAATTAATCCATATGGACTTGTTCGGACCCATCTCCACATCAAGTCTAGGAGGTAGCAAATACGCCTTCGTCATCGTGGATGACTATAGCAGATACACATGGACTTACTTCTTAAAACAGAAAAGTGAATGCCTTAGATCTTTTACCAAGTTTTGCAAACTCGTTCAGAATGAGAAAGGTTCTATGATTTCGTCAATTAGAAGTGATCATGGTGGTGAATTTCAAAACCATGATTTTCAGGAATTTTGTGAACTCAATAGATACAACCATAACTTCTCTACTCCTAGAAACCCTCAACAAAATGGAGTTGTAGAAAGAAAAAATCGAAATTTACAAGAAATGGCAAGAACCATGTTGAATGAACACAACCTACCCAAATATTTTTTTGGGCCGAAGCCAGAAAATACTGCATGCTACATTTTAAATAGAGTTCTAGTGAGACCTCTACTAACCAAAACTCCTATGAGTTATGGAACAATAAAAAAACCCAACGTTTCATATTTTAAAGTCTTTGGGTGTAAGTGTTTTATCTTGAATGAAAAAAAAAGACAACTTAGGAAAATTTGATGCTAAATCCGATGAAGGAATCTTTCTTGGTTATTCTACGTTTTCTAAAGCCTTTCGTATCTTCAATAAAAGAACTCTAATTATTGAAGAATCCATTCATGTTGTTTTCAATGAGATTTCCGAAATCACGAAAAATGATCTTGATGAAGATGTTAATTTTGATTCCTTGAATTTAAAGGAAACCCCTTCTCCAACTAACAACCTGGATGCATCCACTTCCTCCAAATATCCTTACCCAAGGATTGGAAGTATGTAGATGCTCACCCTAAGGAGCTAATCCTAGGAGACACGTCAAAGGGGTTCAAACACGATCTTCTCTTAAAACCTTTTGTGCGAATGCATTTTCTCTCCCAAATTGAACCCAAATGCATTGATGAAGCCATGAAAGATGATTCATGGATTATCGCAATGCAAGATGAATTAAATCAATTTGAGAGAAATGAAGTGTGAAGCTTGTTCCTAGGCCAAATGACCATTTAGTTATTGGTACTAAATGGGTCTTCGTAAACAAGCAAAATGAAAATGGTATCGTGGTTAGAAACAAGGCTAGATTAGTGGCCAAAGGTTTCAACCAAGAAGAAGGTATCGATTCTTAAGAAACCTTCGCTCCATGGCTTTGGAAGCCATAAGGATGCTCCTTGCCCAAGCTAGCAGTAATAATTTTAAGTTGTTTCAAATGGATGTTAAAAAAAGCTTTTTAAAATGGTTTTATCTCCTAAGAAGTTTATGTTGAACAACCTCCTGGTTTTAAAAAATGATAGCCTCCCTAATCATGTGTTTAGATTAACTAAAGCTCTCTATTGTTTTAAAACAAGCCCCAAGGGGCTTGGTATGAGAGACTTAGTTCTTTTCTTATCGAAAATAGCTTCACAAAAGGCAAGGTTGATACTACATTATTTATCAAGAATTTTGAAAATAATTTTCTCATTGTTCAGATTTATGTTGATGATATTATCTTTGGCTCTACAAATGAATCTCTCTGTGAATCTTTTGCTAAAACCATGAGTCTTGAATTCGAAATGAGCTTAATGGGAGAATTAACATTCTTCTTAGGTTTACAAATCAAACAATTGAGCAACGGCATTTTTATTAGTCAAACAAAATATGCCTTGAATTTATTAAAAAAGTTTAATATGAACAACTCAAAGGCTATTAACACCCCTATGAGCACCTCCACTAAGTTAGAAATTGATGAAAGTGGAGAAAGCTTTAATCAAAAGACTTATAGGGGTATGATAGGAAGTTTACTTTACCTCACTGCCACCAGACCAGACATCATGTTCAGTGTAGGACTTTGTGCTAGATTTCAATCAAACCCTAAGATATCTCATCTCAAAGCAGTCAAAAGAATATTTAGATATCTTAATGGAACCACAAATCTAGGATTATGGTACCCAAAAATCAGAAAATTTTGAGTTAACAGCTTATCTTTGATCGATGGGACTTCGTTGGTCAGAGACTAGATAGAAAAAAACACATCAGGATCATGTCAATTTTTAGGACATGCCCTTATATCCTGATCATCTAAGAAACAAAGCTCGGTTGCTCTATCAACAACCAAAGCTGAATATATTGCAGCAAGTGCATGCTGTGCACAAGTTGTATGGATGAAAAACACTTTAGAAGATTACAAAGTTAATCTTAAAGATATTCCCATTAAATGTGATAACACGAGTGCAATATGCTTAACTAAAAATCCTATATAACACTCAAGAACAAAACATATTGATATTAGACATCACTTTATACGAGATCATGTCACTAATCATGACGTAACCATAGAGTTCATTGATACCAAACATCAACTGGCTGACATTTTTTTACAAAACCTCTAAGTGAAGAACAATTTGATTTCATTAAAAGAGAATTAGAATGTTGATGTGTCCTAATAAATAAACTTATTTTTTTGGACTATATTGAATGATCGATCACTTGATTGCCATGTTTAAATGTGAAAATCTGTAACAAAAAATCTTGTCCAAATGCATCTTATTTGTTCGAATGCTATAAAACAGATTTATTCGCACACTTTCATAAGTTTCTAAAATAAATCGATAAAAGTGATTCCCGTGTATGTATTTCATCCTATAATATCTTTCTGCGGGTAAAATGGATTATAACAAAAAAGAGGAAGAAGTTTTCAAAGCAATCTATGTAAAATTCCTCTATAAAGCTTGCTAATATTGTTTTCTGGTATCACAATTACCATGTTTTTTTTGTTGATGACAAAGGGGGGAGAAAACATATGAATTGATAAACACTTGCCATGATCATGTCTATATCATAGTTGCAAATACTTGAGTGATGCTATAAACAATGTTATGGTTATGCCATCCTTGCATCACCAAGAGATATATGAACATGTGCTATAGTCTCGCATTATGTCTTGAGTTGATATCCTATCTTGTGAAGTAAATGCAAACTTGCTAGAAAATCTCAAATGTGTGCATCATGTAATAGTCCTTCGCGAGCTTTATATGATAATATTCAATTACATGATGAATAGTTACAAACACAATCATACAAACTTGATGATGTATGTCAAGCCTTGACATCATTCTTGAAGAGATACATCATGATGGGTATCATGATGGGAGTATTGATAAGTTTAACTGATCTAACTTATCAATCGTCACTTGAATTCTTAGGTCTTGAATTCAAGGTTGACTTATCTCAACTATGGCATATAGATAGGGGAGTTAAGGATAACTCCATTATCAATTGATTGTCATCATCAAAAAAAAGATTGTTGAATCTCGATTTTGATGATGAAGTCAATTGTCATTTGTTGTCTAATCTATGTGTTGAGATAAGTGTGCAGGATTAACTACGATGAAAGTTAGACAAGCAGCAGGAGTTGCGCCGAGTCAAGATCATGATCACGTTGGGAGTTCGAGAGTTCGACGGAAGTTCTGGACGGTCGTCGAGGTTCTCTATGAGAACAGATCCGAAAGTCCGTAGCTTGCCAAAAGCTTCAAGCTTCGTCGGAACCGCCAAGTGGATCGTCAAAAAAGTCCAGGAGTTTGCCGGAAGTCCGTAGAAAAATCATCACCGAGGGTTCATCGGATGATCAACGGAGTTCACGGAAACTTCATGGGAAGAAGCGATTGACGATCGAAGCAAAAGCTGCAGATATTGTCTTAGATTTAATCGTGGTGTTAGCACGTTGATTAAGTTGGAAAATGGGAGGTGATCCCATTAGCTTAATCTTGGGGCAATTGGGCCCCCGAAAAGATTGAAATTGGGCGAATGGAGCTAACCATTGGGACCACCCATTGCACCGGAGGTGCAACCGCCTAGGCCGAGGTGGCACCGCTGGGCTAAGTCTCCCAATGAGGCCGGGCGGTGCAACCGCCCCACCCAGGAAGGTGCAACCGCCTGAGCTCGGTCTTCGAAGCTCTGGCGAGAGGTGCAACCGCCTCGGTCGGGAGGTGGCACCGCGCAGGGCTCGATCTCGAAAGCGGAACTCGAGCGGTGCAACCGCCTGACAGAGATGTGCAACCGCTTGGGCTCAGTCTCGAAGCTTTGCAGGCGGTGCAACCTCTCCGGTCGAGGAGGTGCAACCGCTTTGATCTCGAATTCCGGGATTTGATCGTTTTGAGCTCCAAATTTGAACTGGGTTGGGGCCTATAAATACCCCACCCATTCAGCCTGAAAGTGCAAGAGACCTACACCGAAATCTTGATCTTCTCTGTGATTCTTGAGCTCAAAATTGTTGTAAAACCTTTAAGTCTCCTCCTTCTGTTCTTTAAGTTTCTGAATTGTAAAAGTGAGGAGAAAAGGTTCTGTAAGGGTTGTCTCCTGAGCCCATCAAAAGGAGTGAAACTGTAAAGGGCAGTTGGCCTTCGCCCATTGAAGGAAGGCAACTAGTTGACGTCGGTGACCTCGTCGGAGGAGGAAGCCAAAAGTGGGTAGGTCAAGACTGACCGAACCACTCTAAATCTCTGGTTTGCTTTTATTTCGAGTACCTTATCATTACTGCAAACCTCCTACATAACTACTGCTCTCTGCCTTTACTGAATAAGTTCTAAGTCTTGACCTTTTTTTCAATCTGCATTCAGACGTAAATATGTGTTTTTCGTGCGATCAACTTACGTTTGTGTTTTGATTCTGCAAAACTGTCTTCTGCTTTTTATGAACTAGTTTCTAAGTTTAGATCCCTTTGAAACTGTTTTAGACGAAACTGCGTTTTAGGCGTAAAACTGCGTTTAGGCGTAACCGAGTTTAGACGCAAAACTGTGTTTAGGCAAAAACACAAACTGTGTTTAGACATAAAACTGTCTTTTAGACGTAAACTACTTTTAGACGCAAACTGCGTTTTGACGTAAAACTGCGTTTAGACGTAAACTGAGTTTAGACGCAAAACTGCGTTTAGACGTAAAACTGTGTTTAGACGCAAAACTATGTTTAGACGCAAACTGTATTTAGACGCAAACTCAGTTTAGACGTAAACTGTGCTTAGACGTAAACTGTGCTTAATCTTAAGTAATCTTAGAATCGGCTTTTACATCGAAATCGTTTTTATCGGACAAACGCAGCTTTCGTTTTTAAATCGCTGAAAGATTTCCGTTGCACTAATTCACCCCCCCCCCTTAGTGCTCTTGATCCTAACAAATTCTTCCTCACTCTTCTTATGAAAGAAGAAATTTTATGGATTTTTAGTATGTGATGATCACTTGCAAGAATAAGGATTTACTTTTGTATGGACATCTTGATCCTTTTAATGAATCCTTTCTCTTTGTTAAAATAGAAGCTTGATATGATGATACTCATTCATTGTTTTGGATTTGACTTGGTTCAAATCCTTTCATGAATTTGGTTCTTGATGAATCCCTCCTTTACTCTTCTTCCTCTTCTTCTTATCCTTATGGCAAAGGAAGAAAGAAACCTCCACATCTCAAGAAGAACCAAAAAACTTTTGCGCATCTAAAGTAAAAATGTTAGCTTATCCAAAAAGTAGTTATCATGCAAAGTTTTTGCTTAACTTCTCATATTTGCTAACTTGGATAAATTGATGTTGAACTTACTTGAATAGTTTTTTTTAAACACTAACCTTGTTGAATGATTTCCTTTTTGTCGATGACAAAGGGGGAGAAATGTGGCAAATTGATGACAATGTAAAAAGAATCGTATCGTAAATGCTTGAATGTATTGCGAATGCTTGAAATATGACTAGTTTCGTCAAATACAATGTGAAAAACGAATCGTATTGTAAATGCTTGAATGTATTGTGAATGTTTGAAATATGACTAGTTTCATCAAATACATCACAAATACTTAAAAAATATCAAAATGTATGATTGATTTCTATTGTAATGTGGCATGGATACTTGAAATTGTTTATTCTTAAAATCATGCTTGATTTCATATCAAAATAATAAATGTCTATCATTATGATGAGGTATCGAATTTATCATGCTCTTTACAATTGTTATCATGCTTTAGAATGATGAATTTTCATCTTTTATTGAAAATTGAATCTTGTTAAATTTCATATTTGAAATTCATATCATACTTAAAAATGATGATTGTCTATCATCATTCTATATTGGACTTAAGAATGGATGTCATGCCTTGACATCATTTGTATTATGATAAATACATGATATCATATTTTGAGATGGTAAATCATGATTGGTATCATAATGTGCATATCGATAAGTTTAAATGCATATAACTTATCGGTTTGATGCTTGAATTCAAAGGCCTTGAATTCAAGAATGTCTTTTCTCAAATATGGCATATAGATAGGAAGAGTTAAGGTTAACTCCGTCATCAATTGATTATCATCATAAAAAAGGGGGAGATTGTTGAATCTCGAATTTTGATGATGAAATCAATTGGTAAATTATTTAATCAAATCTATATGTTAAGAAATGTGTGCAGAATTAACTACATAGTGATCAAGGCATAAAGCAAAACGAAGTACCAGAGTCAAGTTCGAGATTTCGTTGGGAGTTTGAGAGTTCATTGGAAGTCCGGAGGTTCGTCGGAAATGCTGTCGGAATTGACTGAGAAGAAGCTCGTCGGAACTCGCTAAGAAGATCATCGTGAAGTCCAGGAGCTTGCCGGAAGTCCACTAGAAGATTGCCGAGAAATCATTAGAAATCCACTGAAAGATCGCCGGAAGCTTGTCGGAAGATACCTAGACTTACCAAGCTTGTTTCATTTAGTGTATGACTTAAAAATCACATAATTAGGATTACGTTTGGGAGATAATCCCACTAACTTAGTTAGAAGCCAATTGGGCTCATAATTGGACTAGTTTGGGCCCGATTCAAGGCCCAACTAGGTTGTTGGACCTTGTCTGACGGTGGCACCACCAAACTAGGGCGGTGGAATCGCTTAGGGAACGATCTCCCAGGTGGTTTGGGTGATGGTACCACTGGCAGTTATTACCTGCCAGGCGGTACCACCGCCTATAGTTATTACTTGCAAGTGGTGGTACTGCCAGAGCTCAGTATCTGGGACTTTATAAAGCGATGGTCCCACCAGACTTGGTAGTAGTACCGTCGGTACCCTAGAAATCCAGGATGAGATATTTTTTAGCTTTAATTTTGAAGTCATTGGGGCCTATAAATACCCCACCATTTTTTTGCACGAAAAGGTAACAAAGTACAATCAAAGTGTGAAAAAAACTCGAAGTGTTGGGGTGTTAAAAGTGTTGTAATAGTGAGAAGAGTCTTCCTCCTCCCTCTCTTTAGCTTTGTAATCATTCAAAAAGAGGTGTGAGGCTTGTAAGGGTTATCTTCTAAACCCGTGAAAAAGAGAAAGCGCTGTAAAGAGGTGATTAGTCTTCGCTTATTGAAGAAGGACTATTAATGGATGCTAGTAACCTCAACGGAGGAGGGATCAGAAGTTGATGTAGGTCACAATGACCGAACCACTATAAATTTTGGTGTGTTCATTCCTTACTGCTTAATGTCTTTACTGCATTCAACTTTACTTTATTATAAATTATTCAATCTCCTCTTCTCTACTTATTCAAGAAAAACAAAATGATTTTCGTCAAAATCAAATTTTATCGTACGAAGATTTTCAAACTGACATAATTTTTTCGTTGCACTAATTCACCCCTCCCCTTTCAGTACCGCTCTTGATCTTAACAATAAGAGGTGAGAGAGTTTTTATAAAAAGAAAGTGTGAAGGTTATCTCCTAAGTTTAAAAAATGAAGAAAGTTAAAAAAAGAATAATTAACCTTAACCAATTGGAAATAAGATCGGTATTGAAAGTCGATAGTCTAAGAGAAGAGAAATTATAGATATAGATTGAAAAGACTAAATCATTATAAATAGATTTGCCTCTCCTTACTTGCTTTTTACCTATAACTTAGTTTTATTTACTTTACTCATAACTTTAACATGAAATATATTAATTTTTTATTAAATTAGTTTTCAAAATATATTAATTTTTCGATTGAGTTTTAAATCCCCCCTCCCCATTAAGGTCCTAATATAAACTCTTTTTTAAAATTATCAGTTTTTTTTTATCACAAGCACCATTCAATAAATAAATCAAAATTTGAACCATAATAATAGAAAGATAAGAAAAAAATTATCAGTTCTTTTGTCACCAGCATCATTCAATAAATAAATCAAAATTTGGACCATAATAATATAAAAATAAGAAAAAAAAACATCATCTGATACCCCTAGTTTTAATAAATATTAAGAAAGCAAATCATTAATGAAACAAACAAAGGAAAGAGTCATAATGTAAGTCTTGATCCATTGAATAAACTTCTTAAGTTAGTCATATCAATCACCTTAACAATCACCTCTCTAGTCTATCATAAATTTTTAAAAATCAAATTTAATAAGAATATAATAATTTTTTAATTTGAAATTAAATATTAAATGAGTAACTTTTTAGGTAATCAAGATATTATTATCAATTCGAGATAAAATCAAACTATTCTCTAAAGACAAGAGAATTTAAAGTAATCTTCAGTCTATTAGCTAACACCTTGATTAATATAGTTATATTTGATTTTGAATATTATAAAATAATCACTATTATTCTCAATGCCATAAATGTATATGTAAAAACTAGACTTGCTGGTGGCTTTTGTTTTTCGATCTCAAAATGAAAACAACTTTAGAAATATATATACTATTTCCCTTGTTATATTATATTTAACATTAGGATAGAGAAAAGGAATGAATGGAAGACAATTGTGCATGGTAGTAGATCATATATATCTAACTTCAAATCTTCAGCTCCATAACTAGATCATATATATCCAACTTTTAAATGTAAATATAGCATTCCATTATGTATGGTAGTAGTTAACACACCACCTAATATATAATTTTTATTCTACGTTTTCTCAAAATAGTCCCAAAAATTATATTTTGATAAGTATATTTAGTCCGATTGAGGAGTAGATAAGACTCTGTGGGATCAACCCACACGACTAATTTCTTGTGCACTCTTATGCTAGGACTCTGGATAATAAATAATAATTTATTAGCTGATGGGCCCAATCAACCTCACTAGGGATGGATTTAAGGTTACTTGGGCTCTAATTATGTCATGTGTGCATTACCTACTCTCAACCTTTACTAGTCTATGTACAATGAAACGCAAGTTGATTTGATGTAGAATGAGATTATTCTGAGAGATCTCCATTTGAACTTTCTCATCTTCGTGTCAAAACGTGGCACGATTCCCAAGTGCTGACTTGTACATTGCGAGTCTTCACGATCCATTCATGGCAGCTGCACATTGTTGTTCAGAGAGCATGCATGTGTCCAGGGGCCATAAATACAATTAAACTATATCCAGTGGTAAATTATCACGTTTATGTTATAAGTTTTGACTCGGTTATCCAAATGCTTGGTTAGACAGCATCACCTGTTGTTAATTACCTGAGAAGTCAAACCAGTTATGTATCTGATGACACTCATTCATGTTTACCAATAGAGATCTCGGAACTCAAGTTTTTTATTTCTATTTATTCGAAATAAATGCATGATTTTCAGATTAGTTTGAAACTAAGATAAACAATTTTGTAAAAATGGAGGGTCATGTTTGAATCATCGATAGCTAAATATTAATAAAATATAGAGATTGATGAAAATATTATTTATAGAATAAAAATATAATTATTAAAATGATGAGAGAGATCAAGAATCTTATTGATCATTAAATACTCTTGATATTAAAAAAATATAAAATAATTATTGAACTAGTAATGATTTATGGATTTAAGTGTTGCACATAATTAGATTATTGAGGTGGATGTATGAAACAACTAAGAAAGATATAAAAAATTTATTATTATTTGTGAATAATTAGGCATCGCTTTTGATAGAGAATAAAATGATAGTCATTTAAAATGATATAGATATGTACTCAAAAAACATATAATGATTTAAAAAATAAAATTATTACTATTAGTGATATAAAGAGAGATAAAGAAAGACGTGAAAATAATTAATAAATATATATAATTAAAAACTTAATTATTCTTAACTTAACTCAACATATAATGTTTTATACATCTCAATAGTTAAAAGATCAACCTAATTGATCCATTACCTACAACTTGTTGTTTTGTTATATTATTACATGGAGGAAACCTCATTGACACTTTCTTATGCAGGGGAGAGTTTGCATTGATTAGGGAGTAATATATATGTTCCCTGGTTCTGTAAAGATCATAACCTGTCGTTGACTTCCACACACCTCACAACTTGCATAGAACGACATCAATCAATGTCGAAGGATATGTTTGTGTGTGGCTCGTTTTAAAGAGCGGCAACCGGCACTCCGTGTTTCACGTAGCCTACAGCGAGAAGGGTTTACAAAATTTTAGATAGAAAATGACGTACGGTCAAATCTTTGCAAAGAATACTAGAGAATATTAAAAGGATTTTAGGTTATTTTTTGCTTTGGCGCACGACAAAACATGTTTTGAATGCGTACACACGCAAAAAAGAAAAAGACTGGGTTTAATGAACCATATCCAAAAAAAATATGATGTTCATGTTTAAGAAAATAATATAATATTCTCGGTCTGACTAAAGAAGATTCGAGAAAATGTTTACCCCAATAATTATTTTCAACCAAATTATATTGACCACTGCAATTAAACCACCATCACATGCAAGATTTCTTAATCACTGCTAGTTTATGCAGCATTGACTACGAGACAAAAGAATCACAGCTACGTGTAGATTTGTCTTGCGAGAATTATGGCGTTGATGACTAATTGGCGTCTTGTTCTTTTCAGTCCAACCGTTGACAGGTAGAGAGGTTTTACCGTTTTGTGATTGAGAGGGGATAGGAGTTAATGATTTGATTCGGCAACGCATACAGTCAATTCTTTGACTCTATCTCCTCGTGTGACACGATCGGCAGCACTTTGAGGAATGCTAAGTCAGATCTCACGGCCAATGCTTCTCCTCCCCCTCTCATAAACCTGATGGTGTTCGACCAAAGTTCCCAAGGTAAACTCCCCCAGTCTTTGGCCCAATTCATGTTTTGTTCGTGTCGTTGTTGAGATTCCAAATTGTTCTCTTCCTGGTAGTGTATATTCTACTGGAGATCAATTGACGGCTGAAGAATGTTGAATTCTGAGATGCAATAAAACAAATCTGGAACAAGCAAATTGAGGGTATGGAAATAAAGGACATATCATCATGTGGTGGACCGAGGTGTTGTGGCAAGCTTCATTCCATCTTGGTAACGATGATGATTGCTCATCAGCTTTCTCATACTGTTTAGTTCAAGAGTGCACTGCATGCCTTGCTACGAAGAACAACCTAGCTGTCAATACAAGATTCTTATGCACGAAATGGAAGTGGATTTGACAGGAAAATTGTCCCTTGAATCAAATATTTGACCTATGATCTTGTAACGCCAGACATTAATATTTTTGTCTTCTCTGTTATCTTCTTTATTTATTGAAAGTAGCATCTTCCGAGATATTTAAAGCAACCAAACGCCACCAGATTTGCATGCAAAACATATTTGATGGGCCAAAACTCATCCTCTCTCACAAATCAATATCACTGATGGATGTTGGTGGTCTGTATGCCTTTACGTGTAGATCTTCCATATGATTCTGTTGATCTCGATCGACAACGGCAAGCATATCTAATCTAATTGACTAATTTACGACAACATTTTCCTCTTTGTTTTATGAACTTAGAAGTGTCCTATTTTGGAATATTAAGGATCCGAAAGGCCACTTCCTCGCCAAAAGGCATTAGTGAATTCTTGGGAAAAGATAATCTTATAATGGGCGGGGATTGAATTATTATTTGGCTTCTAAATGATTGATTACATTAGTCTTTAAATTAGTCATCGCTGAAAATTTAAAAATCATGATTATATTACTATTATATAAAAATTTTTAATATTAAAAATTAAAATTAAATTGGAACCACTGAAGTAATTATCATTTTTAGAGAGAAAAAATACTATCGTGCTATTACAAAATATCTTCAGTAGCTTGGCAATTAAGTTAACCATACCTAGTTTTAATACAAAATTTTACAACCATAAAACTTAATTTGTAGCATAAAAATATGTCATAAATTTACCATCCAATGTTAATAATGCAATAAGTGATTATTATTATTTTTAAGAAATTATCTCTCCAACTAACATTGATATAAATTCTAAAATTGACTTCGTACTATCGAGATAATTTACAAAATTAACATTTGAATATCCCACTTTAAGCTGATATGATCTTTTGTATATGAGTATATAATCTTTCATCCTTAGTAGATACCTCATTACATTCTTGTAGCTTTTCAATATTTCATTTGTGGGTTGATCTAGTATCTACTTAGCATTCTAACTAAAAAATTAATTTTTGATCTTATATATGCTTAAGCATATAATAGACTTCTAACTATACATGCAAAAGGAATATTCTTTACTTGATTCATTTTTAAGTCATTCTTAGGACACTAGTTTTGATTAAATCTTTCATCTCTAGTAATAAATATATTATTAGTTGAACAAAGTACACACTAAATCTCTCCGAGATTCAGTTAATATATTATTTCTGAGATAGTCCTAGTAATTCTTGAAATTTATCCTTGAATATCTTAATACCAATAACATATATTATCTCCTTCGTATCAACTATCTTAAAATTCTTAATGAGAAATATTTTGATTTCATGTAATAAACCAAGATCACTACTAATAAGCAAGATATCATCAACATATAAGACTAATATAATAAACTTGCTCCGCTTTAAATATATATTGATTAACAGTATTTTTTTTATATGTAAAGTGTTAGTTATAAGTTATAAGTGCCTTGCAAGTCAATCATATGAGTGATAGCACGTGTGACATGATGTGTATTCCTTTTTACTTCTTATATTATTTAGTATTTTATCACTTTATATTGCTTGATATATATTATGATGTCTATAGATCGATGCAATGGGAATTGGATCGTGATTAGATCATGATAATGAGATTGATTCACCTCTAAATAAAGACTCTAAATAATCCTAGTCATAAGTTACTCAAGAGGGACATTGGGATAACTAGATGGATTTGTGTAATATATACTTGTCCATATGATGAAGGCGACTGGTCTCATAGTTGTTCATCTAGGGACACTAGAGATACAATGCATGTGCTTATTAGAGAATAAGTTTACTAATTTATTCGCTCACAGAATGTTGAATGGTTGATGATGCCTTATTGCTAGACAATGATTCCGTCATCTCAATGGTGTATATGGTCTTTAGACTTAAGATACTAAGGATATCTTGTATGAATACTCTACTATTTGATACCAGATTTATAGGTTTGGAAGTTTCAGATCTAACATAATCGATTATCGAGACTGACAGCCAACCTTACGATGACTATTAAGTGTTGATAGAGGATCATCCGCTCTCACTGTCATGAGAGTAATATCTCATATATTCTTACTCAAACAAATCCCTAGCTAGGGTCATTCGGATTGAGAGAGAAAGAGTTCTCCGAGAGAGTCTGATTAGAGCGAGACTCGAGTAGAAAATGTATAGGCTTGATAGCACCATGTCTGGTATATAGTTTCTAAGATATTAGATGGATGAGGGACTATAGATACATGGTAACTAAAAATAGATAGGTCTAAAGGATTAAATTCCCTTGTATCATCTTAGGACTATGGTAAAGTGATTTAGTATGTCCGTTATCGATAAGTCGAGTAAATTATTATAGAGATAATAATTCACTAAGCTAGAAGGAGTTCTGACAGATATGACTTATGACCAACCGATATTAGGCCTAGAGGGTCACAAACAAATGCTAAGTGTTGTGACAAGTAGAGATTTAGATATGAGATATCCGTTGGAGCGCCTATCTTATTGGATATCCAATAAGCACATGAATTATTGGATCTTATAGATGAGATCCAATAAGAATTAATGAGAGATTATTGGATATAGACCCACTAATCTAAGAGGCTTGGGTAGTTAGTGCTAGTCATAAGTGCTCTACAAGCCAATCACGTGAGTGATAACACATGTAAGATGACATGCACTCTTTTTGTTTATTATCACTTTATATTACTTGATACATAAATATATTATGATGTTCATAGATCTGTGCAATGGGAATTATATTGTGATAAGATCACGTCAATGAGATCGATTCGCCTTTAAACATTGGCCTTGAATAATCCTGATCATATGATACTCGAAAGAGACATCGAGATAACCGGATAGACTAGTGTACCGCATACCTATCTATATGATGAAGGTGGCTGATCTCATAATTGCTTATATGGGCACACTAGGGATATAGTGTAGGTGCTCATTGGAGAATGAGTTTACTGATTGATTCGCTCACAGAATACTAGATGGTTAATGATGCCTAACTGTCAGATAGTGATTCTATCATCCCAGTGATGTCTCTAATCCTTAAACTTAAGATACTAAGGATGTCCTGTATGATTTCTCCACTCTTTGATACTAGACTTATAGGCTTGAAAGTTTCAAATCTTATACAGCTAGTTATCGGGAGTGACAACCAATTTTACAAGGGCTATTGAGTATCGATAGAGGATCATCTGCTCTCATGTCACGAGAGGAATATCCTATGTATACTTAGACAAATCCTTAGCTAGGATCATTCGAATTAAGAGAGGAAGAGTTCTAAGGGATAATCTGATTAAAGTGAGACTCGAGTAGAAACCGTATGGGCCTAACAGCACCATGCTCGGTATACGGTCTTTGAAAAATTAGATGGATAAGGGACTATAGATATATGGTACTAAGGATAGATAGGTCCAATGAATTAGATTCTCTTATATCGTTTGGGGATTGCGACGTAGTGGCCTAATACGTCCGTAGTCGATGAGTCAAGTGAATTATTATGGAGATAATAATTCATAGAGCTAGAAGAAGTTCTGATATGTATGACTCACAACTAGTTCGATATAGGGCCTAGAGGGTCACACACATACGGTAAGTAATGCGATGAGTATAGGTCACACATAATAAGGGTCACACAATAATTCAAGTTCTGATAGGTATTACTCATAACTAGTTTGATATTGGGTCTAAAGGGTCACACACATACGGCCTAGAGAGTCACACACATACGGTCACATATAGATATCTGATAGAGCCCCTTTTTTATTGAATATCCAATAAGCTCTTGAATTATTGGATCCTATAGATAAGATCCAATAAGAGCCAATGAGAGATTATTGAGTGGAGACCCACTAATATAAGAGGCTTGGGTAGTTGGATGGAGATCCAATACCCAATATAGTAAGATCCATTAGGGCTAAGTTAATAGGGTACCTCTATAAATAGGAGAGAACCAAAGGGTCATGGGCTAGGTTCTTTTTGGCTACCACCTCCTATTCTCCTCTCTCCCTCACATTCTTAACAAGTAGTCCCTATTTGGAGCATGTGGATAACAAGAAGGGGTAGCCCCTTCTTGATTACATAGTGCGCGCTATAAGGATGATTATGCAGTGATTTTGAGGAGCATCTTCACAGCTCCAGCCATGTGAATCACTACTAAAGAGTAGGAAAATTGACCTCTTTCATCATCTCCTACATATCTGTAGGAATTCAGGGATATACGATCTCCTTAGGTAATATAATCTCTCATGCATGCGTAGTTTTTAGTTTTGTGGATTTTTGTACACCAATCCTTGCACGAAGATAAAACCTTATTTTTCTACAGGAAATTCTAGGATTTTATTTTCTATTCTTCACAACATATGTAATGTAGCCCTAGATTTTCCAATAGTGGTATCAAAGTCAAGTTGCTTGTACAAAAGATTGGTTTCTAGACTACGTGTGTTGTGTTCAATCGCGTAAAAATTATTTTGTGTGATTGCTATGATTTTCTTCGTAGTTTTTAAATCTATGCTGCACGTTTTTTTACTATTGAGAGGTGTTTTAAAGAAGTCTTTTAACATCAAAGTTATTGATGCAAAAAGGGGAGAAAGGGTAGTAATTGTTACTGCCCTACAATTTGGTTGAAGGCTACTTTTAGCCTTGGCCAAGAGCACATATTGTTGTGCTTAGCCTAGCCAAAAGTAAAGAGGCCGAGAGTTGCAAGAGAGTTCCTGGCATGTAGGTTGGTAGCCCCTGCAGCTAGGTTTCTTAGCTCTAAGGGGCACCACAAGAGTTTAGGGTTTCCTAACCGCTCAAGTGCCCCTAGTGGCCAGGACTTTTAGCCGCATAGAGCAAGGTGGCGACTAGGGTTTCCTAGCTGCCCATGCTCACCCTACATCTAGGTATCCCTAGCTACAAAGATAACCTTAGGGGCTAGGGAATCTTGGCCGCCTAAGGTAGTCCTATGTCCAAGGTTTTCTGGGCGTAGGGATAACCCTAGCGACCAGGGTTTCCTAGTCGCATGGGGTACCATAGGGTGGGGTACCCCATGCTAGTCACAGGTGCACTACAAGCTAATCACGTGAATGATGACATGTGTGATATGATATGTACTCTTTTTTGCTTATTATATTATTTTATATTTTATCACTTTATATTGTTTGATGCATACATATATTATGATGTTCATGGATCTGTGCAACGAGAATCAGATCGTGATGAGATCACGATAATGAGACTGATTCATTTTTAAACATAGATCTTAAATAATCCTGGTTATAAGTTATACGATAGGGACACCAAGATAATTGGATATACTGGTATACTGTATACCCGTCCATATAATGAAAGCAACTGATCTTATAACTACTTATGTGGGGATACTAGGGAACAATGCATGTGTTTATTAGAGAATGAGTTTATTGATAGATCCGCTTATGGAATGCTAGATGGTTGTTGATGCTTTATTGCCCGATAGTAATTTTGTCATCTTAGTGGTGTATCTAGTCTTTAGATTTAAGACACTAAGGATAAGCTACATGAGTACTCCACTCTTTGATATTGGATTTATAGGTCTGAAGTTCCAGATCTAACACAATTGATCATCGGGACTAATAGCCAACCTTACAAGGGCTATTAAGTGTCATTCGGATTGAGAGAGAAAGAGTTCTCCGGGAGAATCCGATTAGAGCAAGACTTGAGTAGAAACTAGATATGCTTGATAGCACCATGCCCGATATATGGTCTCTAAGATATTAGATGGATGAGAGACTATAGATACATGATAACTAAGGATTGATAGGTCTAAAGGATTGGATTCTCCTATATAGTATAGGGACTATGGCATAATGGCCTAATACGTCCGTAGTTAATAAATTTAGGAAATTATTATAGAGATAATAATTCACTTAGCCAAAAGGAGTTCTGATATATATGACTTACAGCCAGCTCGATATTATGCCTAGAGGGTAGCACACATATGATAAGTATTGTGACGAGTAGAGGTTCGGATATGAGATATATACTGGAGCCCCTATCTTATTGGATATCCAATAAGCTCCCGAATTATTGAATCCTATATATGAGATCCAATAAGAGCCAATGAGAGATTATTGGGTAGAGACCCACTAATCTAAGAAGCTTAAGTAGTTGGATAGAAATTCAGTACCCAATATAGCAGAATACATTATGATTAAGTTGAAAAGGAGCCTCTATAAATAGGAGGAAACCAAAGAGTCATAGGCTAGATTATTTTTAGCTGTCATCTCTTATTCTCCTCTCTCCCTCTCCTTCTCAACCTATAGTCCCTAATTGGGGCATGTGGACAACAAGAAGGGCAGCCCCTTCTTGATTGCATGGTGTGCATTGTGAGGAGGATTGTGCAATAATTTGAGGAGCATCTTCGTAGCCCCTACCGTATAGATCACCACTAGATAGGAGGATAGTTAACATCTTTCATCCCCTCCCATAGATTTATAGGAATTCAGAGATATATAATTTCCTTAAGTAACAAATCTCCCTTATACATGTAATTTTTTGTTTTTACGAGTTTTACACACCAATCTTTGTACGATGATAAAACCTTATTTTCTATAAAAAATTCTAAGATTTTATTTATTTTTCTTTTAGTGCGCATGTGATATCACCTCAGATTTTCCAACATAAAGTAATAATATTATGTAATTTTATATATCATTATCTAGAAGCTTGTTTAAAGTCATAAATATTTTTTTTAAATTTGCAAGCCCAACTTACTTTTCTCTTTTATGTGAATCCTTCAAGTTGTTCCATAAATATTCACTTATTTAGGTCCCTATTTAGAAATATTATTTTCATATGATATAACTTAAGATCATAATGAGCTATTAATAGCATGATGATCCGCAACGAGTCCTTTTTAGAAACTATAGAAAATGTCTCATTATAATTGATGTTTTCCTTTTAAGAAAATCCTTTGACCATAACTTTGACTTTATATCATTTGATATTAACTTTTGAGTATGTTAAGTCTTAAAAACTCATTTATAATATATTTTTTTATAGTTATTGGGTGATCTAATGATTTCTCAGACATCATTTTGATCCATCAATTTTAACTTTTTTTTATAACACCATATCACTTTCTAAAATTACTACTATATATAGTAGTAATTTTGATCCCTATATCATAATCTAATTCTTATAGATATATCATATAATCATTAAAAAAATAAGTTTTCTTTCCCATTAAGATCTTCTCAAAGTTGTTGGTTGTGGTTGTTCTACAAGATCACTAGTGATCACATCAACGTCACATAAAAATTTATCAATGTTATTTTATTGTTTATCTTCATTAACTCTTTTAGTGATTTGAAGAATAATAATTTCTTGAATAGGAAATAAAAAAGTAATATCAACCTATATCTCCTTGATATCAAAATTGATCCTTTCGGATTTTTTACTCCCATAAAATTTATTATTTTATGGGAATCTTACATTACCATAATGTACCATCCTCAGACTATGATTAGAACAATAAAATCTATATCTCTTTGATTTTTCTAGATAACCAATAAAATATCCATAAGAGTATAATTTTGCCTTTTAATAATGTCATTCTACTATAACATATCTGATAAGTCATACTAAGTATAAATATCTCATTTTTTTAAGAATATAACAAAATAACTAGTATTATGATCGAATTTATTATATTTGTTATAAAATTCCCCTCCTTGTGTGCTTGTTGTAGGTAGTAATAAAGTATTTATGTTACTTATAATTGTCATTCTTATAAATATTAAATTGAATCTATTAGATCTATCTCAAGCATTCATTTTATTAACTTATTCCCAAGTGATTCTATCAATTAAGTCTACGAGCCTTATAATAAGCAATGTTAAGTCAAAATCTAATACACTTAGTATGAAATACACATGCTTTAACTATTCTAAATAATATGAACTAGAGAATATAAGAATACTACAAGCATGAGTGTTTGGAAGAAAATACCACTATTAAATATAAAATAATATTTATACTTTAAGTTTTTAAAATATAATGAACTATAAATATCATCCATATTTCATCTCCAAGTGAAATATTAACATATCTAGTATTTACTCAAAATTATTTATGAAAGACTAATATTAATCTTGTTGAATAATGTGACTATCTTTGGGTATACAACCCTAAAATATAAGATATCCAAAATAGTATTATCATATCCTATCACATAATTATTTAAGGTTGAGTCTCCTTTGGGATTATCTAAATATACTAATTATATGCATCATTATGAATATTTTTTTAATATCATTTAGGACTAATTCTTTAGTATAATTTTATAAGTTATTGGTATAGACTACTTTGGTGGCTACAAAACTAATATAATAATTTAAAATATAATTTAAAATATCTTATAGTTGATAAAATATTTATTATAATTTATGGCCCATAAGTTTGCCAGCCACTTTGACAATTGCCAATATGATAAAATTTATGGATATAAGTTACACATGGTATTCAGTTACTATCTTTTAATCTAATTTATGTCAGAATAATTAAATAATAATGATAATTATTAAACATTAATCAACATCAATATAAATAGAACTCATATGATAATTGTAATTAGGATAAAATATAAATTATGCTTTAATATAAAAATAAATATTATTTTATAATCTTAAAAATATATATATGAATAACTAAAGAAATACCCAATAATAATAATTGGAATTTAATCATCGCTTGTGAAAATATGTTATATGAGCAAATAATAAAAGAAAATTATTATTTATAGTTTTTTATTTTGTAAAAAATTCTAAATTAGACTAGTTAACCCTATTTAATTAGGTAGGCTCAAAATTGGACTAAATATTAGCCCAATTAAATCAGTCAAAAACTAAAGTTGATCAAAGTGAAAATTAATCAAAATTTGTCTTTTCCTAAAGTCGATTAGATCGAATATAAATCTAATCATGTAATCAAAATATAATCATGATCAGATTCAATCAAAATATTTGATTAAAATAAATCATATTAGTCAATTTTATAATGAAGGACATAAATTAATTTTTTTTTAATTTTTAAGGGGTAAAATTATGATTTTCCTTAAGATATTTAATAGAAATATATAGTTTGGATAGAACCATGAAAAGTTTATAAATTAGGACTAAACGGATCTATAAGGGCAAAACTATAATTTTTTACAATCATTGTGTAAGGTATGCAACTATCGCGGTGTGCGACCATAGCTTGTGTGCCAACTATGGCCATTGGTTTAGGTGACAATTGTCTATTCACTATCGACTAACAACCTCATTGGTCATTGTGCTGTGCCATCGTGTCCATGCATGAAAATGCACATGCATTGCCCGACAACCCACTTGATCACCATGGCATGTAGTTGTGCCCACGCTTCCACCTATATAACTGTTGGCCTTCAACGTCTAATTAGCACTAATCGCAGCTAACAAATGCCATTGTTGCCACATTACTGCAACTGTTGCAACCATTGTAATTGACAATACTATTGCAATCGTTGCACCTAACAACACTACTATCATGCTATAGTAGCGGCACTATTGCAACTACTTATGGTTGCTACAAGACTGCTACACATAAGTAGCCATGCATGTAATCATCCACGTGCTAGCCATAGATGTCCTGCAAGCCAATCACATGAGTGATGACACATGTGACATGATATACATTCTTTCTGTTTATTATATTATTTGGCATTTTATCATTTTATATTGCTTGTTGCATGAATATATTGTGATGTCCATGGATTTGTGCAATGGAAATCAGATCATGATGAGATCATGATAATGAGACCGATTCACCTTTAAACACAGATCTTAAATAATCCCAGTCATAGGTTGCTCGAGAGGGACATTGAGATAACTGGACAAACTAGTACAATGTATACCCATACATATGATAGAGGTGGTTGGTCTTATAGCTGCTCGTGTGGGGACACTAGAGATATAGTACATATGCTCATTGGAGAATAAGTTCATTGAGTAATCTACTCATGGAATACTGAATGGTTGATGATGCCTCATTGTCAAACAGTAATTCTATTATCCTAGTGGTGTACCTAGTCCTTAAACTTGAGATACTAAGAATGTCCTGTATGAGTACTCCACTCTTTGATACTAGACTTATAGGTTTGAAAGTTTTAGATTTAGCACAACCGATCATTAGAAGTGGTAGCCAACCTTACGAGGGCTATTGAGTATCGATAGAGAATTATCCACTCTCAGTGTCATGAGAGGAATATCTCATATGCTCTTGCTCAAACAAATCCTTGGCTAGGGTCATTTAGATTGAGAGAAAGAATTCTCTTGGAGAATCCAATTAGAGCGAGACTCGAGTAGAAATTGTTGAATCTCGGATTTTGATTATGAAACTAATTGATTGTGTTTAGATGTTTAACTACATTTTGAGTAATGCAGGTCTACTCGATCAGGATTAGACAGTTGACGCAGGAGGAATTGACATTATGCCGGAGGAGATCACGTTAGGATATTGGATGGCAGAAGGCTTCGGACGTCGGGCATCGAGCCAAGGAGAGTGGAATTGCGCCAAGGATATCGGGGTTGCGGAGGTCAATCGCCGATTGGGAAATAAGCTGCAAGAGAGGACGATGCGCTGAAGAATCGGATGAAGCGCCAACCAATGACGTGCCGGGCAACGGAATGTCGATTTGCGTTGTAATAATTGTCTAGATCGGAGTAGAGTTTTAGTTTGTGTGTGCAGGAATAACTACGATAATGAGAAAGACATAAAGCGAAACAAAGTGCGGAGTCAAGCGCGAAGGATTCATTGGGAGTTCGAGAGTTCGACGGAAGTCCGAAGGTTCGTCGGGAATGCTGCCGGAACTAGCCGAGAATGAGTAGGGAGCTTGCCGAAGGGTTTTTTGGAAGCTCACCGAAAGGTTCGTGGAAAGTTCGTGGAGCTCGCCGAGAAAGATCGGAGCTTGTCGAAGAAGCTCGTTGGAACTCGCCAAGATCAAATCGTGAAGTTTAAGAGCTTGCCGGGGGTCCGCAGAATGTTTTCTGAGAGTTTATCGGAAGACCGCCGAAAGTTCATCGGAAGCTCGCCGGACGAAGTCTTGACTTATGGACTTTGTAATAGCTTATAAAATGTCTTTAGATTCATAGTTAGCATATTAATTAGGGTTAGGATTAGGTATTAATCCTATAACCCAAGTAGGGGCCAATTGGGCCCGAGTTCGGACTAGTTTGGGCCAAGATTGAAGCCCAACTAGTGGGCTGAAAACACTGTAGGCGGTGGCACCGCCTAGCACTGTCAGGGTCAGAAACTGACAGGCGGTGGCACCGCCACTAACAGGCGGTGGCACCGCCAGCATCGGGAACCCAACGAGAATTCAAATTTGGAGCCCAAATTTGATTCCTCTTGAGGCCTATAAATACCCCTCAAATCTCAGCTGAGATTACAACCTTTTGAGAAGCTAGAAGTTGAGAAAAGCTTTAGGAAAAGTCTTGTTTTCAATAGCTTGAGTGTTCACCTCCTTTCTTTTCATTGAAATCATTGTAAAAGGGTGAACCACTTGTAAGAGGTTGTAAGAGGGGTGTAAGATGGAGGTTGATCTTCACCTAGTAAAGGAAGATCATTAGTGGATGCCGGTAGCCTCGACGGAAGAGGAATCGGAGGAGTGGATGTAGGTCACGATTGACCGAACCACTATAAACTACCGTCTTCTCTGGTTTACATTTATCTTATTGTCATTTATATTACTGCAAACCATCTTCACTTTGATGCTCTACTTCTTTGTCTCCTTCTTACATATGCCTTCAAGTTAAAAACGCAATTGAAACGGTTTCAAACGAAACGTTGCTTTTATCATACGAAGTTTCCGTAAGTGTTTAAATCGTCGAAAGTTTATCATACTTTACCACTGCACTAATTTACCCCCCCCCCTCTTAGTGCCACTCTGATCCTAACAATTGGTATCAGAGCCCGGTATTTCTCATTTCAGATTTACACCCGAGAGAAATGGCTCTTCATGGCTTTCAAGAGGGCTTATCGGTTTTTCGTCCACCGTTGTTTAACGGATTGGACTACACTTATTGGAAAACTCGAATGAGAGTTTTCTTGATTTCTATGAATTTGGATTTATGGAATATTGTTGAAAACGGTTTTCAACTTCCCTCTAAACCGATGAACGAATGGTCGGATTTGGAGAAGAAGTATTTTTCTTTAAACGCAAAGGCTATAAATGCCTTATTTTGCGCTTTGGACAAAAATGAGTTCAATCGGATTTCTATGTGCGAAACGACTTTTGATATTTGGCGAACACTTGAAATCACACACGAGGGAACTAGTAGAGTCAAAGACTCGAAAGTTAACATTTTAATGCATGATTTTGAGCTTTTTCAAATGAAGCCGAGCGAAACCATTGTTGACATGTACACCCGTTTTACGGATGTCGTCAATGGTTTACAAACTCTTGGCAAATGTTTCTCGAATTTTGAACTTGTTAGTAAAGTTTTACGATCATTTTCTAAAGTTTGGGAATCAAAAGTTGCGGCAATACAAGAAACAAAAGATTTAAATATTTTTCCACTTGAAGAACTTATCGGCTCATTGATGACATATGAAATGGTGTGCAATGCACATGATGAACACAATGAACACTTGAACCACCTTCCAAAGAATATGAAGGATTTGGAACTCCGGACAAATGAATATCACTTGAGCGATGACTCAAGTGATGAGGACAATGATGAACTTGAACTTCGAACACTAACTCTTAATAAGTTCATTAAACAAAAATCTAAAATGAACAATGAACTTGAACGGAGGAAGAGGCCAAAGAAAAGGAAGACACCCAATGATGAATCAAGAACTTCCAAAGGTGAAACGGCGAATTGGGCTTTGATGGGCTTTGACTACAAGGTAAGTAACTCAACTCTCTTGAATTATTTTGAAATTACATAATACTTTCATGAGTTATTTTTAATTTAGTTTACGATTAATTTTTTTAAATTGCATGTGTTATGTTAATGCAATAAAATGTTAGATATAAATCTAATGCTTATACACCTAGTAAGATTAATCTTATATATATGCTTGAGAAGCAAGAATGTATATTTTGACGATTTCCATATTGATTTTCAATGACGATGCATGTCTTTTGAATGGAAGGCTTGATGATTTTTTTTATGAACCTTATCTTTGGTTATCAAACATGATGTATGGTTTTGACATAAGAATAAAATTTGAGCATGCTAATATAAAGTCAATCTTATAAATTAAAATTAAAGAAGTTTTAGTTATCTATAAGAATCATTCAAAATTATGTTCAATGAAACCAATGCAATAAAGTTGTAATGAAAATGTTGAAATTTTGATACCATGATTTGACGATTTTATGTAAGAGATTTTAAAGTAATATATAATGATTTTTGTAACTTATTGGTCTTGATGGTTTTATGATAAAATTCATTTTTTGATCCAAAACGTTGATGCATGTTTGAAAGCATGTTAACATGAAATTTTATTGTGAATCAAGATCTTGTTTTTTTAAACTCCTATGTTTCTTCTTATTGTTTACTAAAGAAGAAAATTTCCGAAATGAATCATGATTTTTTTTTGAAATTATAATTTTTATGATTCATAAAGAATTGAGAGATTAAAAAATCTATCTATGTTTTTCTTTTTATGAATCTCTTGAAAATGATTTTGATTTGATGATTTGAATTTAAATGAGCTTTATCTTGATTTTTTGAGATTTATAACTTGAGATTTACTCTATAAAAATCAAGATCTTGTATCCTCAATGTTACTTTTTAGCATCTACTATCCAAATGAATTATGATTGGTATCATTGCTATATTTCTTCTTATCGTGTACTAAAGAGAAAATTTTCCTAAATGAATTGTGATTTTTCAAAACCACAATTCTTTTTATGATTCATAATGAATTGAGAAATTTTATATGCTTGAATTAATATCTTGTTCTCTTATAAAATTGAATGAATTTTATCCATATCATGATCTCCTAAGATTTTCCCTTGATTATTATGATAAATCTATGTATACCATTTTGAATCTCTTGTAAGTAATGTTGAGATTTTGATGAATTTAACGATTTGAATTTAAATGAGTTTGTATTCAAGTTATGATCTTGATTTCTTGGATTTACTACTTGAGATTCTTTTTTAATCACAATCTCTTCTTTATACACCTATAATTTCTGTTATTTATAAAAAGAAGATATTTGATAAAATGAATCATGTCATTTGGTATTCAAATGGTCTTATCTTTGATGATATGATTTCTTTGTATCTATGATACAAATGCCTTGAAATGATTGAAATATTTTACACTTTTATGCTCTTCCCTATTTCTTTCTGGTTTTCAATGATAAAATGGGAAGAAGTTATGATTTGCAATGATGCATACAATACTTGTTCTTTCTAATTATGATGTGATGTATTACATATGTTGTAAATCATGATTTAAAATAGTATGGGTTATTGCTAAAATGATATATTATAAATATTGATTTAATGTTTTGTATCATGAATACTCTAAATGATGAATGTTTGGTATCATGATCAAAATGTTGACAAATAGTTAAAAATTTTAGTATCATGTATGATATCCTCATAATGTTGATTGATTTATTCAATATCGTGTATGAATGAAATATAAGGTTTGTCAAATAGTGCATGTTTTAAATTGAAAATATAATGATGTACAAATAATATTGATACTTACCTTTGTCATGATTTAGAAATTGATGTAAAGGTTTTTTCCCTTCTTTTTGACAATGACAAAGGGGGAGATAGATTGCTAGCACAATTCAAGAAAAAGAAAAAAAAAATGAACTTCTCAAAAGAGAAGAAATTGCTATCTTGAACATCACCGATAATTGCTAGCTTGAAACATCAAGAAAATACAAAAATGTGCTATCGTGCTTATCTCAAGAAAAGCAAATATGCCAACTTGCATATATTTGAATTTGCTATCTTATAAAACTTGCATATTTTAAAAAGCAAGAGTTGCTTTCTTGAACATCTCTAAATTGCTAGCTTGCAAGTTCTAAAATGTTGTAAAATTACTAGATTGCATGATGATAAAAATTTAACATTATGTTTTTCATGCAATGAGTTGAACCCATATAACAAATACTTGATTATGGTACTTCTCCTTTTTGTTGATGACAAAGGGGGAGAAGTATGTTGATGACATGACATGTGATGCATAAGTTTTATGCATATGTTAATGATGATGTGTTGCAAGTATTCATGATGAACATTGCAATGACTTGAATTCTGCTTGAATTCAAGGTTCTATCAATATAGCATATTGATAGGGGGAGTTTATTTAAACTCCGGAGAGTTAAGGTTAACTCCGTTAGTCATCAATTAGTTGTCATCATAAAAAAGGGGGCGATTGTTGAATCTCGGATTTTGATGATGAAACTAATTGATTGTGTTTAGATGTTTAACTACATTTTGAGTAATGCAGGTCCACTTGATCAGGATTAGACAGTTGACGCAGGAGGAATTGACATTATGCCGGACGAGATCACGTCAGGATATTGGATGGCAGAAGGCTTCGGACGTCGGGCATCGAGCCAAGGAGAGTGAAATTGCACCAAGGATATCGGGGTTGCGGAGGTCAACCGCCGATTAGGCAATAAGCTGCAAGAGAGGACGATGCGCTGAAGAATCGGACGAAGCGCCAACCAATGACGTGCCGGGCAACAGAATGTCGATTCGCGTTGTAATAATTGTCTAGATCGGAGTAGAGTTTTAGTTTGTGTATGCAGGAATAACTACGATAATGAGAAAGACATAAAGCAAAATAAAGTGCGGAGTCAAGTGCGAAGGATTCATTAGGAGTTCGAGAGTTCGACGGAAGTCCGAAGGTTTGTCGGGAATGTTGCCGGAACTAGCCGAGAATGAGTAGGGAGCTTGCCGAAGGGTTTTTTGGAAGCTCACCGAAAGGTTCGTGGGAAGTTCGTGGAGCTCGCCGAGAAAGATCGAGACTTGTCGAAGAAGCTCGTTGGAACTCACCAAGATCAAATCGTTGAAGTTTAAGAGCTTGCCGGAGTCCATGAGAATAGTTTCCGAGAGTTTATCGGAAGAAGACAGCAAAAAGTTAGCCTAAGCTTCATGGACGAAGTCTTGACTTATGGACTTTGTAATAGCTTATAAAATGTCTTTAAATTCATAGTTAGTTAATTAGGGTTAGGATTAGGTATTAATCCTATAACCCAAAGTAGGGGCAATTGGGCCCGAGTTCGACTAGTTTGGGCCAAGATTGAAGCCCAACTAGTGGGCTGAAAACATCTTGTGGCGGTGGCACCGCTAATGCCCGAGAGCTGGGCGGTAGCACCGCCGCCACCGCCCAACACTATCGGGTCGAATCGACAGGGTGGCACCGCTTTCGACAAAGTGGTGGCACCGCCAACATCGGAACTCAACGAGAATTCAAATTTGGAGCCCAAATTTGAATCCTCTTGAGGTTCTATAAATACCCCTCAAATCTCAGCTGAGATTACAACCTTTTGAGAAGCTAGAAGTTGAGAAAAGCTTTAGGAAAAGTCTTGTTTTCAATAGCTTGAGTGTTCACCTCCTTTCTTTTCTTTGAAATCATTGTAAAAGGGTGAACCACTTGTAAGAGGTTGTAAGAGGGGTGTAAGAAGGAGGTTGATCTTCGCCTAGTAAAGGAAGATCATTAGTGGATGCCGGTGGCCTCGACGGAAGAGGAATCGGAGGAGTGGATGTAGGTCACGATTGACCGAACCACTATAAACTACTGTCTTCTCTGGTTTGCATTTATCTTATTGTCATTTATATTACTGGAAACCATCTTCACTTTGATGCTCTACTTCTTTGTCTCCTTCTTACATATGCCTTCAAGTTAAAAACGCAATCGAAACGGTTTCAAACGAAACGTTGCTTTTATCATACGAAGTTTCCGTAAGTGTTTAAATCGTTGAAAGTTTGTCGAAGCCAATGTATCTTTCATACTATAAAAATCGAAATCGGAAGTGCTTAACTTGAAAGCGTATTCGCAAAGTTGTGCAGTAAATGTAATGAGAAAATAAAGCAAGTAAGAGGGTTTGCAGTAATGTAAATAGCAGTAATGAAATGCAAACCAGAGATTACGTCGTTTTTAAAATGGTTCGGTTAAGTGACCTACATCCACTTGCGAGGCCCCTCTTCGATGAGGCTCCCACCTTCCACTAGCAAATCTCTTGAAAGGGAAGGGTAAATACCCCTCTTACAACTTTTACAAGCGGTTCACTCTCTTACATATTTTTAGCAAGAAAGAAGGAGGTGAACACTAGCAATTTGAAAACAAGGCAAAGACTCTTCTAAGACTTTTCTCTCAATCACTTACTGCTCAAAAAGTTGTGTTCTCAGCTGAGACTTGAGGGGTATTTATAGGCCTCAAGAGGATTCAAATCTGGGCTCCAAAAAATTTGAATTGTCTTATGTTCCCGATGCTGGCGGTGCCACCGCCCAGCGCTCGGGTGCTGGACGGTGCAACCGCCCAGCCCAGGAGGTGTCACCGCCCAGCTCTCGGGTGCTGGGCGGTGCCACCGCTTGGCTCTCCGGTTCACTGGTTTGGCTTAATTTTAGCCCAAACCAAATCTGACTTTGGGCCCAGTTGGCCCCTAACTAGGATATAGGATTATCTCTTAATCCTAATCCTAATTACAAGTGAACTACATAACAAAACACATCCTAAGCAAGTTTTCAATTGCGAACGTCGAGTCTTGTTCCGGCGAGCTTTTCGACGAACTTCTTCCGACGGACTCCCATCAAGCTCCCAAACTTGTGATGACTTTAACGAGTAGCCGAGCCTTCTCGGTGATCTCCGTGAACCTCCGACAATCTCTTCGGTGAACTTCCGAAAATTCCGACAAGTTCCCGATTTCTTCTCGGTTGGTTCCGGCAGCATCTCCGACGATTCTTCGGACTCTTAAACGTCCATCGAACTTGACTCCGGTATCCTTGCTTTATGTTTTCTGGTTATCGTAGTTAATCCTACACACTTAACTCAATAATATGGATTAGATCAATTAACCCACCAATTGATTATATCATCAAAATCCGAGATTCAACAATCTCCCCCTTTTTTATGATGACAATCAATTGATGACGGAGTTAAACATAACTCCCCCTATCTATATGCCATATTATGAGAAGATAAAAACACTTGAATTCCATCCCATTGGATTCAAGCATAACCCGATAAGTTCTAACCGTAGAGCTTATCGTAATCCTCATTAAATAATAGTAAGTACGAAACTTCGATGAAAATCATAAGTTAAATGATAAGGGACGAATTTTACTACGACAGAAGATAAAGATTTTCAATATAAATTTCATGATATAGATGTAAGGCATGCTTTCAATATGATCAATCAATCTTGTGATATTTTCAAGAATTTTGCAAGGCATATAAGACATTCATATCACACAAGTTTTTGTAATTCATATAAGTCATGCTATCGATATGGTGTAAGTCATCACTTAGTCATCACTTCTCCCCCTTTGTCATCAACAAAAAGAGACAAGCCAGCTAATTGATGATCATAGAATTCGCTGAAAATGATCATTGAATCATTAAAAAAGTTTAGCATTTAATAGTAAACAAAATTCATCATTCAAATTTTACAGAAATAGTTTATCCAAAAGAAATCATCATTTATGCAGATCAAAACAGTAGTTATCTAAAAGGAAGGATCAAAACAGTAGTTATCTAAACTTTGAACTTGTTGTTAAAAGTAAACAGAACATAATAAAAAGATACATCAATTTAATCCTTAGGAGGTAATCCATAGTGCTGATACATGATATCTATTTTTTCATTCATTTGTCGTAGTGTCTTCAAAATTTCAACTTGTTGATTTTGAATTTGTTCTTGCTGTGATTTGAGTTGATCTTGTTGGAATTTGATATGAGACAATTCTGCCATAATGAGATCTTCAGAGGAGGAAACAGGAGCTGAAGGTGCTGCGCCAAAGGGACTAGGAGGAGGAGATTCATTTCCCATAAGAATTGATGTTTCGGGGTGTTCTATTGGTGGAGGAATTGGATCAGTCCTTCTAGGCTGCCTAACCCATATGCCATTGCTAAAAGTGCACCTAAGTCTTTTCAGTAGGTTTTTATTTATTATGTTATATCGATCATTTTGAATAGATTCTTCATCGGGTGGGATGCAAATGTCATAGGCATGAAGAAATCTAGTGATTAACCTCCCATATGGCAACATAGTATCTTTAGCCATAATATCCTGCATGTGTTGCCGAATTGAGTACCCAAAACAATTATGCTGACCGATCATAATCCAATACATGGTACTTATCTCTATTTGACTTATTTCGTCAAGATGAAATTGTTTGGGGAATACGATGCTTGTGATAATGTGATGAAGAATTTTAGAGTTGAAAGGCAGTAAGTGTTCATAGCTCTTGGGTAGGAAGCCAAGGTTTGGATTTGCAAAAATTGTTTCTACGGCTTCAGTATAGGTTGCTCCTATTGTGTTGACATCCCATTTACCTTTAAAATAGCATCCCCTATCTTTTTCAGTTATGCCAATTAGCTCACAAATAGTGCTGTCAAATATTCTAATGGGTGTTCCTAGAAGGTGAGTGCTTAGGCTATCGTTGTCCTCATATAGGTTGGCATAGAACAATCTAACTAACCGTGTATAGATTGGTTCATCTATTTGTAGTAGAGGTAGAGCTTCTAGGTGTGCAAACCACCTAATGGGTTCTAAGTCATCTAGTTCATCCAGATCAACGTATTTTCCCTTATGGATACATCGTGTTTCAAATTTTGGAAAGCTATGGGCTACCTCTTTTGATCTAAAAAGATCATGGTCATATGAATCTCCTTCAATCCTTTTTCCTTTTGATCTCTTAGGAGCCATTATCTAGACAAGATGATGATGAAATTGTGAAAAATAAGCAAGGGAAAGAGAAAAGAAAAGAGGGATTTCAAGTGTTACCTTATGGAGATTATGTTGAGAGATGGAAAGCTTGGACCACCAAGAATCCTTCTCCAATGCTTCTAAGAGTTAGAATGAGGGTTAGAGGGAATGTGAGAGGGTTTTGAGAGATTTTTCTTCGGGTTGGGGGCGGTGTCACCACCGGCCCTAAACCCTCAGGTTAATAAGGGTCGCTCGGTCGGTGCCACCGCCAAACCGAGCGGTGTCATCGCCTAGCGCCCGAGCGCTCAGGCGGTGCTACCGTCGGATCTAGCGGCGCCACCGCTGGCATCCCGCGGAGGAAGGAAAAAAAATTTTTCTTCCTCCCTTTTGTTTAGCTTCTTCCCTCAAGATAATAAGTTATACTTTAATGGATCATTTTGAATTGAAGAAGAAGGAAGAAATCAAATTCACAAAAGAAAGGAAAAGGATGAGTCATTTTTCGTGAAGCTCATTTTAGGGACAATTTAACATGCCTAATTCCCTTCTAATGAATTCAAATTGATCTTCGTTCAAAGCTTTTGTAAATATATCTGCTAATTGATGCTTTGTGTCAATGAATTCTAGAACAACATCATTGTTAAGGACATGATCGCGTATGATATGATGCCTAACATCGATGTGCTTAGTTCTAGAGTGCAGAATTGGATTTTTAGTAAGACATATGGCACTAGTATTATCACATTTTATGGGAATATTTTTAAAGTGAATTTCATAGTCTTCTAATGTATTTTTCATCCAAATAACTTGTGCACAACATGCACTTGCAGCAATGTATTCGACTTCCACCGTAGATAGTGCAACTGAATTTTGTTTCTTGGAAGTCCAAGAAACAAGTGCATGTCCTAAAAATTGGCATGTTCCGGATATACTTTTTCTATCTATCTTGCATCCGCCAAAATCGACATCTGCATAAGCTATTAGATCGAATTTTTCAGATTTTGAATACCACAATCCTAAATTTGGAGTTCCTTTAAGATACCTAAATATTCTTTTAACACTCTTAAGATGAGATAATTTAGGATTAGATTGAAACCTAGCGCAAAGTCCTACACTAAACATAATATCCGGTCTAGTCGCGGTGAGGTAGAGTAGACTACCTATCATTCCCCTATATGTTTTTTGATCGAAATTTTCATTATTTTCATCCATATCTAACTTAGTCGCAGTACTCATAGGGGTGTTTATTGCTTTTGAATTATCCATGTTAAATCGTTTTAACAATTCTAATATATATTTGGATTGGTTAAGAAATATACCATCACTAACTTGTTTGATTTGTAATCCTAAAAAGAAAGTTAATTCACCCATTAAACTCATTTCAAATTCATGACTCATACATTTGGCAAATAATTCACATAGTGATTTATCCGAAGAGCCAAAAATAATATCGTCAACATAAATTTGCACAATAAGAAAATTATTTTCAAAATGTTTAATAAACAATGTAGTATCAACCTTGCCTTTGGTAAAATTATTTAAAATAAGAAAGGAACTAAGCCTTTCATACCAAGCTCTAGGAGCTTGTTTCAAGCCATAAAGAGCTTTAGTCAATTTGAATATATGATTAGGAAGAAGAGAATTTTCAAATCCAGGAGATTGTTCAACATATACTTCTTCGGAAATAAAACCATTCAAGAAAGTATTTTTGACATCCATTTGAAATAGTTTAAAATTATTACTACTAGCATAGGCAAGGAGCATCCTTATAGCTTCTAATCGAGTCACGGGAGCAAAGGTTTCTTCGTAATCGATACCTTCTTCTTGGTTGAAACCTTTGGCCACTAATCTAGCCTTGTTTCTAACCACGATACCATTTTCGTCTTGCTTGTTTCTAAAGACCCACTTAGTACCAATGACTAAGTGGTCACTTGGTCTAGGAACAAGCTTCCATACCTCATTCTTCTCAAATTGGTTCAATTCTTCTTGCATTGCAATGACCCAAAAATCATCTTTTAAGGTTTCGTCAATGCATTTAGGTTCAATTTGAGAAAGGAAAGCGGCGTTAGCACAAAAATTCTTGAAAGAAAAACGAGTTTGAACCCCTTTTGTTGTATCTCCTATAATTAGCTCCTTTGGATGAGCATCTACATACTTCCATTCTTTGGGTAAAGAAATTTCGAAAGAAGATGCATTCAAATGGCTATTTTGAGGAGGGGGTTCATTTAAATTCAAATTATCAAAACCAAGATCATCATCAAAATCATTTTTCTTTAAATCAAAAATTTCATTAAAAACTACAAGAATAGACTCTTCTATTACTAAAGTCCTTTTGTTAAAGACACGAAAGACTTTAGAAACGGAGGAGTAACAAAGAAAAATGCCTTCATCGGAATTAGCATCAAATTTACCTAGGGCATCCTTTTCATTTAAAATAAAGCATTTACAACCAAAAACTTTAAAATAAGAAATATTTGGTTTTTTGTTATTTCATAATTCATAGGGAGTTTTTGATAGAGATGGTCTTATTAGGACCCTATTCATGATGTAACAAGTCGTATTTACGGCTTCGGCCCAAAAATATTTGGGTAAACTATGTTCATTTAACATAGTTCTTGCCATTTCTTGTAGGTTTCTATTTTTCCTTTCAACTACTCCATTTTGTTGAGGATTTCTTGGAGTTGAGAAGTTGTGATTGTACCCATTAACTTCGCAAAAATTTTGAAAGTCACGGTTTTGAAATTCACCATTGTGATCACTCCGAATTGATGAAATCATGAAGTCTTTTTCATTTTGAGTGAGTTTACAAAATTTAGAGAAACACTTGAAGCAATCACTTTTGTGAGCTAAGAAATAGGTCCAAGTGTATCTAGAGTAGTCATCCACAATCACAAAAGCTTATTTGCTTCCACCTAGACTTGTTGTATCAATTAGTCCAAATAAGTCCAAATGGATCAATTGTAACGGTCTAGTGGTGCTAATTTGATTTTTTGGTTTGAAGCTTGTTTTTATTTGTTTGCCTAGTTGACATGCATCGCATACCTTATCCTTAATAAACTTCATATTCGGAATCCCTCGTACTAATTCTTGAGATGAGATTTTAGATATTGTTTTCATGCTTGCATGGCCTAATCTCCTATGCTAAAGCCAAGCATTATCATTTACGGCGAAGAAACACATTTCATTACTTAGTTCATCAAGATTGATGGTACAGACATTATTTTGTTTTAAAGCAATCATAGTCATGTTATGATTTGGTTTTTCAATAATGCACATATTTGATTCAAATCTAACGATATAACCTTTATCGCATAGTTGACTAATACTCAAGAGATTATGTTTCAATCCATCAACTAGTAAAACATCATCAATGGAAAAACTAAATTTGTTACCAATAGTTCCCTTGCCAATGATTTTGCCTTTGTTGTCTCCGAAGGTGACGTACCCTTTTTCTTTGCTAGTGAGCATAGAGAAATGAGATGGATCTCCAGTCATATGTCTTGAGCATCCACTATCGAGATACCATCTCTTGCTCCTAGCTTGTGGGTTTGTCTACAAAAGAGGATGACTTTTAGGTACCCATTTGATTTTGGGTGCCTCAAAAATTGACCCACTAACTTTGTTATTTATTATTGAATCCTTTATAGTTCCTTTAGGAACCGATATTAATTTTTGTGAACTAATTTTTCTAAATGGATATTTGTAGGCAATATGTCCGGATTTGCAACAGAAGTTGCATTTCATATAAGAGGAAACATGTAATGTAGGTCCTTTTATGAAAGTGGTAGGATTTTGATGTAATCCTTTTACAAATTCAATTCCATTTCTATTTGCGATGTGACCCTTGTGTGCAAGGATCATATCTAATCCTTTGCTACCAACCTTAAACTTGTTTAAGGTTTCTTTAAGAAGCAAATTTTTATTTTTTATTGCTTCTAAATGCTCACACTTAGAGCATGGAGGAGTTTGAAGACTATCAAACTTATCTTGTAGCAAAGCATGCTTTTTCTTTAAGATACTTAACTTCTTGCTAACCGTTCTACATTCATCAAATAATTCATGAAAAGCGATAGAGAGTTCTTCAAAAGATAAATTTTTATTAAATAAATCACATACCTCTTCTCCTAAAGCCATTAGCGCGCAATGAGCAACTTGCTCGGTGTTAGACTCCTCTTCTTCGGACGCGCTTGAATCATCCCACGTTGCCTTGAGCGCCTTCTTCTTTGATGTTCTCTTTTTGGCTTGAGGACAATCGTTCTTGTAGTGTCCCGGTTTTTTGCATTCATAGCAAATCACTTGGTCCTTCTTTTGTTCAAATTTATTTTTTATATTATTTTTAAATTTGTTCTTTCTTAAATATTTTTTAAATTTTTGAGTCAAAAGTGCAATGTCATTGTCACTGTCCTCATCACTTGATGTTCCTTTCAAGTGGTCTTCTTGTGATTTGAGTGTCATATCCTTCCTGTTCTTTGGAAGGGGGTTCTCGAGCTCGTCATGAGCTTGACATGTCATTTCGTAGGTCATTAGAGACCCAATGAGTTCTTCAAGAGGGAATGCTTTAAGGTCTTTGGCCTCTTGAATGGCCGTAACTTTTGGATCCCAACTTTTAGGGAGGGATCTTAAGATTTTAGTTACTAGTTCAAAGTTAGTAAATTCTTTACCAAGAGCTTTGAGTCCTTTGATGACATCCGTAAACCGGGTGTACATGTCTCCGATGGACTCACTTGGTTTCATTCGGAAAAGTTCGTAAGAGTGCACAAGGATGTTGATTTTGGACTCTTTCACTCGGCTAGTGCCTTCATGAGCGACCTCAAGAGTTCTCCAAATATCAAAAGCCGAATTACAAATTGAAACACGATTAAATTCATTTTTGTCTAGTGCACAAAACAAGGCATTCATATCCTTTGCATTTAAAGCAAAAACCTTCTTCTCCGATTCATTCCATTCGCTCATCGGAAGAGAAGATTTTTGAAATCCATTCTCGACAATAGACCAAAGCTCAAAGTCCATAGAAATGAGGAAGATCCTCATGCGAGTCTTCCAATATGTGTAATCCGACCCATTAAACAAAGGTGGTCGTGCAATAGAATGGCCCTCTTGCATGCCGGAGTAAGCCATCTCTCTTGGGTATTAAACCAAATATGAGAGATAACCTCGCTCTGATACCACTTGTTAGGATCGGAGCGGCACTAAGAGGGGGGGGGGGTGAATTAGTGCAGCGGCTTAAAACGTTGGTTTCAATAAATCTTTCATACGATAAAAATCGGAATCGGAAGTGCTTAACTTGAAAGCGTATTCGCAAAGTTGTGCAGTAAATATAATGAGGAAATAAAGCAAGTAAGAGGGTTTGTAGTAATGTAAATAGCAGTAATGAAATGCAAACCAGAGATTACGCCGTTTTTAAAGTGGTTCGGTCAAGTGACCTACATCCACTTGCGAGGCCCCTCTTCGATGAGGCTCCCACCTTCCACTAGTAAATCTCTTGAAAGGGAAGGGTAAATACCCCTCTTACAACTTTTACAAGCGGTTCACTCTCTTACAGATTTTTAGCAAGAAAGAAGGAGGTGAACACTAGCAATTTGAAAACAAGAAAGGCAAAGACTCTTCTAAGACTTTTCTCTCAATCACTTGCTGCTCAAAAAGTTGTGTTCTCAGCTGAGACTTGAGGGGGTATTTATAGGCCTCAAGAGGATTCAAATTTAGGCTCCAAAAAATTTGAATTCTCTTATGTTCCCGATGCTGGCGGTGCCACCGCCCAGCGCTCGGGTGCTGGACGGTGCAACCGCCCAGCCCAGGAGGTGTCACCGCCCAACTCTCGGGTGCTGGGTGGTGCCACCGCCTGGCTCTCCGGTTCACTAGTTTGGCTTAATTTTAGCCCATATCAAATCTGACTTTGGGCCCAGTTGGCCCCTAACCAGGATATAGGATTATCTCTTAATCCTAATCCTAATTACAAGTGAACTACGTAACAAAACACATCCTAAGCAAGTTTTCAACCGCGAACGTCGAGTCTTGTTCCGGCGAGCTTTCCGACGAACTTCTTCTGACGGACTCCCATCAAGCTCCCGAACTTGTGATGACTTTAACGAGTAGCCGAGCCTTCTCGGTGATCTCCGTGAACCTCCGACAATCTCTTCGGCGAACTTCCGAAAATTCCGACAGGTTCCCGATTTCTTCTCGGTTGGTTCCGGCAGCATCTCCGACGATTCTTCGGACTCTTAAACGTCCATCGAACTTGACTCCGGTATCCTTGCTTTATGTTTTCTGGTTATCGTAGTTAATCCTGCACACTTAACTCAATAATATGGATTAGATCAATTAACCCACCAATTGATTATATCATCAAAATCTGAGATTCAACAGGATCCATTAGGGTTAAGTTGATAGAGGACCTCTATAAATAGAAGGGAACCAAAGGTTCATAGGCTAAAGCCCCTTTGGATTGTCATCTCTTATTCTTCTCCCCTTCTCCTCCTCAAATAGCGAACTTGGAGATTTGAGGAGCGTCGTTGTAGCCCTACTGTGTGGATCACAACTAGAGAGGATGATACTTGACTTCCTTCATCCTCTCATACAGATCTGTAGAGATTCAGGGATATACGATCTCCCTAGGTAATACAATCTTTCATATACATAGTTTTAAGTTCCATGGATTTTGCGCACTAATCTTAAAACGATAACGAACACATCTTTAGGAATTTTGGGGATTTTGTTTTAATTTTCTTCCACTACACATATGACGTCGCCCCCTAGATTTCCCTATAGTAGTATTAAAGCCAGATTGTTCATGCAAAATATTAATTTTAAATTACATATGTTATGTGTTGGAGAAGCTTTTAACATTAAAATTGTTGACCTAAAAGCGAGAAAAGGTAGCAATTGTTTCTACCCTTGTTGGCCTCATAGATGGCAGCACTACCATCTGTGTGCAACAAGATTGCAGCTGGCAGCTGGCAGCCTGCGAGGGTCGTCGGCCTGCTAGCACTACCTGTGGGCACTAGCGCTGTTGGTAGCCCACTAGCACTATGCCCGCGGGCATAACCGCTTGTAGGGGCAATAGGGCCCACAAGGGGCACTAGCAATTGTTCTTCCTCTGCCCCCACCAGAGGTTGCCGTCGATGGTAGGGTGGCGACGATAACGTCATAGGGAGAAGAGAAGGGTTTAGGTTTTTTTTGGCGAAAAGATAATTTTGCCCTTATGAATTTAAAAAATTCTAGTTCTATCCTTTTTTTTTCTAAATTATTGAAATACCCCTCATAATTCAAAAAATTCCTTATATTTTTCTAATTTTAGAAAATATTAATTAATTAAAAATTTAATTGATTATTATTATTATTATCTAGTAGTCTTACATGATGATGATGTGTACATGTGATGTATAATATGTGGACGGATAATCATGGACCGTGTGATATGTGTGTACTTGTAATTATTATTATTTGGGCTTACGAGCCTTCATTTTATTTTTCGTTTATTTTCAGGCCTACATACCTATGATTAAGTTATAATCACACAAGGTGTGCAGTGGGAGCATGGAAGCAATAGCGGGACCCATGAGGTTAAGATGGACGATCGCGATACATGGAGATGCGTTGAGATATCGACGAAACCGATGAGGAGAAGATGGATGATCATAAGGCATAGAGATGCACCGTTGCACATGGAGATCTTGATGTGAGTGATTAGGCCCATTGACTCTGGCTTGATCACATTATGTTGTGGTCCATGATCATTTGGTGTGATTACTTATGTGATGTATGATTGCTTGTACACCTACTAGATATGTATATATATTTGCATGTGATGTAGATATATATTAAATATATATGTGTATGATATGTCATATTAGGAGACCAAATAAAAATCCCCTTTCGATAATATTAAGTTAGTAAACATAAGACAATTAGATTGACCCACGTGGCCTTCCATCGTTATAGGTAGGGATCGATTCTCGATGTAGGTTGAGTTGGTCGAGTCCCTTGAGACTCACCTATATCACCATTCGCTATCTTGCTTACGACATAGAGATTCCATCAATGACCTTAGGGCATGGTATGCTTGGTCGAGTCCCTCAAGGGTATATTATCGAATCAAACTCATCTTATAACGATGGTGTTGAATTAACTGAACATCATGGTTGGTCGAGTCTCTCGAGACTATAGTGGTTCGGAGGACGAACAAGATGGGAATCATAAGGAATTATGATTGGCAAGAGTTTCCTACCTTTTAGGCTTAGTTGATTGGTTAAGTCCTTCGATGTTACACCAAGACCCTAATTGGATCCCGATCCCCATTAGAAGTCAATTGTTTATTTTTCTACTAAATCTGTATGTTATTTATTTCTACTGCATATTTATTTTTAAAAAATATCACTTTCAAATCACTTACGTGACATACTTGATGTTAACCATCTCATTGGTCTGAATTATATGGATTAACTTCATAACTTGAAAATTATTCTTATGGTAGAGAAAATCACGTACGTCCTTGATATAGTGATGCCTACACCCGAGGAAGGGGCAAGCGAGGAAGTATATAGATAACTCCACTCTTGCTCAATGTTATATGTTGGGCTCCATGATTCCTGAGTTACAAAGACAACATGAAAAGATGGATGCCAGATCTATTCTCCTACATGTCCATAAACTATTTGAGGAACAGGAAAGGACTCAGTAATATGAGATATCTAAGAGCCTCTTCCGTGCTAGGATGACTGAGGGGACATCAGTTCAGAACCATATCCTAAAGATGATTGAGTGGATAGAGAAACTCACAAGTCTAAGAATGGTCCTAGAGGATTACCTGTGTGTGGATCTTGTGCTTTAGTCCCTACTAGATTTTTTTTTCACAATTCATAATGAATTTTAATATGAATAAGCTTAATGTGACTCTTCCTAAGCTCCTCAATATGTTGAGGAAGGCAGAGAGCACTATCAAGAAAGAAAAGCTAGTTCTCTATACTAGTGAGACTAGAAAGAAAAGGAAAGCAAAAAAGTCTTTTAAGAAGGGCAAGGGCAAGGGCAGACTGGATAAAGCAAAGGTTGCTAAGAAAGATCCGACAAAGGACAAAGGCCAATGCTTCTACTAGAGCAAAGATGGGCACTAGAAGAGGAACTACAAAGAGTACCTTACAGATATTAGGATCAAGAGCGCACTAAGAGGGGGGTGAATGAGTGCAGTGGAAAATTTTTACGATTTCAGAAAACTTATTGTTATTAAAGCCGATTCAATAAGAATGGTTTCAACTAAATCCTTTTCAGAAGAACTTTGAACTTGAAACCTTTCGGGAAAGAGCAAGAGAAGACTAAGATGATATGCAGCAATGTAAATCACACAAATGCAAAATATCGATTTCGTAAACCTTTCGTACGAGTAAAGCTGGTTTCGGAAGATGATTACGTTAAAGTGAATGTGGATATATTTAAAGCACAGTAAGGAGGAGAGGCAGTTTGCTATAGAGGAAATATGCTCAAAGTAAATGCAAACCAAGTTTTAGAGTGGTTCGGTCAATCTTGACCTACATCCACTTTCAGCTTCCTCCTCCGATGAGGTTACTAGCGTCCACTAGAGGCCTTCCTTCAATAGGTGAAGGCCAACCACCCTTTTATAACTTTTCTCCTTTTGATGGGCTTAGGAGACAACCCTTACAAGTTTCACTCCTTTCTTGAATAATCTCAACACTTAGAAGAAAGAAGGAGGAGAACTCTAGCTTTTACAACACTTTTAAGGCCTCAAAGTCTCAAGATTAAAGCAAGTTTTCGGTGCCCTTTCATGCAGCAAAGGGTGGGGTTTATATAGACCCCAATGAGTTTAAAAATGGACCCTAAAAGTATCCATTCTCAGATTTTCGGGGTCCTGGTGATACACCGCCATAACTGGGCGGTACTACTGCTTGTCATCTATCACTGAGCGGTACCACTGCTCAGTCTGGGCGGTACTACCGCCTGACAGCGCTCGAAGACTTAGCTTAGGCAGTACCACTACCTGACAGGGGAGGTACTATCACCCAGAATTCCTAGGAGACCGAGTCTCCTAGGCGGTGCCACCGCCGATTAGGCATTCTGGGTCTGAATGGGCTGTTCCATTCGGTCCAATTTGGATCTGTTAAGCGACCAGTTGGCCCATGATTAAGTTAGTAGGTTCACCTCTCAATCCTAACTTAATCTACACACTAACTACGACAATTAAGACATCATTACTGCAATTCGTGTTCTGATGCGTCAATCGCTTCTTCTGGTGAGCTTCCAACGAACATCCGACGAACCCTCGGCGATGCTCCGACGGACTCTCGGCAAGATCTTGGACTTCGTGATGATCTTCTTGGTGAGTTCTGATGAGCTTCTTTGGCAAGCTCTAGGACTTCTCGGATGGTTCTCGTAGAACTTCCGACGAACATCCAGACTTTTGACGAACTCTCGAACTCCCAATGTGATCTTAGTCTTGACTCCGGCTTAACACCTGATGCATGTCTTACTACCATTGTAGTTAATCCTACACACTTATCTTAACATATAGATTAGATAAACAAATGACAATTGACTTCATCGTCAAAATCCGAGATTCAACAACAGAGAGAGCAAAACAGAAGCTTGGAAAAGCTTTAAGTACATTCATGATCAGTCTTCTTTTGTCAGACTCTTATGATGATACATGGGTATTGGATACTGGTAGTGCTTATTATATTTGTAATTCGTTGTAGGTTCTAGCAAGACCTAGAAGATTGTCGAGAAGTGAAAAGAACCTCAAGATAGGCAATGAAGCAAAAGTTACTATAGTAGTTGTTTTCAAGGTCACCCTACATCTGCTTGGTGGAGCTATTATTGCATTGGATGCATGCTATTTTATTCCTTCTATTATCATAAACATTATTTTCATTTCATATTTGACAGTTAGTGAATATAAATTAGTTTTTTAGAATAATAGTTGTTTAATATTATTAGATGATGAGATCATCACGAGAAGAACATTGCATAATGGTTTGTTTATGCTAGACACTGCTCCACATATCATAAATGTAAGTGTATCCAAGAGAAAACGAGATGAGGTGAATAGTGCATACTTGCGGCATTGTAGGCTAGGTCACATCCATGAGGGAAGGATCCAAAAGTTGCTAAAGGATGGATCTCTAAATTCATTCGACTATGAGTCATATACAACTTACAAGCCTTACCTTAATGGAAAATTGACCAACTTTTCTGTTAGTAGAACTAGAGAGAGAACCACTGAGCTGTTGGAACTCAAACATAGTGATGTATGTAGACCCATGTTAACCCATGCCAAAGGTGGTTACTCATACTTTATTATTTTTACTAATGATTTCTTAATGTATGGATATGTGTACTTGATGAAATACAAGTTCAAGGCCTTTGAAAAATTTAAAGAGTACAAGAATGAAGTGGAGAATCAGATTTGAAAGAGTATTAAGATTCTTCGATCAGATCAAGGAGGTGAGTACTTGAGTATAGAGTTTACCCAGTTCCTTGAGAACTATGGGATCCTATTCTAGTGGACACCTCCTTATACACCTCATCTCAATGGTGTATCTGAAAGGAGTAATCATATATTGTTAGACATGGTGTGGTCCATGATGAGCTTCACCGACCTACCCATCTTATTCTGGGGATACGCCCTAGAAACCGCAACTTACCTTCTAAGCAGAGTTCCAACTAAGTTGGTAGTGTATATACCATATAAAATATGGAAAGGGAAGAAACTCAATCTGAAAGTTTTTAAGATTTGGGGCTGCTCTGCTCACGTTAAAAGACATAACCCCACTATAAGTTGGAATCCAGGATGGAGTGGTGTAAGTTCGTAGGATACCTCAAGGAAACTTGTGGATATTATTTCTATTATCCCAAGGACCAAAAGGTCTTTGTAGCCAAGAGAACAATGTTCCTTGAGAAGGAACATATTCTTGGTGGAGACAATGAGAGCATGATAGAGTTAAGCGAGGTTGGAGAACCTAGCTTAGGAACCACTCTACAACAAAGTCTATTCAGGTACCTAGTACACAAGTTTTGACTTTTTGTAGGTCTAGTAGAGTATCCCAACCTTCTGAGAGATATGTGAGACATATTAGAGTATAGAATATTGAGGATATTGATCCTTAGACCTATGCGGAGGCTATTATGAGTATAGATTCTGGGAAGTGGTAAGAAGTCATGAATTCTAAGATGGATTCCATGTACTTCAACAAGGTTTAGAACCTAGTTGATACACTCGAGGGTATTGTACCCATCGGTTGTAAGTGGATCTTCGAAAAAAAAGATCGAAGTAGATGAAAAGGTAGAGACTTATAAATCAATGCTAGTGGCTAAGGGGTATCATCAAAAGTAAGGTGTTGACTATAATGAAACCTCACCCGTAGCTATGCTAAAATCCATCTGAATTATATTGATTATTATAGTACACTATAATTATTAGATCTAGCAGATGGATGTAAAAATCATATTTCTCAATGACAACCTCAATGAGGAGGTGTATATGATACAACTTGAGGGATTCGTGTTCAAGGACTGCCCAGATAGGGTGTGTAGATTAATTAGGTCCATTTATGGACTGAAGAAAGCTTCCTGAAGTTGGAACATAAGATTTGATGAGGCAATCAGATCTTATGACTTTGTTAAGAATGAAGATGGATCTTGTGTATATAAGAAAGTAAGTGGAAGCGCTATCACCTTCTTGGTATTATATGTGGATGACATCCTAATAATTAGAAATGATGTAAGAATATTATATATAGTAAAGGCTTGGTTATCTAGACACTTCTCTATGAAGGACTTCGGGGAAGCATCCTATATCTTGGGAATTTAGATATATAGAAATAGATCCAAGAGAATACTTGGCTTGTCCTAGTCCAAGTACATAGACACCATTGTTAAAATGTTTAACATGAAAATTTTCAAGAAAGGTCTCATATCGATAAGACATGGGATATCGCTTTCTATGAGTATGTCCCAAAAGACTCTCGAAGAAAGGGGGAATATGGATAGGATACACTATGCCTCAGCGATAGGGTCTATCATATATGTCATGCTATATACCAAGCTTGATATAGCGCATGCTCTGAGTGTCATAAGTAAGTATCAGGCAGATTCAGGCTTGGAGCACGGGAAAGTAGTAAAGTGTATCCTGAAGTACTAGCGAAGGACTAAGGATCTTTTACTGGTATATGGAGGTAGTAGCCTCAAGGTTGAAGGCTACACAGACTCGAGTTTCCAGTCCGATGTCGATGATAGTAAGTCGAATTCAGGATTTGTATACACCTTGAATGGAGGAATGGTATGCTGGAAGAGTTCCAAGCAAGATACTATTACCGACTCGACCATAGAGGTGGAGTACATTACTACAACAAAAGCAACAAAGAAGAGAGTTTGGATAAAGAAGTTTATCACAGACTTTGGGAGTTATGTCGAGCAACGAGGAGCCAATTTGCTTATATTACAACAACAACAAAACAATTGCTTAAATGAGGGAACCCAGGTCTCATTAGAAGTGTTCTGAGGAGGTTCCAACTTATTAGAGAGATCATGGCCCGAGGAGATATAGTAGTGAAAAGAGTTCCATCTAAAAATAATATTGTAGATCTACTAACAAAGTCATTATCTTATATTATTTTTTAGCATCATAGGGGTCTGATAGGGATCAAACACATAGGTGATTGACTTTAGGTCAAGTGAGAGATTGCTGGTCACAAGTGTCTTGCCAACCAATCATATGAGTGATGACATATGTGACATGATATACATTCTTTCTGCTATTTATATTATTTGGTATTTTATCATTTTATATTACTTGTTGCATAAATATATTGTGATGTCCATGGATCTGTGCAATGAGAATCGGATTGTGATGAGTTCACGATAATAAGACCAATTTGCCTTTAAACATATATCCTAAATAATCCTGATTATAGGTTGCTCAAGAGGAACATCGAGATAACCAAACAGACTAGTGTACTATATACCCGTACATATGATAGAAGCGGTTGGTCTCATAGTTGCTCGGTTGGGGACACTAGGGATACATTTTAGGTACTCATTGAAGAATGAATTTACTGATTGATCCACTCATGGAATGCTAGATGGTTAATGATATCTCATTGTCATATAGCGATTCTGTTATCCTAGTGGTATACTTAGTCCTCGGACTTGAGACACTAAGGATGTCTTATATGAATACCCCACTCTTTGATATCAGACTTATAGGTTTGGAAGTTTCAATTATAATACAACTGATCATCGGGAGTGACAGCTAACCTTATAATGGCTATTGAGTGTCGATAGTGGATCATCCCCTCTCAGTATCATGAGAGGAATATCCCATGTATTCTTGCTCAGACAAATCTCTGGCCAGGGTCATTCGGATTGAGAGATAAAGAGTTCTCTAGGAGAATCCGATTAGAGTGAGACTCAAGTATAAACCATATGGGTCTGACAACACCATGCCCAGTATACAGTCTTTGGGATAATAGATGGATGAGAGACTATAGATACATGGTAACTGAGGACAGATAGGTCTAATGGATTGGATTCCCCTATATCGTCTGGGGATTGCGGCGTAGTGGCCTACTACGTCCGTAGTTGATTAGCCGAATGAATTATTATGGGGATAATAATTCACTGAGCCAAAAGGAGTTCTGATATATATGACTCACGGCCAACTCGATATTAGGCCTTGTGGGTCACACACATATGGTAGGCATTGCGATGAGTAGAGGTTCAGATATGAGATATCCGTCGGAGCCCCTATCTTAGTGGATATCCAATAAGCCCTTGAATTATTAGATCCTATGGATGAAATCCAATAAGAGCCAATGAGAGATTATTAGATAGAGATCCACTAATCTAAGAGACTTGGTAATTGGATGAGGAAAGTTTCCTGATAGGGGCTAGCTATCAACTATAAGGAAAGCATCTTGACTTTACCAACTCAAACTTACGCTTATCGGGCTTACTCCCTGACTTTAAAACTAGATCTCTGCTTGCACTCACCAAGCCAACTACTTACTAAATACCTAATATGGTATGATCCATTAGGGTTAAGTTGATATGGACCTCCATAAATAGGAGGGAACCAAAAGTTCATAGGCTTAAGCCTCTCTAGGTTACCATCTCATATTCTCCTCCCCTTCTCCTTCCTAAATAGCGGCTTGGAGATTTGAAGAGCATTCTCGCAGCCTTATTGTGTGGATCACCACTAGAGAGGAGGGCACTTGACTTCCTTCATCCTCTCCTACAAATCTATAAAGATTCGGGATATACGATCTCCCTAAGTAACACAATCTTTTATATACGTAGTTTTAAGTTTTATAGATTTTACGCATCAATCTTCGCAAGACGACGAACATATTTTTAAAAATTTTGGAGATTTTGTTTTAATATTCTTCCGCTGTGCATCTGATGTCGCATTCTAGATTTTCCTATACTACAATAGTCGTATCCCATGGCGCTTCTATTGCATATAGTAGCACTTGTATGCTACCATTGCTCGTGATTGGGTTGACGATCACAAGAGGCCATCGCCCTTAACATTATTATTGTTAGTAATAAGTTATTGACAATGGTCCATCAATCAAACATAAGTAATCTTGCGTCACCTACAAGTAAGCCAACGGATAGACTAAATAGAAATACAGATCGATAATATACACAGATCATTCGAGTATCACAAATCAATACCGAATAATACTTTTCAGAAGCAAAATGTGCTAATAAATAAATCTAAGGTATTTGATTTTAAAAACATGATTCTAATACCAAGCATAAAAACTATGATAATGCCACTATCATATAAAAAAAATTAATACTAGAAATTAAAATCAAATAACGATAGATTAAATTTGATTTATGATACGTAACTTTCGATGTCATTTAGAAAGACCTTAATATGTATATGCATCATGATTTGAAAGCCACAACAATATTGATATGTAAGAAGAATTAAACTTTATCTAATTTAATTATTAAGGTCTTATCCTTTTATAAGCGAGAATAGAAAGTCTACTATGATAATTAGGGGAGTCCCTCCCATGATTATTTCCTAAGAGATGCTACTATAATTTGACTTTTTTTCTATTCATCGTTAACCATAATTAAAATCTAATTAAATTTATAATATATTGTACATAATTAGATAGAATCACATATGCACCAGATAATATTCTTCCACACCTAGATCATTACAATACACACACACACATATATATATATATATATATATATATATATATATATATATATATATATATATATATATATATATATATATATATATATAAGATTAGTGTCAATACTTGCTAAAATCAATCATTTTCCATAAAACTATATATTCTATTTGGATTGCTCATTTTTATTAAAATCAATTGATTCTTCTAGACTTATTCAGCAACGATCTAATCAGACACATCTGAAATGGTATATCCAGTAAACTACGATGCTCCTACCAACGAAAGATGTTTTTATTAATCGACTATGTATATTACATTTATATTTGTTTTTCATGAGAAATGACTTGCATGAAAGAACATAGATTTTTCTTTTTACGTATTTTTTCTCTAATATGATAGTTTTCGTGTTTTCTTATGTCGGAAGTCATTAGATTAGTATCAATTCTTAGTAAAATTAATCAATTTCCATGAGAAATGGTTGACATGAAAGAACATATGTTCTCTTTTTTTACGTAATTTTTCTCTAATCTGATAGTCTTCGTGTTGTGATGTTGCTCATCAATCAGTTAGGTGTGATGGAATGGTTGTTGACGTAACTCCTCGAAATCAGCCGTACAATGTGATACATCAGGTTTGTGGTAGCCATAAAATTTAGATAAAAAATTTTAAACTAAATAAATTATAAATTAATGGTCGGTCCTTAAACATCCATCCCCAATCATTCACCTAATTTCATCAATTTCTTTTAATTTTAATTTTATTTATTGATGATTCATTGAAAGGGAGATTGGGACGGATATCCGTGAAGTAATCCGTTCCTTGTTTGAATGGGGACCAAATTCTCGTGTTTCACAAACCTCACAAGTCACACAGGTTACTTCTGTAGACTTTCACCAACAGAAACGATATTAATAAAGGAAGCAGTATCCGCACCTTTTAGGGACCCCAAAAGCACGCATGAGCGTTTCAGGCATCTCAACTTCTGCAGCCGCACATGCTTTCAGAACTTGATGGTTTGACTGAAAACGACACAATTTGATGGATGGCCAATCATAAATTACAACTGAGTTGATCCATAAAATCTTAATATTTTGAGTTCTAAGTTCCTGTTTCTATAAATGAATCTCTCACTCAGCTAAAACATCCCAAACCATCAGCTCCCCAATCAAGCATTACCAATTAGTCTCGACTGGGGGATGGAAGGCTCATCAGAATCATTCCTCGTTGAAATGATTAAGGAGGAGGTGTTCTCTCCATCTGCTGATATGTGCTCCTTCCTTCCCCAGTCCGCCTACGAGACGGCATGGGTGGCCATGATTCCTTGTCCTCACCGCCCTTCTCGCCCTATGTTTCCAAAGTGCTTGAACTGGATCCTCCGCAACCAGAGGGAGGACGGCTTCTGGGGAGAGTGCCGACACGCCATGGATTCCCTCACTGCCACCATCGCTTGCCTTGTTGCTCTCAAGACGTGGAAGGTTGGGAATGCAAACGTTGAGCAAGGATTGCGATTTCTTAACGAGAACATGGAGAAACTGCTGACGGAACATCATGGTGGCTTCCCACGGTGGTTCTTGATTGTATTCCCCGGGATGCTCGAGCTGGCACATGCCAAGGGTTTGGACGTGCTTCCAGCCGAGGGCTGCATCAAAGCGGTGGACGATGTCTTCAACAAAAGAAACACCATTCTGGAAATGTAAGAACCTGTTCGCATCTTATGTTGTGTCTTTCCTCTTTCACGTAAATCTTGCTCTTGTGACTGTCCACCTCAGGACTGGATTTCAGATAGGCTCACATGGGGTGTTGACTGTACACGCAGGGAACAGTCCAGCGGTGTCCAAGGGTACCATCCACCGAGCTTGTTTTTCCTTGAGGCCCTACCTGCAAGTTACAGATCAAAGCATGAACTGATTCTTCATCATCAGATGGAAGATGGCTCATTGTTTCATTCCCCCTCAGCAACTGCTTGTGCTTTCATGATCACAGGAGATGCAGGTTTCAGGGAGTACCTGCAAGGCGTCATTAGAAGATTTGGCAATTTTGGTGAGATTTCATTGTCGTATATCACGAGCTAACTATATTAGGTAGGCCCAGATATACATCTCTAAGAGTTTCTGTGTTTATCTGGAGCAGTTCCAGCCATGTTTCCTGTGGACCAAGATCTGATAAAGCTATGTCTCGTGGACCATTTGAGACAATTAGGTTGTGGAGAGCATTTCGCAAATGAAACACATGACCTTATGGACCAAATTTACAGGTATGAACTATTTGCGAGGGTTATTTTGCGTGTGAGGCAATCATCGCATAGGTCATGGAAGTCAGCTGCATGCATATACGTGAAGTCGGAGATGGTTACCAACGCTCAAATCCTCCTCGTGTCTCATCCTAACACCACATGTTCTTCTTCCCTCGAAAATAGATAGAAATTTTATTTCAAGAGTGAAACTATGATTTACGTGATTGCACCCTACAGCACCCTCCTCCTCATAAGACTGAGTTTATGTACGGTTTCGAATGTACAAAAATCATTTGTCGGGAATAGAACTAAAAGCTTTCCTTGTATCTATCTCGACAAACGAAACACTAACAACCGTAGCTTGGCACCTAATGCAGTGACTGGGTTATTCAAGATCTACAATCGTGCAACATATACGATTTACCTCTACAGATACAGAAAGACTCTTTAGCCTTTAAACTTCTGAGGATGCATGGATATGACGTATCTCCCCGTAAGATTTATCCAAATTTAGTTGAAATTTGTGAACATTTGAACTATTATTCCCCGGTGAATCATCTCTAAAGAAATTATTAACTTGTGTAGGAAAGTTTTGTTGGTTTATGGACGATGAAGAGATGCTGATACATATCGAAGAAAATTACACTCAATTCTTGGTGGCCATGACTGGTGTTTACAGGGCAGCACACTTTATGTTTCCTAGGGAAGTTGAGCTTCATAATGCCAAACTTTTCTCTGAAAAGATACTTCAGAAAAGTTTGTGTGGATCAGATACCAGGAATAATCCTGCAATTATGACTGACCTCCAAAAACAGGTAAAAGAGCCTATGGCACTTGGGGTGGACTTTTTGAGAAGCTAAATGTTTGTTGCATACTAGCAATTGCATGTTCTAATTCAGAATCTATATGTTGAATTTAATAATCTCAGTGAAAAATTTTATTGGAATATATTTGATATATTTAATTTTACTGTATGTTAATCCATAGAGCAAAGTTTAATGATAGCATAAATTTTATTGGAATAAAATTTAAGGAACCATAAAGTTCCATATATGGCTGCACAGATTGAACATGAGTTGGGACTTCCATGGCTATCTCGAATGGACCACCTCGAGCATCGAATGTACCTGGAAAGAAGTAAAGGATATAACTTACAGATGGGGAAGACTTCTTCATGCAGGTTTTGCATAAGTAGTTTTCTTCTTCTTGTTCTTGCACTCAACAACGCTGTTAACATGTGAATGCACGTACATGCGCAGCCTCCTGGATTCCAAATTTGCCATTCAACTTGCTGCTGAACTTTTCACGAACCGTCAAATGCTCTACGAATCTGAACTCGAGGAGTTAAAGAAGTAATGCATCAAAACTACTACTACTGAATTCTCGAGGGTTGCATGCACGGCATCTCTAATTTTGTTCATATTTGGTATCAATTAAAATACTTAGGTGGTCAAAAGACAGTGGACTTTCCAGCATGGGCTTCGGTCGGGAAAAAACAACGTACTGTTACTTTCTAACTGCTACTGCAGTTACTCTTCCTTTGCAATCTGATCTACGCAAAGTAGTTGCACGATGTTCAATTTTAGTTACAGTGATCGATGACTTCTTTGATGAGAAAGGTTCAGAGGATGAATTGGAGAGCCTTACTAAAGCAGTTCAAAGGTATCAATCCAACGTTACAAAAGAGAGTTTACCGTTCAAGATTTCTAGTCATCTAACTTTTTAGTTATAACAGGTGGGAAGGAGAAGGCTTATCCGGCCATTGCAAAGTTATTTTTGATGCCCTTGATAACCTTGTTCGTGATATTTCCTTCAAAGCTCTCAGTCAACACGGTTATGATGCAAAAAGCCTTCTTCAAGATATGGTAAGGGTTGTCTCATTTGTCTATCTGCCGATTAACTGTGTTAGCTCAACCACTAACAAGATTTATTGTGTTTGAAGTGGCGAGAGACATTTGAGTCGTGGTTAAAGGAATCCGATTGGAGTAGGAAAAGACACGCACCTACGGTCACCGAGTATCTTGAGGTTGCCGCGATCTCTATAGCCATACAAGTCATGACTCTTCCGGCATGCTTCTTGGTGATTCCCCAAGTTCCAAAGCACATACTAACCTCTCGGTATAGTACCATTACCAAGTTGACAATGATCACCTCGCGCTTGTTGAATGACATCCACAGTTACCAGGTTTGCAACATTCGCTTTATATATCTCTCTATATTTCATTTCCATCCATTTATATATGTTGTTTACTTATACGTAATAATCTCTTCCAGAAAGAAATACGGGGTGGTAAGTTCAATATGGTGCTCCTGTATGTCAAAGAGAACCAAGGGGCTACTAACGAAGACTCAATTGAGCACATTAGCAAAATAATTGAGAGAAAGGAAAGAGAGTTCCTTGAGATTTATATGGATGATACGTACGCTGGTTTTCCTAACGAATGGAAGAATCTACATTTAGGTACTTTCAAGTCATTCCGAATGCTCTTCGATACAACTAATGCATTTGACTCGCCTACTGCATTAGTCCAAAGTATCAGCGATGCTTTCTACAACCCGTTAGTGATGGATTCTCGGAGAACATTTTCGTCGAGAGAAGAAACTTTACTTAAACCAATGAAGGAGAGTTGGAGTCATCCAAGGAAGAAGTATACTGATGATGACTTGTTGATAAAGTCCGGCAATCGATCTGAGAGAAAACACGGCACTATACCACAAAATTCAAGAATGCTGACAATGAACATCAATCGACGATGGTCTTCTAAGACATGGAGTATCTCAAGGAGAAGATCTTCTACTATTGCTTTGATGGGCCCTTGCATCAACTCAAGGGTCTTGTCTAAGATATAGGAGGTTCTTATGTTTCGCAGTTTGGCAGCAACTTCATAATTAGTTTCTTCTATGTATCAGTTTAAGAGTTCCTTGGATTTTGGACAGATTTCAAATATGTAATAAAGATGCAAGTAAATCAATGTTTCCCTTCTATATATCTATATGTCTTTTCAATCTAATAAGAAATTAGTTTTCAAGCATGCAAGTAAATCAATGTATTAAAGGGGAGAAAAAGTGGCCTTGTAGCGAGATCCATGCACTAAACTTATATACTTAGAACAGAGAGAACCTGTTGAAGTAAATTAGCCGGGACACTTTATGAGGTAGAACACTTGATGCCTACTGAAACCATGAGCCAAGAAATGATGAAGCAGGCTGTCTAACGTAAACAAGAAAAAAATATTTGAATCAATATGTACTTGATATAATACCCAAAAAATTCTAAGGAATTATGATGTCATAAGAAAATTATACTTTTTGGATTCACGCACGTCAAGTTTAGAAGAATAAATTTTTGTTTGGAGGGGAGAATGGAATACCCTTTATTCTAACTTATGAATCTCCATGTAATTATAACTTTTACAAAAGCAAATTTGTAAAGATTGGAATCTTAGAGGGACTTTTATGCAAGAAGAAAATTCTAAGATTTTAAGTTGTATAATCTATAAATATATAATTGTGTGGGCTATCTCTATACGCTAAAGAGAAACTTATACGTTGAAGGATTTCACATCGGGACATAGGAATGACTTTAGGAGATCAAATTCATATTCCTAAAAATTAAATTATATATTTATACAATCTTAAGAAATATATTAATATAATTTTATTTTCAAAAGAAGAATTTGTTAAGATCTCAACAAGATCGTTATGTAAAATACAAACTAATTCTGGGAAAAAGATTCCACTCATAAATTATAAGATTTGTCAATTCTAACCCTTAAGGCAGCCAAATTTGTAGCTAGATTGCATTACATCAAAGGATGTAAGTTGTTGTGTAAGTTTTTTATTATCAACGATAATATGAATAATACACTAAGGTATATTCTTTCCTTGAAAGAGCATATCATATATAGTTGTTGAGTCATTTACTAGTAGAATCTGATTTTAACTCACCTCAATAGCCATTGTAAAGCATTCCTTGATCGCCATGCCTCATAATTAGATTGAAGTCTTCTTAGAAATGTATCCATTATGATCTTTGGTTATAAAACCCAGTCCACCATCCTATAATAATGAAGATCATCGGTATTACTTTTAATCCACCCCCAAGGTAGTTTTTCTCAATTAAGGCTAATGACATTTGTTATACATTATCTTTCAGTTAAGAAAGTTATAACATAGATACTAGTATTAGCCAATGCCTAGGCCAAAGCCATTTAAAGGGAGGCTTTTTATTATGAAAAGGAGTTTTTATTTCTAGTCCTCCAAATGAACTATAATTGGTTACTAATGGTAGCCTGAAAAAGTATTCCTATACCTAAATTTTGACCTTCATTTAATCAGTTTCCGAGAATCCAACTATCCTTGTGTTGGAAGTTGATAGGGAGACTAGTTTTCCCAAATATTTCTAAAGAAAGGATAATTAAAAAAGAAATAATTAATGGATCCAAGGTCTTGTTAGCATAGAATACATTAAATTTGGGGTCTTAAGTTCATCCTACTGAAGTCTATCAAAAGTAGGAAGTCTAATATATAGTAATTTTTAACACAAATTTTGAATACGAAGAGCCATAGGAATCTTCCACAATTATTATCAATCAAACCATATAGGTTATTATTCATCCTTCTTCATTTCTAGGAAAGTGAGCCTTCCATATTCAACTATCGTCACATGAATAGTAGACCTTCCATATCCCGGTATCATCCTTTCATATTTATATGTTGATCGGTTCTTAAAAAAGTTATTTGCAGCAACAAGCCGAGCCGTGGCGAGTGATGGTTGTATCCATACCGTAATTTGTTCGACGACAAGTGATGGTACCCATGGCTTGCATGACGAGAAAGAGAGAAGGTAACTATGATGGTGTAGAACCTGATGTTGATCTACCTGTAGGATATATTGAGCAAGAAAAAGTAGGAGAGCAAGTTCCAGCAGAACCTCAATTGAGAAGATCTTCTAAACAACGTCAACCTTCCAGAAGATACTCTATAGATGAGTATGTGATACTTACTAATGCAGGTGAACCAGAGAGTTACTAGGAAATAGTTGAAAGTGAGCAGAAAAAGAAGTGGTTAGTTGCTATGCAAGAAGAGATGAATGCTCTTCAGAAGAACTACACTTATGATTTGGTGCTACTACCAAATGGAATGAAGGCCTTGAAGAACAAGTGGGTATTCAGGTTAAAGACTCAAGAATATTGTTCTCAACCAAAGTACAAAGCTAGATTGGTTGTGAAAGGCTTTGGTCAAAAGAAAGATATTGACTTTGAAGAGATTTTTTCTCCTGTTGTTAAAATATCTTCTATTTGTGTTGCTCTTTGTATTGCTGCTAGCTAGGACTTGGAGATTGAGCAGTTAGATATGAAGACAGCTTTTCTTCATAGGGATTTGGAGGAGGAAATTTATGTGGAGCAACCAGAAGGCTTCAAAGTCAAAAGTAAAGAGAATTTTATCTGAAAATTGAAGAAGAGCTTGTATGGGTTAAAGCAAGCTCCAAGACAGTGGTACAGAAAGTTCGATTCATTTATAATAGAAAATGGATACAAAAGAACGGCTTCAGATCATTGTGTGTACATCAAATGATTTGGTGAGGATTTTATTATTCTTTTACTTTATGTTGATGACATGTTTATTCTTCGGAAAGATATGTCTAAAATTGATAGATTGAAGAAGGAACTAAGCAAGTCTTTTGCAATGAAGGACATGGGGCTAGCAAAGCAAATACTAGGCATGCAGATTTCCCGTGACAAGAAAAATAAAAAGATTTGGTTGTCACAGGAGAAATGCATCGAGAAGGTATTAGAAAGATTCAGTATGAACAATGCAAATCCAGTTGGTTCTCCTCTTACAGGTTACTTCAAGTTGTGCTTAGAACAGAGTCTATCAAGTGATGAGGAGAAGGTGAAAATACAAAAGGTTCATTATACTTCAGCAGTTGGAAGTTTAATGTATGCAATGGTATGTACGAGGCCAGACATCGCATATGCAGTGGGTGTTACTAGGAGATTTTTTGCAAATCCAAGCAAAGAGCACTCGGCAGCAGTGAAGTGGATTTTTAGATATCTCAAAGGGAGCTCTAATGTTTGTTTAAGCTTTGGAGGTGGACCACCTGTGTTGATAGTTTACACAGATGCAGATATAACAAGAAATATAGATATGAGGAAGTCTACTTCAGGTTATGTACTTATTTTTGCAGGGGGAACTATGTCATGACAATCCAGGTTGCAAAGGTGTATTGCTCTCTCCACCACAGAAGCATAATATATTGTTGCTACAGAGGTATGCAAAGAAATATTATGGATGAAAGAATTCTTACAAGAATTGGGGTTGAAATAGAAAAATTATGTGGTGCATTGTGATAGCCAGAGTGTCATCCATTTGTGTAAGAACCCAATGTTTCATTCCAAGTCAAAACATATAGATGTTAGATACCACTGGATTCAAAATGTATTTGAAGATAAGTAATTGCAGCTTCAGAAAATTCATACTGATGACAACAGAGCGGACATGTTGACAAAAACTTTACCAAAAGAAAGACAAGAGATATGCCGATAGCTGGTCGGCATGATTCCATATTGAGGAGTCATAGGACAGCCTCCCTTATGGGCTGAAGGAGGAGGTTGTTGGGCTGATAGCCCATGTTCAGTCCAATGTGGGCTTTATCAACCCACAACCCACACCCTCTCTTAATCTAACCCTAGATCAATATAAGGGGGTGTGGAGGCTGCGTTTTACAAGAAGAAAAAATGCAGAAAAAGACAGCAACATGGGAGAAGGCTGCAACCACGAGATTCCAAAGAAAAGAAGGAGAACAAGGTAGAAAAATAAGAGAAAGAAAGTGAAGAAGACAATGACAACGCAAAGAGACTGTTTTCAATCATCTAGCAGTGTTCTCATCTCATGTTAGATCAAATTTATAGTAGACTCTTGCTGTGATTACTTGGGGAGGTTTTAGATATTGTGGGCAGTGACGTAATCGATATATCCTAGTTATTCTCTTATGATTGTTGCTAGGGTTTAAGGCAAGAGATTGAGATTTGTATATTCATTATTCTCATAGTGTATTATCTCTAGGTTACCTCTTAGTTTTTTACCCTTCACATTGAAGGAGTTTTTCACATATATCTTAGTGTTTTATTTGATTGTGCTTCCACTTAATTCCGTTGTATGCTTTGGCCTGCTAGTATTTATTCATATACAAAGGTTATTCCTTTTTATATCTCTACCAGGACTGCGATCACTGCGGAAGGAGATTTCGCTGGATAGTGAGGAAGGAAGATAAATCTTACTCTAAAGTAATAGAAGCTCTGATATCATGATAAATTGAAATGTAATGACAAAACATACTTAAATTAGTTGAATATAATATCTATTTATACAGAAGAAAGAATTTCTCTCAATTATCAACAAGATTTACTTGTGCATGAAATCTTATTTGATATCATAGATCACAAACGGGATGAGTAAAGCTTAATTGTAATGGATCTTATAAAGGGATGGAGTTAGGAGATTTAGGATTCCTTTTAAAAAATAATACTAATGATCCTTTGTTTACAAGACACAGGTGTGATTAAAACAAGAGTGTCTTCTATTGTGAATCTGCGACGATACAATATGGGCTTAAGATTGCCACACAAAATGGTGTTTAGTTGATACAAGTAGAATTGAATTATGAGATGTTTGTTTAGATTCTATTTAGGATAGTCCAGACACTAAGAACCTGATATTCGGTTTTTGTTAGAGTTTTATGATTTCTTGTTGATCACTAAGTATATAAAGAAGAAAATGAACATACTAATTGATTAGCTAGTAAAACTTCATCTTAATGACTTGACGCTCTCAGTTAGTACGTCTTATACATTCTGATCTATCGAGCACTTTTTGTACTTTGACGGTAAAGTTAATATATTCTATTTTTGAAATTATATATATATATATATATATATATATATATATATATATATTATACTGTCCTTTATTTTGAGACACATAGGAAACCAACAAGAAGACGCAAGTGCAAAAGAATGCTAAACAGGACTAGGTCTTCGAGATCCCATCCCTTGCATCAGTGTTCTATCGAAACTGTGGTAGATAGAAGAATCCGGTATAAGATACCCTGTGTCTATTTCATCCGTGTAAAGTTCTCCCCTCTGATGCTGCCGGATTCGTATAAACTTCCGTAGCTTTTCCGCCACCCGCTTCATGTCTGGTCTCTCATCCCTTCGACGACGAAGACACTGAAGTGCAAGCTCGACGACCTTCTCCAGCAAAACCATTCCTCCTTCACGCACAAACTGCTCATCCAAAATATGAAGAAGCTCCTCCCTGCTCATCGATGCCAACTCGCGCACACCTGAAGCATCATCCAAGACTGCCTTCTTCCTGGTGACTAGTTCCAGGAGGACGACTCCAAAGCTGTATACATCAGTTTTTGCAGTCAGGCGCCTTGTTTCCATGAAATCAGGGTCTACATAGCCAATAGTTCCTTGCACAAAGCTCACAGTGTGAGTTCTATCTGTTAGCAGCAGTGTCGACGCTCCAAAATCCGACACCTTCGCCATCAATTTGTCATCCAGGAGTATGTTGCTGGGCTTCACGTCCCCGTGAATGATTGCACGAGATGTTGATGAATGCAAATAAGCAAGCGCTTCTGCGGATTCCACTGCGATCTTGAGAACAACGTCCAAGGGGACCGATGGATTAGGATCTCTTTCATGAATGAAGTGGGAGAGGGTGCCGTTGGGAACGAATTCATAGACCAGCAATGGAATCTTCTCCTCCAAACAACATCCAAAGAGTCTCACCACGTTCCTGTGGTTGATCTGTGTCAGAATCTTTAACTCGTTCAAGAACTCCTTCTGTCGTACCTCCATGGCTTCTCCATTCTGTGCCTCGATGGTCAGCAGAGTCTTCTTGATAGCCACCTCTCGTCGGTCCTCCAGAACTCCTCTGTAAACCACACCGTGGCCTCCGCGTCCAAGTACTCTGCTGTAGTGGAAGTTGTCCGTTGCCCGCTGTAGATCTTGCAGTGTAAACACAGTCAATGTGTCCATTTGCATTGACAGTATCCTCCCGTTCGATATCTCTTTCAAAAGCTTCTCCTTTTCCCTTGCGTGCCTCCTCTTTGAACGTGTTATAAGCATTGCAGAAATGAGAGCCAGCGTCACGAACAAGGCAGAAGAGACACCTATATTGTGCAAAGCGAATTGTTAGTCAATGGTGAAGAGACATAAGATGAGAACACAGACAAATATTTTCTTAGACGACAGGTTGTGAGTGAGCCAGACCGTTGAATGAACAGAAAAAGAATTACCAAATCTTTATCATCATCTCAAAGTCGTGTGGAAATAATATAGAGATCAAAGAATTACCTATGACAATCTTCGTAACAAATAGGCTGCTGAGGACACATGGTCCATTAAATGGGTCACCACGCTTGCCAGGTGGGCACGTGCAATGGTAGCTTCCTGGGAGATTACTGCAGACTCCATAGCAAGGATACTTCTCCGGTAGCTTACACTCATCGATATCTACCAAAGGAAGAATTAGTTCTCAAACTTAAGCGAGTTTCACAAAACCTATTAGGATTCATCAACAAGATCTAACCTTGGCATCCATCGACAAGATAGGGGTTGCCTTGGTATCCTTCTGAGCAATTACAAAGGTAGCCTGCACCACTCCTGGCCTTGCTGCACACACTGTTTTGACTTCGGCATGCATAATTATCAGAGCCCTTCGCCTCCTCGCATGTTGCAGCATCTCTGACAGCCCAATCCAGCCACAGCGGCATGGATTTGTTTGTGTCCATGGTTAAATCGGTGGCGCTAAATGAGTAGTAGTCTTGATCAACAATGAAAACGTAGCTACATGGACTAAAGCTCAAAAAATATCGATGGGAATATGCAGTGAAAGAGAAGGAAGTGTCACTGAGGCCTGACGGGATGCTGGTTTGGCAGCATCCTATGCCATTGCAAACCCCATTGATGACTTTGCTTGTATCTTCGCAGTACGATAAGCAACCAGTATAGTAGACATAGGGATAGGGGCCGTCGGCCGTCTGCTGGCTTCGTAGATATGCCATTGAGTTGCAGCCGATAAGAGTGAACTTATTGCTGCCGTCGGAGATCTTGTATACTCCATTGACATCGAAGCTTTTGGATGGTAAGTTGGAGTTGGTGCTCTCCACGGCGGTCTCGTTGTAGCACTCCCAACTTACTTGAGCCTTCACGCGAGACTGGCCGTGCAGCAGCGAGATCTCGGTCACCTCGATGTCGCTCGTGCCGAGGAAAGCTTTGGGGAGTTGCCATCCGAGCGGTCGCATGTGATGGCGAATCCATCTCTGTAGCAACCTGGCTCGATGCCGAAGGGATACTGGACAAGCACTTGACCGCACTTGTCCGAGCAGTTTGAGGTTTCTGCATTCGTTGCTGCTGCTGCAAGTGTCAGCAGCATCCGAAGAACTGCTTCTCTTGCTCTTCTCATCAGATGGACGGAATCAAACAGAGATTTAGCCTGGTGAAGAATGAATGGAGATCCTTTCTGTGTTAATAAAGAGGCACGCCGGAGTTTTCGAGCTTCGGAGATTAGCCACAGGAACGCGTGGAAGGTATCAAATTCTACATAACCAAACGACTAATTCTGAAAAAGGAATCGTCGATTATGAAATCCGTAGGACTATCGTCAAGTACTTGCATAAAGCAAAGACCATATAGGTAGAATCAAGCTCACTATCTCTAGATGAAATACAAAATTTATCACAATTTAATTTAAACTACTCGACCATTGACTCTGCGTCCACAACATCACATGCCTTCTACGTCATACATGAATAAAGGAGGAAATAGAGCTGAGGTCACATTTGGAGCGTACTGTGAATCACGCGCAGCCAACGCCGAGTCCATTGTACGTGGCAGTCAGCCGCTTCGCGTTTCCCGGAAGAGTCTTTTTCTTGGGTTTGCTGCTCCGTCGAAATCACTCGATGTTAAGTGCAAAGTAATTGCCCGGTGAAGGGTGGCGACGGTGGACCATTCAAACTTGGCAACCTTTGAACCGCCGGATATTAATCGTACCGACAATTCCTCGATTCCTTTCCTATTAGAGTAAAAGGTATATTTTGTATTGGTTTATGTTAATGCTAGAGAATAAGAATCTAACCTCAAAGAAAATATGTTCAAATGTTATAATTTTAAATATAGAATTGATAAAATAACGTGTAAAAGTGTGTGTGAATATCGTGTTACAAGTATTTCTTCATTTCATATTATTGAATTTCGTATTTTGATGATGAAACTACTTGATATATGTTTATGATTTAATCTGTGTTTTGAGTGACGCAGAATGCTTCGATCAGGATGAGACAATTAAAGCAGGAAAATCATGTTGTCTTGGGAGGAACATGTCGAAGATTGACGTCGGTCAAGGATCTATCGATGTATCGACGTATAAGGCTTCGGGCCGTGAACTTCGAACATCGGGCTAAGAAGAGCGGGAATTATGCCAAGGATATCGAGTTGCGGAGTCAATCGGCCGATTGAGCAATAGGTCTGCAGGGGGACGATCTTGTAAAGAATCGGACGGCGTCGAGGGACCAATGACATGCCGGACAACTTGGTTAATTGCTTAGGATTAATTGTCTCGATCGAGGTTTTGTTTTAAGTGTGCAAGATTAACTACGATGGAAGAAAGACATGCAATAGGAGTTACGCCGGAGTCAAGACAATGATCACGTTGGGAGTTCGAGAGTTCGACGGAAGTTCAAACAGTCGTCGGAGGTTCTGCGGGAACAAATCCGAGAAGTCCATGAGCTTGCCAAAGAAGCTCGTCGGAACTTGCCAAGTGGATCGTCGCAAGTCCAAGAGTTTGCCGGAAGTCCGCAGGAGCATCACCGAGGGTTCATCGGATGATCGACGGAAGTTCGCCGGAAGGTCGCCGGAAGAAACGATTGACGCACCGGAGCATGTTGCAGTAAATGTCTTAGGGAATATCATAGTTAGCACAATGATTAAGTTGAAAATGGGAGGTGATCCCATTAACTTAATCTTGGGGCAATTGGGCCCTTGAAAAACCCAAATTGGGTCGAATGGATCAACCCATTCGGACCCTGATTTCTGTTGGGAGGTGCAACCGCCCTAGCCAGGAGGTGGCATCGCCTGGGCTAAGTCTCCGAGCGAGACTGGGCGGTGCAACCGCCCCAGCCAGGAGGTGGCATTGCCTGGGCTCAGTCTCCGAGCGAGACTGGGCGGTGCAACCTCCCCTGACAGGACTAGATGATTAAGAACAGTCTCTCTATGTTATCTTTGTCTTATTCCCTTTCTTTCTCTTTTTTTCAACCTTGTTTTCCTCATTTTCTTTGGAATCACGTGGGTGTAGCCTTCTCCCTCGCTGTTGTCCCTTTTTTGCCTTTTTCTCCATCAAAAAATATAGTCACCATGCACCCCTAATTTTTAATCTAGGATTAGATCAAGGGGTGTGGATTGTGGGCTAATAAAGGCCACCATGGGCTGAATGCTTTCAGCCCAACAATATATTATCAATCTTTTATTAAATTATTCAATATGATATTTCAAAAGATGCTAAAATAATTTGATAATTGTTTTTTATCCATATCCTTTTAAATTAAATTGCATATCTTTCCTTTTGTCCAAAAAAACAAAAAAAGGGGTTGTGTGCATGTTACCGGGAGACGTACTACCGAGGAATTATTGAAAGATAGCTTTCCTATGATAGCATAACACCAGCAAATCTAATTTTGGTGGGAAGGTCATTTTGTGCCATGATATGGTATTAAGAGCAAGTCCAACATAAATTTATCTTCTCAAAAAAACAAAGGACATGATAATATATTTTTTTAAATAACTTTACAACTAAGATAGTAAATGAGTAGGTTAAAAAGTCTTAGAATTTTTTGGCGAAATTAAGAGTAATCGTCGATTATGAAATCCGTAGGACTATCGTCAAGTACTTGCATAAAGCAAAGACCATATAGGTAGAATCAAGCTCACTATCTCTAGATGAAATACAAAATTTATCACAATTTAATTTAAACTACTCGACCATTGACTCTGCGTCCACAACATCACATGCCTTCTACGTCATACATGAATAAAGGAGGAAATAGAGCTGAGGTCACATTTGGAGCGTACTGTGAATCACGCGCAGCCAACGCCGAGTCCATTGTACGTGGCAGTCAGCCGCTTCGCGTTTCCCGGAAGAGTCTTTTTCTTGGGTTTGCTGCTCCGTCGAAATCACTCGATGTTAAGTGCAAAGTAATTGCCCGGTGATGGGTGGCGACGGTGGACCATTCAAACTTGGCAACCTTTGAACCGCCGGATATTAATCGTACCGACAATTCCTCGATTCCTTTCCTATTAGAGTAAAAGGTATATTTTGTATTGGTTTATGTTAATGCTAGAGAATAAGAATCTAACCTCAAAGAAAATATGTTCAAATGTTATAATTTTAAATATAGAATCGATAAAATAACGTGTAAAAGCGTGTGCGAATATCGTGTTACAAGTATTTCTTCATTTCATACAAGTGTTCAAATTAGTCTTTCAAGATATAATCATATCCTACATGCACATATATTGTGAGTCAGAAATATTAATGGATAAAAAAAATCATAAAAATTAAAAAATCCAAAGTAAAAGTTTGGAGAGTAAAAAATATCGATAAATAAAATAGTTAAGAAGTGAACTATAAATAATCATTTTCATCATTTAAGTAATTTTATTTTTTTTCAGAAAAAATCTTTTAAAAAAATTAAATGGCTTACCTTCCAATTGCCTATAAATAATGTGTTTTTTTTTCTTTTTTAAATATAAAAGTATCAATCATATAGTTGAATCATTCTTATCCACTTATTAAGCAAATAATTTTGAGAAAGATATTTTATAAAATAATAGAAAGTAAAAATAAGAAGGTGGATAAAGAAAACAATTATTCTATAGTTACTTTTTAAATAAAAGATGTTCGAATTTTAATTACGAGCAAAATTTCAACTTAAATTATGTTTCTTAGATGCTTCACAAACTTCAATATCAAACCATATTTCGATAACCATCATCAAATTAACAAACATATGAAATCATTCGAGAAATAAATATGATATTATGGAACCAATGTCTCGAGATGGATATATTAAAATCCAAATATTACAAATTCATCAAGTATTTTTATTGGTCGATAAATCTATTACGAGGAAATTTGATCGCCTATTATTGTAACTAAGGAAAGATCTTAGTAATTAAGATGCATTTAAAATGTCAGATGATTGAGTGATCGAAATGTTTAAATGTGCATTTTATGTCATATTCAATGAAAAAAAAAAACCAGCCTATAACAATGTCACAAATGGAATTGTGATTTCAAATATCATACAACTTGATTGCATATTGTATTATATATCTAATAGTTTTGGAAAGAGGATTTTGGGTTTATATAATAGAAGATGGTTGCCGTGGTGATATATTATCAATCTTTTATTAGATTATTCAATATGATATTTCAAAAGATGCTAAAAGAATTTGATAATCGTTTTTTATCCATATCCTTTTTAATTAAATTGCATATCTTTCCTTTTGTCCAAAAAAAAAAAAAAAGTTGTGTGCATGTTACTGGGAGACGTACTACCGAGGAATTATCGAAAGATAGCTTTCCTATGATAGCATAACACCAGCAAATCTAATTTTGGTGGGAAGGTCATTTTGTGACATGATATGGTATTAGGATCAAGTCCAACATAATTTCTCTTCTAAAAAAAAAAAGGACATGATAATATATTTTTTTAAATAACTTTACAACTAAGATAGTAAATGAGTAGGTTAAAAAGTCTTAGAATTTTTTGGCGAAATTAAGAGACCAATTCACAACAATATTACCCTCTTTAAAAAGAGATATTTGAAAATTAATGAATAACAACAATAAAAATGATCTACTTCAATGCTTTTCTTCATTGCTATTTGCATTACTTAGGTAATTTTATATCTCCATTGTATCATTATTTCATGAGGCTGCTAATGTTTGTTTTTGCTTCTGGCACCCAATTCATGATGTTTTGTACAGTATTGAATCTAGAAATATTTGATATCAGTCGTTAGGTCTTCTACTAACATATCAATCTCAAGGTTCTTTCGGTATTTGCAATACAAGCCATCTTGGGTACGATTTACAGTAGTAATATTTTCATTAGTTGTTGTTGTTATTATTATTTAAATAATATTATTTGGTTCACCAAGTAAAAGATTGAATGAATTATCCGAGGGATGAATGTACTCAGAAATTGTTTGTGTTAAATACATAAATAAATCAACCAATGATTCGTATTCTTTTCAGTTATCTTCTCAATCTTCACGTACGTTCATGCATTGGGATTAATATCCGATTGCATCCTATGAAATCTTTTGGGTTTAACATTTTAGACGAGTGCTAGCACGAGGAAATCGTTGGAGAATAAAAAACACTCTTAACACTCCCGAAAGGATAAGACAAACTTTCAAGTAAAAGGTGCAAATGGCGATATGAAGTGAAGAAGACGAGCGAGGAGAAGAATGGAGGGTGCAAAGGCCGCGATGAAGCGGAGAAGACGAGCGAGGGGAAAATTTGTGGTTTAATCTAAAAAATATTATTATCTTTTTAAAATGATAGAAATTAAAACTTAATAAATAAAGAAAATTTTATTATTATTATTATTATTATTATTATTATTATTATTATTATTATTATTTTGCTTTCTTCCTTTCCACTTATATCTTTGTTATTTTTTCCTTATTAAAATTAAAAATATTAAAAAACGAAAGGTTTCTATTTTTCATGATAAACCATATATATATATATATGTATATATATATATGTATATATGTATATATATGTATATATGTACATATGTACATATGTCCATATATAAATATATATATATATGTACATATATATATATATATTTATGTACATATATATATATTTATGTACATATATATATATTTATGTCTATATATATATATTTATATATATATATATATATATTTACATATACATATACATATACATATATACATTTTTTTGAATCTCGTATTTTGATGATGAAACCAATTGATATGTGTTTATGATTTAATCTATGTTTTGAGTGACGCAGGATGCTTTGATTAGGATGAGATAATTAAAAGCAGAAAAATCATGTTGTGTCAGAAGAAAATATGTCAGAGGATTGGACGTCGAACCGATGGATTAGTCGACGTATCGACATAAGGTTTCGGACCGTGGATTCGGGCATCGGGCCAAGAAGAGCGGATATTCAATCAAGGATATCGGAGTTGCGGAGTCAACTGGCCGATTGGGCAATAGGCCGCAAGAAAGGACGATGCATCGAAGAATCGGACGAAGCATCGAGAGACCAATGACATGCCGGACAACTTGATTAATGTTTAGTATTAATTGTCTAGATCGAAGTTTGTTTTACATATGCAGGATTAACTACGATAGCAAGTCATGGAGCAAAATGAAGTCCTGAAGTCAAGGACGCGATTTCGTTGGGAGTTCATCGGAAGTCCAGACGTTTGTCGGAAGTTCTATCAGAACCAACCGAGAAGTCTCGGAGCTTGCTAGAGAAGCTCGTCGGAACTCGCCAAGAAGATCGTTGTGAAGTCCAGGAGCTTGCCGGGAATCCATCAGAACATTGCCGCGAGATCGTCAGATGTTCACTGGAAGATCGTCGGAAGCTCGCCGAAAGAATAGACATAGGGACTTGTTTAGCTTAGCAAATGTCTTAGGAATCGTAGTTAGCATGTAATTGGGTTTGGATTTGGACCAACCCAATTAGGGGCCAGATAGGCCCATGTAAGAATTGTGTTGGGCCCAATAAGAGGCCCAAACAGTGCCCCAATAAGTCTCACCGTCGTGGCACAAACTTCGAGACTATGTCAGGCGATGATACCACTAGTCTGGGCAGTTGTATCTCCCCTGGCAAGGTACCAGGTAGTGGTACCGCTAGTATGGGCAGTGGTACCGCTCAGCATTGCTCCCTAGGTGGTAGTACTGCTAGATTGTGCGGTGGTACCGCCCAGGGCAGTGTCAGTGTCAGACTGACACTAGGCGGTGGTATTGCCCAGCGTAGGCAGTGGTACCGCTCGTGCCCGGAGAACCCGGGATGGGAAAGTTTTAGGCTCTAAGTTTGAATCAACTTGAAGCTTATAAATACCCCTCTCATCCTTGGTTAATGCACACAAGTATTGAGAGTAAAAAATTATAGAAACGCTGCTGCAATCTTATGTGAGCTCCTCTCAAAGTTCTAAGTGTTATAATAGTTTGAGAGAGGAGTGAGTGGGGGTGTAAGGGTTATCTCCTAAACCCGATACAAGAAGAATTGAGTTGTAAAAGGTGGTTGGTCTTCGATTATTGAAGGAAGACCGTTAGTGGATGCCGGTGGCCTCGACGAAAGAGGAATCAGCGAAGTGGATGTAGGTCACAACGACCGAACCACTCTAAAATCTGGTTTGCATTTCTTTAAGCAATTTATCTTTACTACAAATCTCCTTAAGTGCTTACTACCTTCAATTCTTACATATGCTTTCAAGTTAAGTTTCCAAAATCGATTTTTCATAGGAAAAGTTTTTTATCGTACAAAGGTTTTTTTGAAGACGTGATTTTATCGCTGCACTAATTCACCCCCCCCCTTAGTGCCGACCCCGATCTTAACAATTGGTATCAGAGCAAGGTTCACTCTCAATTGGATTAAAACCCAAGAGAAATGGCTCGTTTTGGCTTTCAAGAGGTTCACTCTCTCATTCGTCCTCCCCTTTTCAATAGGACAGACTACACTTATTGGAAAACTCGAATTAGAGTTTTTTTGCTTTCATTGAATCTTGATTTATGACATATAGTCGAATCCGGTTTTCAAATGTCTTCTCTTCCAATGAACCATTGGAATAATTTGGAAAAGAAGACGTTTTCTCTAAATGCAAATGCTATGAATGCCTTGTTTTGCGTCTTAGATAAAACGGAGTTTAATCGGATTTCTTTGTGCGAAGCAGCCTTCGATATTTAGCATATTCTCGAAATCACACATGAAGGCATGAATAAAGTTAAAGATTCGAAAATCAATCTTTTAATGCACGATTTTGAACTGTTTCACATGAAACCAAGCGAAACCATTGGAGACATGTACACCCGTTTTACGGATATTATCAATGGTTTAAAAGCTCTTGGCAAATGTTTTTCAGATTTTGAACTTGTAAACAAGATTTTGTGTTCTCTTAATAAGAGTTGGGATTCAAAAATAACGACTATTCAAGAATAAAAAAACTTGAACCAATTTCCAATCGAAGAACTAATAGGGTCCTTGATGACCTATGAAATGACGTGCAATGTACGTAAAGAACTTGAAAACTACCTTCCAAAGAACAGGAAGGATTTCGAACTTAGAACATTTGAACACCACTCGAGCATAAGCTCAAGTGATTGTGAACTTGAACTTATCACTGAAATTTACAAAGTTCATTAAACAAAAATTAAAGAACAAAAAGAACGGAACTATCTGCTTTGAACATAAGAAGAACAAAAATTGGGATGAATCAAGCTCCTCCGAAGATGAGGAGAAAATCAACAAAGGCGAGGTGTCAAACTACGCCTTAACAGCATTCGACGATGAGGTAATCGAAACCTCCTTAATTTATTTTAAAATCACATGATGCTTTCCATGATGCATTTTCTTTTTATTTAGTATAGAAAAATTATTTTTTGAAAATTTCATAATGTAATGAAAATACAAAAAATTAGGAATCATGCTTATCCTTCTAGTAATTTTTTAAAATAATCATGAAAATTGTATGTTTTATGAAAATATTAAATATTTTGATATCATAATTGACGATTTTATGCATGAGATTTTAAAGTTATACATGATGATTTTTGTGATTTATTGATCTTAATGGTTTTTATGATGAAATTCATTTTTCGATCCTAAACGTTGATGCACATTTTTATTTAGCATAAATGAAATAAATTATAGGATTGAAACAACTAAAAAGAGGAAAATATTTTTCTTGAAAATTATTTTTCTCTATCTTATTGATTTTGATGAATCCATTTATATCATTTTTATGAATATCTTGGACTTTGAAAATGATTTTGATGATTTAAAATTGAATAATTTTTTATCCAAATCATGATCTTGATTCCTTGATATTTAAAATTAAGATTTATTATGAATCAAGAATTTTCATTAATCGTTCTCCTACAATTCTTCTTGGTATTTTATTTAAAGAGAAAATTTAATATATGAATCATGTCTTTTGATATTTACATGATCTTATCTCTCATGATATGACTTATTTTTGTATAACTCCTTGTATTCATCACCCAATTAATTTTTCTTGATGAGATAAAATGAATGTGATGAAACAAAAATATGCATGAAACATGGTAGGATGTAATTTGATAAAATTGGCACCATCATGATATGGAAAATTTATGATTTGAAATGATGCATGTAATACTTATACTTCTTATTATGATGATATATGTGATGTATTGCATATAATGTATATCATGAATGCTCTAAATGATGAATGTTTGGTATCATGATCAAAATATTGATAAATATTTAAAATTTTTAATATTTTAGTATCATGTATGATATGCTCATAATAATGATTGATTTATTTTTCGGTATCGTGCATGAAAAATAAAATGTAAGGTTTTTGAAACTGTGCATGTTTTAATTTAAAAATATAATGATGCACAAATAAGATTGATACTTACTTTTATCATAATTTGAAAATTGATGTAAAGGGTCTTCCCTTCTTTTTGCCAATGACAAAGGGGGAGAAAGAGTTGGTAATGTGCACATCTCAAAGAGAAAGATGCTAACTTGCACAATTCAAGAATGAAGCAAAATTTTACTAACTTGCACTTTACAAAGGAAGCAAAATATAGCACTTCTCAAATGAGAAGAAAGAAATTGCTATCTTGAACATCAACAAGAATTGCTAGCTTGAAATCTCAAGAAGATGCAAAAATATGCTATCTTGCACATCGCAAAGAAAAGCAAATATGCCAACTTGCACATCTTTAAATTTGCTAGCTTGTATGTTGTAAAACTTACATATCTATAACTTGATAGCTTGAATGTTCTAAGCATGATGTAACACTTGCTAAATTTTCTAGCTTCAAATTGCATGATGATAAAACTTGATATTATGTTTTATATGCAACGAGTTGAACTTATATTTCAAACACTTGATAGTTGAAACTTCTCCTTTTTATTGATGACAAAGGGGGAGAAGTATGTTTATGTCATGCATGATTTTATCATACTTTGATATCTTGGATTTTTGAATCCAAGAGTTTATATCAATATGACATATTGATAGGGGGAGTTTGTTTAAACTCCGTGAGTTAAGGTTAACTCTGTCATCGATTGGTTGTCATCATAAAAAAGGGAGAGATTGTGGAATCTCGTATTTTGATGATGAAACCAATTGATATGTGTTTATAATTTAATCTGTGTTTTGAGTGAGACAAGATGCTTCGATCAGGATGAGACAATTAAAGCAGGAAAAATCATGTTGTGCCGGAAGAAAATATGTTAGAAGATTGGACGTCGAACCGGTGGATCGGTCAACATATCGACAAAAGGCTTCGGGCCATGGATTCGGGCATTGGGCCAAGAAGAATGAATATTGTGCCAAGGATATCGGAGTTGCGGAGTCAACTGGCCGATTGAGCAATAGGCCGCAAGAGAGGATGATGCGCCGAAGAATCGGATGAAGCGTCGAGAGACCAATGACATGCCGAACAACTTGATTAATGCTTAGTATTAATTGTCTAGATCAAAGTGTGTTTTATATGTGCAGGATTAACTATGATAGCAAGGCATGGAGCACAATGAAGTCCTGGAGTCAAGGACGCGATTTCGTTGGGAGTTCGAGAGTTCGTCGGAAGTCCAGACGTTCATCGGAAGTTCTGGCGGAACCAGCCGAGAAATCTCGGAGCTTGCCAGAGAAGCTCATCAGAACTCATCAAGAAGATTGTCGTGAACTCTAGGAGCTTGCCGGGAGTCCGCTGGAACATTGCCAAGAGATCGTCAGAAGTTCACCGGAAGATCGCTCAAAGCTTGTTAGAAGAATAGACATAGGGACTGTTTAGCTTAGCAAATGTCTTAGGAATCGTAGTTAGCATGTAATTATTAGGATCGGAGCTGCACTAGGAGTGGGGGAGTTAATTAGTGCAGCGGATTAAAACTCTTAAGTATGAAATTGATTTCGTAAATGTGTAGAGATTTCGATTCGATGAAGGATAACTTAGCTAAAATAGCTCGAGTAAAGGTAGTCAAGAGTAGGGAGATGAAAACCGAACAATTTGCAGCTAAGTAGAGAAATGGTTCAGAAAATTAAACACTCACAAATACAAGAAACACCATGATGTATAGTGGTTCGGTCAAATGACCTACATCCACTTTCGAAGCCTTCTTCGATGAGGCTCCCAACTTCCACTAGCAAATCACTTTGAAGGGGAAGGACCAAATACCCCTCTTACAACCTTCTTACAAGTGGTTCACACTCTTACAGATTTTTTCAAAGAGAAAGAGGGAGGTGAACACTTAAGCTATTGAAAACAAGACTTTGCTAGAGTTTTTTCTCACTTTCTAACTTCTCAAAAAGATGTATTCTCTACTGAGAATTGAAGGGTATTTATGGGCCCCAAACGGATTCAAATTTGGGCTTCAAATTTGAATTACTTTGGGGTTTTTCGGAGCTGGTGGTGCCACCGTCGGACCTCTCGGGTCCTGGGCGGTGCCACCGCTTGGACTATTCCGGCTCATTGGTTGGGCTCCAAACTTAGCTCAAACCAGTCCAAACTCGGGCCCAATTGGCCCCTAACCGAGTTATAGGATTAACCCTTAATCCTAACCCAAATTATATGCAAACTATGAAATTAAGACATAGCCCTAAGCAAATTTTTAACCGGCAACGTCGAGTTTCCTTCTGGCGAGCTTTTCGGCGAACTTCCGATACACCCTCGGATTTCTTCCGACGGAGTCCCAAAAGGCTCCCGATCTTGTGGCGAGTTCAACAAGTCTTTGGCAAGTATCCGAACCTTCTTAGTGATCTCCGTGAACCTCTGACGATCTTTCCGACGGACTTCCGAAAACTTTGGCAAGTCCCCGATTCTTTCTCGGTTGGTTCTAGCAGCACTTCCGATGATTCTTCGGACTTTCGGCGGACTTTCGAACACCCATCGAACTTGACTCCGGTAAACTTGCTTTATGTCTTCAAGCTATCGTAGTTAATCCTGCACACTTAACTCAATAATATGGATTAGATCAATTAACCCATCAATTGACTTCATCATCAAAATTCGAGATTCAACAATTTCCCCCTTTTTGATGATGACAATCAATTGATGACGGAGTTAATCATAACTACCCCTATCTATATGTTATATTATAAGAAGATAAAAACACTTGAATTAAATCTCTTTGAATTCAAGCCTAAACCAATAAGTTATATCCGTTGAACTTATCGTTATTCTTAATAAGCATAAACAAATACGAAACTTTGTATTTCTCATAATTTCAAGGCATGAAAATTATTTTCAAGCCGAATGATAAAAGATAATTATCATTTCGACAAGAAATAATAATAATTTGAAATTTCAATATGGATCTCATGATATAAATGCAAGGCATGATTTCATATGATCATAAGATGATTTCTTATTATATATATATATATATATATATATATATATATATATATATATATATATATATAAATTGATAAACATGATACGACAACTAATCTAAAAACTTTCATATGCGATATGCTCAAAAAGTTTTGCGATGCTTTTAAGGAATATAACACATATAAGATATTTTTCATTGCATTATACAACATATAAGCTATTGCAATACGATACATATAAGTCATGCTAATTTCATATTTGCACAAGTCATCAATCTTTTGCACATTCTTCTCCCCTTTGTCATCAACAAAAAGGAGACGAGGTTTTAAGCATAAAACTCGTGATCATTGAAGCCATTCATAAAACCATCTCATAAGAAAAAAATCTTGAAAAAGAGATGGTAAAATTGACAAAGCTTCAACTTGGCATTAAGATCGATCATTCAAGGAAGACATCAAATCATCCAAAATAACATGAAGGTGCCATCAAAATGTTGACAAAATTTTGGAAAGCAACATCCAACATCATTTACTAGGATAATACAAAATGCATGTCAAGGTTTAGAGGGCTTTATGAGAGTGCTAGGGAGGGTGCTCTCGAGTTGGAGGCAGTTCCATCACCGACCCTAACCCCCCTCTTTATAAGGGGGTTCTCGGGCAGTGCCACTGCCAACCGAGCGGTGCCACTGTCTGGGGACCGAGTGCTCAGGTGGTGCTATCGCCGGTTCTGGCGGTGCCACCGTTGGCACGCTAAAAAATAATTTTTTATTTATTTTTGTTCTCAAAAGTTTTAATGTGTTTGATTTAAGATAGGATAGTGTCTTGGATCACTCTTTAAGATGTCATTCAAAATCGAAAAGAAAGAAGTCAAATCCACGAAAACCAAAAAGAGGATGAAAAATTTTTCAGAAAATATATACAATCAAGCTCATTCACAAGGACAATTCAACATGCCTAATTCCCTTCTAATAAAGTCAAATTGATCTTCATTTAAGGCTTTTGTGAAAATATCCGCTAATTGATGCTTTGTATCAATAAATTCTAGAATGACATTATTATTATTGACATGATCTCGTATAAAGTGATGCCTAATATCAATATGCTTAGTTCTAGAGTGTTGAATTGGATTTTTGGTTAGACAAATAGCACTTGTATTATCATATTTAATGGGAATGTTCTTTAAGTAAATTTCATAGTCTTCCAACGTATTTTTCATCCAAACAACTTGTGCACAACATGCACTTGCAGCTATGTATTCGACTTTCGATTTAGATAGTGCAACCGAATTTTGTTTCTTGGAAGTCCAAGAAACAAGTGCATGTCCTAAAAATTAACATGTTCCGGATGTGCTTTTTCTATCTATCCTACATCCGTCAAAATCAGCATCTGCATAAACTATTAAATCAAAATTATCCGATTTTGGATACCATAATCCTAAACTAGGAGTTCCTTTAAGATATCTAAGGATTCTTTTAACACTTTTAAGATAAGACAATTTAGGATTAGCTTGAAACCTAGCACAAAATCGTACACTAAACATGATATCCGGTCTAGTTGCGATGAGGTAAAGTAAACTACCAATCATTCCCCTATATGTTTTTTGATCAAAGTTTTCACCACTTTCATCCATGTCTAACTTAGTGGAAGTACTCATAGGAGCGTTTGTAGCTTTTGAACCATCCATGTTAAATCATCTTAACAATTCTAATGTATATTTAGATTGATTAAGAAATATACCATTACTAAGTTGTTTAATTTGCAATCCTAAAAAGAAGGTTAATTCTCTCATTAGGTTCATTTCAAATTCATGACTCATACACTTGGCAAATGATTCACATAGTGATTCATCCGAAGAACCAAAAATAATATCGTCAACATAAATTTGAACAATAAGAAAATTATTTTCAAAATGTTTGATAAACAATGTAGTATCAATCTTGTCTTTTGTAAAATTATTTAAAATAAGAAAGAAACTAAGCCTTTCATACCAAACTCTAGGAGCTTGTTTTAAACCATAGAGAGCCTTAGTCAATGATGATTAAGAAGAAGAGAATTTTCAAATCCGGGAGGTTGTTCAACATATACTTCTTTGGAAATAAAACCATTCAAGAAAGCACTTTTGATATCCATTTGAAATAGTCTAAAATCATTACTACTAGCATAGGCAAGAAGCATCCTAATGGCTTCTAATCTTACCACAGGAGAAAATGTCTCTTCGTAGTCGATACCTTCTTCTTGGTTGAAACCTTTGGCCACTAGTCTAGCCTTGTTTCTAACCACGATAACATATTCATCTTGCTTGTTTCTAAAGACCCATTTAGTACCAATGACTAAATGGTCACTTAAGTTCAATTTGAGAAAGGAAGGCGACGTTTGCACAAAAATTCTTGAAGGAAGAATGAGTTTGAACCACTTTTGAGGTATCTCCTATAATTAGCTCCTTTGGATGAGCATCTACATACTTCCATTCCTTGGGTAAGAAAATTTCGGAAGAAGATGCATCCAAGTTACTATTTTGAGGAGGGGGTTTATTTAAATTCAAATTATCAAAACCAAGATCATCATCAAAATCATTTTTCTTTAACTCAGAAATTTCATTAAAAACTACATGAATAGACTCTTCTATAACTAAGGTTCTTTTGTTAAAAACATAAAAAGCCTTAGAAATGGAAGAATAACTAAGAAAGATGCCTTCATCGGATTTAGCATCAAATTTTCCTAAGGCATCATTTTCATTCAAAATAAAGCATTTGAAACCAGAAACTTTAAAATAAGAAATATTTGGGTTTTTGTTATTCCATAATTCATAGGGAGTTTTTGATAAAGATGGTCTTATTAGAACCCTATTCATGACATAGCAAGCCATATTAATGGCTTTGGCCCAAAAATACTTAGGTAGACTATGTTCATTTAATATGGTTCTTGTCATTTCTTGTAAATTTCTATTTTTTCTTTCGACTACCCCATTTTATTGAGGATTTCTCGGAGTGGAGAAGTTGTGGTTATATCAATTGGATTCACAAAAACTTTGGAAGTCACGGTTTTGAATTTCACCATCGTGATCACTCCGAATTGATAAAATCATGAAGCCTTTTTCGTTTTGAGTAAGTTTACAAAATTTAGAGAAACATTTGAAACAATCACTTTTGTGAGCCAAGAAATAGGTCCAAGTGTATCTACTATAGTCATCTACAATTACGAAGGCATATTTGCTTCCTCCTAGACTCGTTGAGTCAATTGGTCCAAATAAGTCCAAATGGATCAATTGCAATGGTCTGGTGGTGCTAATTTGATTTTTTGGTTTGAAACTAGTTTTTATTTATTTTCCTAGTTGACAAGCATTACACACTTTGTCCTTAACAAACTTCATATTGGGAATCTCTCGTACTAACTCTCTAGATGAAATCTTAGATATTAGTTTCATACTTGCATGGCCTAATCTCCTATGCCAAAGCCAAGCATCATCATTTAAAGTGGAAAAGCACATTTCATTACTAAGTTCATCAAGGTTGATGGTGTAGACATTATTTTGTTTTAAGGCAATCATTGATATGTTATTGTTTGGTTTTTCAATAATGCACACATTAGATTCAAATCTAACGATGTAACCTTTATTGCATAATTGACTAATGCTTAAAGAGATTATGTTTTAATCCATCAACTAGCAACACATCACCAATTGAAAAACTTAATTTGTTACCTATGGTTCCCTTGCCAATGATTTTACCTTTGTTGTTATCTCCGAAGGTAACATACCCTTCTTCTTTGCTAGTGAGCATAGAGAAATGAGATGGATCTCCGGTCATGTGCCTTGAGCATCCACTATCAAGATACCATCTCTTGCTCCTAGCTTGTGAGTTTGTCTACAAAAGAGGATGATTTTTAGGTACCAATTTGATTTTGGGTGCCTAAAAAATTGATCTACTAATTTTGTCACTTATCATTGAATTATTTATAGTTCCTTTAGGAAACCATATCAACTTATGTTGACTAATTTTCTTAAATAGACATTTGTAAACAACATGTCCGGATTTACAACAAAAATTACATTTTAAATGAAGTGAAACATGTAATGTGGGTCCTTTAATAAAGGTGATAGGATTTTGGTGAGATCCTCTCACAAAACCAATTCCGTTTAAGGTCTTCTTAAGTAGTAAATTCTCATTTTTTATTACGACTTATTGATTATATTTTTTCATATTGTTATGGACTTAGCTGGTTTTGCCTAAGTCGTGTGGCACCCTTGCGTGTCCGTCCGCAAAGGTCAGTCTCCCCGAAGCCTCCCATGTCCCTTAGGACCCACAAAAGAGAGAACGGGTTAGAGAAAATACCTTATTCGGGATCTATAAGCAAATATTTCTAAAAACACTTCATAAACAAAGTAAATTACAAACAATCTTTACAAGCTCTGAATAGTTGCACAACAAAGAGTAAAATGGTCCATTATAGACTGAAAATCTCTCATACTTGTCCACATGACACAATCTTTATTTACAAGACTAAAGCGGTCACCAACCTAACTATAATGGGACTATTGAGCCTTCGATCGTTCCTATACATGCTATGTAGAGTATGAACATACCAAAAGACACGGATATACATATGCATTACATCAAACATCTTGTTTAAAAGTTTGTCTTTGACATTCTCCCCCACTTATTCCTTCGACGTCCTCATCGAAGCCTTTGCCGACACTGCAACTCCTTGCCTTTGCTGAGTCTTCAATCTTTTGCTCCAACTGTAATGCGCCTCCTGGCTCCCAACTGCTCTCCGCTGCTATTTTTGAGTAGTTGAACCTTTGATCCACCATACTGCTTCAGCACTTTAAGGTTGTTTGGTAGACCACAAGTTCAGCACTTTCATGGGTTCAAATAGATTTTGTCTTCACTCAATATTATGATAATAGTAGAGATATGTAGGAAAGCTCGTTGTATCATGGTATATCGTTCGATATAGATAATACATATCAATTCGACAAGGGATTGATATAAGTGGTACATATCAATTTATTAATATTCCATAGTGTACTATATGTTGGTACGTTAGTACAATTCGATATTTACTATATTGACAATCAATAGATACATCAATACGAATAATAATTTGTTGATTTAATTATTGACCACATGGTCAAATGTTCTAAGTTTTCTTTTTCTAAATGTATTTATTACCCATCGTAATGTTTTATATCATATCGAAATATGGGTAAATCATTACACAATCATTATAAAATTCATGAACCTAACAATTCTCTCTTTTTTTTTTTTGTTTCCTGTGCAGTAATTGATTTCCTTAAAAAAAAAAAACCATATATGCATGTCAGATATTAGAACTTCCATTGCTACATCTTTCTCTCTTCGTACATTCTTAATAATTCATTTCTCCTGTCCACTAAGTGTAACGGTTTTTTGTTATCCCATGGCATCAAAGACGATTAAATAAAGAAGATGAGTATTTAATTTTTTATTATTCTATCCATACATAAGTTTTTTTTTTCCTTCTTGATTTCTCCTTCTTTTTTCCTCAAAATTTGGAAGATTTTATTCCTCAATTGATATTAGCGTATGAAGGTTCTCATGAAACTAAGACTCAAAGTCAAATGCAAAAGAACGTGTTCTACTTAATCTCAAACTCAAAATAGAAGCTAATTTTCCAATCACAAACTCCATTGAGAATTTACAACCAACTCTTATCATAAACTTAAATTGCTTTTGGTAAATTTTTGCCAGTAGATGCCAGAATCAGCCTTTACCGTCCCTTGTTGTGACAAAGAAGACAACAAACCAACGCTTCAGATCTTCTCTGGGATTCCATTTCTTATGCCACTTTGCACTCTGAAACTCTGATATGTGGAAGAAACCGATGTGAGAAAGCTTGTGGTATGATTCAACGAGCTGTCCATTTCATCATCGTAATAACCCTCCCCCCTCTATTGCTGTCGCACTCTAACAAACTTGTGTAGATTCTCCACCACCCGCCTCTCTTCCCGTTGACGGCGAAGGCAACGAAGTGCCAGCTCCACAACCTTCTCCAGCAAATCTATTCCCCCTTAACACACATAGTGTTCGTCCAGCGTCTGTAGGAGCTCTTCCTTGCTCATCGATGCTAGTTTATGGTTCCCTGAAACTGTCATCCCAAACTGCCTTCTTCCTAGCCATTAGTTGCAAGAGAACAACTCCAAAGCTATACACATCAGTTTTTGCCGATAGATGTCCAGTTTCTACGAAATCAGGGTCTACATAGCTGTGAGTTCCTTGCACAACACTCACCGTTTGAGTTCTATCTATCAGCCTCAATCGGGATAATCCAAAGTATGACACCTTTGCCATCAGCTCACCGTCTAAGAGTATGTTGCTAGGCTTCACGTCTCCATGATTGATACACAAGGCAAGATGTTAATGTCATCTGTAAGCATAGAATCCGTTTTCAAGGCAAATAGGTAAGTGCTGTAAGCTAAAATCTATAATATGCTATAATATGTTATAGGTAATACGAATTTTTTTTTTCTGTTATGATTAAAATTAAATAACATTAGATCAGTTTTTACGATGCATATCTTTTAATGTCATCTTAAAAGGATCTCTGTATAATCTAGTTACTATTGTTAGATCCAAAACTGTTGTAACTCTACAAGGAGAACTAGACTCTCCTTCTACTCTCTTCCTATCTTTTCACATTTCACATGACCGCTTCAATTGATGGTTCAAGAGTTCCTATCTTTTCACATTTCACATGACTGCTTCAATTGATGGTTCAAGAGAGTTGAGAGAAAAACTGTAATATCTCAACTGCATCCTTTATGAGATACTCTTAACCTTTAGAGGTCCTATTTATAAGCGAGAGCAGAGGGTTTAGAATAAATTATTAGGAAAGTTTCTCCCATCGAGGGCATCCCCTAAGGAATCCTATTATAATAAGGACTTCTTTTCCATTGGCTAATATTTGTCATCAAAATCCAATCGATTCTATTATATATCTTATCTAATTATAAAGGGTCATATAATCTAACATTCTCCAACTTGGCTCATTAATTAATAAGATATAAAAAATATTTAAAATTAAAATAAATAAAATAAAATTTATTTAAAAATAATTTTACCTAATTGGATTCCAAAAAATTTTGAAAATTATTTTATATATAGTCATGAATTTTAAGAATAAGATAATAAGTCCAATAAACATAATAATACTATATTAATCTAACTAATAATACAAGTTATAGTAGTTGTTTATTATCAATATCATATTCCTTTCCATTTACTATAACATTGTTAGTTTTTCCTAATATAGTCTATAATGATCTCTGTAATTTATCTTCTCAAGACAATCCTGTTATTATATTCAACTATAATATACATAAATATAAATATAAACAGGATAGTAGAAACAAATAATGTCAATCATAGTATCTACCTAAACATGCATCACCATATCTTTTATAGCTTGCTCATAAACCTCTTTCTAAGAATATTTTCTTTAAATATTTTATATTGTAAAACTTTAGTAAATGAATTAGCAATCATCATAGTGGTGCTTAGGTTCTCAATTAACACTTGCTATTTCTAGACTCTTCTCTAACCACCAAGTACTTTATCTCGACGTGTTTAGAACCACTAGAGTACTTGTCATTCTTAGAGAAGAAAACTATTATGGTATTATCATAAAATATCTTCAGTAGTCTGGCAATTGCATCGACTACACTAAGTCCTGAGATAAAATTTTATAACCATAAAACTTGATTTGTAGCCTCAAAGCATGTCATAAATTTAACCTCCATTATTGATGATGTAATAAAATATTGCTTTATACTTTTCCAAAAAATTGTTCCACTAGCTAATATGAATACATATCCTGAAGTGAACTTCCTACTGTCGAGGCAATTTATAAAATTAATATATGAATATCCTGTCACTTCAAGCTAATGTAAAATTGATATCTAATCTTATATAGGTTTGAGCATATAATAGACTTCTAACTACACACCCATAAGGAATATTCTTCATTTGATTTCTTTCTAAGTCATTTTATGAGCATTGATTTTGGCTGAAATTTTCATCTTTAGTAATAGATGTATCATTGGCTAAGTAAAGCTACATATTAAATCTCTCCAAATATGATTAATATATCTGTTTTTTAGATAGTTCTAATAATCCTTGAAATCTATCAGTGAATATCTCAATGCTAAAAACATAGACTACCTCATACATATCAATCATCTTAAAGTTCTTGCTAAAAAATATTTTAATTTTATGCAATAAACCAAGATTACTATTGGCAAGTAAAATATTATCCATATGTAAGACCAATATAATAAACTTACTCCCATTTACCTTTAGATATATACATTGATCAACAATATTTTCCTTAAATCCGAAGAAAGTAATGGTATCATGAAACTTTACATATCATGAAAGCTTGTTTAAAGTCGCAAATAGATTTCTTAAGTTTATGAGTCTAACCTTCTTTTTTATTTTCTATGAATTCTTCAGATTGTTCTATATAGATTTCTTCATCTAAATCTCCATTCAGAAATGTTATATTCACATCCATCTAATGTAACTTAAGATAGTAAGCTACTAATGTAATGACGATTCTCAATGAGTCAGTTCTAGAAACTAGAGAAAAAGTCTCATTGTAGTCGATGTTTTTTTTTTCTAAGAAAAATCTTTGGCCACAACTCTGGTTTTATATTATTCGATATTGCCCACTAATTCACGTTTTGTCTTAAAGACTCATTTACAACTGACTTTTTTTATAATTATTGGATAATTCAATGAGTTTCCAAACACTATTCTGGATCACCGATTTTAACTTTTCTTTTATTGCATCATATTATTTTTTAGAATCATTACATTTTATGGCTTATGAAAACAATAAAGGGTCTTTTTTATTCCTATATCGATTCTTGTAGTATATTACATAATCAACATAAATGGTATGTTTCCTTTTCCTTTGAGATCTTCTCAAAGCTACAAATTGTGATTATTATATAAGATCATCAGTGGCGACATCAACGTCATGTGAGAGTTCATCGATGTTATTTTGTTGTGTACACAGCCGTCGCTATAGGTAGCCTTACCTAGGGGCGCCGCAATTATGGCTGCCGCTGTAGGCGGCCTTGCCTACGGGCACCCAACCCGCAGGTGGCACCTACTATAGGTAGGTCGCCAATCGCAGCTTGCCGGCAGTAACCCGTTGGCCACTAGCCCTTTGCACATAAATGGCAGCTAAGGTTGCCATCTGCGAGGGCAACAAGGGCAGCAACAGTTGTTGCCCTTTCTCACTATTGCCTCAAAAATTTTGACATCGAAAGCCTTTCTAAAACACAACATACGTAGTTTAAAACTAATCTTTTACATGAACAACCTAGCTCTGATACCATTGTAGGGAAATCTAAGGGTAACATAACATATGCAACGAAAGAATAGAAAACAAAAATCCTAGATTTTTCGAAAAGGTATTATCGTCGTACGGAAATTAGTGCGTAAAAACCCGTAAAACTAAAAACCATGTATGAGATAGTTATGTTATATAGGGAGATCGTATATCCCTAAATTCATGCAGATTTGTGAGAGCGGATGAAGGAGGTCAAGTGTCCTCCTCTTTAGCGGTGATCCACATGGTAGGGGCTATGAAGACACTCCTCGAATTACTGTACAAATCTCCATACCTATTGGCTAAGGAGAAGGGGAGAGGAGAATAGGAGGTAGCAACCAAGAAAGCCCAACTTATAGCCATTTAGTTCTCTACTATTTATAGAGGCCCCCTATCATCTTAACCTCAATGGATCCTACCCTATTAGGTACTAGATCTCTATTCAACTACCCAAGCCTCTTAGATTAGTGGATCTCTATCCAGTAATCACTTATTGACTCTTATTGGATCTCATCTAGAGGATCCAATAGTTCTAGGGCTTATTAGTTATTAAAAAAAATAGAGGCTCTGACAGATATCTCATATTCGAACCTCTACTCATCGTAACACCTACCATATGTGTGTGATCCTCTAGACCCAATATTGAGCTAGCCATGAGTCATACCTGTCAGAACTCCTTCTAGCTCAATCAATTATTATCTCTATAATAATTCACTTGATTCATCAACTATGGATGTACTAAACCACTATGCTGTAGTATCAGACGATATAAGGGAATCTTACTCTAATCAGATTCTCCTAGAGAACTTTTTCTCTCTCGATCCAAATGACCATAGCTAGGGATTTGTCTAAGTAAGAACACTTAAGAAATTTCTCTCATGATACCGAGAGTGGATGATTCTTTGTTGACACTCAATAGCCCTCGTAAGTTTAGGTGTCACTCCCGATGCCCGATTGTGTTAGATTTGGAACTTTCAAATATAGAAGTCTGGTAGCAAAGAGTGGAATACTTATACAGGACATCCTTAGCGTCTCAAGTCTATGGACCAAGTACACCATTAGGATAATAGAATCGATATCTGACAATTATGTATCATCAACCATCCAGTATTCTATGAGCGAATTAATCAGTGAACGTATTCTCCAATGAGCACCTGCATTGTATCCCTAGTGTCCACACACGAGCAGTTATGAGATCAATCACCTCCATCATATGGATAGGTATACAGTACACCGGTCTATCCAGTTATCTTGATGTCCCTCTCGAGTAACCTATGACTGAGATTATTTAGGGTCTTTGTTTAAAGGTGAATCGATCTTTTTATCATGACCTCATCATAATCTGATTCCCATTGCACGGATCCATGAACATCACAATATATATATGCAACAAGCAATATAAAGTGAGAAAATACCATAATAATAATAATAAGTAAAAAGACTGTGTATCATGTCACACATGCCATCACTCATGTGATTGACTTATAGGGCACCTATGACTAGCAGAAGCATGAGATGAAGCCAAGTGTCTGTGTTTCACGATGCAACATGAAATGTTTTTGCTATTTGCCGTGAAGTCGGTTGCTAGAAGTGCTCTAGCTTTGAGTATAGAAGCTCTCAGACTCATAGATTTGGGTAGCTCTCAATGGGATGAAGGTGCTTCCTAGAGGAGGGTGGCTTCTGTTGTGAGTAGTGTTTGTGGTAGTTGTTGGCAATAGGCAGTAGCGGTGGCGTAAAGCCCACCATGGATTGATGTCATCGTAGGCAGCTGGATGATGTGGATGTGATGGCATCTTGTCACAAACAGTCATCGCGCACCCATAATAACTTCATTCAATGAACCATTCATCATTTTTGCATGCTTGAATAGATACATGGCAGCATATTTTGCCTTGGTTTTATATGTTTTTGCTTGAAAAATATAAGCAATGATATTTCACAACACTACAGTGCGACCGCTCATCGTATCAGGCCAAACTTCTCCAAAATGACTTTGTTTTCACGTACCATAGCCTAATTTCTATAGACCACAACCTCATATAAAACGTCAGCCATCTCAACACCCTAGAACCCCTCGAGTGGCACCGGGAGAATAGGGCTTCGAGGTAGTGTCAAGCGTTGAACAATCTTCACAAGTTCGCATGTTAACTTGACAGGAACTTGCCTTCGTGTCCGACACCCGGTAAGTAGTTGTTTACAAACTTATAATTGTTCATTCAACCTTCTAAAATCCTTGTTTTCTCCTTCCTCTCTTCTCTCTCTTGCACTTAAGGTGCTTGCTGAATTACTTGTAAAGCTTCTCTCTTTGTGAGATGTCGAGACTTGTCCATCGCTCATTTTTAAACTAATTAACTTTCTATTTTACAGGTCCTTTGGGACCTATACACGGTTACAGCTAGGCTGACTCTTTGCAGATGCATATGTCTTAAAGGTGCCTTATGACTTAGGGAATCCCAGCTAAGTCTTAGGAGTTGGCATAAGGGTGCTTCACAACTTAGGCATCTTCAACTAAGTCCATGACTTTGCCGCAAGGGTGCCTCATGCCATAGTAATTCGAGCAAGCACGAAGAAACTTTGCAATCTCGCTATAGTAAAGCATCGTGGTGAATTGAGTAGGACGGGGCAAGTTGGACCATTGCCTTAAGCAACCGTAGGTGGGCTATAAGTGCAAACTTGATCTCATACTATTGGAGCCATTCTAGAGGAGCGTTGCAGCAAACATGATGAGCGAGAAGTTGGCTACTCTCCGCAAGTGGAAGAGGCACAATCTAGAGTGCCAATTGGGATAAAGAGCCACAATGAGATACTCATAGCAGTGAAAACCCAACTAGATATTCTTGAAGCAAGCTTGGAGAAACTCTACCAAGGCCAAAGAAGGATTCATAGGGTAGAGAGCTTGCAAGAAGAAGCATAATCTCAAATCGACAAGGTCAAGTCCCTAGTCGATCGACTAATGGAAGACACTAAAGACTCTGTGCAACGTATGCATGAAGTCGTGGCAGAACTCACTTCCAGAGTAACAATGCTCACAAGGGTACTGAATGTGGGAGGGAGCAACACCTGCATTGTGCCACCACAAAACTTGAGGGCACTTGAGCCTCATTGCCATAAAGGTACTAGGGATGAAAAGAGCTCAAGAATTTTTTGTTTGACATAAAATAGTACTTTCAAGCTACAATACCTGAAGATACCAAAGTTTCAATAGCAAATATGTATTTTAAATGGGGATGCAAAACTTTAATGGTGAATCCATTGGGAAGAGATCCAACAAGGTTGGTGTTGAGTGGACACATGGGAGGAATTGATGCGAGAGTTGAGAACTCAATTCCTACTCGAGAACACAAAGTTCGTCATAAGGAGGAAATTGAGACAACTTCACCAAACTACTTCCATTCGGGATTACACAAAATAATTTTTCACATTGATATTAGATATAGAGGACATATCCGAAAAGGATAAGCTGTTTAGCTTCATTGATGACTTGAAGCCATGGACACAATAAGAACTACATTAAAGGAATATTATTGATGTGATCGGAGCAATTGCAGCTATGGAAAGGCTCACTGAATTTATTTCCTCTAAGGACTTAGGGAAAAAAAAAAAATCTTCAGGAAATCGCCCACCAAAATATTCTCGAAGGGAAAGAGTCCAAGGGCGAACAAAGGAAGAAGAGGTCCCACAAAAGGCCAAGCTCAAAAGGCAAGGCCCCAAAACCTGGCAAATGCTTCTTGTGTAGAAAACCACACATAGTGAGGGAGTGCCCATAGAAATAAGCACTCAATGCCTTAACAACTTTAATCTACCCCCCAAATCGGACAAGGGCAAGGTCGTCACTCTTAGTTCGAGTAGTTTAGAATCTAACAGCAACGATAAATATTCACAAGGACCTCGGATGGGAATAATGCATTCGTTAAATACTTTACGGGGTCAAGTAGGGGAGAACATAAAGATAAAGTTATATAAAGCAGGGAGTAGTGAGTTGATGTACATGGACATCAAGCTTAATGGCATGTGTGATGGCATAATAGTTTGTTTATGCTAGACACTACTCCATATATCATGAACGTAAGTGTGTCTAAGAGGAAACGAGATGAGGTAAACAATGCATACATGTGGTATTGTAAGCTAGGTCGCATCCATGAGGAAATAATTCAAAAGTTGCTAAAGGATGGATATTTAGATCCATTTGACTATGAGTCATATGCAACTTGTGAGCCTTGCCTTCATGGAAAACTAATCAATTCTCCTTTTAGTGAAACTGGAGAGAGAAACACAAAGCTATTGGAACTCATATATAGTGATGTATGTAGACCCATGTCAACTCATGGCATAAGTGGTTACTCCTACTTTATTACTTTTATTGATGATTTTTCAAGGTATGTATATGTGTTCTTGATGATGTATAAGTTTGAGGCCTTTGAGAAATTCAGAGAGCATAAGAATGAAGTGAAGAACCAAACTGGAAAGAGTATTAAAACTCTTCAATCAGATCGAGGAGGTGAGTACTTGAGTACAGAGTTCACCCAATTCCTTAAGGACTACAGGATTCTATCCCAATGGCAACCTCCTTATATACCTCAGCTCAATAATGTATCTGAAAAGAGGAATCATACATTGATAGACAAGGTGCGGTCTATGATGAGCTTCGCTGACCTACCCATCTCATTCTGAACAGAGTTCCAACTAAGTCAGTAGTATCAACATTGCTAGTCATAGGTGCCCTATAAACCAATCACGTGAGTGATGGCACATGTGACTTGACATGTAGTCTTTTTGCTTTTTATTATTACTTGGCATTTTATCACTTTATATTGATTATTGCATATATTATTGTAGGAAAATCTAGGAGTGAATTCACATGCGCAGCGGAAGAAGAGAAAATAAAATCCCTAAATTTCCTAAAGATGTGTTCGTCATTGTACGAAGATTAGTGTGCAAAATCTATAAAACTAAAAACCATACATGAGATAGTTGTGCTACAGGAAAGGATGAAGGAGGTCAAGTGTCATAAGCCACTATACCGCAATCCCCATGAGGTCAAGTGTACCATGCACGATATATGGTCTCTAGGGTATTAGATGGATAAGAGATAATAGATACACAGTAACTAAGGACAGATAGGTCCAAAGGATTGGATTCCTATATATCATCTGGGGACTACGGCGTCGTAGCCTAGTACGTCAGCAATCGATAAGTTCAGTGAATTATTATAGAGATAATAATTTACTGACTTAGAAGGAGTTCTAATATGTATGACTCATGGCCAGCTCGATATTAGGCCTAGAGGGTCACACACATATAGTAGGCATTATGACAAGTAGAGATTCAGATATAAGACTATGGCATAACTATTGGGAAATCCTTGGGGGCGACATCATATGCGCAGCAGAAGAACAAGAAAAACAAAATCCCCGATTCCCAAAGAGATGTTCGTCGTCGTGCGAAGATTGGTACGCAAAAAATCCACGAAACATGAAACTGCGTATAGAGTAGATTGTGTTACCTAGGGAGATCGTATATCCCTATTTCCTTGTAGATCCTTAGGAGAGGGTGAAGGAGGTCAAGTGTCCTCCTCTCTAGCGGTGATCCACACAACAGGGTTGCGACGACGCTCCTCAAAACTCCAAACCTACTCTGAGGTGGAGATGGAGAGGAGAATAGGAAAAGGCAAACAAAAGCTCTCTAGCCCATGGGGCTCTGAATCCCTCCTATTTATAGAGGTCCCCTGTCAAACCCTGGTGGGTCCTCCCCTAATGGGTATTTGATCTGCATCCAATAAGACAAGGGCTCCGTCGGATATCTCATATCCGAACCTCTATTCATCGCAATGCCTACCATATGTGTGTGACCCTCTAGGCCCAATATCGAGCTGGTCGTGAGTCATACCTGTCAGAACTCCTTCTAACTTAGTGAATTATTATCTCTGTAATAATTCACTCGACTCATCGACTACGGATGTACTATGCCACTACGCCGTAGTCCCTAGACGATACAGGGGAATCCAATCCATTGGGCCTGTCTGTCCTCAGTTATCATGTACCTATAGTCCCTCATCCATCTAATATACCAGAGACCGTATATCGAGCATGGTGTTGTCAGACCCACACGGTTTCTTCTCGAGTCTCGCTCTAATCGGATTCTCCCGGAGAACTCTTTCTCTCTCAACCCGAATGACCCTGGCCAGGGATTTGTCTGAGCAAGAACACATAGGATATTCCTCTCATGACGCCGAGAGTGGATGATCCTCTATCGACACTCAATAGCTCTTGTAAGGTCAACTATCACTCCCAATGACCAACTGTACTAGATCTGGGACAGCCAAACCTATAAGTCTGGTATCAAAGAGTGGAGCACTCATACAGGACATCCTTGGTGTCTTAAGTCTAAGGACCAGATACACCACTAGGACTACGGAATTGCTGTCTGACAATAAGGCATCATCAACCATCCAGCATTCCGTAAGCGGATCAATCAGTGAACTCATTCTCCAATGAGCACCTGTACTATATCCCTAGTGTCCCTACACAAGCAGCTATGAGACCAGCTGCATCCATCATATAGACAGATGTCCAGCATCATATAGACCAACGACATCATCAACCATCCAACATACAGCACACCAGTCTGTCCGATTATTACGATATCCCTCTCGAGTAACCTATGACCGGGATTATTTAGGATATGTGTTTAAAGGTGAATCGATCTCACTATCGTGATCTCATCACGATCCGATTCCCGTTGCACAAATCCAAGGACATCACAATATATGTATGCATTTATGCAATAGTTATAAAGTGATATATGCCAAAATATAATAAGCAAAAAGATTCTATATTAAGTCACACGTGCCATCACTCACGTGATTGGCTTGTTAGGCACCTATGACTAGCAATAATGGCCTAGGACGCTTGACCTCCTTCATCGTCTCCTACAAATCTGTAAGGATTCAAGGATATATAATCTCCCTAGGTAACACAACTATCTAATGTGTGGTTTTTAGTTTTACGAATTTTGCACACCAATCTTTAGAAAATTTAGGGATTTTATTTTCTATTCTTCTACTGCACATGTGATGTCGCCCCTATATTTCCCTATAGTGGTATCAGAACCAAGTTATTCATGCAATATATTAGTTTTGAACTGCATGTGTTGTGTTTTAGAGAAGCTTTTAACATCAAAATCATTGACACAATAGTGAGAAAGGGTAGCTATTGTTGCTGCCCTCGCAGATGGCAACATGTTGCTATCTGCATGCATGCGACCACTTGCAACGGTGGTCACAAGCAAGCAGCACAATGCCGCCGCAAGCATAGGCACATCAACTGTTGCTGCACACAAGCGTTGCGCTTGCAATAGCAAGTCGACGACCTACTTGCAGTAGGCTTGTGCTCGGTAGGGGTTAGCAGCCCGTAGGTGCCCCACCTACGAGCACTACCTGTGGGCACAGTGCTCACAAGGGGGGTGCCGCTTGCAGGTGTCATAGTACCCACAGGTGCGACGCCTATGGACATAGTGCCTGCGGGGGTAGCGCCACCTATAGGGGCTATCACCACCTACGGGCACAGCACCTGCAGGGCAATGTTGCCCACGAGTAGAAGCACTCGTCAGCAAGGGCTGCCACCAGTAGGGTGGCGGCAGCCGCAATAAGCAAAGTTTGGGGAGGATTTGACACTTAAAATGAGTTTCCACTTGAAGAAATTATTTGGGTCTTTAATGACCTATGAAATGAGTTGTATGACACAAAATGAACATAAAAACTACCTTTCAAAGAATATGAAGGATTTGACACTTAAAACTCAAGACGACCACTCAAGCAAAAGCTTAAATGATGATGACTTTGAACTCTTAACAATAAAGCTTATAAAGTTCATGAAACAAGAATTAAAGAATAAAAATAAACTTAAAAATAACACAACTACTTACTATGAATGCAAGAAATTGAGACACTCTAAAGATAGTATATAAAACTGAAGAAGAAGTTGCCAAAGAAGAAGAAAACACTCAAGGATGAATCCAATGCATCCAAAGATGAGGAACAAACCGATGAAGATGAAGTAGTGAACTTCACTTTGATGACTCTCGACAATGAGGTAAACAACTCAAACAAATTTTCTTTACCTTATTTTGAAATTACTTGATGCTTTTCATGAGTTATTTTTTAAATTAGTTAGTAAAAAAAAAAAATCATGCTTCTCTTTCTAGTGATTTTGAAATAATAATAATAATTAAAATTTAAGCATGATAATTACATGTTAACTCCTAGCACTAAGCATGAAAAGTTAGATTCACTTAAAAAGAAAAATACATTACTACAACAAACAAAATGATTTTGATTGAAAATACCTTATGTTCAATGAAATAATGCTTGATGATGCATAATGATGTAAGATATAATAAAAATGTTAAAAGTTTTGGTACCATGCTTAATGATATAATTATGCATGAGGATTTGAAGGTTAATGATTTGCAATTTTATGCTTTGGAATTATATGTTGTACTTTTGATCTTGATGACTTTTCTGATAAATCTTATTTTTTGAGTTTAAATGATAATGCATAATTTTGGCTTAGAAAACAAGGGCATGCTTATATGAAATCAAATCACTTAAATTGAAATAAAAATTAGAGAATGCATGTTTTTTGAAAATATCTCTAAAGCTTTTCAATTTTTCAACAAATAATTCTTAGTGATGAATCTATTTTACGTTATCTCTTGAATTAAGAAAAGTGATTTTGATGATAAGTATGGAGTTGACAAATTGAATTAGAATGAAAATTTTTCAACTGGATCATGAACTTTATTTTGATTTCTCTACTTAGCTATCTTTTATGAGAATCAAAATATTTTCTATCTTTGATGATTCCTTCTTACCATTTACCAAAGAAGAGACTTATGCAAACAAACTATGACCTTGATAATGGTTTGTAATAGTTTGAAATTGTACATGTTATATGTTGAAGACTTGAAACCATATTTTGGTATCATGTATACCCAAGGAATATTGATTTGAAAATTTATTGATTTGATATCATGCCCAAAATGATAATGATGATGACTTAGCATTTCTTACAAGAAAATTTTATGGATTGAGATTTATTTTTTTTGTCCAAATTATGATCTTGATTTCTCGATATTTGATACTTGAGATCTTTCTATGGATCAAGATCTTGTTTCTGAACTCCCATGGTTCTTTTTGCTGTTTACTAAATAGGAGAATTATTTAAATGAATCATGATTTTTTTTGCAAATTCTTGGAATTATAGTATGAGATTTTTTATGAATCAAGATCATTTACTATGATTCTTCTTTTCACTATTTGATTCATCCAAAAAGAATCATAATTTTTCTCTTGATTTTTTGATATTCATAATTTGAAATTCTTGATATTCTTTATGTGATGATATAAAATTATGTATGAAATACTCATGATATTATGTTAAGAAGTTATGATCATGTATGATAGAATGTAATGTAATTTGATATTTTGATACTATCATGATTGAAATATTTATGATTTAGAATGAAGCATGCAATACTGATGATTTTTTGATGAAATGATGTGAAATTCAACAACTATCATTTTCTGAAATGATACCATCTTTTAATATGCCATATTGAAATAAGATTGATACTTTTTCTTTATCATGATTTGAAAATTGATGTAAAGGGAAAAAAAATATAACATTATATTCTTCCCCTTTTTTTAACAATGACAGAGGGGGAGAATAATTGCTAGCTTGCATATTTCAAAGAGAAAAACTTGCTAGGAAGCAAAATTACTATCTTGCACTTATCAAAAGATAAGAAAGAACTTGCTATCTTGAACATCACCAATAATTGCTAGCTTGCAATCTCAAAAGAAGCAAAAGTGCTATCTTGCCTATCTCAAGAAGTATAACTTGCAAACTTGCATATATAAAAAAAAAGCTAAATTTGCAAACTTGCACAACTCAAAATTGTTGCTAGCTTGTATGTTGTAAAACTTGCATATCTCAAAAACTTGTTAGATACACTTCTCCTTTTTGTTGATGACAACGGGAGAGATGTAATGATGATGACTTAAATCATGTGTGGTATGATGTATTTTTATATTTTGAAACATTGTATGATTTTCTAAATTTAAAGGTTCTATCAATATGACATATTGAAAGGGGGAGTTAAGGTTAACTCCATCATCAATTGGTTGTCATCATCAAAAAGTGGGAGATCGTTGAATCTCAAATTTTGATGATGAAACTAATTGATAATGTTATGATCTAATCTGCATTTTGAGTGACGTAGGACCAGTTTCAATCAAGAAAGATAATTAAAGCAAGAAGAATCGATGTTGAGCTAGAGTGAAACATGTCAGAAGATTGGACGTTGAGCCAGAGGATCAGTCGCCATGTCGGTAGAAGGCTTCGTGTCATGAGTTCAAGCATCGGGCCTAAAAGAGTGGACATTGCGCCAAGGAAATCGGAGTTGTGGAGGTCAACACGCCGATTGGGAAAAAGATCAAAAAAGAGGACGATGTGCCGAAGGATTGGATAAAGCACCGATTAACCAATGACATGCCGGATAACATGTGATTAATGCTTTGTAATAAATGCCTAGATCGAAGTAGTTTCAGTTGTAATTAGGATAGATTAGAATATAATTAGGTCAACTCAATTAGGGGCTAACTAGGTACAAAGTAGGGCTATTTTGGGCTAAGAGAAAGACTCATTTAGTGACCCAAAAGTTGGGTCCAATGGTGGCACTACCGGTCTAGGCGGTGGCATCGCAAGAGGCTTAATCTCCGAGACATAGTCTTTAAGACTGTGTTAGGCGGTAGTACCACTAGATTGAGCGGTGGTACCGTCTAGACACAGTCTTCCAAACTATGTCAAGCTATGAAACTGCCAGACTGAATGGTGGTACCACCTAATATAGTGTTGTAAGCAATGGTACCACCCAACATAAGCGGTGGTACCACCGGTACCCCAAAAATCAGGAATAAGACACTTTTAGACTCTAAATTTGAATCTATTTGGAGCCTATAAATACCCCTCTCATACCTACTTAGAAAACATAAAAACTAAGAGCAAAAAGAAAGAAAAACACTATTGTAATCTTATGAGAACTCTTCTCAAGCTCTAAGTGTTGGTGAAGTTTAAGAGAGGAGGTAGTAGGGGTGTAAAGGTTCTCTCCAGAACCTATCAAAAGGAGAATTGAGTTGTAAGGGTAGTTGATATTTACTTATTGAAAGAAGATCGGTAGTAGAAGCCGGTGGCCTTGAGTGAAGAGGAATCGGGAGTGGATGTAGGTCACGATGACCAAACCACTATAAACCTTGGTTTGTATTTTTATTCTTGCTATTTACCTTTACTGCAAACTACCTTACTTGCTTACTACTTTCACTATACTTACAAACGAGCTTTCAAGTTAAACTCATCTTTCCAAAATTGGTTTTTATCAAAATGAATATTTTCAAAACCGACATGATTTTTATAGTAAGAACTAATTGAACCCCCCCCCCCCAAGTGTCGACTCGATCCTAGCAGTACCACTAGACCTGGACGATGGTACTACTCAGTGTCAGAGTGTCAGGTAGTGGCACTGCCCAATAATAGCGATGGTACCACTAGTATCCCAGAAACCCAGGATGAGATACATTTTAGCTCTATTTTTGAAGTCATTGGGGCCTATAAATACCCCACTCTTTCCTACATGAAAGAGTAACAAAGTGTGAACAAAAATCTTGAAGTGTTAGGGTGTGAAAGTGTTATAAAAGTGCTAAGTGTCCTCCTCTTTCTTTAGATTTGTGATCATTCTAAGAGAGGTATGAGGTTTGTAAAGGTTATCTCATAAACCCAAAAATGGAGAAAGTTGTGTAATAAGGTGGTTAGTCTTCGTCTATTGAAGGAAGACGGTTAGTGGACGCTAGTGGCCTCAACAAGGAGGAATTGAGAGTGGATGTAGATCACAATGACCGAACCACTATAAATCCAGTGTGATCTCTACTTTGTCATTCCTATTCTACTTTTTCTTATTAACTTGGCTGCGTACTCCTCTTCACACCTTCTTTAGGATTATTGCATTTTTGGTACGAGTTTAAATTGAAACAAAATTTTTGATTCAGCATAATATTTTCATTAGCACTAATTCACCCCCCCTCTTAGTGGCAACTTGATCCTAACAAAGTTTTTACCCCAACTTAGAACAAGTCTCTAATAGTTTTGGTCATCTATAGGATTGTACTATCTTCTCCATCATCCTTGTCGTCTACTCTTTTGAGTCGCAAAGGTATAGTACCGTATACTGCCTACTTTATCCTTGGTCGAGCACTCTTGCATCAACCTGATGTTCTTCACTTTCGACTATCTTGATGAGAAACTCATTAACACTAGTCTTATGAAGTTTTCTGACCTTTACCTTTCAGTTTGGTCTTGGTATTTGGAGTTTATCTCTGCATTCTCCACCTCCTTGGCCCCTTTCACGACCAAGCGTTCTCCCTCCATGAATAAAGGATCGATGACTTTACGGAAGTCCTGCCTCTATGGTACTATGGTGCTACCATGCCCATAGAGCTACTATCTATCACCTTACATCTGTGTCCCTTTCTTTACGATTGGTAGATCTACCTCTGTGGCACTATGACACTCCTCTGAGTCCACCTCCATTCTAACCGATGCTTAGTTTTTTTTTAGTAGCTAAGTCCCTCTGCACTCGTTGTCACTTCCTCGCCCCTTTCAACCCCTTGCTTTAACACCTTTGTGTTCTCCGAATAGTTCCCCTTAGTCGATAGAAAGACAGACTGTAACTCTCACATATGGCCTCCACTATCCAACTCTCCAATCGCTCTGATCATACCTCTATATAATCAAGTCCCTCCCATGGGACTCACTAGTACTTGCATTCGGTATACTCCCTCGGTGGTACATGGACCTCATATGTTGATGACCAAGGCTTTTATTCGATGTAAAATTTGATACACACACAAAAAACTTGCATCTGCAATACCATGACATTCACTCCTTTAATACATAGCCTTTCTTGTCATCGTGTTGTTCACCGAAGTGGAGCTCCCAATAGCTCCCAATCATATCTCTGTATGATTAGTTTCGTATGTATCACATTATCACGAACTATTCCACCATAATTTGCTATACCATGTCACCTCCTGGTGACATCTCTATTGCATTCTGATCATTATGTGATGAACTTGGATTGAGATCCCTCTATGTGTAGCCTTTACCAACACATCGCAGGGCCTCTTTCACCTTCAATTGTGTTCGCTCTACTAGTAATCGACCTTCGTCCACCCGCTCTCGGGTCATACTCATGTGAAGTATAGCTCTAGGATAGTCCATTTCCTAGTAGCTCCCAAAGTCCACCGACTTCACTGAAATTGGTGTACTATTATCTGGATTTTGGGCCTCTGCCCCCACCGGCACAATCTCTGCTATGCACCACTTCCTTCATGGCAACTTGAATGGCAACACTGTGGCATATTCTTCAAGAGTACTCGCTTCCACGTCCTCTTGCCTTATACCAAGGCCTTCTGAACCCAACTTCGCCTCTGCAAGTTGAGTCACCTTAGTTCTTCCATAAAATGCTTTTCCGAGATAAGGTACATGTGCCTCAAAGCTCCCTTTGTCTTTGACACCATGCAGGATGAGTCCGCTCCATCAGAATAGGGGACCCATGGAACGACATGATCCTACTCTTGCCTTTGCAAGAGTTCATATCCTAAACCTCTGTCCAAGGAAAACTTTGTGCCTCTACTCCATATTCCATATTCTATACTAACTCCCTTCATGTGGCTTGGGTCCTTTACCAAGTTATACCCAAGTTGCTTCGCTTCTCGATTTGCATTGAGTTGATGGTGGCCCTCGCACCCACCATTCCACGGGTCAGCCCTTCGTTGAGTCTGATCTCTATATCGGCTCCAAGTATGTCTTCATTTGTGTTGCCATGAGTCGCTTCCCCACTTAATCTCGTAATGTATCCCCTAATGCATTATCTCAAGCGAGATCAGGTGATGACTCCTCACTGCTAGTTTGGTCCATTGAGCTTTGTAGAGTTATTATTTTAAGGTACTCCTCAATATATGTGGTCCGTTGTACATGGTTCTTCCATTGGAGAATCGAGACATATCCCTCTAAGGTATCTATCCCATTAGAGAAACTTCTCTCTTCGCATCCTTCCTTCTAAATGTTTCAGAGATGACCATTCTCTTAGACTACTCGGCCTTGTTGAATAAACTGTGCATTGTTCTACCCCCGCAAACGCATTTGCTAGATTGCGACTCCATATCAATATATTCCCCGCTGCACCCCTCAAGGCCTAGCAACATGCTAAACTCGCTGCACACTTCAACCTTCTATGGATGTATCATTCTCATGTCGAAGACAAAGTTTCAATACTCAATGGCACCAAGTTTTGGTCACTTTAGGATGGCCACGAATATTCCATCATCCGTATATAAGCCCTTGCATGAGTACTAAATTTTTTGAGTTAGCAATTCTCCTTACCTCTGTGAGCTTTAAATAACTCTTTCGATCGTTGAATAACCCATTCCACCTTGTATGGTCTCATCCATTACCAAGAGCCTCGCTTGCTTTGAGCACCATCAAGTATGGTTACCAACATCGAGCTGTAGCTTAAATTTAGCCATCCCAACCTTTGTATGCTACGCATTCTTCCAAGCTTACTTGTTCTTATAGGAAAATCTAGGGGGCAACATCACATGCATAGCGGAAGGAGGTTAAGCATCCTCCTCTATAACAGTGATCCACACAGTAGGGTTGTAACGATACTCCTCAAATCTCCAAGCCTACTATCTAAGGAGGAGAAGGGGAGGAGAATAGAAGATGGCAACTCAGAGAGGCTCTAGCCTATGAACCATTGGTTGCCTCCTATTTATAGAGGTCCCTTATCAATATAACCCTAATGGATCCTACCCTATTGGGTATTTGATCTTCATCCAATTACCCAAGCCTCTTAGATTAGTAGATCTCTATCCAATAATCTCTTATTAGCTTTGATTGGTTCTCATTCATATGATCCAACAATTCATGAGCTTATTGGATATTTAATAAGATAGGGGCTCCAGCGGATATCTTATATATGAACCTCTATTCAACGCAATGCTTACCATATATGTGTGACCCTCTAGGCCCAATATCGAGCTAACCATGAGTCATACCCATCTCGCTCGAGCGAGAAGGACCGCTGGCACCGCAGCCGCAGCCCCTCCTTGCAGCGGTTGCAAAAATAGAGCTTCCTCTGTTGCCGTAGCCCCTTGTCGATCGCAGCCAAGCCTCGAGCGTCGTCGCCTTCCAGCCGACCCACCACCATTGCCAGCCACCGTGTGGCGACCGTTGCTCGCCTCCCAGCCGCCGCTCCCCCTGGCTCGGGCGAGAACGACCACCACCACTCCCCCTTGCTCTGCTCCCTTGGTGACCGAAACAGGGCAATCCTCTTGCTGCTGCGAATGGTTGCCACCACCGTCGTCGCTGCTGCCCAGCCAGCGACGACGCCACTCGTCGCCTAGCCTGCCACCATTGATTCCTATTTTCCCCTACAGCCTCAGCCTCGGCAACACTACCCCAGCCGCCCTCCAACAGCACATGCAGCAAGCTCTTGTGTGGCTGCTTCAACCTCGGCGATGCACGCACCGACTCCTCTTCTCAACCTCGGCCGCTTCAACGATACCGTTGTGTCCTCAACCGCACGCGATCCCTCATTCTGCAGCAGCCGCCCTCTAACAGCGAACTGTCATGGACAAACTTCTAAATAGGATGTTTGATGTAATGCTTACGTATATCCGTGTCTTTTGGTATGTTCATGCTTTGTCCAGCATGTTGAGGGACGACCGAAGGCTTAATAGTCCCATTTTAGTTGGGTTGGTGGCCGCTTTAGGCTTGTAAATAAAGGTTGTGTCATGTGGACACGTGTGAGAGATTTTCGGTCTGTAATGGACCATTTTACCCTTTGTTGTGCAACTGTTCAGAGCTTGTAAAGTATGTTTGTAATTTGCATTGTCTATAAAGTGTTTTTCGGAGATGTTTGCTTGTGGATCCCGAGTGAGGCCTTTTCTCTGTCCTGTTCTCTCTTTTGTGGGACTTAAGGGACCATGAGAGGCTTCGGGGAGGCTGACCTTTGTGGACGGACACGCAAGGGTGCCGCACGACTTAGGCAAAACCAGCTAAGTCTGTGACAGATGGTATCAGAGTGGGACAAGCACTCATAGAAACACTTAGCATGCAAACGTGGGGGATCTTGCGGGGCTGCATTGAGGGCAGTCAGCACATGCGCGACTGTTTGGGGGAAAACAGGCATGAAGATGTAGGGAAAATGAGTCGCTCGGAGGAGCGGGCATCTGAGATTGGCATTCAGAGGAATGGCCAACCCTTCGCGCAAGAGGCACCATGAGAACAGACAAGCTTGGAAGAATGTGAAGCGCACAAAGGTTGGGATGGCTGAGTTTGAGCTACGGCTCAACGTTGACAACCATACTTGATGGTGCTCAAGGCAAGCGAGGCGCTTGGTAAAGGATGAGACCATGCAAGGTGGAATGAGTTGCTCAACGACCAAAAGAGTTATGCAAAGCTCACAAAGGTGAGGGGAATTGCTTGCTCGAAGAATTTGGTACTCATACATGGGCTTGTATACGGACGATGGAATGTTCATGGCCATCCCAAGGCGACTGAAACTCGGCGCCATGGAGCATTGAAACTTTCTCTTCGGCCTGTGAAGGATACGTCCGTAGGAGGCTGAAGGGTGCAACTAGTTCAGCATGTTGCTAGGCCTTGAGGGGTGCAGCGGGGGCTGTATTGACGTGGAGTCGCAATCTAGCAAGTGTGTTTGCAGGAGGCAGAACAATGCATAGTTTGTTCAACAAATCGGAGTAGTCCAAGGGGATGGTGGTCTCCGAAACGAAGAGAGATGTTGCTCCAATGGGATAGTTATCCAGGAGGGATAAGTCCCGGCTCTCCAGAGGGAGAATCATGTGGGACGGACCTCACAAGTTGAGGAGGAGTACCTCAACAAAAAACAACTTCACGAAGCTCAATGGACTGAGCAAGCGGCGAGGAGTCGTCGCATGATCTCGCTTGAGAGAATGCATTGGTGGATGCATTACGAGATCAAGTGGGGGAGTGACCCAAGGCAACACAAATGAAGGCACACTTGGAGTCGATACAGAGATCGGACTCAAGGGAGGGCTGACCCGTGGAATGGTGGGCGCGAGGGCCACCATCAACTCAATGAAAAAAATGAGGAGCGGAGCAACTTGGGTGTAACTTGGCGAAGTACCCAAGCCGCATGAAGGGAGCCAGCATAGAAGATGGAACATGGACCAGAGGCATAGTGCTTTCCTTGGACAGAGGTCAAGGACATGAACTCTTGCAGAGGCAAGAGTAGGATCATGTTGTTCCATGGGTCATTCATTCTGACAGAGCGGACTCATCTTGCATGGTGTCAAAGACGAAGGGAGCTTCTGGGCGCATGCAATTTATCTCGGAGGAGCATTTGATGGAGGAACTAAGGTGACTCAATTTGCGGAGGCAAAGTTGGGTTCAGAAGGCCTTAGCACGGGACAAGAGGACGCAGAGGCGGGTACTCTTGAAGAATATGCCACAGTGTTGTCATTCAAGTTGCTATAAAGGAGGCGGTGCGCAGCGAAGATTGTGCTGGTAGGGGTAGAGGCCCAGAATCTAGACAATGGTGCACTAATTGCAGCGAAGTCGGGGGACTTTGGGAGCTACTAGGCGACGGACTATCCTAAAGTGGTGCTGCTAGTCATAGGTGCCCAGCAAGCCAATCACGTGAGTGATGGCACGTGTGACTTGATACAGAATCTTTTTGCTTATTATATTTTGGCGTATATCACTTTATAACTATTGCATAAATGCATATATATATTGTGATGTCCTTGGATTTGTGCAATGGGAATCAGATCGTGATGAGATCACGATAATGAGATCAATTCACCTTTAAACACATATCCTAAAAAATCCCGGTCATAGGTAACTCGAGAGGGACATCGTGATAACCGGATAGACTGGTGTGCTGTATATCCGTCCATATGATGGATGCAGCTGGTCTCATAGCTACTCGTGTAGGGACACTAGGGATATGAAGATGTGTGCTCATTGGAGAATGAGTTCACTGATTGATCCGCTTACGGAATCTTTGGATGGTTGATGATGCCTTATTGTCGACAAATGATTCCGTAGTCCTAGTGGTGTATCTGGTCCTTAGACTTGAGACACCAAGGATGTCCTGTATGAGTGCTCCACTCTTTGATACCGAACTTATAGGTTTGGCTGTCCCATATCTAGTACAACTAGTCATTGGGAGTGGTAGTCGACCTTACGAGAGCTATTGAGTATCGACAGAGGATCATCCACTCTCGGCGTCACGAGAGGAATATCCCATGTGTTCTTGCTCGCACAAATCCGGCCGGGGTCATTCGGGTTGAGAGAAAAAGTTCTCCGGAGAATCCGATTAGAGCGAGACTTCGAGTAGAAACCGTATGGGTCGACAACACCATGCCTCGATATACCGGTCTCCGGATATTAGATGGATGAGGGACTATAGGTACATGGTAAATCGAGATAGACAGGTCCAATGGATTGGATTCCCCATCGTCACGGGGACTACTGGCGTAGTGGCCTAAATACGTCCGTAGTCGTCGATGAGTCGAGTGAATTATTACAGAGATAATAATTCACCGAAAGTTAGAAAAGGAGTTCGACAGGTATGACTCACGGCCACTTTCGATATTGGGCCTAGAGGGTCACACACATATGGTAGGCATTGCGATGAGTAGAGGTTCGGATATGAGATATCCGGCCGGAGCCCTTGTCTTATTGGATGCAGATCCAATACCCACTAGGGAAGGACCCATTAGGGTTTGACACGGGATCTCTATAAATAGGAGGGATTCACAGCCTCATAGGCTAGAGTCTTTGCTTGCCTTTCCTATTCTCCTCTCCCTCTCCACCTCGAGAGGCCTGGAGTTTTGAGGAGGATCGCCGCAACCCCGCTTGTGTGGATCACTTTGCTAGAGAGGAGGACGCTTGACCTCCTTCACCCTTTCCCTAAGGATCTACAAGGAAACAGGGGATATCTGATCTCCTAGGTAACACAATCTCTATCACGCAGTTTTGTTTTTCTGGATTTTTGTGCACCAATCTTCGCATGACGATGAACATCTTTTTTGGAATCGGGGATTTTTGTTTTCTTGTTCTTCCGCTGCACATATGATGTCGCCCCTTGATTTCCCAAACAAAGGTATCGAGCCAGGGTTGTTCGTGCGAATGATTGGTTTTGAACTGCGTGTGTTGTGTTTAGGAAGAATATTGACGTCAAAAATCGTTGGCGAAAAAGCGAGGAAGCGCAGCAACAGTTGCTGCCCTCGATCTACATGCCTGCAGCCACCGCGGCAGCCAGCCGCAACAAGCCAGGCAGCAAACCGGCGGCGCATAGCCAGCAGTGCCAACAAGCTCAAGCCGTGGTCTCCTTGCAGCAGAAGCTTGCGGCTCGGGGGGTCAGGGTAGCCCATGGGTAGAAAACCCTTCACCGACCCAGAAAGGCAAAGCGCCATGGGCGCGGCCAATGGTCGAGAGCAAACCTTCGCGGCCGCGGGTCACCGCCCCCACAAAAAAAAACCCCGGGCGGCGTCCGTCAACGAGGCAGCACCGCCCGTGACCCTGCCTCATGGGCAGAACCGGCCATGAGGCGGCGGCCCCGGGGCGCCGACCAGCCCAGCAGCGGCGCCCCAATGCGTCATGCATGCTGCCCGCGGTTTCAGGCGAGGGCGCCCTCGCCCCGCCATGTTGCCGCCAGCCGCCAGGTGGCGGCGGCGATAGTAGAGGGAATTAGGGTTTTGGGCAAAAGGATAGTTTTGCCCCTGTGAATTTGAGAAATTCTAGTTTCTATCTTTTGTCCAAATTATGAAAATACCCTTAGGAATTGAGAAATTCCCTACATGTCCCTGATTTCAGAAAAATATTAATTAATTAAAAGGTTTTGTTGATTATTATTTTTTATTATTATCTAGTAGTCCTACATGATGATGATTATTTATACATGTGATGTATGATGTGTGGACGGATGATCATGGACCTTGTGATGTGTGTACTTGTGATTATTATTATTGAGGTCTGCGAACCTCCATTATATTTCTCGTTTATTGTTGGGCCTACGTGCCTATGATTAAGTTGTAATCACATGAGGAGGCGCAGCGGGAGCGTGGATGCGATAGCGGGACCCACGAGACGGACGATCGTGATGCATGGAGATGCATCAAGATGTCGACGGAACCGACGAGGACGAGATGGACGATCACAAGGGCATGGAGATGCACCGTTGCACACATAGATCTTGATGTGAGTGATTAGGCCTACTGGCTCGGGCCTAATCATATTAGGTTGTGGTTTATGATCATCTGATATGATTGCTTATACACATACTAGATATGTATATATATTTGCATGCGATGTAGATATATATTAAATATGTATATGTGTGACATGTCATATTAGGAGACCAAATTATACAAACATCTCTCGATAATATTAAGTCGGTAGACGTGAGGCAATTAGATTGACCCACGTGACCTTCCATCGTTATGAGTAGGAACCGATTCCCGGTGTAGGTTGAGTTGGTCGAGTCCCTCGAGACTCACCTATATCGCGATTCGCTATCTTGCTTACGACATAGAGATGTCACCGGTGACCTGAAGACATGGTATGCTTGGTCGAGTCCCTCGAGGGTATATCATCAAATCAGACTCATCTTGTAACGAAGGTGTTGACTTAATCGAGCATCATGGTTGGTCGAGTCCCTCGAGGCCATGGTGATTCGGAGGCCGAACAGGACGGGAATCACAAGGAGTTGTGATCGGCAAGAGTTGCCTACCTTTTAGGCTTAGTGTGATTGGTCGAGTCCCTCGAGGTTACACTAACTCGAGGTTACACTAAGACGCTGATTGGATCCTGATCCCCACTAGAAGTCTGCTAGAGACTTCCGTTTCACGTGCTGAGGGTGTCGCGTGACTCGTTAGTAAAATAGTGGGAGCATATTAAGATAGAAGCCCATATCTTGATAGTTTATTTCTTGCAAAATCTGCATGTTATTCATTTCTGCTACATCTTTATTTTCAAAAATGTCGCTTTCAAAATCCCTTACGTGGGCATACTTGATGTCAACCACCTTCTTGGTCCAAATTATAATGGATTGGCTCCGTAACTTGAGAATTGTTCTCCACAAATGAGAAAAATCGGTCCTTGTGATACGATGATGCCTCACGCCAAGAAGGGCAAGCGAGGAGGAGATCGCCGCCACGTGAAGTACATTGATGACTCTACTCTTGCTTAGTGCTATATGTTGGGCTCTATGACTCAGTGAGAGTTACTGAGACAACATGAAAAGATGGATGCCGGATCCATTCTCCTACATGTCCGAAAATTGTTTGAGGAACAGGGGAAGGACTCAACGATATGAGATATCCAAGAGCCTTTTCCGCTTCCACGATGACTAAGGGGACACCGGTTCAGAACCATGTCCTAAAGATGATTGAGTGGATAGAGAAACTCACGGGTCTAGGAATGGTCCTAGAGGATAACTTGTGTGTGGAAATTGTGCTTGAGGTCCCTACCAGATTCCTTTTCACGGTTCATAATGAATTTTAATATGAACAAGCTTGAGGTGACTCTCCCAGAACTCCTCAATATGTTGAGGGAGGCAGAGAGTACTATTAAGAAAGAGAAACCAGTTCTCTACACTGGTAAGACCAGAAAAAAAGGAAAGCGAAAAAGGTCCCTTAAGAAGGGAAAGGGCAAGGGCAAACAAGGTAAAGCAAAGGTTGCTAAGAAAGACCCAAAGAAAGGACAAAGGCCAGTTAGCTTCCACTATGGTAAAGATGGGCATTGGAAGAGAAACTGCAAAGAGTACCTTGCAGAAAGGGCTAAACAAAAGCTTGATGAAGCTTCAGTACATTCATGATCGATCTCCATTTGTCGACTCTTATTATAACACATGGGTATTGGGTACCAAGTGGTGCTTATCATATATGCAATTAGCTGCGTGTTCGCAAGGCCTAGGAGACTACTGAGAGGCGAGATGGACCTCAAGATGGGTAATGGAGCAAAAGTTGCTTTATTAGTGTTGGCGAGGTCGCCCCTACATCCTGCCTAGTGGAGCTTTTATTGCATTAGATGCATGTTATTTTGTTCCTTCTATTATCAAAAACATTATCTCCATTTCATGTTTAACAGTTAGTGGATATAAATTTATTTTTTTAGAACAATGGTTGTTCGATATTATTAGATGATAAGATCATCACGAAAAAGGAACATTGCATAATGGTTTATTTATGTTAGACACCACTCCACATATCATGAATGTAAATGTGTCCAAAAGGAAACGAGATAAGTTGAACAAAGCATACCATGTGGCATTGTAGGCTAGGTCACATCCATGAAAGAAGTATTCAAAAGTTGCTAAATGATGGATATCTAGATCCATTCGACTATGTGTCATATCGACTTGTGAGCCTTGCATTCGTGGAAAAACTCCACCAAATCTCCATTTAGTAGAATCGAGAGAGAGCCAATGAGTTGTTGGAACTCATACATAGTGATGTATGTGGACCCATGTCAACTCATGCCATTGGAGGTTACTCCTACTTCATTACATTTATCGATGATTTCTCAAGGTATGGATATGTGTACTTAATGAAGTACAAGTCTAAGGCTTTTGAGAAATTCGAGAGTATAAGAATGAGGTGGAGAACCGGACCGGAAAGAGTATCAAAACTCTTCGATCGATCGAGGAGGTGAATACTTAAGTACAGAGTTTACTCGGTTCCTCAAGGACCATGGGATATTATCCCAATAGACACCTACTTATACACCTCAGCCAATGGTGTCTCTAAAAAGAAAAAATCGTACATTATTAGATATGGTACGGTCCATGATGAGTTTCACGACCTACCCATCTCATTCTCGGGATATGCCCTAGAAACCATGACTTACCTTCTGAACAGAGTTCCAACTAAGTCGGTAGTGTCTACACCATATGAGATATGGAAAGGAAAGAAGCCCGATCTTAAGGTTGTTAAGATCCGGGGCTGCCCCCATGTTAGAAGACACAACCTCGATAAGTTAGAATCAAGGACGAGCGATGCAAATTTGTGGGATACCCCAAGGAAACTTGTGGGTATTATTTCTATCATCTCGAGGACCAAAAGGTCTTTGTAGCTAAGAGAGCAGTGTTCCTTGAGAAGGAACATATTCTTGACGGAGACAAGAGGAGAATGATAGAATTGAGCGAGGGTTGGAGAACCAAGCTCAAGCACCACTCTACACCCGAAATCCTGCTCGGTACCTAATACATAAGTATCAACTTTACTTGTGGTCCGATAGAGTATCCCATCCTCCTGAGAGATATGTGGGACATATTAGAGCAGAGGATGTAGAGGATATTGATCCTCAGACCTACGAGGAGGCTATTATGAGTATAGACTCCGGGAAGTGGAAAGAAGCTATGAATTCTGAGATGGATTCTATGTACTCCAATAAGGTTTGGAACCTAGTTGATGCTTGAAGGTATTGTACCCATCGGTTGCAAGTGGATCTTTAAGAAAAAGATCGGAGTAGATGGAAAGGTAGAGACCTATAAAGCAAGGCTAGTGGCTAAGGGATATCATCAAAGGCAAGGTGTTGACTACGACAAAACTTTCTCACCCGTAGCAATGCTAAAATCCATCATAATTCTATTGGCTATTGCAGCACACTATGATTATGAGATCTGGCAGATGGATGTGAAAACCACATTCCTCAACGGGAACCTCGAGGAGGAGGTGTATATGATGCAACCTGAGGGATTCGTGTCCAAGAACTGCCTGAGATAAGGTGTGTAGGTTGCTTATATCCATTTATGGACTAAAAGCAAGCTTCCTCGAGTTGGAACATAAGATTTGATGAGGCAATCGATCTTATGACTTAGAGAAAACGAATATGAGCCTTGTGTATACAGAAAGGTAAGTGGGAGTGCTATCACCTTTTTTGGTGTTATATGTGGATGACATCCTCATCATTGGGAATGACATAGGAATGCTATCCACAAAAAGGCTTGGTTATCTAGACACTTCTCCATGAAGGACTTAGGGGAAGCATCTTAGATCTTGGGGATTAGAATCTATAGAGATAGATCCAAGAGGATGCTTGGCTTGTCCCAGTCCAGTACATAGAAACTATTGTCAAAAGGTTTGGCATGGAAAATTCCAAGAGAGGTCTCATACCGATGAGACATGGGATATCGCTTTCTTTCTAATATGTCCCCAAAGACTCTGAAGAAAGGGCTTAACATGGATATGATACCTTATGCCTCAGCAATAGGGTCTATCATGTATGCCATGCTATGTACTAGGCCCGATATAGCGATGCTCCTGAAGTGTCACGCAGGTGTATCAAAGGATCCGTGCTTGAGCACCGAAAGCAAGAAAGTGTATCCTTAAGTACTTGAGAAGGACTAAGGATCTTTTACTAGTATATGGAGGTAATAGCCTTAAGGTTGAAGGCTACACCGACTCAAGTTTTCAGTCGATGTCGATGATAGCAAGTCGAATTCGTGGTATGTGTACACCTTGAATGGAGGAGCAAAGCAGGCCGGAAGAGTTCCAAGCAAGATACCACTACTTGACTCAACCACGAGGAGTGAGTACATTGCTGCATCGATGCAGCAAAGAATGAGGGAGTCCGGGTGAAGAAGTTCATCACAGATTTGGGAGTCGATACAGATATAGCGACAAGTCGACTTCCTTTATATTGCGACAACTATGGGGTGATTACTCAAATAAGGGAACCCGGTCTCATCGGCGTGTTCAAGAGGTTCCACTTATAAGAGAGATCGTAACCCGAGGAGATGTAGCAAAGGAAAGAGTTCGATCCGAAGATAACATTGCAGATCCAATCGACAAAGCCGTTGTCTCATTTTGTATTTGAGTATCACAGGGTCCGATGGGGATCGGAACACATAGGTGATTGGCTTTAGGTCAAGTGGAGATTGCTAGTCATAGGTGCCCAACAAGCCAATCACGTGAGTGATGGCACGTGTGACTTGATACAGAATCTTTTTTGCTTATTATATTTTGGGCGATATCACTTTATAACTATTGCATAAATGCATATATATATTGTGATGTCCTTGGATTTGTGCAATGGGAATCGGATGCGTGATGAGATCACGATAATGAGATCGATTCACCTTTAAACACATATCCTAAATAATCCCGATCATATGTTACTCGAGAGGGACATCGTGATAACCGGATAGACCGGTGTGTGTATACCCGTCCATATGATGGATGCAAACTGGTCTCATAGCGGCTTCGTGTAGGGACACTAGGGATACTGATTCAGTGCTCATTGGAGAATGAATTCACGATTGATCCGCTTACGAATGTTGGATGGTTGATGATGCCTTATTGTCAAACATTTCCGTAGTCCTAGTGGTGTATCTGGTCCTTAGACTTGAGACACCAAGGATGTCCTGTATGAGTGCTCCACTCTTTGATACTAGACTTATAGGTTTGGCTGTCCCCCGGATCTAGTACGTTGGTCATTGGGAGTGGTAGTCGACCTTCACGAGGGCTATTGAGTGTCGACAGAGGATCATCCACTCTCGACGTCATGAGAGGAATATCCCATGTGTTCTTGCTCAGACAAATCCCTGGCCAGGGTCATTCGGGTTGAGAGAGAAAGAGTTCTCCGGGAGAATCCGATTAGAGCGAGACTCGAGTAGAAACCGTATGGGTCTGACAACACCATGCTCGATATACGGTCTCTGGGATATTAGATGGATGAGGGACTATAGGTACATGGTAACTAAGGACAGACAGGTCCAATGGATTGGATTCCCCTGTATCGTCTGGGGACTACGGCGTAGTGGCCTAGTACGTCCGTAGTCGATGAGTCGAGTGAATTATTACAGAGATAATAATTCACTGAGTTAGAAGGAGTTCTGACAGGTATGACTCACGGCCAGCTCGATATTGGGCCTAGAGGGTCACACACATATGGTAGGCATTGCGATGAGTAGAGGTTCGGATATGAGATATCCGATGGAGCCCTTGTCTTATTGGATGCAGATCCAATACCCACTAGGGAAGGACCCATTAGGGTTTGACACGGGATCTCTATAAATAGGAGGGATTCACAGCCTCATAGGCTAGAGTCTTTGCTTGCCTTTCCTATTCTCCTCTCCCTCTCCACCTCAGAGGCCTGGAGTTTTGAGGAGGGTCGTCGCAACCCTGCTGTGTGGATCACCGCTAGAGAGGAGGACGCTTGACCTCCTTCACCCTCTCCTAAGGATCTGCAAGGAAACAGGGATATACGATCTCCCTAGGTAACACAATCTCTATACGCAGTTTTGTGTTTTGCGGATTTTTACGCACCAATCTTCGCACGACGACGAACATCTTTTTGGGAATCGGGGATTTTTGTTTTCTTGTTCTTCCGCTGCGCATATGATGTCGCCCCCTTGATTTCCCAACATGTGCTTCATCGTGGTGTGACCCAAGAGTGGGTGGACGAAGGTCGATTGCCAAAGTAGCGAACAAAATCGAAGGTGGAAGAGACCCTACGATGTATTGGTAGAGGCCACACATGAAGGGTTCACAATTCGAGTTCATCCCACAAGGATCAGAATGCATTAGAGATGTCACCAGGAGGTGACATGGTGCAGCGGATCGTGGTGGAACAATTCGTGGCAATGCGATTCACACAACCTTGCCCCGTGAGGGACTAGATCATACGGAGGTATGATCGGGAGCTATTGGAAGCTCCACTTCGGTGAACAACACGACGGTAAGAAGGGCTATGGATTCAAGGAGTGAAGGCCATGGTACCGCAGAGGCGGGTCTTCCATGCGTGCATCGAATTTTGCATCGAATGAAAGCCTTGGTCATCAGCATATGGGGGCTGTGTTCCACCAAGAGAAAAGTTCGAATGCAAGTACCAGTAAGTCCCATGGGAGGGACTTGATCATACAGCGGTATGATCGAAGCAGCTGGAGAGTTGGACTGCTCCAAAGCTCATATTCGCTTAAGGGAGCCCGACAAGTCAGAGGACAAGGTCGAGTAAGTGAACGTTGCTACCAAGGAAGCTAAGGAGAACAGAATCAGTGCAAACCCTACAACGTGATGGGAGAGGCCGTGCATGGGAGTTGCAGTCTGTCTTTCCATCGACCAAAGGGTGCTGCTTGGAGAACACATAGGTGTTGAAGCAGGGGGTCGAAAGGGGCGAGGAAGCGACGACGAGTCTAGAGGGACTTAGCTACCCAAAATCAAGCATCAGATAGAATGGAGGTGGACTCGGAGGAGTACCACAGAGGCATATCTACTGATTGTGAAGAAAATGGATGCAGATGCGAGGCGACGGATAGTAGTGCCATGGGCATGACAGCGCCATGGTACCGCAGAGGCGGGACTTTCGTGAAAGTCATTGATCCCTTACTCTCATGGAGGGAGAGTGCTTGGTCGTGAAAGGGGCCGAGGAGGTGGAGCATGCAGAGGCAAACTCCAAGTACCGAGACAAGGCTGAAGGGCATAGGCCAAGGAACTTCGTAAGACCGGTGTCAATGAGTTTCTCATCAAGATAGCCGAAAGTGAAGGACTTCGAGTCATGCAAGAGTGCACGACCAAGGAACGAAGTAGGCAGTACGTGGTGCTGTACCTTCGCTACTCAGGGGAGTAGGCGGTAGGGTTGATGGAGAAGACAATACAATCCCAGAGGCAACCAAATCTATTAGAGAATTACTCCAAGTTGGGGTGAAAACTTCTTGCATTCCAGAAGTTCGATGGCATTGAGAAGGTGAATCACAGTAGCTAACTCAACGCAAGGAGTGCAAACACTTCAAGTGCTTCAGAAGTGTGAGCAAAGAGCAAGCGAAGGCTAGTAACCAGCTCGATGCATGGAGTACAACCTCGAGGAGGCGGGCGAAGTCAAGTAACCTTTGCCTTCTCAACCCTTAAGAGAATGGGCGAAACTGAGTACCCCAATTCTCTTATCTATCCAGCAGAGGAGCTCTGCATAAGTTCAAAGACCCTTCGAAGATAATGGAAGACAATAGTTGTCAAATCCTCACCAATGGTGATCAGTGTTACTGAGAGTAGATTGTCCGCTTCATTTCCCAACGAAATGCCAATCGAAATAGGAAGTAATGCGAACCTACTTGGATGTGACAACTAAATGAAAGAAGAGTCAATGAGCAAATTTTGTGGAGGAAGGACCCAAATCTTCAGAAATTTGCGAGACGATGCTCGTTAAAAGCTCCAACAAGCATCCACCCAGTTCAAATAGCATGAGGCATTTCAGAGACTAGCGCGGTAAGGATGGTCTTTTCCTTCATCTGGAGGATCCGCAGGAACCAACAGGGATCAACACAACTCAGCCAACCCCACACTAGAGTTAGAGTCATTGGCGAGTTGAAGCAACAAGGCGGATCAAAGGTTTGAGTACTCAAAAAAACAACAGCGGAGAGCAGCTGGGAGCTAAGAGACGCATTGCAGCTGGAGCAGAAGATTGAAGACTCAGCAGAGGCGAGGAGTTGCAGTGTCGACAAAGGCTTCGATGAGGACGTCGAAGGAATAAGTGGGGGAGAATGTCACAGACAAACTTCTAAATAGGATGTTTGATGTAATGCTTACGTATGTCCATGTCTTTTGGTATGTTCATGCTTTGTCCAGCATGTTGAGGCACGACCGAATGCTTAATAGTCCCATTTTAGTTGGGTTGGTGGCTGCTTTAGGCTTGTAAATAAAGGTTGTGTCATGTGGACATGTGTGAGAGATTTTCGGTCAATAATGGACCATTTTACCCTTTGTTGTGCAACTGTTCAGAGCTTGTAAAGTCTGTTTATAATTTGCATTGTCTATAAAGTGTTTTTCGGAGATGTTTGCTTGTGGATCCCGAGTGAGGCCTTTTCTCTGTCCTGTTCTCTCTTTTGTGGGACTTAAGGGACCATGGGAGGCTTCGGGGAGGCTGACCTTTGCGGACGGACACGCAAGGGTGCCGCACGACTTAGGTAAAACCAGCTAAGTCCGTGACAGAACGCAGCAACCACAGCAAGTATGCTACCTTGCCTCCACCCCAACAGCACACGCAACACCAATTCCTCTTCTCAACCTCGGCCGCATCAACGCCGCCTCCCCCTTGCTTAGCATATTCTTCCACAACCACAGGTTGCCATCACCGCAGCCTCAACTCCGTTGCTCGGCGATCATCCCTTGGGTCACAGTAGCTATAGCCACATCAACGTAGTCACCTTCCAACCTCGGCGCTCTCACCTCACGCAGTGATAGAAATAGTGCAGCTACTCTTCCTCCAACGCAACGACCGCAGCACTGCCCTTGGCATCCACCTCCTCGATAATTTCGCATCGACAGTGTTGATGCCCTTGACCGACACCAAAAACAGAAGTTGAGATTACATATTTGTAATCTTATGCAATTGCCACTGATAACTCGGTGAAAGCACAAATGGAAGCATTGGAAATCAGAATTGAGAACCGACTACAAGAAACACTTAATGATTTCAAAAAGAGCCTACTAGAGAGCCTTAGCAAATTTCAACAAAATTGGGGCTCAAGTTCTACGTTGCACAGATATGAAAATATAGGAAAATGGCCTCAAGATTGTGACACAAATTACTCACACATGAAGATGAAATTTCCGAGATGGAAAGATGGAGATCCGACCAATTGGATCTCTAAGGTAGAAAATTTTTTTCGTTTTCACAGAACTCCAAAAGAATCCAAGGTAGAAGTAGCCTCAATCTAAGGGAGATGCACTCCAGTGGTACGATTGGTATGAAACTTTCCATGGAGTTCTTTCATGGGAGCAGTTCAAAAGAGGACTTTTTGTTCGCTTTGGCCCATCCGAATATGAGAATGTTAATTGCCAGCTTGCCAAAATTCGTCAGACTTCTACAGTGTTAGAATATCAAAGTAGGTTTGAAAAATTATTAAATCAAGCTAGAGATTGGTCAGACCGATAACTTCTGGATACATTTATTGAAGGACTTATTCCAGAGATCCAGTGTGAAGTTAAGGCTCGTCAACCCCGCATTATGATAGCAGCGATCTTATTTGCAAATCTACATAAGAAAAAAATTGGCAAGGAAAGCTCAGCAAGGGATTTGTACTATGATGAAAAATGGACTATGGAGTACCGATGTAAACAAGGGCAACTTCTGATGATTAAACGACTCATCAATTGCGGACGTACTATGCCACTACGTCGCAGTCCCCAAATAATACAAGGGAATCCAATCCATTAAACCTGTCTATCCTCAATTACCATATATCTATAGTCCCTCATCCATCTAATTTCCTAGAGACCATATACTAGGCATGGTACTGTCAGACCCATACAGTTTCTACTCGAGTCTCCCTCTAATAGGATTCTCTCGGAGAACTCTTTCTCTCTCAATCCGAATAACTCTGGCCAGGGATTTGTCTGAGCAAGAATACATGAGATATTCCTCTCATGACACCAAGAGCGGATGATCCTCTATCGACACTCAATAGTCCTCGTAAGGTTGGCTACCACTACCAATGACCAGTTGTACTAGATCTAGAATCTCCAGATCTATAAGTTTGGTATCAAAAAGTGGAGTACTCATATAGGACATCCTTGGTGTCTTATGTCTAAGGACTAGATACACCACTAGGACTACAGAATCGTTGTTTGACAATAAGGCATCATTAACTATCCAGCATTCCGTAAGCGGATCAATTAGTGAACTCATTCTCCAATGAGCACCTATACTATATCCCTAGTATCCCCACATGAGCGGCTATGAGACCAGTTGCATCAATCATATGGAAGAGTATACAACACACCAGTTTATCTTGTTATCTCGATGTCCCTCTCGAGTAACCTATGATTGGGATTATTTAGGATATATGTTTAAAGGTGAATCGGTCTCATTATGATGATCTCATCACGATCTAATTCTCATTGCATAGATCCATGGACATCACAATATATTCAAACAACAAGCAATATAAAGTGATAAAATGTCAAACAATAATAATAAGTAAAAAGACTATGTGTCAAGTCACATATGCTATCACTCACGTGATTGGCTTGTAGGACACCTATAACTAACAATCTCCCACTTGACCTACTGTTAATCACTTATATGTTTAATCTCTATCAGACCTTTGTGACGCTTAAAGATAATATGAGATAACAACTTTGTTAGTGGATTTGTGATATTATCTTCGGATGGAACTCTTTCTACTACCACATCTCCTCGAATCACGATCTCTTTGATTAAGTGGAACCTTATCAGAATATGCTTAGACTTCTGATGAGACTTGGGTTCATTTGCTTAAGCAATCGCTCCGTTATTATTGTAATATAAGATAATTGGCTCCTTACTGTCTGGCACGACTCTCAAATATATGATAAATTGCTTTATCCATACTCCCTCCTTCGCTACCTTTGCTGTAGCAATGTGCTCCACCTTTGTGGTCGAGTCAGTAGTAGTATCTTGTTTGGAACTCTTCTAGCACACTACTCCATTCATAGTATACACATACCCCGAATTCGACTTGCTATCATCAACATTGGATTGGAAACGTGAGTATGTGTAGCCTTCAACCCTAAGGCTACTACCTCCATATACTAGTAAAAGATCCTTAGTCCTTCTCAAGTACTTAAGAGTATATTTTACTGCTTTTCAATGCCCCAAGCTTGGATCCACTTAATATCTGCTTGTGACACTTAGAGCATGCGTTATATGAGGCCTGATATATAGCATGACATGTATGATAGACCTTATCATTGAGGCATAGGGTATTCTATCCATGTTCGCCCTTTCTTTAAGAGTCTTTAAGGAGACACTCCTAGAAAGAGATATCCCATGTCTCATCGGTATGAGACCTCTATTGGATTTTTTCATTCTAAACTTTTTTGACAATGGTGTCTATATCCCTAGATTGGGACAAGCCAAGCATCCTATTGGATCTATCTCTATAGATCTGAATTCTTAAGATATAGGATGCTTCCCCTATGTCCTTCATGGAGAAGTGTCTAAATAACCAAACATTTACTGTGGATAGCATTCCTATATCATTCCCAATGATCAAGATGTCATCTATATATAACACCAAGAAGGTGATAGCACTCCCACTTACCTTCCTATATACACAAGGCTTATCTTCGTTCTTAATAAAGTCAAAAGATCTGATTGCCTCATCAAATCTTATGTTCTAACTTTGGGAAGTTTGCTTTAGTCCATAAATGGACCTAAGCAATCTACACACCTTATTTAGGTAGTTCTTGAACATGAATCCCTCAAGCTATATCATATACACCTCCTCCTCAAGATTGTCATTGAGGAACGTAATTTTCATGTACGTTTGTCAGATCTCATAATCATAGTGTACTATAATAGCCAATAGAATTCGGATAGATTTTAACATGACTATGAGTGTGAAGGTTTTATCATAGTCAACACCTTACCTTTGATGATACTCCTTAGCTACTAGCCTTGCTTTATAGGTCTCTACCTTTCCATATACTCTGATCTTCTTCTTGAAGATTCACTTGTAACCGATTGGTATAATACCCTTGGGTGCATCAACTAGGTTCCAAACATTGTTAGACTATATGGAATCCATCTCAGAATTTATGGCTTTTTGCCACTTCCCAGAGTCTATAATCGTAATAGCCTCCTTCTAGGTTTGAGGATCAATATCTTCAACATCCTCTCCTCTAATATGTCCCATATATCTCTTAGGAGGATGGAATACTCTATCGGACCTACGTAAAGTCGGAACTTGTATGCTAGGTACCTGAACAAACTCGGGCTATGGAGTGGTGCTTGAGCTAGGTTTGCCAACCTCACTCAACTCTATCAAGCTCTCACGATCTCCACCAAGAATGTGTTCCTTCTCAAGTAACACCACTCTCTTAGCTACAAAAGATCTTTTGGTCCTTAGGATGATAGAAATAATATCCACAAGTTTCCTTAGGGTATCCCACGAACTTACACCACTCTGTCCTTGATTCCAACTTATCGGGGTTGTCTTTTAACGTGGGCAAGGCAGCCTCAAATCTTAATAAACTTAAGATCAGGCTTTTTCCCTTTCCATATCTCATATGATGTAGACACTACTGATTTAGTTGGAACTCTATTCAGAAGGTAAGCTATGGTTTCTAGAGTGTATCCCTAAAATGAGATAGGTAGGTCAACGAAACTCATCATTGACCACACCATGTCTAACAGTGTACGATTCCTCCTTTCAGATACACTATTAAGCTAAAATATATAAGGAGGTATCCATTGGGATATAATCCCATGGTTCTTGAGGAATTGGGTGAACTCTGTACTTAAGTACTCACCTCCTTGATCTAATCGAAGAGTCTTGATACTCTTTCTAATATGGTTCTCCACTTAATTCTTATACTCTCTAAATTTCTCAAAGGCCTCATACTTATACTTCATCAAGTACACATGTTCATACCTCAATAAATCATCAATAAAAGTAATAAAGTAAGAGTAACCACCTATTGCATAAGTTGACATGGGTCCACATACATCACTATGTATGAGTTCCAACAACTCAGTGGCTCTCTCTCTAGTTCAACTAATTCGAGAGTTGGTCAGTTTTCCATGAAGGCAAGACTTGCAAGTTGTATATGACTCATAGTCGAATGGATCTAGATATTTATCCTTTAGCAACTTTTGAATCATTCTCTTATGGATGTGACCTAACCTACAATGTCATAGGTATACACTACTTGCCTCATCTCGTTTCCTCTTGGACATACTATTAGAACCCTTACAGATTTTAAACTTGTGATAAGACCCTAAAGTCTTATCGTAAAAAAGAAGAAGAGAAAGGGATTATCACTTTGAGGGGATCGGCCTCCATGATCGCTTTAAGGGGATCGGCCTCCTAGGGTTTATCAAAAGATAGAATAATATTTTTCATTGATTATCGAAAAGAAGCAGTTACATCCCTATTTATAGAGTTCCGACTTTAGCTAAACTAAACAGACTTAATAAATACGCAGAAAATAAAAGGAAAACATAAAAAATAAAAGGAAAAATAAAAGGATCCTAACAATCCCGCCTCCTTTAATTCAGCCTTGTCCTCAAGGCTGAGCAACATCAAATTCTGGAAACTTCTCCTTTAGCATGCTGTAGGACTCCCAAGTGGCATCTTCCTTTGGTAAGTTGGCCCATTGCACCAGCACTTCAGTTACAAGATGTCTGCGGTACATTGCAACTCGTCGATCAAGTATGACTTGTTGTTGAGCTTGAACTTCCCCAGTAGTAGAAGCGTCCGACAAATGGCACTGTACTATTGCATCTTCACCCAATTTTCTTTTAAGGCATGCAACATGAAAGACTGGATGTATTTTAGAGCTAGTAGGCAAATCCAAGCGGTAGGCCACTGGTCCAATGTGTTCTAATACCTTATAAGGCCCAAAAAACTGAGGAGATAGCTTCATGGAAGATCAGACCTTTATGAAAGTTTGCTTGTAGGGTTGAAGACGAAGGAAAGCCCAATCACCCACAGTAAATTCTCGTTCACTTCGGTGTTTATCAGCTTGTTGTTTAATTCTTGCTTGTGCGACTGTGAGGTTATCCTTTAAAAGTTGAATAATCTTATTTCTATCCATCAATTCCTTGTCCACTTGATCAACTTTAGAAGAACCGGGTATATACTTTGTAATTGTAGGTGGGGGTTGGCCACAAATTGCTTCAAATGGAGTCATTTTAATAGAAGAATGGTAAGAGGTATTATACCACCACTCTGCCCAGGGAAGCCATTTGACCCATTCCTTCGGCTTATCGCTAGTAAAGCATCGAAGGTAATTTTCTAGGCACCTGTTTACCACTTCAGTTTGCCCATCTATTTGCGGATGATAAGCAGTGCTCATATTCAGCTGAGTACCTTGTAAACGAAAAAGTTCTGTCCAGAAGGAGCTAGTAAATATCTTGTCTTTGTCACTAACAATGGAATGGGGACTCCTATGCAATTTAGCTATATTTTCTACAAAAATACGAGCAACACTTGCAGCAGTATAAGGATGTCGTAAAGCACAGAAATGAGCATATTTTGTAAGTCTATCCACGACTACAGGTATAGTACTCTTTCCTTAAGATGATGGGAGACTGTCAATGAAATCCATAGATATGTCGGTCCAAGTAGCATCAGGAATAGGGAGGGGCTGTAGGAAGCCTAGGGCTTCTTCTAATCTTTTAATAATGTTTTGGATCTCAGGATTATTTATCCATTCCCTTCTGATAACTTTCAAAGTCTCGCAAATAGGAATAGAAATAGCTACTAGTTCAGCTTGTTTTGGAAGGCATGAGAAGGCATCTGCTACTAAATTCTCACTCCCCTTTTTATAAATGATCTCATAATCGAATCCCAGTAGCTTTGTGACCCATTTCTGTTGCTCTAGAGAAGAAATCTTTTGCTCTAAAAAATATTTGAGGCTTTTGTGATCAGTGTGTATTTGAAACCGTCGACCAATTAGGTAGGGTCTCCATTTTGTGGCTGCATGTATTATAGCTAGCATCTCCTTGTCATAAATAGATAAACTCAAATGGGAAGGGGAAAGAGCCTTACTTGCATAAGCGATAGGCCAACCTTCTGATAAGACCCTAAAGTCTTATCGTAGGCTCTGATATCAAATGATAAGACCCTAAGATCTTATCATGGAAGTAAGGGGAGAAAAGAGAATGATAATGATCGCTTCGAGGGGATCGACCTCCTTGATCGCTTCGAGGGGATCGGCCCTCCTTGATCACTTCGAGGGGATCAACTTCCTAGGGTTTGTCAAAAGACAGAATAATATTTTTCATAGATTATTAAAAAGAAGCAGTTACATCCCTATTTATAGAGTTTCACCCAGAGTCCATCAGGATTTGAACTCTAATAATAAATAAATATTAAATAAACCTCTACTTGACTCTAATTGAACCAAACCGACTCAATAAACAACTAGACTAAACAGACTCAATAAATATTATTCAAAAGCTTAGAAAAAGGGTCCTAACAGTTCCTCCCTCTTCAAATCAGCCTTGTCCTCAAGGCTGAGCAGCATCAATCTCGGGGAGCTTCTCTTTCAGCACTTTAGCCATAAACTATCTGCAATGCATCATAACCCGTTGATCAAGTAAGTATGGTCTCCAGTTTTTGATAGTGTAAGCAATAGGTCGGTCTTTCAGTGTAGTAATCGTTGCATGAAACTTTTGGCCTTGTATAATCAATTTTATCTTTGAACCTTTGCTATCACAAGAGAAAATCCATCCATCAACGATCTTTACTTCGAATCTGGCATAGTCTTCAATGTGGTGAGCCAATCGGTCAACAGTCTCACTATCCATAAAATTGTTAATGCTACCAGTATCAATCAAAATTATAACAGGCTATTGTTCCAGAGTTTTGCCACCTTCCATAGTTTGCGGGTTAGAGTAGTCGGCTAATGCATGCATTGTATGTATGGTAGGTCCAACATCTTCATTAGAATTTATACCTTCATGATCGGAGTCCAACTCTTCTGCTTTCGATTCCGCTTTCAGTTCCTCTCTAATTGGCTCAATCATCATATGTTGCCCTTGTTTACATTGGTGCTCCATACTCTACTTTTCATCATAGTGCAAACCCTTTGCTAATCTTTCATTGAGTTCTTCTTGGGTTAGTCTTCGGGTGTCAAGACTTTGGTTGGGAATAGATGGGGCCAATGGCTTACTAATCATTTGGTTGTTGTCACTTATGTTTCCATGATTTTCCCTGTTGATTTTTTTCTCATATAGATGTGCGAATGAGATCGCAGCTATCATAGTGCGGGGTTGACGAGCCTTAACTTCACACCGAATCTCTGGAATAAGCTCTTCAATAAATGTATCTAGAAGTTATCGTTCCGACCAATCTCTAGCTTGATTTGACAATCTTTCAAACCTACTATGATATTCCAACACTGTAGAAGTCTGACAAATTTTGGCGAGTTGTCCATCTGCCTTCATGTACGAGTAGATTGTGTCTAAATCTTGGAGCCCTTTTCTAGTATTTCCAGATCTGTGCAATGTAGAACTTCAGCTCCCACCTTGTTGAAATTTACTAAGGCTCCCCAATAAATCCCTTTTGAAATCATTAAGTACTTCTTGTAACCGATTCTCAATTCTAATTTCCAATGCTTCCATTTGTGCTTTCAATGAGTTATCGGTGGCCATTTCGTAAGACTGCAAATCTGTAATCTCAACTCTTATTTTTGGTGTTGGTCAAGGGCATCAATCACTGCCCTATTCGGTGCTGCTGTTGTGATGCAGTCGGTGGCAACACTATGGGAATGAAGGGTTGCTGCGAGGATGCGGGGATGTAGCTGCGATCGCCGCGTGGGAGGCAGCGATGCTTGTTGCGGTCGCTGCGTAGAGGGATCGCTATTGCTGAGGGCTTGGAGACAGCGATGGTGGTGCGGCTGGGGCAGCACCGCCAAGGGCTCACCGCTACGATGGCTGCGACGGCGCGGATGGAAGGCAGCGTTGCTCTGTTTCTGTCACACTACGGAAGGAGGCGCTGGTAAGAGGCAACAATGCTTGTTGCAGTCACTGCGTGGATGGATCGCTGCTACTGAGGGCTGGGAGGCAACAATGGTGGTGTGGTTGGGGGCAGCACCGGCAAGGACTCGCCGGAAGAGTTGCTACCCTGTGTTTTTGTCACTATATGAGATGAAAGCGTCAAGGCTGAAAGGCGACGGTTGTGACTGCTGTGACCCAAGGAAGCAATCGCCGAGCAGCCGGGTTGTGGCTGCGGTGATGGCAACCAACAACTGCAGCAGCGAAGGCAGAACAAGAGGGAGGTGGTGTTGAAGCGGCCGGGGTTGAGGCTGCAGTGGTGGCAACCGGCGGCAGCGGCAAAGATGCAGAGCAAGGGGGCTGCAGCAACGGTGCAGATCGAGGGGGTTGAGGTGAAGGCTGCGGGGGCTGGCAGCAGCAGTCGTTGCTGGCCGGAGCGCAGCGGCGGCGGTGGAGAAAGAGGCAGCGAGGGTCGTGGCAGGCTGGGCGGCGAGCGGCGTCGTCGCTGGCTGGGCAGCAGTGGCGACGGTGGTGGCAACCGACGTTCGCAGCAGCAAGGGGACCCGCGACTGCGACGGTGGTAACTGCCCTGTTTCGGTCACCATGGATGCAGAGCAAGGGGGAGCAGCGGCTGGGAGGCGAGCGGTGGTCGTCGCACGGGGGAGCAGCGGCTGGAAGGCGACGGCGACCGCGCTCGAGGCGACGGCTGCTGGGAGGATCGGCTGCTGGGAGGATCGGCTGCTGGAAACAAGGGCAGCAGATGTGAGTTGCCTGTGATTGCCCTGTTTCGGTTACAAAAGATGCAGAGCAAGGAGGATCGGCTGCTGGGAGGCGTGCGGCGGTAGTCGCACGGTGGCCCGCAGCGGTGATGGGTTGGCTGGGCGGCGACGACGCTGGAGGGGAAGAGAAGTGCTGGAGGCGGCGCGGCTGGTGGAGGCGCGGCTGCGATCGATGAGGGGCTGCGGCAACAGAGGAACTCTGTTTCTGCAAACGTTGCAACGAGGGGCTGCGGCAACAGGCGGCTGCGGCTGCGACCCAAGGGGGGGGCACGGTTAGAGTTGCGGTGGAGAGGCAGCGGTGGTGGCGCGGCTGGGAGCAGCGTCACCAACGATCGCCGAGGAGGAGAGTCGAGCGGCTGCGCTGCGACGCAAGGGGAGCCGGGTGGCAGCAGTAGGGCTGGGATGGACGCTGGCAGCGTCGTCTCCTGGCCCGGGAACAGCGGCGGTGGTGGTCGCCGGCCGGGAAGCAGGGCGATGGTGGGCGCTGGCCGGAGAGCAGCAGCCGCGGGTGGGCTGGCCGGAAGCAGGGGACGCAGGGTGGCTGCGGCTTCTTCTTCCTCTCGTGTTTCTTCTTTTCTTTTCTTTTTTTTTTTTTTTTTTTTTTTTTGAACGAGATGAGGCCACGAGTAGGTCGAGCGGTGATCGAAGGTCGCTGGCCAGGGAAACAGCGACAACGGTGAAGAAAGAGGTGCCTTGTAGGGGTGGTGGGGAAGAAGGGAAGCAAGGTTGCAGTGAGTTGCGCCAATGATCGTTGCTCTGATACCAAATGATAAGACCCTAAAGTCTTATCGTAGGCTCTGATACCAAATGATAAGACCAGATCCTAAAGTCTTATCGTAGGCTCTGATACCAAATGATAAGACCCTAAGATCTTATCATGGAAGTAAGGGGAGAAAAGAGAATGATAATGATCACTTCGAGAGGATCGGCCTCGTTGATCGCTTCGAGGGGATCGACCCTCCTTGATCACTTCTAATAATAAATAAATATTAGAGTTTCACCCGGAGTCCATCAGGACTTGAACTCTAATAATAAATAAATATTAAATAAATCTCTACTTGACTCTAACTGAACCAAACCGACTCAATAAACAATTGGACTAAACAGACTCAATAAACATTATTCAAAAGCTTAGAAAAAGGGTCCTAACACCTTCCTGCATTAATACAAGCCCTATTCCAGCTCTAGAAGCATCAGATTCAATCATAAATATCTTATTAAAATCGGGTAAAGCCAGCACGGGTGTAGTAGTCATTGCAGTTTTCAAGAATTGAAATGCCTAAGTTGCCTCTTTTGACCATCTGAATGCATTTTTCTTTAGAAGTGACGTCAAGAGGGCACTAATTTTGCCATAATTCTTCATAAACTTTCGATAATAGCCTGTTAGTCCTAAGAACCCCCTTAAAGCTTTGATTGACTTTGGAATTGGCCAGTCTGTCATCACTTGAATTTTTGAAGGATCAACTGCAACACCCTTTTGAGATATGATATGGCCGAGGTACTCAACCTCAGGTTGCCCAAAACTATACTTGGATTTTTTGACAAAAAGACCATGCTCACGAAGAATATTAAAGACAATTCATAAATGTAATAAATGACTTTCTAGAGAATGACTATATATTAAAATATTATCAAAGAAAACCAAAACAAACTTATGGAGATGAGCCCGAAATATATCATTCATTAAACTCTGGAAGGTAAAGGGCGCATTGGTTAACCCGAAAGGCATTATTAGAAACTCATAATGGTCGTTATGTGTCTTGAAGGCAGTTTTCTAAACATCCCTTTCATGTACTCTGATTTGATGATAGCCCGATCGTAGGTCCAATTTAGTGAAGACCTGAGCTCCTCCCAATTCGTCCAACAGTTCATCCACTACTGGAATAGGATATTTATCTTTTACCGTAATGTTGTTAAGTGCTCGATAGTCGACACATATCCGCCATGAGCCATCCTTCTTTCTGACTAGTAAGACTGGGGAAGAATATAGGCTAACACTAACTCGTATAACTCATATTTTGAGCATCTCTGTGACAATCCTCTCTATCTCTATCTTTTGAAAATGTGGATATTTATAGGGTCGGACATTGGTTGGTGCCTTCTCGGGTAATAGTGGGATTCGATAATCATGATATCTAAGAGGTGGAAATCCGTGTGGCTTTGCAAATATATCTGCAAACTCTGTTAGCAATGATTTAATATTTCCAGCGGAAATGTTCACTGTCATTTCCTTTTCAATGTTATGCAATTGCACCAAAAATCCGGTGTGTGTCTTCTGAAGGACCCGCTCCATCCGATGGCTAGTGATAGTTGTAACCTTACCTCCACGTCTTCCTTTGAGAGTCACCTGTCTTCCATTAATAAAGATCTTCATAGTCAGTTTAGAAAAATTCTAGGAGACATCACCTAAGGTTGATAGTCATTCAATTCCAAGCACCATTTCATAGTCTTCCGAGGGTAATAAAAAGAAATCCATAAATAATTCTTGACCTTGCAAAATTAGTTTTATCTTTGAGCACTTGCTGTCACAGGTTAAAATCCGTCCATCGGCGACCTTGACTTCAAATTTGTCACAACATTCGATGTGGTAAGCTAATCGGGTTATAACTTTTCTATCCATAAAATTATTAGTGCTACCCGTATCAATCAAAACAGTGACAGACTAGTGTTTCAGAGTTCTCCCAATTTTCATAGTTTGTGAATTAGAGTAGCCAGCCAATGCATGCACTGTATGTGTGACGGCTTCAACATCATCATTAGTTTCCACTTCTTCATGATCGGAATCTGATACTTCTATTTTCGGTTCATCCTCGATCGGTTTAATCATCAAAAGTCTTCCTTGTTTGCATCGATGCTCCTTACTCCACTTTTCATCGTAATGCTAGCACAAACCCTTCGCTAACCTTTCTTTGAGTTCCTCTCGGGTTAGTCTACTAGTGTTGTGGTTTCGATTAGGAGTCGATAAAGTAGGTTGCCTGCTAATCACCTATTTATTGGCACCTCTGTTTCGACGATATTCCACACTGATTTTTCTTCATGTAGGCATGCAAATGAAATCGCAGCCATCATAGTGCAGGGTTGACGAGCCTTAACCTCGCGCCGGATCTCGGGAATAAGCCCTTCAATAAATGTACCCAGAAGTTGTCATTCTGACCAATCTCTAGCTTGGTTGGACAATCTTTAAAATCTACTCTGATACTCCAACACTGTAGAAGTCTGACAAATTTTGGCGAGTTGGCCATCAACATTCTCATATTCGGATGGGCCCAAGCGAACAAGAAGTCCTCTTTCAAATTGCTCCCACGACGGAATTTCATGGCAAGTTTCGTACCAATCATACCACTGAATTGTATCTCCATCGAGCTGGATTAAGGCCACTTCTACCTTAGATTCTTCTGGGGTTCTGTGAAAATAAAAAAAAAATTCTGCCCTAGAGATCCAACTGGTCGGATCCCCATATTCCTGTTAGGATCGGAGTGACACTAAGAGGGGGGGGTGAATTAGTGCAGCGGATTAAAACTTCGGTTTTAATAAATCTTTCGTACGACAAGAACGGAACTTGAAAAGCTTAACTTGAAAGTGTATTCTTAAATATGCGCAGCAAAGGTAATAAGGAACTAAAACATGTAAGAAGGTTTGCAGCAATGTAAATAGCAATAATGAAATGCAAACCAAAGATCACGCCGATTTTAGAGTGGTTCGGTCAAATGACCTACATCCACTTGCGAGGCCCCTCTTCGATGAGGCTCCCACCTTCCACTAGCAAATCTCTTGAAATGGAAGGGCAAATACCCCTCTTACAACCTTTTACAAACAGTTCAACCTCTTACAAATTTTCAACAAGAAAGGAGAACTTTCTAGCAAATTGAAAACTAGACTTGCTAAGACTTTCTAAGACTTTTCTCTCAATCAATTGTTGCTCAAAAAGTTGTAATCTCAGTTGAGATTTGAGGGGTATTTATAGGCCTCAAGAGGATTCAAATTTGGTCCAAATTTGAATTCTCGTGGAGTTCCCGATGCTGGCGGTGCCACCGCCTGTCAGTTTCTGACGCTGACAGTGCTGGGCGGTGCCACCGCCCAGCCCAGGCGGTGCTACCGCCCAGCTCTCGGGCACTGGGCGGTGCCACTGCCTACAGTGTTTTCAGCTCACTAGTTGGGCTTCAATCTTGGCCCAAACTAGTCCGAACTCGGGCCCAATTGGCCCCTACTTGGGTTATAGGATTAATACCTAATCCTAACCCTAATTAACATGCTAACTATGAATTTAAAGACATTTTATAAGCTATTACAAAGTCCATAAGTCAAGACTTCTTCCGGCGAACTTTCGGCAGTCTTCCGATAAACTCTCGGAAACCATTCTGCGGACTCCCGACAAGCTCTTAAACTTCACGATTTGATCTTGGCGAGTTCCAACGAGCTTCTTCGGCAAGCTCCGATCTTTCTCGGCGAACTTTGCGAACTTCCCACGAACCTTCCGGCGAGCTTCCGAAAAACCCTTCGGCAAGCTCCCTACTCATTCTCGGCTAGTTCCGACAGCGTTCCCGACGATCCTTCGGACTTCCGTCAAACTCTTGAACTCCCAACGAATCCTTCGTGCTTGACTCCGCACTTTGTTTCGCTTTATGTCTTTATTGTTATCGTAGTTAATCCTGCACATGCAAGCCAAAACTCTACTCCGATCTAGACAGTTATTACCACGCGAATTGACATTCTGTTGCCCGGCATGTCATTGGTTGGTGCTTCGTCCGATTCTTCAGCGCATCATCCTCTCTTGTGGCTTGTTGCCCAATCGGCAGTTGACCTCCGTAACCCCGATATCCTTGGCACAATTTCGCTCTCCTTTGGCCCGATGCCCAACGTCCAAAGCCTTCTGCCGTCCAATATCCTGACGTGATCTCCTCCGGCGCAACGTCAATTCCTCCAGCGTTAACTGTCTAATCCTGATCGAGTAGACCTGCATCACTCAAAATGCAGTTTAAATTATAAACACATATCAAGTGGTTTCATCATCAAAATACGAGATTCAACAATCTCCCCCTTTTTGATGATGACAACCACTTGATGACAGAGTTAATCTTAACTCCCGGAGTTTAAACAAACTCCCCCTATCAATATGCCATATTGATAGAACCTTGAATACAAACAGAATTCAAGTCATTGCAATATTCATCATGAATACTCGCAACACATCATCATGAACATATGCATAAAACTTATGCATCACATGTCATGTCATCAACATACTTCTCCCCCTTTGTCATCAACAAAAAGGAGAAGTACAACAATCAAGTGTTTGTTATATGGGTTCAACTCATTGCATGAAAAACATAATGTTAAATTTTTATCACCATGCAATATAGTAATTTTACAACATTTTAGAACTTGCAAGCTAGCAATTTAGAGATATTCAAGAAAGTAACTCTTGCTTTTTGAAATATGCAAGTGTTATAAGCTAGCAAATTCAAATATATGCAAGTTGGCATATTTGCTTTTCTTGAGATAAGCACGATAGCACATTTTTGTATTTTCTTGATGTTTCAAGCTAGCAATTCTCGGTGATGTTCAAGATAGCAATTTCTTCTCTTTTGAGAAGTGTAATTTTTTTTTTTCTTGAATTGTGCTAGCAATCTATCTCCCCCTTTGTCATTGTCAAAAAGGAGGGAAAAAACCTTTACATCAATTTCTAAATCATGACAAAGGTAAGTATCAATATTATTTGTGCATCATTATATTTTTAATTTAAAACATGCACTATTTGACAAACCTTATATTTCATTCATACACGATATTGAATAAATCAATCAACATTATGAGGATATCATATATGATACTGAAATTTTTAACTATTTGTCAACATTTTGATCATGATACCAAACATTCATCATTTAGAGTATTCATGATACAAAACATTAAATCAATATTTATAATACATCATTTTAGCAACAACCCATAGTATTTTAAATCATGATTTACAACATATGTAATACATCACATCATAATTAGAAAGCACAAGTATTGCATACATCATTGCGAATCATAAATGTTTCATATCATGATGGTATCAATTTGTCAAATTATATCCTACCATGCATGATCAAAACTTCTCCCCATTTGTATTTCATGCATAATTTTACTTCATCACATTAGGAGTATCAAGAAGAGTTATTAGGTGATGAGATAAATATTTTATGAATACACGGAATTATATAAAAATCATATCAAAAGTGTTTCATGCATTCATATTATCACATGAAGCATACAAGACAACGATGCCAAGAAATCATGTCATGAAGAATATCAATGTGAAAATTTAGCAAAGATCATATGATACAATCGCAAAGCATGATATAATTATACGATATATCATGAGATGACAATTTATCATATCAATGAAAGATATCAATAAGGATCAATTCGTGAATAACAAAGATATGATTCATGGTTCATTAAAATTCTTCTTAACAAGTTCACGATCAAGATTCATATAATTCATAATAAAGCAAATTAATGTACAATCATCACACAAGACATACAAGGCAAAGAAATCTTGTTATTTCTATATTATGAAATATATGATATCAAGGCTCATGATTCATTTGAAAAGATATAGCACAAAGAGCAAATTGAAACATTCTTATCAAGATCACATTTTACAAGAAATTTCAAGTATCAAATATCAAGTAATCATCATGTTTCTTCAAAATTCTTAAGTCAAGAAGTCAAGAGAAAGTTCATGATTCGGTTAAAACAAAATTTCATTCAAGTTAATTGATAAAAAATCATAATCAAATTATCATTTTTGAGATTCATAACATGAATAACGTTATTACTATTTCATCAAAATCAATTTCGAGATTCACACAATATCATGAAATCATTAATCTCGATAAGACGGGAAAAGCATTTTTTAAGTGATTCTTTTAACACATCATAAAAAAAAAATGTCAACATTCAAGATAGAAAGGTAAATTTCGTAAAATAAATTATCAAGCATTATTCCATGATAATATCCTTTTAATATCTTGATATTCGTTATCAAGTATGATTTCAAAAAGTATGTTCTAGAGAAATCATTAAGACCAAATGCATGATACACTCATTTATTTTCAAAATATTCATCATGTTTATTTTTTTGAGATTCACAAGAATGGTAAAATAAATTCATTAACCTCAATAAGATATAAAATTTATTTCCATTTTATACAATTGATTTCATGTGAGGGTGTTCAAGTCTTTTTGTGAAAACATGTATCATCATTTAAAATCAAAACATAAGTTTCGTCATAAAGCCGTCAAGCCCAAACACATCAAAAATAAAACATCATGATATCACATCTATCATCAAAAGACTATCAAGAAATTCATACATAGATGTATATGCACTATGTCATCTTAATATGTCATGAGAATGTCATCTTAATTCGTCATAAAAATGATTAAACCAAAAACATGTTAATCCAAAATGAGAGTATCAAATCAACATTTACTTCAAAAACTCATGCATGACATAAAATCATCAAAATACACATGCATGGATTAATCCTAAGCATTATCACATATCATATAACTATAATCCATAATGTTGCATACATCATTCAACATTTCATCATTGCATGCATTAAACCAAAATATTTCAAAACATGCAAGCCATAAATACAAAGAAATCATGTCATGAAGGATAAAATCATTTGAATACCAAAAGACATGATTCATATAGTAAATATCTTCTTTAAATAAAATATCAAGAAAAATCATAGGAGTACAAAGTAGAGATTTTGTTTTAAAAGAAAAATCAAGTAATAACTCCAAGAACTCACAAGGAAAAATCATGATTCATTTAGAAAATCTCCTCTCAAGAGAATATCAAGTAAAATCGTAGAAGATCGATTAATGAGAAATTTTGATTTATAAATTTTGATTTATAATGTTGCATACATCATTCAACATTTCATCATTGCATGCATTAAACCAAAATATTTCAAGCCATGCAAGCCATAAATACAAAGAAATCATGTCATGAAGGATAAAAGCATTTGAATACCAAAAGACATGATTCATATAGTAAATATCTTCTTTAAATAAAATATCAAGAAAAATCATAGGAGCACAAAGTAGAGATTTTGTTTTAAAAGAAAAATCAAGTAATAACTCCAAGAACTCACAAGGAAAAATCATGATTCATTTAGAAAATCTCCTCTCAAGAGAATATCAAGTAAAATCGTAGAAGATCGATTAATGAGAAATTTTGATTTATAATAAAATCTCATGTATCGAATGTCGAGAAATCAAAATGATGATTTATATAAAAAAATATCACAAGTTATATTCAAGAGAAAAATCATCATTCATTTTCAACTTATTCAATTTGTCACATCAATATTTCTTAGATATGCATGATACCAAAACATGGTTTTAAATCTTTAACATATAACATGCATAAATTGAAAGGAGAAGGGAAGAATTCAAACGTACAAAGATTTCAACCATCTCATAAACAAATGTAAGACCAAGTCATGAATCCAAAATTCCATGAATCAAAATGATCATCAAAGGTAATCTCATGTTATTCCAAGAAATCAATATCATGATTTTGATAAAACTTATTTCAAATTTAAATCATCAAAATCATCAAAATATCAACATTACTTTCAAGAGATTCAAAATGGTATACATAGATTTATTATAATAAACATCAAGATCAATAGGATAGAGAAAAATAATTTTTCAAGGAAAAAATATTTTCCTCTTTTTAGTTGTTTCAATTCATATGATTTTATTTCACTTATACCAAATAAAAATATGTATAATGTTTAAAACCGAAAGTGTAAGATTTATTACAACAAAGATTAATAAGGCACTTTCATTATGGTAAAAATCAATAATCCATAAATCACAATATTCATATGCATAATTTTGAAATTCATTAAGCATGATCATTATGCATGACACTAAAACATGGTTTCAAAATGTTTAATATTTTCATTACATCATTATGCAATGGTTTCATTGAACATAATTTTGAATGATTCTTATAGATAACTAAAACTTTTTTAGTTTTAATTTATGTGATTGACTTTATATTAGTATGCTCAAGTTTTGTTCTTATGTCAAAAACATACATCATGTTTGAAAACCAAAGACAAGGTTTTAAAAAAAATCATCAAGCCTTCCATATAAAAACCATGCATCATCATTGAAAGTTAATATGGAAATCATCAAAATACACATTTTTGCTTCTCAAGCACATATATATGATTATTTAAATCTAACATTTTATTCTATTAACATAAAACATATAATTTTCAAGAAAAATATTTATTCAAAAGAAAAGAGAAAATACATCATGGAAAACATCAAGTAATTTCAAAATAATTCAAGAGAGTTGAGTTACTTACCTTGTAGTCAAAGCCCGTCAAAGCCCAATTCTCCGTTTCACCTTTGGAAGTTCTTGATTCATCCTTGGTTGCCTTTCTCTTCTTTGGCCTCTCCCTCCGTTCAAGTTCATTGTTTATTTTAGATTTTTGTTTAATAAACTTATTAAGATTTAGTGTTCGAAGTTCAAGTTCATCATTGTCCTCATCACTTGAGTCATTACTCAAGTGGTATTCATTTGTCCGGGGTTCCAAATCCTTCCTGTTCTTTGGAAGGTGATTTTGTTCATCATGTGCATTGTGCACCATTTCATATGTCATCAACAAACCAATTAGTTCTTCAAGTGAAAAAATATTTAAATCTTTTGTTACTTGTATTGCGGTTATTTTAGAATCTCATCTTTTTGGAAGGGATCTTAAGATCTTGCTTACGAGATCAAAATTCGAAAAAGATTTACCAAGAACTCTTAGATTATTGACGACATCCGTGAAACGGGTGTACATATTGCCTATAGTCTCGCTTGGTTGTATTTGAAAAAGTTCAAAATCATGCAATAAAATATTAACTTTCGAGTCTTTGACTCTACTAGTTCCCTCATGCGTGATTTCAAGTGTTCGCCAAATATCGAAAGTCGTTTTGCACGTAGAAATCCGATTGAACTCATTTTTGTCTAAAGCGCAAAATAAGGCATTCATAGCCTTTGCGTTTAAAGAAAAATATTTCTTCTCCAAATCCGACCATTCATTCATCGGTTTAGAGGGAAGTTGAAAACCATTTTCAACAATATTCCATATATCCAAATTCATAGAAATCAAGAAAACTCTCATTCGAGTTTTCCAATAAGTGTAGTCCAATCCGTTAAACAACGGTGGGCGAACAACCGAAAAGCCCTCTTGAAAGCCATGAAGAGTCATTTCTCTCGGGTGTAAATTCGAAATGAGAAATACCAAGCTCTGATACCAATTGTTAGGATCGGAGCGGCACTAAGAGGGGGGGGTGAATTAGTGCAGCGAATTAAAACTTCAGTTTTAATAAATCTTTCATACGATAAGAACGGAACTTGAAAAGCTTAACTTGAAAGCGTATTCTTAAATATGCACAGCAAAGGTAATAAGGAACTAAAACATATAAGAAGGTTTGCAGCAATGTAAATAGCAATAATGAAATGCAAACCAAAGATCACGTCGATTTTAGAGTGGTTCGGTCAAATGACCTACATCCACTTGCGAGGCCCCTCTTCGATGAGGCTCCTACCTTCCACTAGCAAATCTCTTGAAATGGAAGGGCAAATACCCCTCTTACAACCTTTTACAAACAGTTCAACCTCTTACAAATTTTCAACAAGAAAGGAGGAGAACTTTCTAGCAAATTGAAAACTAGACTTGCTAAGACTTTCTAAGACTTTTCTCTCAATCAATTGCTGCTCAAAAAGTTGTAATCTCAGCTGAGATTTGAGGGGTATTTATAGGCCTCGAGAGGATTCAAATTTGGGCTCCAAATTTGAATTCTCGTGGAGTTCCCGATGCTGGCGGTGCCACCGCCTGTCAGTTTCTGATGCTGACAATGCTGGGCGGTGCCACCGCCCAGCCCAGGCGGTGCTACCGCCCAGCTCTCGGGCACTGGGCGGTGCCACCGCCTACAGTGTTTTCAGCCCACTAGTTGGGCTTCAATCTTGGCCCAAACTAGTCCGAACTCGGGCCCAATTGGCCCCTACTTGGGTTATAGGATTAATACCTAATCCTAACCCTAATTAACATGCTAACTATAAATTTAAAGACATTTTATAAGCTATTACAAAGTCTATAAGTCAAGACTTCTTCCGACGAAATTTCGGCGGTCTTCCGATAAACTCTCGGAAACCATTCTGCGGACTCCCGGCAAGCTCTTAAACTTCACGATTTGATCTTGGCGAGTTCCAACGAGCTTCTTCGGCAAGCTCCGATCTTTCTCGGTGAACTCTGCGAACTTCCCACGAACCTTCCGGCGAGCTTCCGAAAAACCCTTCGGCAAGCTCCCTACTCATTCTCGGCTAGTTCCGACAGCGTTCCCGACGATCCTTCGGACTTCCGTCGAACTCTTGAACTCCCAACGAATCCTTCGTGCTTGACTCCGCACTTTGTTTCGCTTTATGTCTTCATTGTTATCGTAGTTAATCCTGCACATGCAAGCCAAAACTCTACTCCGATCTAGACAGTTATTACAACGCGAATTGACATTTTGTTGCCCGGCACGTCATTGGTTGGCGCTTCGTCCGATTCTTCAGCGCATCATCCTCTCTTGCGGCTTGTTGCCCAATCGGCAGTTGACCTCCGCAACCCCGATATCCTTGGCACAATTTCGCTCTCCTTTGGCCCGATGCCCAACGTCCGAAGCCTTCTACCGTCCAATATCCTGACGTGATCTCCTCCGGCGCAACGTCAATTCCACCAACGTTAACTGTCTAATCCTGATCGAGTAGACCTGCATCACTCAAAATGCAGTTTAAATTATAAACACATATCAAGTGGTTTCATCATCAAAATACGAGATTCAACAATTCCCATCATGGAAATTCTACCCTGATACGTGGGCAGTGTTTGTCACCATCCTAGGGCCCTTTTCTTGTATCTCCCGATCTGTTCAGCATAGAACTTAAGCTCTCATCTTGTTGAAACTCGCTAAAATGCTCCAACAAGCTCTTTTTGAAATCTTGAAGAGTTTCTTGTAGCCGATTTTCAATTCTGGTTTCCGACGCTTCCATTTGTGCCTTCACTGAGTTATCGGTAGCCATTGTGTACGATTGCAAGTCGGTAATCCCCAGTTCTTATTTTTTATGTCCAGTCAAGGGCATCTGCACAGTAGCTGGCAGTAGCAGCGACGGTGGCGATAGCCGGCAGCAGCAAGGGACCCCACGCGGCTGTGGTGCGGCTGAAGACTCGGGCAGAGCAAGTGTGCTCTGTTTCGGTTAGATGCAGAGCAAGGGGGAGCGGTGGCGGCTGGGAGGCGAGCGGCAATCATCGCATGGTGGCCCACAACGGTGATGGGTCAGTTGGGCGGCGACGGTGCTCAAGGGGAAGAGGAGTGCTGGAGGAGGCGCGGTTGGTGGAGGTGCAGTTGGAAACAAGGGCAGCAGCAGTGAGTTGCCCTATTTCGGTCGCCGTGAGGAGGGGGGGCAACCGGCGGCTACAGCTGCGACCCAAGGGGCAGGGCACGACTAGGGTTGCAGTTGGGAGGCGGGCGGCGGTGATCGATCGACCGGGAAGTAATGGCGGCAGTGGAGAAGGAGTTGCCCTGCAGCGGCCGTAGAGAAGACGAGCAGGGTTGCGGTGGAGTGGGATGTTGGCAGCGTCGTCTCCTGGCAGCGGTGGTGGCTCGGGTGGGAGGCAGCGGTGGACTCTGGCCGGAAGTGGGGCTGAGCCGGTTGCTAGCCGGAGAGCAGCGACGGGCGGCGGGTGGGCTGGTCGGAAGTAGGGGAAGCAGGGGTGCGTGGTGCGGTTGCTGCTTCTTCTTCTCTCTTTCTTTCTTTCTTTCTTTCTTTCTTTATTTCTTTCTTTCGTTTCTTTTCTTTCTTTTTTTTTTTTTGATAGCTTCGTTGTAGTGAGAACGCCACGGATCGTCGCTCTGATACCAAATGATAAGACCCTAAAGTCTTGTCGTAAAAAAGAAGAAGAGAAAGGGATGATCACTTTGAGGGGATCGGCCTCCTTGATCGCTTCAAGGGGATCGGCCTCCTAGGGTTTGTCAAAAGACAGAATAATATTTTTCATTGATTATCGAAAAGAAGCAGTTACATCCCTATTTATAGAGTTCTGACTTTAGCTAAACTAAACAGACTTAATTAATATATAGAAAATAAAAGGAAAGCACAAAAAATAAAAGGAAAAATAAAAGGATCCTAACAACTTGGTGTTGATCTCTTTAGGGGATCGACCTCCTTGAAACTCTATAGGGGTTCCTCCCTCTAAGTTGCTACTCAAAGGCTGCAGAAAAGATTCATTTATTGCTTATGAAAAGAGGAGGAATACATGACTATTTATATGGCTTCTAAACCCTAACTCCTAATAGGACTCCTACTCAAGACTCTTACATTTAACCAACTCCTAATATGACTCCTACTCAAGACTCCTATTCCTTTACAACTCCTAATTCTTCTCTAAGAAACAACCTCATAACCCTAGCCGGCCTCTTTACCTCTTTAATAGAGGTCGGCTTAGGTAGGTTTTACATGAATGTCTCTCTCAATTAGGACTCTCCTAGTTAGAGTCCTAACAGACTCGCCCTCTTCAAATCAGCCTTGTCCTCGAGGCTGACGATTCATGAATTCAAGGAATTTGATCTTCAAGTCGTCATAGTTCTCCCAAGTGACATCTTCTGTTGATAGGTTCACCCACTGTATTAGCACTTTAGTAGTGGGTCGTCGTCGTTGAGTCATGATCTATCGATCAATAATGGCACTTGGTTGGGTTTGAAGTTCTCCGTGGGTAGTCATATTTGGTGGGTGGCTTTGGGCTGTCTCCAAGCACCTATTTACAACTTCCATCTGGTCGTCGGTTTGTGGGTTATATGTCGTTTTCCTTTTAAATTTAGTACCCTATATATGGAATAACTTTGTCCAAAATCTGCTCATGAAGATGCAAGTAGAATTTGTCACAAGCACAATGCGCCCCTTATTGTGTAATTCTTTTGAGTCCCAATTGTAATGAGCCATAGAGCTTGGTGCTTCCTTCAATTTCTTTATGATCCTACTGGTCTATGAATCTTTCTGCCATTCTATCTTAATATTCTCAAGGAAGTCACTGGTCGAAAGTGAATCGACCGAAAATTTAGCTTGCTCGGGTAGCCGCGAAAGTGCATCTGCGCCAACATTCTCTTTTCCCTTTTTGTAAGTTATTTGATAATCAAATCCAAGAAGTTTTGTTACCTATTTTTGTTGTGCGAGGGAAGATATCTTTTGCTCCAAGAAATATTTTAAGCTTTTATGGTCGGTCTTGATTTGAAAGCATTGCCCGATTAAGTACGATCTCCACCTCGTTGTTGTGTGCACAATGGCGAGCATCTCCTTATCATATGTTGACATGTTTTGATGGGAGGGAGACAATGTCTTGCTAGTGTATGCGAGTGGTCGACCATCTTGCATGAGAACGTCTTCAATTCCAACTCTAGATGCAGCGGCCTCAATGATGAAGGGTCGGTTGAAATATGGTAGCGCTAGAACTGGCATCATTGTCATGGCTGCCTTAAGTTCGTTGAAGACAATGGAGGCTTTGTCCGACCATTGGAAGGTATCATTTTTCAGTAGAGAAATGAGTGGTGCACTGATCTTTCCATAGTTTTTCATAAACTTGCAGTTGTAGCCTGTTAAACCGAGAAAGCCACTTAGCAATTTTATGTTCTTCGGGGTTGGCCAGTTCTGCATTGCTTCTATTTTGTCGAAGAAAGCAAAAATTTATAGTGGTCGTTGTGTGTTCGAAAGGCAGTTTTCGGTATGTCTTTTTCGCACACTCATATTTGATGATACCCGGATCGAAGGTCCAGCTTTGTGAAGATTTGTGCTCCCTTTCATCTAGCAATTCATTTACTACTGGAATAGGGTATTTATCCTTGATGGTTATGCCATTGAGAGCTCGGTAATCAACCCATATTCACCATATTTTGTCCTTCTTGCGTACAAGTAGCACCGGTGAAGAGTAGAGGCTGCAACTTGGCCGAATAACTCCTGTTTTAAGCATCTATTTTATAATCCTTTCTATTTTAGCCTTCTAGAGATGTAGATACTAATATGGCCGAGTATTTGCTAGAGGTTTACTTGGAAGAATTATTATATAATGATCATGCCAACGGGTAAGAGATAGGATGTGCGGTTCATCAAATATATCTGAAAATTCAGCAAGCAAAGGAAGTAGGTTTGGATCTTCAAATTCTATTGGGTCTCCCTTAGTTTGTTGCTCAAGTTGTGCCAAAAAGCCACTGCATGCTTTATGCAAAACCTCCATTTGTTGTGTGTAAATCGTTGTAACATCGCCCCCACGTTTTCCATGCAGTATCACTTGTTTCTCCTTACTGTAAAACTTCATAATTAGTTGTATAAAATTTCAAAAAACATCACCTAATATTGTCAACCATTTAATTTTGAGCATGGCCTCATGATCATCAAGAGGGAGGAGGAAGAAATATGCAATTATCTCTTGGTCTTGGAATAATAATTTCACTCGTGGGCGCTTACGATCATACTTTAAAATCCATCTGTCGGCGACCTTAACATCAAAACTGCTATAATTCTCAATAGGTAAGGCCATCTGGACATCAAGCTTTCTATTTAGAAAGTTATTAGTGTTGTCCATATCGATAAGAATAGTGATCGATTGTTGTTTGAGAAGGCCTCCAACTTTCATCGTTTGCAGGTTTGAGTAGCCGGCTAGTGCATGTACCATAACTTTGGTCGGTTGTGGCTCTTCTTCTGCATCTTTTTCTTTATATTCAAGGCTCTCTTCTAGATGTTCAATGACCTCTTCTTTTACTAGTTCAATCATAAGAAGTCTCCCTTTACTACAGCGATGCTCACAGCACCACGGCTCGTCACAATGCCAACATAACCCCTTCGCATATCTCTCCCAAAGCTCTTCTCTTATCAACCTTTTTGGTGCAGGGACTCGGTCGATAGTAGGTGGGGCTGAATGCTTCAGTATTGCTAGTCCAGGAGTGACCCTAGTCCTCCGAGCTTCATGGTTCAATTGCTCCTCTTGATGTCATGCGAAGGAGATGGCTGCCATAAGCGTGTACGGTTGTCGTGCTTTAACTTCTCCCTAGATCTCCAGCTTCAAGCCCTTAATAAAGGTCTCCAATAGTTATTTTTGAGACCAATCATAAGTTTGATTAGATAACCTTTCAAACCTAGTTTGGTACTCTTGAATGGTGGAGGTTTGTCGGATCTTTGCTAGTTGTCTATCAATGTTCTCATAATTGGTTGGTCCAAAGTGAATCAGCAGTCCTTCTTTGAATTGTTGCTATGAGAGGACTCCATGAGTATGTTCAAACCAGTTAAACCACTATATGTCATCTCCTTTAACATGTATAGCTGCAATTTTCACCATAGATGCGTTCGCGGTTTTGTGGTACCGAAAATATCACTCCGCGCGTGAGATCCAACCAATCGGGTCTCCTTCTTCCCATCTAGGGAAGTCCACCCTCATGCGTGGATAGTCGGGGTCAGTCATAGAGCCTCCCCTTCCTTAGAAGTCATCTCTTCGGGCTTAGTGCAATTAGTTAGAGCTCTCTCCTTGATGTGATTTCTTCGGGCTTAGTGATTGTTAGGATCAGGAGCACTAAGAGGGGGGGATGAATTAGTGCAGCGAAAAACTTTCGACAATTAAAACTACGTTCGTACGATAAAAGCGATTTCGATAAAAAGTCGATTCGTAAATCACTTTAACTTATGATCAAGCGAGATGCAGTTAAAGCGAATCTATGAAGGCAATTTGCAGTTATGATGGAAATCAGAATGTAAGCGCAAACTGAAATATGATGTTCATACGATAAAACTGATTTACGTCTAAACGTCGATTCAGAAAATACTGAACTTTAAAACACAATCGTAAATGCGCAGAAGGCAATAAGCAATTGAGGAGATTTGCAGTAAAGATAATATGCTCAAAGTAAATACAAACTAAGATTTAGAGTGGTTCGGTCAATCTTCACCTACATCCACTTTTGGCTTCCTCCACCGATGTCCACTAGAGGCCTTCCTTCAATAGGCGAAGGCCAACCACCTTTTTACAGTTTCACTCCTTTTGACGGGCTTAGGAGACAACCCTTACAGAATTTTCTTTCCTCTCTTGACAGATCAAAACTTGGAAGAAAAGAGAAAGGAGAACTTTTAACTCATACAACACTTTTGAGCTCTAAAAATCACAGAGTAAGATTAGGATTTCGGTGGTTTTTGGTTGCTGAAAGGGTGGGGTATTTATAGGCCCCAACCCAGTTTGAATTCCGAGCTCAAAACTGTCAATTCCCGGAATTCCGGGGTCTGGCGGTTGCACCGACTGACTAGGGCAGTTGCACCACCTAACAGGGGCGGTCGCACCGCCTGACAGAGCTCAAAGACTGAGCCTCTAGGCGGTGTCACTGCTTGTCAGGGGCGGTTGCACCACCTGCCAAAGCTCGGAGATCGAGCTCAGGCGGTGCCACCGCCTGACTAGGGCAGTTGCACCGCCCAACCAGAGCTCAGAGACTGAGCTCAAGCAGTTGCACCTCTGTCAGAGGCGGTTGCACTGCCCAGCCAGAGCTCGGAGACTGAGCCCTAGGCGGTGCCACCTCTGGCCAAGTAATCTGGGTCCGAATGGGCTGATCCATTCGGCCCAATTTGGGTCTATCAAGGGCCCAATTGCCCCAAGATTAAGTTAATGGGATCACCTCCCATTTCTAACTTAATCATCGTGCTAACTACGAATTTCTTAAGACATTTACTGCAACTTGCTCCGGTGCATCAATCGCTTCTTCCGACGAGCTTCCGTCGATCATCCGATGAACCCTCGGTGATGCTCCTGCGGACTTCCGGCAAACTCCTGGACTTGCGACGATCCACTTGGCGAGTTTTGACGAGCTTCTTTTGGTAAGCTCTTGGACTTCTAGGATTTGTTCCCGCAGAACCTCCGACGACCGTCCGGACTTCCGTCGAGCTCTCGAACTCCCAACGTGATCATAGTCTTGATTCCAGTGCAACTCCTGCTGCATGTCTTTCTTCCATCGTAGTTAATCCTGCACATGTAAAACAAAACTAAAATCGAGACAATTAATCCTAAGCAATTAACCAAGTTGTCCGGCATGTCATTGGTCCCTCGACACTTCGTTCGATTCTTTGGTGCATTGTCCTCTCCTATGGCCTATTGCCCAATCGGCCAGTTGACTCTGCAACTCCGATATCCTTGGCGCAATACCCGCTCTTCTTGGCCTGATGCCTGAGTCCATGACCCGAAGCCTTCTGTCGATATATCGACCGATCCACCGGCCCGACGTAATCTTCTGACATGTTCCTTCGGCACAACATAATTTTTCCTGCTTTAATTGTCGTATCCTGATCGAAGCATCCTACATCACTCAAAATGTAGATTAAAACATAAACATAATTATCAATTGGTTTCATCATCAAAATACGAGATTCAACAATCTTCCCCTTTTTGATGATGACAACCAATTGATGACGGAGTTAAACTTAACTCCCGAAGTTTAAACAAACTCCTCATATCAATATGTCATATTGATAGAACCTTGAATTCAAACTGAATTCAAGTCATTGCAATATTCATCATGAATACTTGCAACACGTCATCATGAACATATGCATAAACTTATGCATAATATGTTATGTCATCAACATACTTCTCTTCCTTTGTCATTAATAAAAAGGATAAGTACAACTATTCTTATGTTTGTAATATAAGTTCAACTCATTGCATGAAAAACATAATATTAAATTTTTATCATCATGCAATCTAGTAATTTTACAACATTTTAAAACTTGCAAGCTAGCAATTTAGAGATGTTCAAGAAAGCAACTCTTGCTTCTTGAAATATGTAAGTTTTACAAGCTAGCAAATTCAAAGATATGCAAGTTGGCATATTTGCTTTTCTTGAGATAGGCACGATAGCACATTTTTGCATTTTCTTGATGTTTAAAACTAGCAATTCTCAGTGATGTTCAAGATAGCAATTTCTTCTCTTTTGAGAAGTACAATTTTTGCTTTCTTCTTGAATTGTGTAAGCTAGCTATCTCCCCCTTAGTCATTGTCAAAAAGAAGGGAAGACCCTTTCTAAATAAGGGAAGACCCTTCATGTCAATTTCTAAATCATGACAAAGGTGAGTAATCATTCTTATTTCAAAATTCTATAATTGAGAAAAACCTTGAATTCAAATTAAGGCAATTTTAATCATGATTCACATCATATGCAATACATCACATAAAAAGCATAAGTATTGCATGCATCATTTTAGCAACAAATCGTAGCATTTCATCACATGGCAAGATATCAGCAAGTAAAATTACGATGCAAGTTCTTGATATCTTAACATGATGCAAACATGGTATACGGCAATCATATCATTTCGATTATCAATTTACCATATATTTCGATGCAAGCTTCTTTTGATATTCAAATTCAAATATGGCACTTATAGCATTAATTCATATATTTCTCATTCAAATATGGCACTCATAGTATCAATTCATATATTTCTCCCCCTTTGTCATCAACAAAAGGAGAAGTAACTCTAGCTATTTTAAAAGATATGCAAGTGTTTGTAACATGAAGCTAGATTTTCATCACAACATATAAGCACAAAAGCATAGCAAGATTCTTAAGTTCAAGCATGGCAATTCAACACTTGCTTCTTGTGCAAGATTGCACTTTGCTTTTCTTTACATGTTCTAACTAGCAAAAGCTTTTTCCCCTTTGTTTTTGCAGAAAAGAAGGGAAGAGTACAAGCTAGCCAACATTTGCCTTGAGCTAGCAATCTTTCTCCCCCTATGTCATTGCTGAAAAGAAGGGAGAAATCAATGGCCAAAAAATTTTAATCATTATACAAGCCATATTACAAAATCATGTCATGATATCAAGAAAATTCAAGAAGGACATGATTCATTCGACAAATCCTTTTAATAGAGCAAAAGAATTATACAACCAAGAATCATAATTAAAATATATCAATATCATAGATCAAGTCATGATTCGTGATTCATCAGAAAGCAAATTAATTTTTAGTCATCACATAAGGCATTTAAAAAAATTTTTGAAACATAGGAGAATGATTAATTTAAGCATGCAATGTTTCAATCAAATTCAAGTCATGAATACCAATACTTTCATATTGTGAGTATCAATTCATGAATACCAAAAGATATTATTTGTGATTCCAATTTTGTAAGATCAAGATTGTGATTTAGATAAAACTCATTCAAATCAAATTGTTAACTTGAAACATAGGAGAATGATTAATTTAAGCATGCAATGTTTCAATCAAATTCAAGTCATGAATACTAATACTTTCATATTGGGAGTATCAATTCATGAATACCAAAAGATATTATTTGTGATTCCAATTTTGCAAGATCAAGATTATGATTTAGATAAAACTCATTCGAATCAAATCGTTAACTTGAAACTCATAATCAAGTCATCAAAATCAATTTCGAGATTCATGAAATCATTAATCTCGATTAGATGGGAAAAGTATTTTTTAAGTGATTCTTTTTCATCTAAGCATGCCTTAGTCTTTATATGTCAAATCAAGATAAGCATGAAAGTTCAAGACGTAAAGGCAAAATCTTATAAAACAACTCATCAAGCAAGATTTTAAACATCCATTTTCAAGCCATATAAAGAGTAAGTCAAGGATTCAATTATCTCATATCATGAATTCCAATAGGCATCTCAAAATATCAACATCACATTAAAAAGATATTTCAAAAAGATATATCAATAAGTGATTCATTTGTATCATTTCATTCATTCAGAAGATTCTCCTCTTTGGTAAATAAATCTAGGAGAACAAAATGAATTAAGGAGATGTAACATGATTGAAGCATTGAATGATTCATATTTAAAATGTGTCTCATGTTATAAGTATGAATCAAGCATTTGTAAAATCTGAAATCATCCTCAAAGTCACATTTAATAAATTCATACATGACAAGCATAGATTTATTGAAAAGACGATAAGATCGAGGATCACATTTCATTTTTATAAATTTATATTCATGTGATTTGCTTTTTATAAGCGTGCCTTTACCTTTAATAAAACAAGTGTCAACATTTAAGATGGAAAGGTAGAAAACAAATCATCAAGTATGATTCCATGATAACATCCTTTTAATATCTTGATATTCATCATCAAGTATGATTTTAAAAAGTATGTTAAAGAGAAATCATTAAAACCAAATGCTCATTTATTTTCAAAATATTCATCATGTTTATTTTCATGAGATTCACAAGATTGGTAAAATAAATTCATTAATCTCAATAGGATAGAAAATTATTTCCATTTTATACAATTGATTTCATGTGAGGGTATTCAAGTCTTTTGTGAAAACATATATTGTCATTTAAAATCGAAACATAAATTTTGTCATAAAGCCGTCAAGACCAAACACATCATGATATCACATCTATCATCAAAAGACTATCAAGAAATTTATACATAGATGTACATGCACTATGTTATCTTAATATGTCATGAGAATGTCATCTTAATTCATCATAAAAACAATTAGACCAAAAATATATTAATCTAAAATGAGAGTTTCAAATCAATAATTACTTCAAAAACTCATGCATAAAATCATCAAGAAACACATGCATGGATTAATCCTAAACATTATCACATATCATATTATCATCCCTAATGTTGCATACATCATTCAACATTTCAAAACATAACATGCATGAAACCTTAGCAATATACTTTTCATGATTAATTTTTCAAAGATGCTAAAAAGAAAAACATGATATAATTTTTGAAAAATAATTTTTTATTTCCTATTCCTACTATCTAAATTAAGCACTCAGGACTTCAAGTAATTTCAAAATAATTCAAGAGAGTTGAGTTACTTACCTTGTAGTCGAAGCCTATCAAAGCCCAATTTGTCGTTTCACCTTTGGAAGTTCTTGATTTATCCTTGGTTGCCTTCCTCTTCTTTAGCCTCTTCCTTCGTTTAAGTTTATTATTTATTTTAGATTTTTGTTTAATAAACTTATTAAGATTTAGTGTTCGAAGTTCAAGTTCATCATTGTCCTCATCACTTGAGTTATCGCTCAAGTGGTATTCATTTGTCCGGGGTTCCAAATCCTTCTTATTCTTTGGAAGTTTGTTTTGTTCATCATGTGCATTGTGCACCATTCCATATGTCATCAACGAACCAATTAGTTCTTCAAGTGATAAGTTGTTTAGGTTTTTAGCTTCTTGTATTGCAATTACTTTTGAATCCCACTTCTTAAAAAGAGAACACAAAATCTTGTTTACGAGTTCAAAATCCGAAAAATATTTGCCAAGAGCTCTTAAACTATTGATGATATCCGTAAAATGGGTGTACATGTCACCAATGGTTTCGCTTGGCTTCATTTGAAAAAGCTCGAAATCATGCATCAAAAAGTTGATTTTCCAATCTTTAACTCTAGAAGTGCCTTCTTGTGTGATTTTAAGAGTGTGTCATATGTCAAAAGCCATTTTGCACAAAGAAACCCGATTGAACTCATTTTTGTCCAAAGTGCAAAATAAGGCATTCATAGCCTTTGCGTTTAAAGAAAAATACTTCTTCTCTAAATCCGACCATTCGTTCATTGGTTTAGAGGGAAGTTGAAAATCATTTTCAACAATATTCCATAAATCCAAATTCATATAAATAAAAAAACTCTCATTCGAGTTTTCCAATAAGTGTAGTCCAATCCATTAAACAACGATGGACGAACAACCGAAAAACCATCTTTAAAGCCATGAAGCGCCATTTCTCTCAGGTGTAAATCCGAAATGAGAAATACCGGGCTCTGATACCAATTGTTAGGATCAGGAGCACTAAGAAGGGGGGTGAATTAGTGCAGTGGAAAACTTTCAACGATTAAAACTGCGTTCGTACGATAAAAGCGATTTCGATAGAAAAGCCGATTCGTAAATCACTTTAACTTGTGATCAAGCGAGATGAAGTTAAAGCGAATCTACGAAGGTAGTTTGCAGTTATAATGGAAATCAGAATGTAAGCGCAAACTGAAATATGAAGTTTGTATGATAAAACTGATTTACGTCTAAACGTCGATTCGAAAAATACTGAACTTTGAAACTCGATCGTAAATGCGCAGAAGACAGTAAGCTATTGAGGAGGTTTGCAATAAAGATAATATGCTTAAATTAAATGCAAACCGAGATTTAGAGTGGTTCGGTCAATCTTCACCTATATCCACTTTTGGCTTCCTCCACCGATGAGGTCACTGACGTCCACTAGAGATCATCCTTCAATAAGCGAAGGTCAACCACCTTTTTACAGTTTTACTCCTTTTGACGGGCTTAGGAGACAACCCTTATAGAATTTTCTTTCCTCTCTTGACAGATCAAAACTTGGAAGAAAAGAGGAAGGAGAACTTTTAACTCATACAACACTTTTGAGCTCTAAAAATCACAAAGTAAGATTACGATTTCGGTGGTTTTTAGTTGCTGAAAGGGTGGGGTATTTATAGGCCTAACCCAGTTTGAATTTCAAGCTCAAAACTGTCAATTCCCATAATTCCAGGGTGTGGTGGTTGCACCGCCTGACAGAGCTCGAAGACTGAGCCTCTAGGCGGTGTCACCGCTTGTCAAGGGCGATTGCACCTCCTGCCAAAGCTCGGAGACCGAGCTCAGGCAGTGCCAGCACCTGACTGGGGTGGTTGCACCTCTGTTAGAGGCAGATGCACCACCCAGCTAGAGCTCGGAGACTGAGCCCTGGACAATGCCACCACTGACCCAGGCGGTGCCACCTCTGGCCAAGTAATCTGGGTCTGAATTGGCTGATCCATTTGGCCCAATTTGGGTATGTCAAGGGCCCAATTGCCGTAAGATTAAGTTAATGGGATCACCTCCCATTTCTAACTTAATCATCGTGCTAACTATGAATTTTTTAAGACATTTACTACAACTTGCTCCGGTGCGTCAATCGCTTCTTCCGGCGAGCTTCTGTCGATCATCCGATGAACCCTCGGTGATGCTCTTGTGGACTTTCGGCAAACTCTTGGACTTGCGACGATCCACTTGGCGAGTTCCGATGAGCTTCTTTTGGCAAGCTCCTGGACTTCTCGGATTTATTCCCGTAGAACCTCCGACGACCGTTCAGACTTCCATCTAGCTCTCGAACTCCCAATGTGATCATAGTCTTGACTCTGGCACAACTCCTGCTGCATGTCTTTCTTCCATCGTAGTTAATCCTACACATGTAAAATAAAACTTTGATCGAGACAATTAAAATCCTAAGCAATTAACCAAGTTGTCCGGCATGTCATTGGTCCCTCGATGCTTCGTCTGATTCTCTAGCGTATTGTCCTCTCCTACGGCCTATTGCCCAATCGGCCAGTTGACTCCATAACTCCGATATCCTTGGCGCAATACACGCTCTTCTTGGCCCGATGCCCGAGTCCATGACCCGAAGCTTTCTGTCAATATGTCGACCGATCTATCGGCCCGACATCCAATATTCTGACATGTTCCTCCGGCACAACATGATTTTTCCTGCTTTAATTGTCTCATCCTGATCGAAGCATCCTGCATCACTCAAAATGTAGATTAAAATATAAACACAATTATCAATTGGTTTCATCATCAAAATATGAGATTCAATAGTGGTCGGCCCAAACTGAGTTCGGTTAAGAGAGTTTGAATCTTATCCTTCATTCATGCCTCCAAGGCTTCGAATTTAGTATTGATTGCCTCCTTAGATGCCATAGTATATGTCTCCAAATCTGTGATGTTAAGATCATTCTTTTCTTGTTGGGTTAAAGGCATGTATAGGTTGAGAGAAGTGATGGTTGAAAGGGTTGATGGATTGGTGGATATAGGCTGCTGTTTAGGCTTGTTTTGTTGTTGTTTTGGGTGCAGTTTGAGGGTCTGGTTTAGTAGAGTTTTAGGATTGTGGATGAAAGTTTTAGATCTATGGTAGATGACAGCAAAGGTTTGATAGAAATAAGTGGAAGTTTGCTGCAGAATTGTGTTATCTTGTAAGAGCAGAATTGTCGTCGAAGAAACAGCGGTTTCTCGATAAAATTTTCACCAAAAATTTGAGAGATTTGAGGAGGGAATTGATAGCAATATCTTAGTTTATATGATAGCAAGGATGTCCAATTTAATCAAGAAAATTTTGGCAGTAACAGCAAGAAAATTGGTGCAAGTTGCGATAGCAGAATTCTCGTCGAAAAATTTCAGCAGTTTACGATGAAAATTTACAACAACACAAAATCGTTTTTAGAGATGAATTTCTCAATAGATCAACCTTAGATAGAAACCAAGATATACTATGAAGTATATAAGAAATTTCATTCAAAAGATATTGCAATAGATAGGTTAAGGCAACAATATGCGGCTATAATTTTCTACAACACAGATTTTCAAGTGTAGCAGATTGGATGTAAAAGATCAGTAGTTTATAGTGAGAATTTTTTGATGAAACCAAAGGGAAATCTACTATTAGGAAGTGTCAAAGCTATCATAAAAATTTCATAGAGATTTGTATAGAAAAAACATAGTAGCAAGATCAAACAGACGATGCTATACGGTTGGAATTCTGTAATATATCTTTCATCGTAGAGATGAAAACTTTATGATGAAAAGTTTATGCAGCAATATAGGAATAATTTTTTTTAGATTTTAGAATAAGAATAATTAAATTACAGTAGCAGTAAGGTAGAAAACCAGAACCTATTACAATTCATGGGGAGATCAAAGGATGATCCACAGTGGTGGAGATGACGGTGGAATTTGGCGACGATTTTTTAAGCAATTGTGGGAATTGCTTTGGGCCACTGTAGAGGGCTGATGGATGGCTATAGAAGGGCAGCGAGATGCCAAGAACGCTGCTCTGATACCAGATGTTAGAATCTTTACAAATTCTAAACTTGGTGTTGATCTCTTTAGGGGATCGGCCTCCTTGGAACTCTATAGGGGTTCCTCCCTCCAAGTTGCTGCTCAAAGGCTGCAGAAAAAATTCATCTATTGCTTATGAAAAAAGGAGGAATACATGGCTATTTATAGGGCTTTTAAACCCTAACTCCTAATATGACTCCTACTCAAGACTCTTACTTCTAACCAACTCCTAATAGGACTCCTACTCAAGACTCTTATTCTTTTACAACTCCTAATTCTTCTCTAAGAAACAACCTCCTAACCCTAGCCGGTCTCTTCACCTCTTTAATAGGGGTCGGCTTAAGTAGGTTTTACATGAATGTCCATTTCAATTAGGACTCTCCTAGCTAGAGTCCTAACACATACTTACATTTCATGATATATAGAGCAGTGTTTAGCATAAACAAACCATTATGCATTGTTCCTCTCGTGATGATCTCACAATCTAATAATATTGAACAACCATTGTTCTACAAAACTAATTTATATCCACTAAATTCAAACATAAAATAGAAATAATATTTTTGATCATAGAAGGAACAAAATACCATATATACAATGCAATAATAGCTCCACCATGCAGATGTAGGGCGACCTTGCCAATAGCTACTGTAACAACTTTTTCTCCATTGCCCATCTTGAAGTTCATCTCACCTCTCGCCAATCTCCTAGGTCTTGCCAGAACCTACAATGAATTACAAATATGATAAGCACTACTAGTATCCAATATCTATATGTTATCATAAGAGTATGACAAATGGAGACTGATCATTAATGTACCTGAAGCTTCTCCAAGCTTCTATTTTACCCTCTCTATAAGGTACTCTTTGTAGTTCCTCTTCCAATGCTCATCTTTACCGCAATAGAAGCATTGGTCTTTGTCCTTTGCTGGGTCTTTATTAACAATCTTTGCTTTACCCAGTCTGCCCTTGCCCTGGCCCTTCTTAAGGGTCTTTTCTACTTTCCTTTTCTTTCTAGTCTCATCAGTATAGAGAATTGGCTTCTCTTTCTTGATAGTGTTCTCTGCCTGCCTCAACATATTAAAGAGCCCAAGGAGACTCATCTCAAGTATGTTCATATTAAAATTCATTATGAACTGTGAAAAGGAATCTAGTAGGGACTAAAGCATAAGATTCACACACAGGTTATCCTTTAGGACCATTCATAAACCTATGAGTTTCTCTATCCACTCAATCAATTTTAGGATATGGTTCCGAACCAATGTCCCCTTAGTCATCATAGCATGGAAGAAGCTCTTGGATATCTCATATTGTTGAGTCCTTCTCTGTTCCTTAAACAATTTACGAACATATAGGAGAATGGATATGACTCTTTTCATATTGTCTTTGTAACTCAGGAGTCATGAAGCCCAACATGTAACACCAAGCAAGAGTAGAGTCATCTATGTGCTTCACATAGCAAGTGATCTCATTCTCGCTTGCCCCTTCCTCGGGCATAGACAATTACTATATCAAGGACATACGCGATTTTCTCTGCTATGAGAACAATTCTCAAGTTACGAAGCCAATCCATTTAATTTGGATCAGTGAGGTGGTTGACATCAAGTATGCCATATAAGGGATTTGAAAGTGAGATTTTTCTGAAAATAAAGTGACATCAAGTATGACACCCTCAACATGTGAAACGGAAGTCTCCGGTAGACTTCTAGTGGGGATCGGGATCTAATCAATGTCTTAGTGTAATCTCGAGGGACTCGACCAATCATGATATTCGGCTAAGTTAACACCATCGTTAAAAGAAGAGTTTGATTTAATGATATACCCTCGAAGGATTCGACCAAGCATACCATGTCCTCAGATCACTAGTGACATCTCTATGTCATAGGCAAGATAGCAAATCATGATATAAGTGAGCCTTGAGGGACTCGACCAACTCAACCTACATCGAGAATCAATCCTTACCTACAACAATGGAAGGCCACGTGGGCCAATATAATTGTCTCACGTTTACCGACTTAATATTATCGAGAGAGGGGATTTTGATTTGATCTCCTAATGTAACATGTCACACACATACATATTTAATATATATCTACATCGCATGTAAATATATATACATATCTAGTAGGTGTACAAGCAATCACACATCACATGAGCAATCACACTAGATGATAATGGACCACAACTTAATGTGATCAAGCTCAAGCTAGTGGGCCTAATCACTCACATCAAGATCTATGTGTGCAGTAGTGCATCTCAATACCATGTGATCGTCTATCTTATCCTCGTCGGTACCATCGGTATCTCAACGCATCTTCTTGCATCGTAATCATTTGTCTCAGCCTCGTGGGTCCCGCTATTGCTTCCACGCTCTCATTGCACCTCCTTATGTGATTACAACTTAATCATAGGTATGCAGGTCCGATAATAAATGAGAAATAAAATGGAGGCTCACAAGCCCCAATAATAATAATTACAAGTACACACATCACACGGTCCAGAATCATCTGTCCACATATCATACATCACATATACACATCATCATCACGTAGGACTAATAGATAATAACAATAATAATAATCAATTAATTTTTTTAATTAATTAATATTTTCGAAATTGGGGACATGTAGGAAATTTTTTGAATTCTGAGGGGTATTATGATAATTTGGACAAAAGCATAAAATTAAAAATTCACAAGGGTAAAATTGTTATTTTGCCCAAAAACCCTAAACCTTTCTCCTCTTGCTTGTTGCGGTTGCCGCCACCCTATCGACAGTGACCCTCTACGGAGGGGGGCAAGGGTGCCTCCCTTGCAGGTGGGCCCCCCTACGGGCACCATCACCTCCGCGAGCAGTTCTACCCATGGGGCAACGCTCATAGGCGTTGTTACCCCATAAGGTGGGCACCCCTATGGCCCCTATCGCCCTTGTGGGCAGTTCTGCCCATGGGTGCAGCACCCGCAAGCACAAGGGGCAACGCCCATTGCGGGCGCAAGGGGCAACGCCCACATGCGCCATTGCCCCTATGATGCCTCTACCCGAAGGCACAGCGCTAGCGGGCTTGCGACCCCCGCAAGCTGCTAGCGATAATGCTAGGGCTGCCAGCCCTTGTATGCTACCAATCGCCGGTCGCAAACCTACTGCACGCTAATAGCAGTACTGCCATCTGCGAGGGTAGCAAGGGCAGCAACGGTTGCTGCCCTTTTTCACTTTTGCGTCAATAATTTTGACGTCAAAAACTTCTCTAAAACATAACACATGTAGTTTAAAAATAATCTTTCACCCGAACAACCTGGCTCTGATTCCACTGTAGGGAAATCTAGGGGGCGACATCACAAGTGCAATGGAAGAACATAAAACAAAATCCTCAAATTTCTTATCAATGTGTTTGTCATCATGCGAAGATTGGTACATAAAATTCATAAAATTAAAAAGCTACATGTGAGATATATTGTGTTACGTAGGGAGATTGTATATTCCTGAATCCATACTCTAGGAGAATGTGAAAGAGGTCAAGCGTTTTCCTCTCTAACAATGATCCACACAACAAGACTGCAACGATGCTCCTCAAATCTCTAGGCCAACTATCTAAGGAGGAGAAGGGGAGGAGAATAGGAGATAGCAATCCAAAGACGCTCTAGCCTATAAACCATTAGTTGCCTCCTATTTATAGAGGTCCCCTATCAACATAAACCTAATGGATCCTACCCTATTGTGTATTGGATCTCCATCCAATTATCTAAGCCTCTTAGATTAGTGGATCTCTATCTAATAATCTCTTATTGGATCGCATCCATATGATCCAACAATTTAGGGGCTTATTGGATATTCAATAAGATAGGAGCTCTAGCAGATATCTCATATCAATGCCTATCATATGTTTCTGACCCTCTAGGCCCAAGACCAAGCTGGCCGTAAGTCATACTTGTCAGAACTCCTTCTGGCTTAGTGAATTATTATCTCCATAATAATTCACTCGACTCATCGATTGTGGACGTACTAGGCCACTACGTTGTAGTTCACAAACGATATAAGGGAATATAATCCATTGGGCTTGTATGTCCTTAGTTACTATATACCTATAGTCCATCATCTATCTAATATCCCATAAACCATATACACAGGGCATGGTGTTGTCAGACCCATATGGTTTCTACTCGAGTCTCACTCTAATTATATTCTCCCGGAGAAGACTCTCTCTCAATCTGAATGACCCTAGCTAGGGATTTGTTCGAGCAAGAACACATATGATATTCCTCTCATGACACTGACTGCAGATGATCCTCTATCGATACTTAATAGTTTTCATAAGGTTGGCTATCACTCCCGATGACCGATTGTATTAGATCTGGAATCTCCAAATCTATAAGTCTAGTATCAAAGAATAGAGTACTCATATAAGACAACCTTAGTGTCTCAAGTCTAAGGACCAGATATACCACTAGGACTACAGAATCGTCGTTTGACAATAAGGCATTATCAACTTTTCAACATTTCGTAAGCAAATCAATTAATGAACTCATTCTCCAATGAGCACCTGTATTGTATCCCTACTGTCCCCATACGAGTAGCTATGAAACTAGCTGCATCCATCATATGGACGGGTATACAACACACTTGTCTATCTGGTTATCTCAATGTCCCTCTAAGATAACCTATAACCGGGATTATTTAGGATATGTGCTTAAAGGCAAATCGGTCTCGTTATTGTGATCTCATCACGATCTGATTCACATTGCACAAATCCATGAACATCACAATATATTCAAGCAGCAAACAATATAAAGTGATAAAATATTAAATAATAATAATAAGCAAAAAGATTGTGTGTCAAGTCATACTTGCCATCACTCATATGATTGGCTTACAGGACACCTATGACTAGCATTTCTTATAGTGCCTCTTACATAAAGGGTTGGCCATTCCTTTGAATGTGAATCTCAAACGTCTGCTCCTTTGAGTGACTCCTTTTCCCTATATCTTCATATCTATTTTCCCCTAAACAGTCGTGCATGCTAGCTGCTCTTAACGTGGTCCTGCTCGGTCCCCCACGTTTGCATGTCAAGTGTTTCTATGAGTGCTTGTCCTGCTTTGATACAATATATCACGCACTTAGTTGGTTTTGCCTAAGTCATGCGGCACTCTTGCATGTCCGTCTGCAAAGGTCAACCTCCCCGAAACCTCCTATGGTCTCTTATAACCTACAAAAGAGAAAATGGGTTAGAGAAAGCATCTCACTTGGGATCTATAAGCAATCATTTCAGCAAACACTTCATAGCCAATGTAAATTACAAATAGACTTCACAAGCTCTGAACAGTCGCACAACAAAGGGTCTAAAATGGTTTATTATATATCGAAATTTTCACAAGTGCCGACATTATTGAATCTCGGATTTTGATGATAAAACCTTTATGATTTAATCTATGTTTTGAGTGATGCAGGAAACTTTTATCATAATGAGATAATTAAAGGTGGAAGAATCATGTTGGGACAGAGAAAAATATGTCAGAAGATTGGACATCGCGCCGAAGGATCGATCGACGTATCGACAGAAGGCTTCAGGCCACGGTTTCAGGCATTGGACCAAGAAGAGCGGATATTATGCTAAGGATATTGGAGTTGCGAAAGTCAACTAGCTGATTGGGCAATAGGTCGCAAGAGAGGACGATGTGCCAATGAATCAGACGAAGTGTCGATGGACCAATAGCATACCACACAACATGATTCATGCTTAGTAATAATTATCTAGATCGAAGTGTGTTTCATATGTGCAGGATTAACTATGATAGCAAGGCATAAAGCAAAATGAAGTCCCGAAGTCAATGACGTGATTTCATTGGGAGTTCGAGAATTCATCGAAAGTCCAGACGTTCGTCGGAAGTTCTGCCGGAATTAATCGAGAAGTCCAGGAGCTTGATGAAGAAGCTCATTGAAACTCACCAAGAAGATCATCGTGAAGCCCAAGAGCTTGCTGGGAGTCTGCTAGAACATTACCGAGAGTTCGTCGGAAGTTCTCCGAATGATCGTCGGAAGCTCGCTGGAAGAAACCTAGACTTACGGACTTGTTTAGCTTATTAATTATCTTAGATTTCATAGTTAGCATATGATTGAGATTAAAATTGGGTCAACCCAATTAGGGGCCAGTTGGGCCCATGTATAGACTGTGTTGGGCCCAATGAATAGCCTAAACAGTGACCTAAGAGGTGGCACCGTCATGGCACAGTCTCCGAGACTGTGTCAAGTGGTGGTACCACCTAAACACAGTCTTCGAGAGGCTATCAGGCGGTGGTACCACTAGTCTAGGTGGTGGTACTGCCTAGTGCAGTGTTAGTGTCAGACTAACACTAGAGGTGGTACCGCCCGTACCTAGGAAACATGGAATGAGATATTTTTAGGCTCCAAGTTTGAATCAACTTGTTGCCTATAAAAACTTCTCTCATCTATAGTTAAAACATACAAGCATAGAAAATTTAAAAAGGGAAAAATACTATTGTAATCTCTTGCGAGAATCCTCCTCTTTTAGTCTAAGTATTAGAATAGTTTGAGAGAGGAGTGAGTGCTTATAAAGGTTGTCTCCTAAACCTATGAAAAGGAGAAGAGGAGTGTAAGAAGGAGGTTCATCTGCGACTATTAAAGGAAGATCGATAGTGGATGCCGATGGCCTTAACGAAAGAGGAATCGACGAAGTGGATGTAGGTCATGATGACTGAACCACTGTAACTTGGTTTGCCTTTACTTTGAGTAATTTACTTTTATAGAAAACTACCTCTCCTCCTTACTATACTTTTACTACGCCTACACTCACATATGCTTTCAAGTTTCCGAAATTCGTTTTCAACGTACGAAAGAATTTTTAGAACCGACGGTTTTTTACCGCTGCACTAATTCATCCCCACCCCAGCTCACCCCACCCCCCCCCCCCCCCCCCCCCCAAAACACCCTCGCCCCTCTTAGTGCCGACTCATTCCTAACCGTTGGTATCAGAGCCTTGTTTTTCTTATTTGGTTTAGCACCCAAATAGAAATAGTTCTTTTTGACTTTCAAGAGGGACTTTTTCTCATTCGTCCTCCCTTGTTTAATGGGATATACTACATATATTGAAAACTCGAATGAGAGTTTTCTTACTTTCTTTAGATTTAAATTTATAGAGTATTATAAAAAATGGTTTTTGAAGGTCTTCTCTTCCAACGAACCATTGGAATGATTTGGAGAAGAAGACTTTTTCCTTAAATGCTAGAGCTATGAACGCTCTATTTTGCGCTTTAGATAAAATTGAGTTTAATTGGGTTTCTACTTATGAAACGACCTTTGAAATATGGCACATTATCGAAATCACACACGAAGGCACGAGTAGAGTAAAAGATTCTAAAGTCAATCTTTTAATGTATGATTTTGAACTATTTCATATGAAACCAAGGAAAACCATTGAAGACATGTACACCCATTTTACGGATGTCGTTAATGGTTTAAAAGCACTTGGTAGAAGTTTTTCGAATTTTGAACTTGTAAACAAAATTTTACGTTCTCTTAATAAGAGTTGGGATCCAAAAGTAACCGCAATACAAGAGGCAAAAGATCTTAATAACTTTTCACTTGAAGAACTTTTTGGTTCATTAATGACATATGACATAGCACACAATGCACAAAACGAATATAAGAAAAACCTTCCAAAGAACATAAAAGATTTTACTTAGAACAATTGAAGACCACTCGAGCATAAACTTGAACTCCTCACCATGAAATTTAAAAAATTCATGAGACAAAAATCAAAGAACAAAAAGAACACAACTACTTACTATGAACATAAGAAGAGGGAACCACTTTGGGACAAATCGAGCTCATCCGAAGATGAGGAGAAAACCAATAAAAACGAGGTGGTAAACTACGCTTTAATGACTTTCTACAATGAGGTAATCAACATCCCCTTAGTTTACTTTGAAATTACTTGATGTTCTTCATAAGTTGTTTTTAATTTAGTTTAAAAAATTATATAAATTTTTTTTTTAAATTGTATGTTTAATGATGTAATGAAAATGTTAAAAGTTTTAGGATCATGCTTATCCTTCTAGTAATTTTGAAAATGATCATGTAAATTATATGTTTTATGATAAATGAACAAAAATGTTAGACTTCAATCTAATACTTAAGATAAATCCTATGTATGTTTTAAGAAGTAATAATGTATATCTTAATGGTTTTCATATTGATTTTTGATTTTGTTTAAAAATGCCTTATGCTCAATGAAACCATGATTGATGAATATGTTTTATGTTTAATGATTTCTTTGGCTTGTATGTCTTATCATGATGAATGTTCTGAAAATAAATGTTTGTATCATGCTTGATGATTTTTATGCATGAGGACTTGAAGTAATGATTTGAAATCATATGTTTTGGAATTATGTGTTACACTTTTTGATCTTGATGATTTTTGGTCTTGATGGTTTTTATGACGAAATTTACTTTTCGATCCTAAACATGATGCATGGTTTTGATATAAGAACAAATATTTGGGTATGCTAATATAAATTCAATCACACAAATTGAAATTAAAGAAGTTTAGATATCTTTAAGAATCATTCAACATCATGTTCAATGAAACCATGCTTGGTGTCTTAATAAAAATGTAATGATGGTTTAAAAGAAAAGAACATGCATGGATTTGAAAGAAAAGAACATGCATGTATGAAATCAATCAATAAGTTGAAACAAAAGGAGGAAAGCATTTTTCTTGAAAATTTTCTTTTTCTCTATCTTATCGATTTTTCACTAAGATAGCAATAAAATTATTTATGCCATTTTGAATCTCTTAAGAAAATGTTGAGATTTTGATGATTTGAATTTGAATGAGTTTTATCAAAATCATGATCTTAGTTTCTTGATATTTTTTGAATCAAGATCTCTTCTTTGTACTCCTATGATTTTTTCTTTGTATTTTATTTAAAGAAGAGATTTAATATATGAATCATGTCTTATGGTCTTATCTTTCATGACATGATTTCTTATTATTTAAAGAAGAGATTTAATATATGAATCATGACTTATATACCTTGAAATGATTGAAATATTTTATATTATTATGTTATTCCCTTATTCTTTCTTGTTTATAATGATAAAAGGGGGAGAAGTTATGATCATACATGGTAGGATGATGTAATTTGACAAATTGATACCATCATGATGTAAAATATTTATGATTTAGAATGATGTATGCAATATTTATGCTTTATTATGATGATATATGTGATGTATTGCATATGATGTGAATCATGATTAAAATTGCTTTGATTTGAATTCAAGGATTATCTCAATTATGATATTTTGAAATAAGAATGATTACTTATCTTTGTCATGCTTTGAAAATTATTGTAAAGGGGAAAAAGAGATACAAAATTATTTTTTTTCCTTTTTTTTTACAATGATAAAAGGAGAGATAGTTAGCTTGCTAGCTAGCTTGCACAAGTCAATAAGATGCAAAAATACGCTATCTTGCATATATCAAAAGGTGTAAAAAAAAAAGTTCTCAAAAAAACTCGCTAGCTTGCATAATGCAAAACTTGTTAGCTTGTTTCATGAAAAACATTGTATCTTGCTAGCTTGTTATCTTGTGTTATTTTTCAAAAACTTGCTAGCCTTCATACTTCAAAGAGAAGTAACAATTGTCAAATTACTAGCTTGTATATTATAAAATAATGTAAAATTTTGCTAGCTTTCACTTTGCAAAGGAAGCAAAAATCATACTTCTCAAAAGAGAAGAAATAGCTTGCTATCTTGAACATCACCAAAAATTGGTAGCTTGCCTATCTCAAGAAGCAAAACTTGCAATTTGCATATTGCAAAAGGAAGCAAGAATTGCTAGCTTACACACTTCAATAAGAAAGCTATGTTGCATTTACTTTTGAAATTTTTGCTAGCTTGTATGTTGTAAATTTGCTATCTTACTATCTTACATATCTAAAACTTGATATCTTGTATGTTCTAATATGATGTGCCATTTGCTAAATTTGCTAACTTGCATAATGATTAAACTTGATATTATGTTTATTATGCAATGATTTGAACTTATATCTCAAACATGTTGCAATGATTTGCTAGCTTATATCTCAAACTTGATAGTTGGACTTCTCCTTTTTGTCGATGATAAAGGGGGAGAAGTATGATGTTATGAATAAGTTTATGATAACTTGTTGCTTGAATTTTTGAATCCAAGAGTTCTATCAATATGGCATATTGATAGGGAGGGTTTGGTTAAACTCCGGGAGTTTGTTTAAACTCCGTCATCAATTGATTGTCATCATCAAAAAGGGGAAGATTGTTAAATCTCGAATTTTGATGATGAAACCAATTGATAGTATTTATGATTTAATTTACGTTTTGAGTAATGCAGGAAGCTTTGATCAGAATGAGATAATTAAAGCTGGAAGAATTATGATGGGCCAGAGAAAAACATGTCAGAAGATTAGACATCGTGCTGGAGGATTGGTCGACGTATCGACAAAAGGCTTCGGGCCATGGTTTTGGGCATCAGACCAAGAAGAGTGGATATTGCACCAAGGATATCGGAGTTATGGAGGTCAACTGGCTGATTGGGCAATAGGCCACAAGAGAGGACGATGTGCCGATGAATCAAACGAAGCATTGATGGACCAATGACATGCTAGACAACATGATTCATGCTTAGTAATAATTGTCTAGATCGAAGCGTGTTTTATGTATGCAGGATTAACTACGATAGCAAGGCACAAAGCAAAATGAAGTCCAGAAGTCAAGGACGTGATTTCATTGAGAGTTCGAGAGTTCGTCGGAAGTCTGGACGTTCGTCGGAAGTTCTACCGGAATTGATCAAGAAGTCTAAGAGCTTGCCAAGAAGTTTATCGGAACTTACCAAGAAGATCATCGTGAAGTCTAGGAGCTTGCCGGGAGTCCATTGGAATATTGTCAAGAGTTCATCAGAAGTTTGCTGGAAGATCACTAGAAGCTCGTCGGAAGAAACCTAGACTTACGAACTTGTTCAACTTAGTAATTGTCTAAGATTTCATAGTTAGCATATGATTAGGATTGGAATTGGGCCAACCCAATTAGGGGCCAGTTGAGCCCATGTATGGATTGTGTTGGGCCCAACGAAAGACCCAAACAATAACCCAAGAGGTGCCACAGTCGTGGCACAATCTCTGAGACTGTGTCAAGCGATGGTACCACCCAGTGCAGTGTTAGTGTTAGACTGACACTGGCAGTGGTACCGTCCAATACAGGCGATGGTACCGCCCGTACCCAAGAAACCCGAGATGAGATATTTTTAGGCTCTAAGTTTGAATCAACTTGAGGCCTATAAATACCCCTCTCATCCCTGGTTAAAACCTACAAGCATAGAGAATTTAAAAAGGGAAATCTCTTGTGAGAATTCTCTTCTTCTAGTCTAAGTGTTAGAATAGTTTGAGAGAAGTGTGAGTACTTGTAAAGATTGTCTCCTAAACCTGCGTAAAGAAGAAGAGGGGTGTAAGAAGGAGGTTGATCTTTACCTATTAAAGGAAGATCGATAGTGGATGTCGATGGCCTCGACGGAAGAGAAATCGGTGGAGTGGATGTAGGTCACGACGATCGAACCACTATAACTCGATTTGCCTTTACTTTGAGTAATTTACTTTTATAGCAAACTGCCTCTCCTCCTTACTATGCTTTTACTATGTCATACGCTTTCAAATTTCTAAAATTGATTTTCAACGTACGAAAGAATTTTTTAGAACCGACGTATCTTTACCGCTGCACTAATTCATCCCCTCCTCTTAGTGCCGACTCATTCCTAACACACGTAACATAACTTTTATTTGCAAGCCTAGGATGACTACCAAAACTAAAGAAAATGGGATTGTTAAACCTACTGTCAGCTTTTTACATGTTGTGCAAAGCATGAATAAAACCGAAAGACACGGACATACATAAACATTACATCAAACACTCCGTTTACAGTTTTGTTCATGATAGAGCGATAGTGAAACCCACACGAGTAGATGTTATGCACCTCCGAGGACAAGGCAATCGGTGCTCAGCCTCCTACTGTGTAACCACCCAGAGGAGACGGTGGGCGCTTCATCAATATCTCCTGCAGTTCCTACTGTGGAGGGTGATGAACGGAGAAAGGCATAGTGGAAGTAGAGGAGAAATATTTCGACAGTGATGGTAGTAGATTAGCGATGTCCCAGTCATAAAGGTTCTATGCAACCAGGCGAGTGGGCTAACGCTCGACGAGGGTGGGCCAGCTCATGCTTTCTGCTTGTGTGAAGAGCGGTAGCACTATAGGCACCGCAGTAGCTTCGGTGGAGAGGAAGATACGACAGCAGGCACACCGGCGACCAGGTGGATGTGGAGGATCTCGTCGGTCTCACAAGCATGATGTCACTAAATCAAGGGTAGAGGTTATCGTCGAAGGAGGTGAATCTGATGGAGAGTGGTACCGGTGAGCACAGCGCTAGAGGCGCTGCAACAGGGAGACAAATCGCACCGGTGAGCCTTTACAGTTGTGGCGAGGGTAGTAGGGCTACTCTTTGGAGTCACCGAAGTGGTAGGGGTGGTGCCACTGCTCATTAGAGCTGGAGCTAGAGCTACAATAGCAATTGGTGCGGTAATGGTGGAGCTCGAGGACTTTGGATGTATCGTCCGATGGGACTATTGCCTTTGGGATGTCGTTCGATAGTTTCGTCGTTGGTGGCAAAGCTATGATTTGAGAAACTAGAGAACAAGAATGCAGCAATGGTGAGGCGGCCAACGTTGCGTTCTTGTGAAGAAGGTAGATCAGTTGCTTGGTGGATTCTATAGTGTGGATCTGCAGTTGAACCCAATTGATGAGTTGTCAATGGCACTGCACCTGAGCCTGACGGTGGATTCGACGATGGCTCTAGAGATGTGTTTGGTAGTAGTTACGAATGTACATGGGCTATAGATCTCCACCGGAATGCTTTGGAAGGAAGAAGTAGGGGCTGTGATCACTAAGGAAGGAGATGTCGCTGGATAGCGAGGTAGGAAGATAAATCTTGCTTAAGACAGTAGAAGCTCTGATGCCATGATAAATTGAAATATAATGACAAAACATACTTAAATTAGTTGAATATAATATCTATTTATACATATTAGAAGAAAAGATTTTCCTCAACTATCAACGAGATTTACTCGTGCAGTCGAGGAAATTTTATATGATATCATATATCACAAATGAAATGAGTAAAACTTAATTGTAATGGATCTTATAAAGGGGTGGAGTTAGGGGATTTAGGATTCCTTTTAAAAAATAATACTAATGATCCTTTGTTTGTAAGACACAGGTGTGATTAAAACAAGAGTGTCCTCTACTGTGAATCTGCGACTATAAAAGATGGGCTCAAGATTGCCACACAAAATGGTGTTGAGTTGATACAAGTGGAATTGAATTATGAGATGTTTGTTTAGATTCTATTTAGGACAGTCCAGACACTAAGAACCTGATATTCAGTTTTTGTTAGAGTTTTATGATTTCTTGTTGATCACTAAGTATATAAAGAAGAAAATGAACATACTAATTGATTAGCTAGTCACGCTAGATTAACTAAAACTTCATCTTAATGACTTGACGCTCTCAGTTAGCACGTCTTATACATTCTGATCTATCGAGCACTTTTTGTACTTTATAGTTAATATATTCTATTTTTGAAATTATATATATATATATATTAATATATATATATATATATTATACTGTCCTTTATTTTGAGACACATAGGAAACAAACACGAAGACGCAAGTGCAAAAGAATGCTAAACAGGACTAGGTCTTCGAGATCCCATCCCTTGCATCAGTGTTCTACCGAAACTGTGGTAGATAGAAGAATCCGGTATAAGATACCCTGTGTCTATTTCATCCGTGTAAAGTTCTCCCCTCTGTTGCTGCCGGATTCGTATAAACTTCCGTAGCTTCTCCGCCACCCGCTTCATGTCTGGTCTCTCATCCCTTCGACGACGAAGACACTGAAGTGCAAGCTCGACGACCTTCTCCAGCAAAACCATTCCTCCTTCACGCACAAACTGCTCATCCAAAATATGAAGAAGCTCCTCCCTGCTCATCGATGCCAACTCGCGCACACCTGAAGCATCATCCAAGACTGCCTTCTTCCTGGTGACTAACTCCAGGAGGACGACTCCAAAGCTGTATACATCAGTTTTTGCAGTCAGGCGCCTTGTTTCCATGAAATCAGGGTCTACATAGCCAATAGTTCCTTGCACAAAGCTCACAGTTTGAGTTCCTTTTTAGCAGTGTCGACGCTCCAAAATCCGACACCTTCGCCATCAATTTGTCATCCAGGAGTATGTTGCTGGGCTTCACGTCCCCGTGAATGATTGCACGAGATGTTGATGAATGCAAATAAGCAAGCGCTTCTGCGGATTCCACTGCGATCTTGAGAACAACGTCCAAGGGGACCGATGGATTAGGATCTCTTTTATGAATGAAGTGGGAGAGGGTGCCGTTGGGAACGAATTCATAGACCAGCAATGGAATCTTCTCGTCCAAACAACATCCAAAGAGTCTCACCACGTTCCTGTGGTTGATCTGTGTCAGAATCTTTAACTCGTTCAAGAACTCCTTCTGTCGTACCTCCATGGCTTGTCCATTCTGTGCCTCGATGGTCAGCAGAGTCTTCTTGATAGCCACCTCTCGTCGGTCCTCCAGAACTCCTCTGTAAACCACACTGTGGCCTCCGCGTCCAAGTACTCTGCTGTAGTGGAAGTTGTCCGTTGCCCGCTGTAGATCTTGCAGTGTAAACACAGTCAATGTGTCCATTTGCATTGACAGTATCCTCCCGTTCGATATCTCTTTCAAAAGCTTCTCCTTTTCCCTTGCGTGCCTCCTCTTTGAACGTGTTATAAGCATTGCAGAAATGAGAGCCAGCGTCGCGAACAAGGCAGAAGAGACACCTATATTGTGCAAAGCGAATTGTTAGTCAATGGTGAAGAGACATAAGATGAGAACACAGAGAAATATTTTCTTAGACGACAGGTTGTGAGTGAGCCAGACCGTTGAATGAACAGAAAAAGAATTACCAAATCTTTATCATCATCTCAAAGTCGTGTGGAAATAATATAGAGATCAAAGAATTACCTATGACAATCTTCGTAACAAATAGGCTGCTGAGGACACATGGTCCATTAAATGGGTCACCACGCCTGCCAGGTGGGCATGTGCAATGGTAGCTTCCTGGGAGATTACTGCAGACTCCATAGCAAGGATACTTCTCCGGTAGGTTACACTCATCGATATCTACCAAAGGAACAATTAGTTCTCAAACTTAAGCGAGTTTCACAAAACCTATTAGGATTCATCAACAAGATCTAACCTTGGCATCCATCGACAAGATAGGGGTTGCCTTGGTATCCTTGTGAGCAATTACAAAGGTAACCTGCACCACTCCTGGCCTTGTTGCACACACTGTTTTGACTTCGGCATGCATAATTATCAGAGCCCTTCGCCTCCTCGCATGTTGCAGCATCTCTGACTGCCCAATCCTGCCACAGCGGCATGGATTTGTTTGTGTCCATGGTTAAATCGGTGGCGCTAAATGAGTAGTAGTCTTGATCAACAATAAAAACGTAGCTACGTGGATTAAAGCTCAAAAAATATCGATGGGAATATTAGTGAAAGAGAAGGAAGTGTCACTGAGGCCTGACGGTATGCTGGTTTGGCAGCATCCTATGCCATTGCAAACCCCATTGATGACTTTGCTTGTATCTTCGCAGTACGATAAGCAACCAGTATAGTATACATAGGGATAGAGGCCGTCGGCCGTCTGCTGGCTTTGTAGATATGCCATTGAGTTGCAACCGATGAGAGTGAACTTGTTGCGGTCGTCGGAGATCTTGTACACTCCATTGACATCGAAGCTTTTGGATGGTAAGTTGGTGTTGGTGCTCTCCACGGCGGTCTCGTTGTAGCACTCCCAACTTACTTGAGCCTTCACGCGAGACTGGCCGTGCAGCAGCGAGATCTCGGTCACCTCGATGTCGCTCGTGCCGAGGAAAGCTTTGGGGGAGTTGCCATCCGAGCGGTCGCATGTGATGGCGAATCCAACTCTGTAGCAACCTGGCTCGATGCCGAAGGGATACTGGACAAGCACTTGGCCGCACTTGTCCGAGCAGTTTGAGGTTTCGGCATTCGTCGCTGCTGCTGCAGCTGCTGCATGTGTCAGCAGCATCCGAAGAACTGCTTCTCTTGGTCTTCTCATCAGATGGACGGAATCAAACAGAGATTTAGCCTGGTGAAGAATGTATGGAGATCCTTTCTGTGTTAATAAAGAGGCACACCGGAGTTGTGGAGCTTCGGAGAATGCTATTTCTTCTCCGTGATCTCACTGATCGTCCTCGTTGACTGAAGAAGTCAATTCATCCACGTGGATAAGAAGGCGTTAGAAATCGGTCTTGATTTCACATTATCTGATGCCTTCGCAAAGCTCGTAACTGTTGCAGTTTTGGTATTGGCGTCATTGTTATTATTATTTGTAGATATAACTAAAATTACTTAGACACCCTTTAACTTAAGTATTTTTTTATTTATTTAATAGTGTATTTATGTCGGATATGATATTAAAAGATTTAACTTGAGAAAGAAAATGATCGTTTACTTTTAAATATAATTAACATTACTTAAATATTTTTAATTTAAATCTTACTTTTTATTATTTGATATTAGCACCATGCAATCACTTGTTTCTTTTGGCTACACTCTTTTCCTCCGACCACTTTTCTGGTTACCCTTCTCATTTCCATCTAACCATCGTTATTTCTCCATCCCATCTCTCACAAATTATCTATCTCTATCTCTCCGCTCACCAATCCTATCTTATTTATTAATATATTTTATCTAATTAGATAGGACCACTTAATTTTCCAATCTGACCTCTTCGTAAGATCTTTGGTATCATTATAGTAGAGATAATTGTTCTATTAAGTCCAATCTATAGGGACAAATGTAATTAAATTAATACTTTGCATGTCTTACTCAATCATGTGATATCCTTAAAAGTCCACATCCCACTTCAAGCTTGAATCATTTAGGTCCACAAGCGACGTAGATACTGCTTCCTGGTTTTTGTGTCATAATAACAGATGGTTGCCCATCAATTAAAGACTCAATCAACTCTCATTGTTTCCACGCATGCAAATCACAAAATTTTGATTTTTTCTTTTACTTTTTTATTACATCAGATAGTTGATATACATGATGCTTGGATTCAAACCAAACATCCATCACTTATGTAATAATGTATAAATCAATTCGAATATCAAATACAATTTAATTCTTCTTTGAATTAGACAGCAAGCATAGAAAATGTTTCTTTTGATCCTAATTTGGACTTATGGATGACAACAAAATGGGTGGGGATGTTTTAGTAAAAATATAATATTTCTCTAATATTTTTCTCAATTCTAATTGTTCTTGGCTCCGCATGTTATTTTTTCAAGAGAAAAACACTAAAACATTATATTAAAACACTATAACTTTAATCGTTCGTCTCAGAGAACAAAAACATCCAAATCTACGAGCCAAGCCTACAATAAAAAACAAAATTATCTGGACATTCTAATATGCTTTGTTGTTTTCTCTCAAGAAAATTTATTAAGATATACATAATGTTTCTAACAATAATCAAAATTAGCCAAGGAGATGAAATGTCCTATGCTAACATGTCAATCAAGCTCATCGACTCACATTCAACGTGCGATCGAGGTATATATTGATCCCAATTTATTTCGAACCTTTCAAAATAATGATGAATCAGGGTAATGGTTTTGAATTAGAATCGAGTTCTAGAAATTTGATTACAAATAATTAATTTTATCTATTTTGATTAGAGAAGTATTTAAAAAATATAAAAATTAAAATAAGAGATTCCAGTTCAAAGCCCAAACCATCGAGTTCTAAACTGAAGACAAAAGCGCGTGGAAGATATCAAATTCTACATAACCAAAACTACTAATTCTAAAGAAGGAATCGTCGATTACCGTAGGACTATCGTTAAGTACTTGCATAAAGCAAAGAGAATCAAGCTCACTATCTCTAGGTGAAATCCAAAATTTATTATAATTTAATTTAAACTAATCGACCATTGAGTCTGTGTCCACAACATCACATCCCTTCTACGTCATACATAAATAAAGGAGGAAATAGAGCTGAGGTCACATTTGGAGCGTGGTGTGAATCAAGCGCAGCCGACGCCGAGTCCTTTGGAGGTGGCAGCTAGCCGCTTTGCATTTCCCGGAAGAGTCACTTTCTTGGGTTTGGTGCTCCGTCGAAATCACTCAATGTTAAGTACAGCGTAATTGCCCGGTGATGGGTGGCGACGGTGGACCATTCAAACATGGCAACCTTTCAACCACCGGATATTAATCGTAACTATAATTCCTTTCCTATTTGATTAAAAGATATATTTTGTATTGGTTTCTATTAATGCTAGAATAAGAATCTAACCTCTTTGTTCAAATATTATAATTTTAAATATAGAATTGATAAAATAATATATAAAAGCGTGTGAATATTATCTTACAAGTATTTTTTGATTTCATATGAATGGTCATTGATGAAATCAATCTTCAAAATATAATCATGTTTTTATTGTCTTATGTGTTTAATCTCGGATTTTGATTATGAAATCAATTATAAATTATTTAATCTAATATATATGTTGAGAAAAGTGTATAGGATTAAATATGATAGTAGTAAAACATAAAGCAAATGTTATGCCAGAGTCAAGATCGAGATCTCATTGGAAGTTCGAGAGTTCGTCGGAACCCCCAACGTTTTGTCACGGACAAACTTCTAAACAGGATGTTTGATGTAATGCTTATGTATGTCCGTGTCTTTTGATATGTTCATGCTTTGTACAGTATGTAGAGGGACGGCCGAACGCTTAATAGTCTCATTTTAGTTGGGTTGGTGGACACTTTAGGCTTGTAAATAAAAGTTGTGTCATGTGAACACGTGTGAGAGATTTTCGGTCTATAATAGACCATTTTATCCTTTGTTGTGTTACTGTTCAGAGCTTGTAAAGTCTTTGTCTATAAAATATTTTTCGGAGATGTTTGCTTGTTGATCCCGAGTGAGGCGTTTTCTCTGTCCTGTTCTTTCTTTTGTGGGTCCTAAGGGATCATGGGAGACTTCGGGGAGGCTGACCTTTGCGGACGGACACGCAAGGGTGCCGCACGACTTAGGCAAAACTAGCTAAGTCCGTGACTGATGGTATCAGAGCGGGACAAGCACTCATAGAAACACTTAGCATGCAAACATGGGGGACCTAGCGGGGCTGCGTTAAAGGGCACACGCGCAACCGTTTGGGGGAAAACGGGCATGGAGATGTTGTCACGACCCGAGTCTGATGAGCTAACTGGCCAATAACTCCATTTTGGTCCTTGCAACCACGGACCAAAATACTTAAGCGGGAAGTTACATAGTATACTCATCAGGCCCTTATAAGCTAATCATGCATATTCCCCACTTCCGATGTGGGACTAATGGGATGTTACATTATCCCCAACTCAGATCGAACCCTAGCATAGTGCATGTGAGGATTAACTCAGTGGTGGCTCCACGCCGTGATGAGTTCTCTGACTCCATCCACGGGTAGCCCTTTCCTACTCGAGCCCTCTCACCCTGCCCAAATGCTAGTTCGGCTCTGATACCAAATGTCACGACCCGAGTCTGATGAGCTAATTGGCCAATAACATGGGGGACCTAGCGGGGCTGCGTTAAAGGGCACACGCGCAACCGTTTGGGGGAAAACGGGCATGGAGATGTTGTCACGACCCGAGTCTGATGAGCTAACTGGCCAATAACTCCATTTTGGTCCTTGCAACCACGGACAAAAATACTTAAGCGGGAAGTTACATAGTACACTCATCAGGCCCTTATAAGCTAATCATGCATATTCCCCACTTCCGATGTGGGACTAATGGGATGTTACATTATCCCCAACTCAGATCGAACCCTAGCATAGTGCATGTGAGGATTAACTCAGTGGTGGCTCCACGCCGTGATGAGTTCTCTGACTCCATCCACGGGTAGCCCTTTCCTACTCGAGCCCTCTCACCCTGCCCAAATGCTAGTTCGGCTCTGATACCAAATGTCACGACCCGAGTCTGATGAGCTAATTGGCCAATAACTCCATTTTGGTCCTTGCAACCACGGACCAAAATGCTTAAGCGGGAGGTTATGTAGTACACTTATCAGGCCCTTATAAGCTAATCATGCATATTCCCCACTTCCGATGTGGGACTAATGGGATGTTACAGATGTAGGGAAAAGGAGTCGCTCGGAGGAGCGAGTATCTGAGATTGTCATTCAGAGGAATGGCCAACCCTTCACACAAGAGGCACCACGAGAACAGACAAGCTTGGAAGAATGTGAAGCACACAAAGGTTGAGATGGCTGAGTTTGAGCTACGGCTCAACGTTGACAACTATACTTGATGGTGCTCAAGGCAAGCGAGGCGCTTGGTAAAGGATGAGACCATGCAAGGTGGAATGAGTTGCTCAACAACCAAAAGAGTTATGCAAAGCTCACAAAGGTGAGGGGAATTGCTAGCTCAAAGAATTTGGTACTCATGCATGGGCTTGTATGCGGACGATGGAATGTTCGTGGCCATCCCAAGGCGACCGAAACTCAGTGCCATGGAGCATTGAAACTTTCTCTTCGGCATGTGAAGGATATGTCCGTAGGAGGCTGAAGGGTGCAAGTAGTTCAGCATGTTGCTAGACCTTGAGGGGTGCAGCGGGAGCTGTATTGACGTGGAGTCACAATCTAGCAAGTGTGTTTGCAGGAGGCAGAACAATGCACAGTTTGTTCAGCAGATCGGAGTAGTCCAAGGGGATGGTGGTCTCCGAAACGAAGAGAGATGTTGCTCCAACGGGACAGTTATCCAGGAGGGATAAGTTTCGGCTCTCCAGAGGGAGAATCATGTGGGACGGACCTCACAAGTTGAGGAGGAGTACCTCAACAAACAATAACTCCACGAAGCTCAATGGATTGAGCAAGTGGCGAGGAGTCGTCGCATGATCTCGCTTGAGAGAATGCATTGGTGGATGCATTGCGAGATCAAGTGGGGGAGCGACCCAAAGCAACACAAATGTAGGCACAGTTGGAGTCGATATGGAGATCAGACTCAAGGGAGGGCTGACTCGTGGAATGGTAGGCGCGAGGGCCACCATCAACTCAATGCAAAAACGAGGAGCGGAACAACTTGGGTGTAACTTGGCGAAGCACCCAAGCCGCATGAAGGGAGCCAGCATAGAAGATGGAACATGGAGCAGAGGCATAGTGCTTTCCTTGGACAGAGGTCAAGGACATGAACTCTTGCAGAGGCAAACGCAGGTTCATGTTGTTCCATGGGTCATTCATTCTGACGGAGCGGACTCATCTTGCATGGTGCCAAAGACGAAGGGAACTTCTGGGCACATGCACTTTATCTCGAAGGAGCATTTGATGGAGGAACTAAGGCGACTCAATTTGCGGAGGCGAAGTTGGGTTCAGAAGGCCTTAGTACGGGGCAAGAGGATGCAAAGGTGGGTACTCTTGAAGAATATGCCACAGTGTTGCCATTCAAGTTGCTATAAAGGAAGCGGTGCACAATGAAGATTGTGCTAGTAGGGGTAGAGGCCCAGTATCTAGACAATGGTGCACTAATTGCAGCGAAGTCAGGGGACTTTGGGAGCTACTAGGCGACGGACTATCCTAGAGCGGTGCTTCATCTTGGTGTGACCCAAGAGTGGGTGGATAAAGGTCGATTGCCAAAGGAGCGAACAAAAGCGAAGGTGGAAGAGACCCTGCGATGTATTGGCAGAGGCCACACATGGAGGGACCATAATTCGAGTTCATCCCATAAGGATCAGAATGCACTGGAGATGTCACCAGGAGGCGACATGGTGCAGCGGATCATGGTGGAACAGTTCGTGGCAATGTGATACACGCAATCTAGCCCCGTGAGGGACAAGATCATACGAAGGTATAATCGGGAGCTACTGGAAGCTCCACTTCGGTGAACAACACGATGGCAAGAAGGGCTATGGATTCAAGGAGTGAAGGCTATGGTACCGTAGAGGCGGGTCTTCCGTGCGTGCATCGAATTTTGCATCGGATGAAAGCCTCGGTCATCAGCATATGGGGGCTGTGTTCCACCAAGGGAAAAGTTCGAATGCAAGTATCAGTGAGTCCCATGGGAGGGACTTGATCATACAGCGGTATGATCGAAGCAGCTAGAGAGTTGGACTGCTCCAGAGCTCATATTCACTTAAGGGAGCCCGACAAGTCAGAGGACAAGGTCGAGTAAGCGAACATTACTACCAAGGAAGCTAAGGAGAACAGAATTGGTGCAAACCCTACCATGTGATGGCAAAGGTCATGCATGGGAGTTACAGTCTGTCTTTCTATCGACCAACGAGAGCTGCTTGGAGAACACAGAGGTGTTGAAGCAGGGGGTCGAAAGGGGCGATGAAGCGATGATGAGTCCAGAGGGACTTAGCTACCCAAAATCAAGCATCAGTTAGAATGGAGTGTTGAATCTCGGATTTTGATGATGAAACTAATTGATTGTGTTTAGATGTTTAACTGCATTTTGAGTGATGCAGGTCTACTCGATCAGAATTAGACAGTTAACGCAGGAGGAATTGACGTTGCGCCGGAGGAGATCACGCCGATATTGACGGCGAAGGCTTGAACGCCGGGCATCGGGCCAAGAAGAGCGAATTGCGCCAAGGATATCGGGGTTGCGAGGTCAACCGTCGATTGGGCAACAAGCGTAAGAGAGGACGATGTGCTAAAGAATCGACGGCAAGCCAAACCAATGACGTCTTGGCAAATGTAATGTCAATTCGCGTTATAACCGCTTGTCTAGATCGAGTAGAGTTTTGGTTTGCATGTGCAGGATTAACTACGATAACGATGAAGGCATAAAGTGAAACAAAGTGTGGAGTCAAGAATGAAGGATTCGTTGGGAGTTCAAGAGTTCGACGGAAGTCCGAAGGATCATCGGGAACGCCGAAAACTAGCCGAGAATGAGTAGGGAGCTTGCGAAGAAGGGTTTTTTTGGAAGCTTCGCCGGAAGGTTCGTGGGAAGTTCGCAGAGTTTGCCGAGAGAGATCGAGCTTGCCGAAAGAAGCTCATTGAACCTCGCCAAGATCAAATCGTGAAGTTTAAGAGCTTGCCGGAGTCCGTAGAATGGTTTCCGAGAGTTTATCGGAAGACCAAAAAGTTCGCCGGAAGAAGTCTTGACTTATGGACTTTGTAATAGCTTATATAATGTCTTTAAAATTCGTAGTTAGCATGTTAATTAGGGTTAGGATTAGGTATTAATCCTATAACCCAAGTATGGGCCTATAACATCAGAGGGTGAAAACACTATAAAGCGGTGGGTGAAAACACCAGAAGCGAGCTGAAAACACTGTAGGCGGTGGCACCGCCTGGGCTGGGCGGTGGCACCACCCAGCACCCGAGTGCTGGGCGGTGACACCTCTTGGGCTGGGCGGTGGCACCGCCCAGCACCCGAACGCTGGGCGGTGGCACCGCCAGCATCGGGAACCCAAAGAGGATTTGAATTTTAGAGCCCAAATTTTGGAGCCCAAATTTGAATCCTCTTGAGGCCTATAAATACCCCTCAAATCTCAGCTGAGATTACAACTTTTTGAGCAGCAAGAGTTTGAGAGAAAGGTCTTAGAAAAGTGTTAGCTTGTCTTCTTTTCAATTTGCTAGTGTTCACCTCATCTCTTCTCGAAAATCTGTAAGAGAGTGAACCGCTTGTAAAGAGTTGTAAGAGGGGTATTTACCCTTCCATTTCAAGAGACTTGCTAGTGGAAGGTGGGAGCCTCATCGAAGAGGGGCCTCGCAAGTGGAGTAGGTCATTTGACCGAACCACTCTAAAATCGGCGTGATCCTTGGTTTGCATTTCATTATTGCTATTTACATTATTGCAAACCTTCTTATATGCTTTAGTTCCTTATTACTTTTGCTTATTTATTTAAGAATAAACTTTCAAGATTAAGCTTGTCAAGTTCCCGCTCTTATCATACTAAAGATTTTTTTAAAAAACCAAAGTTTTAATCCGCTGCACTAATTCACCCCCCCCTCTTAGTGCTTTGCTCCGATCCTAACAATTGGTATCGAGCCACGGTTTTCTACTTTGGTTTAACACCCAAATAGAAATGGCTCTTTATGGCTTTCAAGAGGGTTTATCGGTTGTTCGTCCACCGTTGTTTAACGGATCGGACTACACTTGTTGGAAAACTTCGAATGAGAGTTTTCTTACTTTCTTTGGATTTGAATTTATGGCACATAGTCGAAAATGGATATGAAATGTCTTCTCTCCCAATGAACCATTGGAATGATTTGGAGAAGAAGATGTTTTCTTTAAACGCAAAGGCTATGAATGCCTTATTTTGATGCTTTAGACAAAATGAGTTCAATCGGATTTCTACGTGCGAAACGGCTTTTGATATTTGGCGAACACTTGAAATCACACACGAGGGAACTAGTAGAGTCAAAGACTCGAAAGTTAACATTTTAATGCATGATTTCGAGCTTTTTCAAATGAAGCCGAGCGAAACCATTGTTGACATGTACACCCGTTTTACGGATGTCGTCAATGGTTTACAAACTCTTGGCAAATGTTTCTCGAATTTTGAACTTGTTAGTAAAGTTTTACGATCACTTTCTAAAGTTTGGGAATCAAAAGTTACGGCAATACAAGAAATAAAAGATTTAAATATTTTTCCACTTGAAGAACTTATCGGCTCATTGATGACATATGAAATGGTGCGCAATGCACATGATGAACACAATGAACACTTGAACCACCTTCCAAAGAATAGGAAGGATTTGGAACTCCGGACAAATAAATACCACTTGAGCGATGACTCAAGTGATGAGGACAATGATGAACTTGAACTTCGAACACTAACTCTTAATAAGTTCATTAAACAAAAATCTAAAATGAACAATGAACTTGAACGGAGAAAGAGGCCAAAGAAAAGGAAGGCACCCAAGGATGAATCAAGAACTTCCAAAGATGAAACGGCGAATTGGGCTTTGATGGGCTTCGACTACAAGGTAACTAACTCAACTCTCTTGAATTATTTTGAAATTACTTGAAGTTTTTCATGAGTGCTTAATTTAGATAGTAGGAATAGGAAATAAAAAAAAAAAATTTATTTTTCAAAATTATATCATGTTTTTTTTTTTTTAGCATCTTTGAAAAAAAAAACTAAAAATTTGATCAATGAAAAGTATATTGCTAAGGTTTCATGCATGTTATGTTTTGAAATATTGAATGATGTATGCAACATTATGGATTATAGTTATATGATATGTGATAATGCTTAGGATTAATCCATGCATGTGTATTTTGATGATTTTATATCATGCATGAGTTTTTTTGAAGTAAATGTTGATTTGATACTCTCATTTTGGATTAACATGTTTTTGGTTTAATCATTTTTATGACGAATTAAGATGACATAGTGCATGTACATCTATGTATGAATTTCTTGATAGTCTTTTGATGATAGATGTGATATCATGATGTTTTATTTTTGATGTGTTTGGGCTTGACGGCTTTTACTGACTCTAAAACTTATGTTTTGACTTTAAATGATGATACAATGTTTTCACAAAAAAACTTGAACACTCTCACATGAAATCAATTGTATGAAATGGAAATGAATTTTCTATTCTATTGAGATTAATGAATTTATTTTACTAATCTTATGAATCTCATGAAAATAAACATGATGAATATTTTATAAATGAGTTGTCTTATAAGATTTTGCCTTTACATCTTGAACTTTAATGCTTATATTGATTTGGCATATAAAGACTAAGACATGCTCATAAGAAGCAAATCACATGAATAGAAATTTATAAAAAATGAAATGTAATCCTTTATCTTATTGATTTCTACCTAAGAGACCAATAAAACTATCTATGCCATTTTGAATCTCTTGAAAAGAAATGTTGAGATTTTGATGATTTGGATGATTTGAATTTGAATGAGTTTTATTCAAAATCATGATCTTGATTCCGTGATATTTACAAATTAAGATTTATTATGAATCAAGATTTTTTCATTAATCGATCTCCTAAGATTTTTCCTTGATTATTTAAGAGGAGATTTTTCAAAACAAAATGTGTCTTCTATTATTATCTTTTCATGATATGATTTTTATACAATTCCTTGTATTCATGAAATGTTTATCGCATCACCCAATTACTTTCTTCTTGATATTCCTTATGTGGTGATTAAAATTATGCATGAAATACTCTTGATATTATTTTGATGTATACAAATGAAAAGTTATAATCATGAATGATCGGATGAAATTTGACAAGTTAATATCTTCATGATTTGAAATATTTATACTTTGAAATTATGCATGCAATTGCTTTGTATTGTGATGATATATGCATCATGAATACTTTATTATCATACATGAAAATAGTGATAAACATTTTGAAAATAAATATTTGTATCATGTTAGATAATTTTACATCATGTGCATGATGAGTTATAGTGATGATTGAAACAATGATTGAAATGATATGAATGATGATTTGGAATCATGCATATAATGATGAGTTAATATGTTTTGAATATATGATGATTTGGTATTATGCATGTAATAATGATATACGCAATGATGAAATACTTATGACAAAATTATTATTTTGATATTCATGACTTGAATCTTCCTTTCTTTTTGCCAATGACAACGGGAGAGAGAGTTACTAATGTGCTATCTTGAATTGATGTAAAGGGTCATCTCAAACAAAAATTAACTACCTTGCACAAGTCAAGAAAATGCAAAAACTTCCTTACTTTCTTGCACATCTAAAGAGAAGATGCAAATGTAACACTTGCCAAATTGTTTGCTTGCCTCATGTAAAACATTGTCTCTTGTTAGGTTGACATTTTGCTAAGGAAGCAAAAAATTGACACTTCTCAAAAGAGAAGAAAGTGCTTGCTTTCTTGAACATCTTTAATTTGCTAGCTAGCATAATGTACAATTTGCTATCTTAAACATTACAAAGAAATGCTATCATGCACATCGCAAAGAAAAGCAAATATGCTAACTTGCAAATCTTTAAATTTGCTAGCTTATATGTAGTAAAACTTGCTCACTTTTTCAAACACTTTGCTAGCTTGCACTTTGTAAAGGAAGCGAAAATAGCACTTCTCAAAAGAGAAGAAAGAACTTACTATCTTGAAACATCACAAAAGTTTGCTACCTCGCATGATATAAAATTTGCTATATCAAACATCATAAATATTGTTACTTGCAAAGAAAAGCAAAGTGTAATCTTGCACAAAAATTCAAGTGTTGAATTGCCATGCTTTTGTGCCTATATGTTGTGATGAAAATCTAGCTTCATGTTGTAAAAACTTGCATATCTTTTAAAACAGCTAGAGCTACTTCTCCTTTTTGTTGATGACATAGGGGGAGAAGTATATTGATGACTTCATGCATTGAATTGAATATTTTATATATTTGCATGATGGTTTAAATATTTTTTCATAACATGTGATGAATGTCACTTGGATTTGGGATAATCCAAGTGTTCTATCAATGGCATATTGATAGGGGAGTTTGGTTAAACTCCGGGAGTTTAGGTTAACTCCGTTAGTCATCAATTAGTTGTCATCATCAAAAAGGGGGAGATTGTTGAATCTCGGATTTTGATGATGAAACTAATTGATTGTGTTTAGATGTTTAACTGCATTTTGAGTGATGCAGGTCTACTCGATCAGAATTAGACAGTTAACGCAGGAGGAATTGACGTTGCGCGGAGGAGATCACGTCGATATATTGACGGCGAAAGGCTTCAACGTCGGGCATCGGGCCAAGAAGAGCGGAATTGCGCCAAGGATATCGGGGTTTCTGAGGTCAACCGTCGATTGGGCAACAAGTCGTAAGAGAGGACGATGTGCTAAAGAATCGAGACAAGCGCCAACCAATGACGTCTTGCAAATGTAATGTCAATTCGCGTTGTAATAACCTAGATCGGAGTAGAGTTTTGGTTTGTATGTGCAGGATTAACTACGATAACGATGAAGGCATAAAGTGAAACAAAGTGTGGAGTCAAGAATGAAGGATTCGTTGGGAGTTCAAGAGTTCGACGGAAGTCCGAAGGATCATCGAACGCTGCGAACTAGCCGAGAATGAGTAGGAGCTTGCCGAAGGGTTTTTTGGAAGCTCGCCGGAAGGTTCGTGGGAAGTTCGCAGAGTTTGCCGAGAGAGATCGGAGCTTGCCGAAGAAGCTCATTGGAACTTCGCCAAGATCAAATCGTGAAGTTTAAGAGCTTGCCGAGTCCGTAGAATGGTTTCCGAGAGTTTATCGGAAGACCAAAAAGTTCGCGGAAGAAGTCTTGACTTATGGACTTTGTAATAGCTTATATAATGTCTTTAAAATTCGTAGTTAGCATGTTAATTAGGGTTAGGATTAGGTATTAATCCTATAACCCAAGTATGGGCCTATAACATTCTTTGTAGGTGAAAAAACACTATAGGCGGTGGGCTGAAAACACTGTAGAAGGAGCTGAAAACATCAGAGGCGGTGGCACCGCCTGGGCTGGTGGCACCACCCAAAGACCGAAAGTGCTGGGCGGTGACACCTCTTGGGCTGGGCGGGTGGCACCGCCAAGACTAACGGTGGTGGGCACCGCCAAAGATCGGAACCCAAAGAGGATTTGAATTTTAGAGCCCAAATTTTGGAGCCCAAATTTGAATCCTCTTGAGGCCTATAAATACCCCTCAAATCTCAGCTGAGATTACAACTTTTGAGCAGCAAGAGTTTGAGAGAAAGGTCTTAGAAAAGTGTTAGCTTGTCTTCTTTTCAATTTGCTAGTGTTCACCTCATCTCTTCTAAAATCTGTAAGAGAGTGAACCGCTTGTAAAGAGTTGTAAGAGGGTATTTACCCTTCCATTTCAAGAGACTTGCTAGTGGAAGGTGGGAGCCTCATCGAAGAGGGGCCTCGCAAGTGAGTAGGTCATTTGACCGAACCACTCTAAAATCGGCGTGATCCTTGGTTTGCATTTCATTATTGCTATTTACATTATTGCAAACCTTCTTATATGCTTTAGTTCCTTATTACTTTTGCTGCGCATATTTAAGAATACGCTTTCAAGATTAAGCTTGTCAAGTTCCGCTCTTATCATACGAAAGATTTTTTAAAAACCAAAGTTTTAATCCGCTGCACTAATTCACCCCCCCCCCCTCTTAGTGCTGCTCCGATCCTAACAATTGGTATCAGAGCCACGGTTTTCTACTTTGGTTTAACACCCAAATAGAAATGGCTCTTTATGGCTTTCAAGAGGGCTTATCGGTTGTTCGTCCACCGTTGTTTAACGGATCGGACTACACTTGTTGGAAAACTCGAATGAGAGTTTTCTTACTTTCTTTGGATTTGAATTTATGGCACATAGTCGAAAATGGATATGAAATGTCTTCTCTCCCAATGAACCATTGGAATGATTTGGAGAAGAAGATGTTTTCTTTAAACGCAAAGGCTATGAATGCCTTATTTTGCGCTTTAGACAAAAATGAGTTCAATCGGATTTCTACGCAAATAAAACGGCTTTTGATATTTGGCGAACACTTGAAATCACACACGAGGAACTAGTAGAGTCAAAGACTCGAAAGTTAACATTTTAATGCATGATTTCGAGCTTTTTCAAATGAAGCCGAGCGAAACCATTGTTGACATGTACACCCGTTTTACGGATGTCGTCAATGGTTTACAAACTCTTGGCAAATGTTTCTCGAATTTTGAACTTGTTAGTAAAGTTTTTATCACTTTCTAAAGTTTGGGAATCAAAAGTTACAAGAATACAAGAAATAAAAGATTTAAATATTTTTCCACTTGAAGAACTTATCGCTCATTGATGACATATGAAATGGTGCGCAATGCACATGATGAACACAATGAACACTTGAACCACCTTCCAAAGAATAGGAAGGATTTGGAACTCCGGACAAATAAATACCACTTGAGCGATGACTCAAGTGATGAGGACAATGATGAACTTGAACTTGAACACTAACTCTTAATAAGTTCATTAAACAAAAAATCTAAAATGAACAATGAACTTGAACGGAGAAAGAGGCCAAAGAAAAGGAAGGCACCCAAGGATGAATCAAGAACTTCCAAAGATGAAACGGCGAATTGGGCTTTGATGGGCTTCGACTACAAGGTAACTAACTCAACTCTCTTGAATTATTTTGAAATTACTTGAAGTTTTTCATGAGTGCTTAATTTAGATAGTAGGAATAGGAAATAAAAAAAAATTTATTTTTCAAAAATTATATCATGTTTTTCTTTTTTAGCATCTTTGAAAAAACTAAAAAATTTGATCAATGAAAAGTATATTGCTAAGGTTTCATGCATGTTATGTTTTTTGAAATATTGAATGATGTATGCAACATTATGGATTATAGTTATATGATATGTGATAATGCTTAGGATTAATCCATGCATGTGTATTTTGATGATTTTATATCATGCATGAGTTTTTTTGAAGTAAATGTTGATTTGATACTCTCATTTTGGATTAACATGTTTTTGGTTTAATCATTTTTATGACGAATTAAGATGACATAGTGCATGTACATCTATGTATGAATTTCTTGATAGTCTTTTGATGATAGATGTGATATCATGATGTTTTATTTTGATGTGTTTTGGGCTTGACGGCTTTATGACTAAACTTATGTTTTGACTTTAAATGATGATACAATGTTTTCACAAAAAGACTTGAACACTCTCACATGAAATCAATTGTATGAAATGGAAATGAATTTTCTATTCTATTGAGATTAATGAATTTATTTTACTAATCTTATGAATCTCATGAAAATAAACATGATGAATATTTTATAAATGAGTTGTCTTATAAGATTTTGCCTTTACATCTTGAACTTTAATGCTTATATTGATTTGGCATATAAAGACTAAGACATGCTCATAAGAAGCAAATCACATGAATAGAAATTTATAAAAATGAAATGTAATCCTTTATCTTATTGATTTCTACCTAAGAGACCAATAAAACTATCTATGCCATTTTGAATCTCTTGAAAGAAATGTTGAGATTTTGATGATTTGGATGATTTGAATTTGAATGAGTTTTATTCAAAATCATGATCTTGATTCCGTGATATTTACAAATTAAGATTTATTATGAATCAAGATTTTTTTCATTAATCGATCTCCTAAGATTTTTCCTTGATTATTTAAGAGGAGATTTTTTCAAAACAAAATGTGTCTTCTATTATTATCTTTTCATGATATGATTTTTATACAATTCCTTGTATTCATGAAATGTTTATCGATCACCCAATTACTTTCTTCTTGATATTCCTTATGTGGTGATTAAAATTATGCATGAAATACTCTTGATATTATTTTGATGTATACAAATGAAAAGTTATAATCATGAATGATCGGATGAAATTTGACAAGTTAATATCTTCATGATTTGAAATATTTATACTTTGAAATTATGCATGCAATTGCTTTGTATTGTGATGATATATGCATCATGAATACTTTATTATCATACATGAAAATAGTGATAAACATTTTGAAAATAAATATTTGTATCATGTTAGATAATTTTACATCATGTGCATGATGAGTTATAGTGATGATTGAAACAATGATTGAAATGATATGAATGATGATTTGGAATCATGCATATAATGATGAGTTAATATGTTTTGAATATATGATGATTTGGTATTATGCATGTAATAATGATATACGCAATGATGAAATACTTATGACAAAATTATTATTTTGATATTCATGACTTGAATCTTCCTTTCTTTTTGCCAATGACAACGGGAGAGAGAGTTACTAATGTGCTATCTTGAATTGATGTAAAGGGTCATCTCAAACAAAAATTAACTACCTTGCACAAGTCAAGAAAATGCAAAAACTTCCTTACTTTCTTGCACATCTAAAGAGAAGATGCAAATGTAACACTTGCCAAATTGTTTGCTTGCCTCATGTAAAACATTGTCTCTTGTTAGGTTGACATTTTGCTAAGGAAGCAAAAAATTGACACTTCTCAAAAAGAGAAGAAAGTGCTTGCTTTCTTGAACATCTTTAATTTGCTAGCTAGCATAATGTACAATTTGCTATCTTAAACATTACAAAGAAATGCTATCATGCACATCGCAAAGAAAAAAAAGCAAATATGCTAACTTGCAAATCTTTAAATTTGCTAGCTTATATGTAGTAAAACTTGCTCACTTTTTTTCAAACACTTTGCTAGCTTGCACTTTGTAAAGGAAGCGAAAATAGCACTTCTCAAAAAGAGAAGAAAGAACTTACTATCTTGAAACATCACAAAAGTTTGCTACCTCAATGATGATAAAAATTTGCTATATCAAACATCATAAATATTGTTACTTGCAAAGAAAAGCAAAGTGTAATCTTGCACAAAAAATTCAAGTGTTGAATTGCCATGCTTTTGTGCCTATATGTTGTGATGAAAATCTAGCTTCATGTTGTAAAAACTTGCATATCTTTTAAAACAGCTAGAGCTACTTCTCCTTTTTTGTTGATGACATAGGGGAGAAGTATATTGATGACTTCATGCATTGAATTGAATATTTTATATATTTGCATGATGGTTTAAATATTTTTTCATAACATGTGATGAATGTCACTTGGATTTGGGATAATCCAAGTGTTCTATCAATGGCATATTGATAGGGGGTTTGGTTAAACTCCGGGAGTTTAGGTTAACTCGTTAGTCATCAATTAGTTGTCATCATCAAAAAAAGGGAGATTGTTGAATCTGGATTTTGATGATGAAACTAATTGATTGTGTTTAGATGTTTAACTGCATTTTGAGTGATGCAGGTCTACTGATCGAAATTAGACAAGTTGCAGGAGGAATTGACATTGCGCGGAGGAGATCACGTCGGAGATATTGGGCGGCGAAAAGGCTTGAACGTCGGGCATCGGGCCAAGAAGAGCGAATTGCGCCAGGATATCGGGTTTCGGAGGTCAACCAACCGATTGGGCAACAAGTCGTAAGAGAGGACGATGCTAAAGAATCGGATCGCGCCAACCAATGACGTCTTAGAACATGAAATGTCAATTAGCGTTATAATAACCTGCCTAGATCGAGATAGAGTTTTGGTTTGCATGTGCAGGATTAACTACGATAACGATGAAGGCATAAAGTGAAACAAAGTGTGGAGTCAAGAATGAAGGATTCGTTGGGAGTTCAAGAGTTCGAATGAAGTCCCATCGATCATCGGGAACGCTGCTTGGAACTAGCCGAGAATGAGTAGGGAGCTTCTTAGAAGGGTTTTTTTGAAGCTTCAGGAAGGTTCGTGGGAAGTTCATGAGTTTGCCGAGAGAGATCGAGCTTGCGGAAGAAGCTCATTGAACTCGCCAAGATCAAATCGTGAAGTTTAAGAGCTTGCCGGAGTCCAGAGAATGGTTTCCAGAGTTTATCGGAAGACCACCAAAAGTTCAGCCTAAGAAGTCTTAACTTATGGACTTTGTAATAGCTTATATAATGTCTTTAAAATTCGTAGTTAGCATGTTAATTAGGGTTAGGATTAGGTATTAATCCTATAACCCAAAATATGGGCCTATAACACCTTGAGGCTGAAAACACTATAGGCGGTGGGCTTTTGAAAACACCATAGCAAATGAAAACATCAGTAGGCGGTGGCACCGCCTGGGCTGGGTGGCACCACCCAGCACCCGTGCTGGGCGGTGACACCTCTTGGGCTGGGCGGTGGCACGCATTTTGACCTTCGTTTGGCGGTGGCACCGCCAAAGATCGGGAACCCAAAGAGGATTTGAATTTTAGAGCCCAAATTTTGGAGCCCAAATTTGAATCCTCTTGAGGCCTATAAATACCCCTCAAATCTCAGCTGAGATTACAACTTTTGAGCAGCAAGAGTTTGAGAGAAAGGTCTTAGAAAAGTGTTAGCTTGTCTTCTTTTCAATTTGCTAGTGTTCACCTCATCTCTTCTCAAAATCTGTAAGAGAGTGAACCGCTTGTAAAGAGTTGTAAGAGGGTATTTACCCTTCCATTTCAAGAGACTTGCTAGTGGAAGGTGGGAGCCTCATCGAAGAGGGGCCTCGCAAGTGGAGTAGGTCATTTGACCGAACCACTCTAAAATCGGCGTGATCCTTGGTTTGCATTTCATTATTGCTATTTACATTATTGCAAACCTTCTTATATGCTTTAGTTCCTTATTACTTTTGCTGCGCATATTTAAGAATACGCTTTCAAGATTAAGCTTGTCAAGTTCCGCTCTTATCATACGAAAGATTTTTTAAAAAACCAAAGTTTTAATCCGCTGCACTAATTCACCCCCCCCTCTTAGTGCTGCTCCGATCCTAACATGGAGGTGGACTCAGAGGAGTACCACAGAGGCATATCTACTGATTGTGAAGAAAAGGAATGCAGATGCGAGGCGACGGATAGTAGTGCCATGGGCATGGCAACGCCATGGTACCACAGAGGTGGGACTTCCATAAAAGTCATTGATCCCTTGCTCTCATGGAGGGAGAGCGCTTGGTCATGAAAGGGGCTGAGGAGGTGGAGCATGCAGAGGCAAACTCCAAGTACCGAGACAAGGCTGAAGGGCAGAGGCCAAGGAACTTCGTAAGACCAGTGTCAATGAGTTTCTCATCAAGATAGCCAAAAGTGAAGGACTTTGAGTCATGCAAGAGTGCACGACCAAGGAACGAAGTAGTCAGTACGTGGTGTTGTACCTTCGCTACTTAGGGGAGTAGGCGGCAGGGTTGATGGAGAAGACGGTACAATCCCAGAGGCGACCAAATCTATTAGAGAATTACTTCAAGTTGGGGTGAAAACTTCCTGCATTCCAGAAGTTCAATGGCATTGAGAAGGTGAATCACAGTAGCTAACTCAACGCAAGGAGAGCAAACACTTCAAGTGCTTCAGAAGTGTGAGCAAAGAGCAGGCAAAGGCCAATAACCAGCTCAATGCATGGAGTACAACCTCGAGGAGGCGGGCGAAGTCAAGTAACCTTTGCCTTCTCAACTCTTAAGAGAATGGGCGAAACCGAGTACCCCAATTCTCTTATCTATCCAGCAGAGGAGCTCTGCATATGTTCAAAGTCCCTTCGAAGATAATGGAAGACAATAGTTGTTAAATCCTCACCAATGGTAATCAGTGTTACTGAGAGTAGATTGTCCGTTTCATTTCCCAACGGAATGCCAATCGAAAGCGGAAGTGATGCAAACCTACTTGGATATGACAACTAAGTGAAAGAAGAGTCAATGAGCAAATTTTGTGGAGGAAGGACCCAAATCTTCAGAAGTTTGCGAGACGGTGCTCGTTAAAAGCTCCAACAAGCATCCACCCAGTTCAAACGGCATGAGGTATTTGAGAGACTGGCGCAGTAAGGATGGTCTTTTCCTTCATCTGGAGGATCCGCAGGAACCAACAGGGATCAACACAACTCAGCCAACCCCACACTAGAGTCAGAGTCATTGGCGAGTTGAAGCAGCAGGGCGGATCAAAGGTTTGACTACTCAAAAACAGCAGCGGAGAGCAGCTAGGTGCCAAGAGACGCATTGTAGCCGGAGCAAAAGATTAAAGACTCAGCAAAGGCAAGGAGTTGTATTGTCGACAAAGGCTTCAACGAGGACGTCGAAGGAAGAAGTGGGGGAGTATGTCATGGACAAACTTCTAAACAGGATGTTTGATGTAATGCTTATGTATGTCCGTGTCTTTTGGTATGTTCATGCTTTATACAGCATGTAGAGGGATGACCGAAGGCTTAATAATCGCATTTTAGTTGGGTTGGTGGCCGCTTTAGGCTTGTAAATAAAAGTTGTGTCATGTGGACACGTGTGAGAGATTTTCAGTTTGTAATGGACCATTTTATCCTTTGTTGTGCAACTGTTCAGAGCTTGTAAAGTCTGTTTATAATTTGCATTGTCTATAAAGTGTTTTTCAGATATGTTTGCTTGTTGATCCCGAGTGAGGCATTTTCTCCGTCCCGTTCTCTCTTTTATGGGTCCTAAGGGACCATGGGAGGCTTCGGGGAGGCTGACCTTTGCGGACATACATGCAAGAGTGCCCACGACTTAGGCAAAACCAGCTAAGTCTGTGACAGTTTGTCGGAAGTCTGGACGTTCATCGGAAGTTCTGCCGGAATCAATCGAAAAGTCTAGGAGCTTACCAAAGAAGCTCATCGGAACTTGTCAAGAAGATCGTCATAAAGTTCAGGAGCTTGCCGAGAGTCTACCGAAGCATTGTGGAGAGTTCGTCGGATGTTCACCAGAAGTACGCTAGAAATTTGCCGGAAGAGTAATTGAAGCACTAGAACAAGAAGTGCTATACTTATGTCTTAATTATCGTAGTTAAAGTATAAATTTATTTAAGATTGGGAGGTAATCCTACTAACTTAATTAAGGGCCAACTAGGCCCTTAATAGGGCTGAATTGGACTGAATTGAGCAGTCAATTCAGCCCCTGAAAATATGGCTGGTGGTGGCACCACTTGGAAAGCAGTGCCCCAGGATTTTTGGGCGGTGGTATCACCCAGGCTGGGCGGTGGTACCATTGGTAGTTAATGCTGCTAGCGGTGGTACCGCCCCTGTCAGGCGGTGGTACCACCTAGTGTCAGGTGCCAGGCAGTAGTACTGCCCAATAATGGCGGTGGTACCGCCAGGACCCTGAAAATCTAGGATTATATATTTTATAGCTCTAATTTTAAACCCTTTGGGGCCGATAAAAATCTCATCTTTTTTTACATGAAATGACACGAAAGCTATTAGCACAATCTTGAGTTCTTGAGTCTTAAAGTGTTTGTAAAAGTGAAGAGTTCTCTTCCTTCATCTCTTAGCCTTATAACCATCCAAGAAAGAAGAGTGAGACTTGTAATGGTTGTCTCATAAACCTGACAAAAGGAGAAAGAGCTGTAAAAAGTGATTGGCCTTCGCCTATTGAAGGAAGGCCTTTAGTAGATGCCGGAGACCTCGTTGGAGGAGGAATCCGAAAGTGGATATAGGTCACATTGACCGAACCACTCTAAATTCTAGTTTGCTTTTCATTTGTGCAATTTACATTATTTCAAATCTCCTTAATCCTCTTTTGCACTCGTATGAAAGCTTTCAAGTTCATATTCTCTCCAAAACAGATTGAATCGAAACTATTTTCGTCAGAATCAGTTTTAATCAAAATAAATATTTTTCTAAAATCGAAAAAGTTTTCATTACACTAATTCACCCCCACACCCCCCTCTTAGTGTTGCTCTTGATCCTAACAATTAGTATCAGAGCAAGGTTTACTCTTGTTTGGCTTAAAATCTAAGAGAGATGGCATTTGTTGGCAATTTAAGAGAGAGGCCATTCAATTACACGTCCGCCCATGTTCAATGGGACGAATTACACATATTGGAATACTAGAATGAGGATCTTCCTAATTTCAATGGATTTTGAATTATGGAATATTATATAAAATGACTTTCTAAAGTCTTCTCTTCTAATGAACAATTGGAATGAGTTAGAGAAAAATACTTTCGCTTTAAACGCAAAGGCTATGAATACCTTGTTTTGTGCCTTAAATAAAAATGAGTTCAATCGTATGTCTATTTATGAATCAGTTTTTGATTTTTGGCACGCACTCGAAGTGACTCATGAAGGCACTAGTAGAATGGAGTCAAAAAATAATCTTTTAGTGCACACTTATAAGTTATTTTGAATGAAACCAAGTGAGACCATTGGAAATATGTACACCTGACGAATGTCATCAATGGTCTAAAAGGACTTGATAAAGGTTTCTCAAATTTTAAACTTGTTAATAAAATTTTAAGATCACTTTCAAAGAGTTAGGACCTTAAAGTCATGGTCATTCAAGAGGCCAAAGACCTAACTAATTTTTTTCTTGAAGAACTAATTGGGTCACTAATGACCTATGAGATAACTTGTAAAGCTCATGAAGAGCTTGAGGACACCTTTCCAAAGAACAAGAAGGATATGACACTAAGAACCCAAGAAGACCATTTGAAAAAAAAACTCAAGTGATGAGAACTTTGATGATGACTTGGCACTCTTAACAAGGAAATTTAAAAAATTCATAAAAAAGAATAAATTTAAAAATGACACTAAAAATAAATTTGAACCCAAGAAAGATCAAGTAATATGCTACGAATGCAAGAAGCTGGGACATTATAAGAGCAAATGTCCCCTAGCCAAAAAAAGGCAACGAAAGAATAAGGCTCTTAAAGCAACATGGGACGACTTAAGTACATCCAAAGAAGAGGAGCCAACCAACACCAAGCAAGTTGCTCACTATGCATTAATGGCCATTGGAGATGAGGTAAGTAATTCAATTGATACAAATTTATCTTTTGATAAATTATTAAGTACTTTTCATGATCTATTTGATGAATGTAAATTAATTAGTAAAATATATAAATTAATTAGTGATTTCGATAGATTAAAAGTTAAGCACAATGATAGTTTAACTCCATGTACGAAATATGATGAACTAGAAATACTTCAAAAGGAAAACTTACTACTAAAAGAAACCTTAAAAAAATTTGAGGTTGGTAGCAAATCCTTGAACATGATCCTTGCCAATAAGGGTCACGTTCATAGGAGAGGCGGAATCAGATTTATGAGTAGCTCTCATCAAAATCTGACTACCTTTGTGAAATGCCCTACTTTGCATGTTTCATCCCGAAACAAATACAACTTTTGTTACAAATTTGGGCATGTATCTTATCATTGTCCATTCAAGAAATGTTGTCCATCTAAATTGATTTGGATTCCTAAAAAACCTCAAATGACTCAATGTAACATGATAAGCTATGTAGATCGATTTTTGAGACAGCCAAGGTCAAATGGGAACCTAAAAATTATTCTTTTTTATAGAAAAATGTACCATCATAAGCTAGGATCAAGAGATGGTACCTTGATAGTGGATGCTCAAGGCATATGATCATAGATCCATCTCATTTCTCTAAGCTCACTAGCCTAGATGAAGGATATGTCACCTTCGGAGACAACGGCAAGAGTAAAATCATTGGCTAAAGAACCATAGGTAACAAATCCAACCTTCTTATTAAAGATGTATTGTTAGTTGATAGTTTAAAGCATAACCTTTTGAGTATTAGTCAATTATGTGATAAAGGATATATCGTTAGATTTGAATCTAATGCTTGCATTATTGAAAAACCATGCAAAAATATATCTATGATTGCCCTAAAACAAAATAATGTATACGCTATTGAGATCGGTGATCTTTGTAATGAAATGTGCTTTTCAGTTTTGAATGACGATGCTTGGCTTCGGCATAGGAGATTAGGTCATTTTAGCATGAAACTAATCTCTCAAATTTAATCTAAAGAACTTGTAAGAGGAATTCCTCATATTAAGTTCATCAAAGATAATGTGTGTGATGCATGTCAACTAGGAAAACAAATAAAAGGTAGCTTCAAACCTAAGAACCAAATAAGCATCTCTAGACCTTTGCAATTGATCCATATGGACTTGTTCGGACCAATTGCTATATCAAGCCTAGGAGGTAGCAAATACACATTTGTCATTGTGGATGATTTTAGTAGATACATACGGACTTACTTTTTGACACACAAAAGCGATTGCTTTAGGTATTTCTCTATATTTTTTAAACTAGTTCAAAATGAAAAGGGTTTTGTGATTTCATCAATTTGAAGTGATCATAGTGGTGAATTTTAAAACCATGATTTCCAAGAATTTTATGAATCTAATGGATACAACCACAACTTCTCTACTCCAAGAAATCCTCAACAAAATGGAGTAGTAGAAAGAAAGAATAGAGACTTATAAGAAATGACTAGAATCATGTTAAACGAACATAGCCTACCCAAATACTTTTGGGCCGAAGCCTAAATACGACATGCTATGTTATAAATAGGGTTCTAGTAAGACCACTACTTTTCAAAACTCCTTATGAGTTGTGGAACAACAAAAAACCTAATGTTTCATACTTTAAAGTTTTTGGATGTAAATGTTTTATTTTGAATGAAAAAGATACCTTAGGAAAGTTTGATTGAAAATCCGATGAAGGAATTTTTCTTGGTTATTCTTCCATTTCAAAGGCTTTTCGCATCTTCAATAAAAGAACTTTAGTTATAGAAAAATCTATTCATATTGTTTTTAATGAAAATTTTGAAGTTAAGAAAAATGATTTTGATAATTATCTTAATTTTGATATTTTGAATTTAAATGAATCCCCTTCTCCATCTAGCAACTTGAATGCATCTTCTTTCGAACCTTCTTTATCGAAGGAATGGAAGTATGTAGGTACTTATCCTAAGGAGCTAATTATAGGAGACACATCGAAATTGGTTCATACTCGTTCTTCTCTTAAGAATTTTTGTGCAAACGTCGCTTTTCTCTCCCAAATTGAACCTAAATGCATTGATTAAGCCTTGAAAGATGATTCATGGGTAATCGTAATGCAAGATGAGTTAAATCAATTTGAGAGAAATGAGATGTGGAAGATTGTTCCTAGGCCATATGACCATTTAGTTATTGGTACTAAATGAGTCTTTAGAAATAAGCAAGATGAATTTTGTATCATGGTTATAAACAAGGCTAGATTAGTGGCCAAAGGTTTTAACCAAGAAGAATGTATCGATTATGAAGAAGTCTTTACTCATGTGGCTTGATTAGAGGACATAAGGATGCTCTTTGCTTATGCTAGTAGTAACAATTTTAAGTTATTTCAAATGGATATTAAAAGTGATTTGAAGAAATTTATATTGAATAACCTCCCGGATTTTAGAATGATAGTCTCCATAATCATGTGTTTAAATTGACTAAAGCTCTCTATAGTTTAAAACAAGCTCCAAGGGCTTGGTGTGAGAGACTTAGCTCATTTCTTATTGAAATTAATTTCTTTAAAGGCAAGGTCGATACTACATTGTGTATCAAAAAATTTGAAAATAATTTTCTTATTGTTCAAATTTATGATGATGATATTATTTTCAGTTCCACGAATGAATCTTTTTGTGAATCATTTGCTAAAAGTATGAGTCTTGAATTTGAAATGAGTTTAATGGGGGAATTAACTTTTTTTAGGTTTACAAATCAAACAACTAAGAAATTATATTTTTCTTAGTCAAACAAAATATGCTTTAGATTTGCTAAAAAGTTTAATATGGGTAGCTCAAAGGCTCTCAATACTCCCATGAGTACCTCCACTAAGTTAGACATTGATGAAAGTTGAGAAAGCTTTGATAAAAAGCTTATAGGGGTATGATAGGAAGTTTACTATAGGAGTGCCTCATTGTAACTAGATCAGATATCATGTTTAGTGTAAGACTTTGTGCTAGGTTTCAATCTAATCCTAAGATATCTCACCTTAAAATAGTTAAAGAGAATTCTTAGATATCTTAAAGGTATGACTAATCTAGGATTATGGTATCTAAAATCTGAGAACTTTAAACTAATTGCTTATGTTGATGCAGATTTTGCTAGATGAAGATTAGATAGAAAAAGCACATCCGGAACATGTTAATTTTTAGGACATGCACTTGTTTCTTGGTCTTCCAAGAAACAAAACTCGGTTGTACTATCTACAACCAAAGCTGAGTACATTGCAGCTAGTGCATATTGTGCACAAGTTGTGCGGATGAAAAACACTTTAAAGGATTATAAGATTTATCTTAAAAACATTACCATAAAATGTGACAATACAAGTGCAATAGGTTTAACAAAAAATCTCATTCAATACTTTAGAATTAAACATATTGATATTAGGTATCACTTTATATGAGTTCATGTTAATCATCATGATGTAATCTTAGAGTTTATTGATACAAAACATCAATTAGCCGATATTTTTATAAAACCTTTAAGTGAAGAACAATTTGATTTTATTAGAAGAGAATTAGGAATGTTAATTTGTCCGAATGTATGAATTTGTTAAATTTTATTTTCAGACACTCTTGATTCTTTGGATCACTCACTTAAATCTTCTCCTCTTATGATACGAATTTTACATGATGATGTAAATAAGGTTGTGTGTTTTACGATAATAAAATGTTTACTTTGATGTTGGAATTATGTGCTTTGATGCTGAAAATTTCTATGATATTGTGATCTCTTTAAATAATGAGCATGTTATCATACAATGATGCAATATCGTGTTTATTTTGATGCTAAAAATTTCTATGATAATTATGATCTCTATTGAATATTGAGAAGTTTTAATCATACATGATGCAATATCGGATTCTTAACTTTTGAGTGCTACAAGCACTAATGATATTACCTCATGCAAGTAGTGATGAAAGACTATGACGAAACATTTTATAAATGCATGAAGTGTTTATACACATCTTGATGTTTGATATATGAAAGTCATTGACAAATGTATCTCTCACGGATTTCATTCTTGTGAATCTTTAATGAGAAATGGATTTAATGTAATGCTCTTCTCACTATGAAGTTTTATTCGTGAATTTCTCCTTCATGTGATACCCCTCTCCTATGAATTCTTCCTTATTCTTCTCATGAAAAATGAAAGAATTCCAATGGATATCTTAATCCTTGAAAGATGAATTTTCATGTATGATAATTATTTATAAGATTGGAGATTTGATTTCATATGGATATCTCAATCCGTTTCATGAATTCCTTCTCTTTGTCAAAATGAAAGCATGTTTTAACAAAAACTTGTTTATCGTTTTTGACTTGATTCAAATCATTTCACAAATTTAGTTCTTAATAGATTCCCTCCTTACCTTTTTTCCTCTTCTTTATGTAAAATGTGATGACAAAGGGGGAGAAGTTGATGGAATATATTACTTTAATGTTGATAACATTCAATGATGAGAACTTTTGAGTGTGAAACTTGCTTGAATTTTTTTACCACACTTGCATTATTGAATTATTCTCCTTTTTGTTGATGATAAAGGTGGAGAAATAATACTAAAATATGGTAAATTGATGATAAATGTATGTAATATATTTCATCATATATACTTGAAATGTTTGCTTGATAAATTTCTTTCATTATAATAAGATATCTAGAGCTTAACATGCTATTTTACAATTGATATCTTGCCATAGAATGATGAATTGCTATCTTTGTCATCTTTCATATTTAAAATATCATACTTGAAAATGAATGTCATGCCTTGACATCATTTTGAGAATGTTAGATCATGATAGGAATCATGATGTGCATATTGATAAGTTTAATGAACTTATCTTACCAGTTTGCTTCTTGAATTCAAAGGCCTTGAATTCAAGAATATTTTTTCTCAAGTATGACATATAGATATGGGGAGTTAAAGTTAACTCCGTCATCAATTGATTGTTATCATAAAAAAGGGGGAGATTGTTGAATCTCGGATTTTGATGATGAAGTCAGTTGAAAATTGTTTAATCTAATTTATATGTTGAGAAAAGTGTGTAGAATTAACTATGATAGTAGTAAGACATAAAACAGGTGTTGTGCTAGAGTCAAGATTAAGACCTTATTGGGAGTTCGAGAGTTCATCGGAAGTTCTGCCGGAACCAACCGAGAAGTCCATGAGCTTGTCAAAGAACCTCATCAGAACTTGCCAAGAAGATCATCGTAAAGTCCAGGAGCTTGTTGAGAGTCCGCCAGAGCATTATCGAGAGTTCATCGGATGTTCGTCGGAAGTATGCCGGAAGCTCATTGGAAGAGCAATTGACGCACCAGAACAAGAAGTGTTGTGATCATGTCTTAATTATTGTAGTTAGAGCATAAATTAAGTTAGAATTGGGAGGTAATCCTACTAACTTAATTAGGGGCCAACTGGGCTCTTAACAAGGCTGAATTGAGCCGAATTGAGCAGCCAATTCAGCCCTTGAAAATATGGCCGGCGATGGCATTGCCAGGTCCGATGGTGGCACCGCCTGGAAAGTAGTGCCCTATGATTTCTAAGCGGTGGTACCATTGGCAGTTAATATTGCCAACGGTGGTACCGCCTAGTGTCAGGTGTCAAGCGGTAGTACCGCCCAGTAATGGTGGTGGTACCACCGGGACCCCGAAAATCCGGGATTAGACATTTTTTTGCTCCAATTTTAAAGCCTTTAGGGCCTATAAAAACCCTATCCTTTTCTACATGAAATGACAAGAAAACTATTGGCATAATCTTTGAGTTCTTGAGTAAAGTGTTATAAAAGTGAAGAGTTCTCCTCCTTCATCTCTTAACCTTGTAACCATCCAAGAAAGAGGAGTGAGACTTGTAAGGGTTATCTCCTAAGCCCAGCAAAAGAAGAAAGAGCTATAAAAGGTGGTTGGCCTTCGTGTATTGAAGGAAGACCTTTAGTGCATGTCGGAGACCTCGTCGGAGGAGGAATCCGAAAGTGGATATATGTTACATTGACCGAACCACTCTAAATTCTGGTTTGTTTTTTATTTGTGCAATTTACATTACTACAAATCACCTTAATCCTCTCTTGCACTTTTTCCGAAAGCTTTCAAGTTCATATTTTCTCCGAAACAAATTGAATCGAAACTATTTTTGTCGGAATTAGTTTTAATTGAAACAAATATTTTTTTAAAATCGAAAAAGTTTTTTGTTACACTAATTTACCCCACCTCTTAGTGCCATTCTTCATCCTACCGTTGCATGCACATATATTCTGAGTCAATACTCTGACGTTAATAGATTGAAAAAAAAATCATAAAAATTGAAAACTCAATGTAGAAGTTTAGAAAGATTTCGTGTCAGAACAATGCTCTGACGTTAACAGATCGAGAAAAAACCATGAAAATTCAAAACTCAAAGTAGAAGTTTGGAGAGTAAAAAATATCAATAAATGAAATAGTTAAGAAGTCATCCCATCGAAAGCTTTACATGGGCCGCCTAGAGTGCAGCACCAAGAGTATTTAAGTAATTTTAGTGTTTTTTCCGGGAAAAAGATTTTTTTTTAAATTAAATGGCGTACGGAATTATCTATCTCCGTCTCTCCTCTCACGAATCTTCTTTTCACCTCCTCTCCTTTTAGTCACCAAATCTCTCTTTTAGCCCTTTGATCGGACTCTTTTCCTCCTACCTCCATCCTTTTCTATCTCCTTGTCTCCATGCGATTGCTTCCCCTTCTACTCACAAATCTTCTCTTCACCTCTTTTCCTCTCCCCACTAAAATAAACACAGTTAAATCTTAGATTTTAATGATGAAATCAATTAATGAAGTTAAGATCTAATATGCGTTTGAACGACTCAAGACTAACCTCGATAAAAAAAAAAAAAATTTGATTAAAGAATGATGAATCAGACATTGGGCCGAATTAGAACATGTCAGAAGATTAGACGTCGGTAATGGGTGCAATGTAATTTCCCGGTGATGGGTGGCAACGGTAGACTATTCAAACATGACAACCATTGATCCGTCATATATTAATCGTAACTATAATTCCTCGATTCCTTTCCAATTTGATTAAAAGGTTTATTTTGTATTGGTTTCTGTTAATGCTAGAATAAGAATCTAACCTCAATGAAAATATGTTCAAATATTATAATTTTAAATATATAATTAATAAAATAACATATAAAAACGTGTGAATGCTATGTTACAAGTATTTCTTGTTGAATCTCTAATTTTAATGATGAAATCAATTAATGAGTTTATGATCTAATCTACGTTTTGATTGTCATAGAACTAGCTTAGATCAAAGAGAGTTAAATTGATTAAAGCAAGAGGAATAGGACATTGGGCCGGAGTAAATATGTCAGAAAATTGGACGTCGGACTAGAGGATCGGTCGACAGAAGGCTTCGTGCCATGAATTTGGGCATCAGGCCGAAGGATCGGATATTATGCCAAGAAGATTGAAAGTTACAGAAGTCAACATGCCAATTGGGCAATACGCCAAATGAGAGGATGATGCGCTAAAGGATCGGACGAACGCCGAATAAACCAATAACATTTATAAATGATTCATGCCTTGTAATCATTTATCTATGATCGAAGTAGTTTAGGGGCTAATTAAGTTAGCTTTTGATGTAGCCATGCTAACTCAATTAGAGGCTAATTGGACCTTAATTGGTACTGATTTAGGCTCATTGGGAGGCTCATTCAATGACCTAAAAGTTGAGTCAAGCATTGGCACCGCTAGAACAGGCAGTGGAACCGCCTATGAGTTGGAAAACTCGAAAACCTTGATCTTCAAGGCTGTCAGGCGATGGTACCACCCAGTGACAATGTGTCAGGTGGTGGTACCACTAGACTGGGCGATGGTACTGCCTAATGTCAGGTTGTAGGCGGTGGTACCACCCAATGTAGGTAGTGGTACCACCCATACCCGGAAGACCCAAAAGTTTAAATTTTTGGCTCCATTTTTTAAACCATTTGGGGCCTATAAATATCTCACTTCGATAGTAAGAAAGGAGCAAGAATTCTTGGGAAAAAAACTGAGTAAACTCTACAAAAACTTTGAGTTCACTCCTTCTAGTGCTTAGAGTTAGTCCTACAAGACGTATGTGATGGACTACTTATAAAAGAGTAGCTTGTAAGGGTTGTCTCCTAAACCTATAAAAAGGAGAAAGGGTTGTAAGAGGGTAATTGATCTTCGCCCATTGAAGAAAGACTGTCAGTGGATGTCGGTAGTCTCGACAGAAGAGGAATCGGGAGCGGATATAGGTCACGACGACTAAACCACTATACAACTTGGTTTGCATTTTTATTTATGTAATTTCTCTTTACTGCAAACTACCTTACTTACTTTACTTTCTTATTACACTCTTACTAACACTTTCAAGTTAAATACATTTCTGATATCGGTTTTATCAAAACAAAGATTTTTTAAAATTGATCATTTTATCCGTTACACTAATTCAACACCCCCCCCCCTCCCTCTTAGTGCCAACTCAATCCTAACAGTTGGTATCAGAGTTACATTTTTTCTCATTTGGTTTAACAACAAAGAAAAATGCTCTTTTCGGCTTTTAAGATGGCCATTCTATCATTCATCCTCCCATGTTCAATGTTCAATGGGATGGACTACACATATTGGAAAACTCGAATGAGAGTTTTCTTACTTTCTTTAGATTTCAATTTATGGAATATCATTAAAAACGGATTTCAAAAGTCTTCTCTTTTAATGAATAATTGGAATGATTTGGAGAAGAAGATTTTCTCTTTAAATGCCAAAGCTATGAATGCTTTGTTTTGTGCTTTGGATAAAAATAATTTCAATCAAGTTTCTATTTGTGAAATGGCTTATAAGATTTAACACACTCTTGAAATCACACATGAAAGCACAAGTAAAGTTAAAGATTCAAAAATTAAATTTTTGATGCATGATTTTGAATTGTTTCACATGAAACCGAGACCATTGGAGATATGTACACCCGATTTATGGATGTTGTCAATGGTCTAAAAACACTTGATAAATATTTTTCTAACCTTGAACTTGTGAACAAAATTTTATGATCTCTTACTAAAAATAGGATCCTAAAGTAACAGCAATATAAGAGGCAAAGAACTTAAATAATTTTCCTCTAGAAGAACTTATTGGTTTATTGATGACATATGAAATGACGTACAGGGCACATGATGAATATGACAAACTTGAGAACAACTTTCCAAAGAATAGGAAGGATTTGACACTTATAACTCAAGAAGACCACTCGAGCGAAAGCTCAAGTGACGATGACTTTGAACTCTTCACAATAAAGCTTAAAAAGATCTTAAAACAAGAATCAAAGAATAAAAATGAATATAAAAATAAGAAGCTACCAAAGAAGAACCAATTATATACTGGATAAAGGATTCATACTTTGCAATCATTTGTCTAAGATCAAAGTAGTTTAGGAGGCTAATTGAATTAGCTTTTAGTGTAATTGTACTAACTCAATTAGAGGCCAATTGAGCCTTAATTGAGATTGATTTGGGCTCATTGGGAGGCCCATTCAGTGACCCAAAAGTTGGGTCAAGCGGTGGCACTGTGAAAACAGGCGATGGAACCGCCTATGAGTTAGAAAACTCGAAATACCCAATCTCCGAGGTTGTCAGGATATGGTACTACCTAGTAATAGTGTACTACCCAATCTCATTTTTGCTAGCTTGTATGTTGTAGAACATGCTATCTTATTACCTTGCATATCTAATATGATGTAGCACTTGCTAAATTTGCTAGCTTGATGACAAAACTTAAAATTATATTTATTATACAACAATTTGAACTTGTATGTCCAAACGCTTGAAAGTTATACTTCTCCTTTTTGTTGATGATAAAGGGGAAGAAGTATGATCATGTTATGCATGATGATGTGTTACAAATATTCATAATGAAATTTGCAATAACTTGAATTCGGCTTGAATTTAAGATTCTATCAATATAGCATATTAATAGGGGGAGTTTGTTTAAACTCTAGGAGTTTAGTCAACTCCATCATCAATTGGTTGTTATCATAAAAAATGGGGAGATTATTGAATCTCAAATTTTGATGATGAAACTAATTTATAAGTGTTTATGATTTAATCTATGTTTTGAGTTATGTAGGATGTTTCGATCAGGATGAGACAATTAAAGCAAGAAGAATCATATTAGGCTAGGGAAAAAAATATGTTAGAAGGTTAGATGTCGAGCCGGTGGATCGGTCGATGTATCGACAAAAGGCTTCGGGCCATGGATTCGGGCATCAGGCCAAGAAGAGCGGATATTGCGCCAAGGATATCGGAGTTGCGAAGTCAACTGGCTGATTGGGCAATAGGCCGCAAGAGAGGACGATGCGCCAAAGAATCAGATGAAGCGTCGAGGGACCAATGACATATCGGACAACATAATTAATGCTTAGTATTAATTGTCTATATCAAAGTATATTTTTACATGTGCAGGATTAACTACGATAGCAAGGCATAAAGTAAAATGAAGTCCCAGAGTTAGGGATACGATTTCATTAGGAGTTTGAAAGTTCGTCGGAAGTCCAAACGTTCGTTAGAAGATCTGCAGGAACCAACCGAGAAGTCCAGGAGCTTGCTAAAGAAGCTCATCGAAACTTGCTAAGAACATCATCGTGAAGTCCAGGAGCTTACCGTGAGTCCGCCGGAACATTGCCGAGAGTTCATCGGAAGTTCACCGGAAGATCGTCGGAAGCTCGCCAAAAGAAACTAGGCTTACAGACTTGTTTAGCTTAGAATATATCTTAGGAATCGTAGTTAGCACATAATTGGGTTTGGTTTTGGGCCAACCTAATTAGGGGTCAGTTGGGCCCAATGAGAGGCCCAAACAGTATCCCAAGAAGTGATAGCATTATGGTACAATCTCCGAGACTATATCAAGCGATGGTACCGTTAGTTTGGGTAGTCGTACCACCCAGCACAGCCTCTTGGGCGATGGTACCACTCAGCACAGTGTCGTGTTAGACTGACACTAGCGGTGGTACCGCCCATACCTAGGAAACTTAGGATGAGATGTTTTTAGGCTCCAAGTTTGAATCAACTTGAGTCCTATAAGTACCTCTCTCATCCCTGATTAACTTACATAAATATTGAGAGTAAAAAAAGGAAAGAAACGCTACTGTGAGCTCTTCTCAAAGTTCTAAGTGTTAGAATAGTTTGAGAGAGGAGTGAGTGGGGGTGTAAGGATTATCTCCTAAACCTGGTAAAAGGAGAATCGAGTTGTAAAAGGTGGTTGGTCTTCGCCTATTGAAGGAAGACCGATAGTGGATGCTAGTGGCCTCAACACAAGAGGAATCGGCAGAGTGGATGTAGGTCACAACAACCGAACTACTATAAAATCCGGTTTGCATTTACTTTCTACGAATTATATTAACTACAAACTGCCTTCAATATGCTCTTACTTCGCTTTCAAAGTTAAGCATTTTCGAGTTTGATTTTCAACGTACGAAAAGATTTTCAGAATCGAAGTAATTTTACCGTTGCACTAATTCACCCCCCCTCTCGGTGCTGCTCTTGATCATAACAATCCAAACCTATAAGTCTGATATCAAAGAGTGGAGCACTCATATAGGACATCTTTGGTATCTAAGTCTAAGGACCAGATACACCACTAGGACTACGGAATCGTTATCTGACAATAAGGCATCATCAACCATCCAGCATTCTGTAAGTGGATTAATTAGTGAACTCATTCCCCAATGAGCACTTGCATTATATCCCTAGTGTCCCTACATGAGCAGCTATGAAACCAGCTACATACATCATATAGATGGGTATACAACATACCAGTCTGTCCGGTTATCTCGATGTCCCTCTCGAGTAACTTATAACCGGGATAATTTAGGATCTATGTTTAAAGGTGAATCAGTCTCATTATCATGATCTCATCACGATCTAATTCCCATTACACATATCCAAAGACATCACAATATATATATATATATATATATATATATATATATATATATATATATATATATATATATATATATATGCAACAAGTAATATAAAGTGATAAATGCCAAAATATAATAAGCAAAAAGACTACATGTCAAGTCACACATGCCATCACTCACGTGATTGGCTTACATGACACCTATGACTAGCAATCTCCCACGTGACCTAAAGACAATCACATATGTGTCTGATCCCCATTAGACCTCTATGACGCTCAAAGATAATTTGAGACAACGGTTTTGTCAATGGATCTGCAATGTTATCTTCGGATGGAACTCTTTTCATTCCTACATCTCCTCTGGTCACGATATCTCTAATTAGGAGAAACCTCCTCAGAACACTTCTGATGAGACTCGGGTTCCTTCACTTGAGTAATCACCCCGTTGTTATCGTAATATAAGGAAATCGGCTCCTCATTACCTAGCACGACTCCCAGATATGTGATGAACTTCTTCATCCAGACTCCCTCTTTTGCTACCTCTGTAGCAGCAATGTACTCTGCCTCTGTGGTCTAGTCAGTAGTAGTATCTTACTTAGAACATTTCTAGCACACTGCTCCTCCATTCAAGATGTACACATACCCCAAATTCGACTTACTATCATCAACATTAGACTGAAAACTCGAGTCCATGTAGCCTTCAACACTGAGGCTACTCTCTCCATATACTAGTAAAAGATTCTTAATCCTTCTCAAGTACTTAAAGATACACTTTACTGCTTTCCAATGCTTCAAGCATGGATCCGCTTGATACTTACTCATGACACTCAGAGCATGCGCTATATTAGGCCTGGTACACAGCATGACACACATGATAGACCTTATCGTTGAGGCAAAGGTGCTAGTCATAGGTGCCCAGCAAGCCAATCACGTGAGTGATGGCACGTGTGACTTGATACAGAATCTTTTTGCTTATTATATTTTGGCGTATATCACTTTATAACTATTGCATAAATGCATATATATATATATATATATATATATATATATATATATTGTGATGTCCTTGGATTTGTGCAATGGGAATCGAATCGTGATGAGATCACGATAATGAGATCGGTTCACCTTTAAACACATATCCTAAATAATCCCGGTCATAGGTTACTCGAGAGGGACATCTTGATAACCGGATAGACTGGTGTGCTGTATACCCGTCCATATGATGGATGCAGCTGGTCTCATAGCTGCTCGTGTAGGGACACTAGGGATACAGTATAGGTGCTCATTGGAGAATGAGTTCACTGATTGATCCGCCACGGAATGCTAGATGGTTGATGATGCCTTATTGTCGGAACAAAATGACCCCAGAGTCCTAGTGGTGTATTTGGTCCTTAGACTTGAGACACCAAGGATGTCCCTGTATGAGTGCTCTACTCTTTGATACCGCACTTATAGGTTTGGCTGTCCCATCTAGTACAAATGGGTCATTGGGAGTGGTAGTCGACCTTACGAGGGCTATTGAGTGTCGACGAGGATCATCCACTCTCGGCGTCATGAGAGGAATATCCCATGTGTTCTTGCTCGGACAAATCCCCGGCCAGGTCATTCGGGTTGAGAGAAAAGAGTTCTCCTGGAGAATCCGATTAGAGCGAGACTTCGAGTAGAAACCGTATGGGTCCGACAACACCATGCTCGATATACCGGTCTGGGGATATTAGATGGATGAGGGACTATAGGTACATGGTAATTGAGGACGAGCAGGTCCAATGGATTGATTCCCCTCAGAATGCGGGGACTACTGGCGTAGTGGGCCTAGATACGTCCCAGTAGTCGATGAGTCGAAAGTGAATTATTACAGAGATAATAATTCACCGGAGTTAGAAGGAGTTCTCGACAGTATGACTCACGGCCAGCTCGATATTGGGCCTAGAGGGTCACACACACATGGTAGGCATTGCGATGAGTAGAGGTTCTGGATATGAGATATCCCACAGAGCCCTTGTCTTATTGGATGCAGATCCAATACCCACTAGGGAAGGACCCATTAGGGTTTGACACGGGATCTCTATAAATAGGAGGGATTCACAGCCTCATAGGCTAGAGTCTTTGCTTGCCTTTCCTATTCTCCTCTCCCTCTCCACCTCGGAGGCCTGGGTTTTGAGGAGGGTCGTCAACCCCCTTTGTGTGGATCACCACTAGAGAGGAGGACGCTTGACCTCCTTCACCCTCTCCTAAGGATCTGCAAGGAAACAGGGATATACGATCTCCCTAGGTAACACAATCTCTATACGCAGTTTTGTGTTTTGCGGATTTTTGCGCACCAATCTTCGCACGACGATGAACATCTTTTTGGGAATCGGGGATTTTTGTTTTCTTGTTCTTCCGTTGTGCATATGATGTCGCCCCCCATGATTTCCCAACAATAGGGTATCCTATCCATGTTCGCCATTTCTTCAGGAGTCTTTGGGGATATACTCCTAGAAAGCGATATCCCATATCTCATTGGTATAAAACCTCTCTTGGAATTTTCCATGCCAAACCTTTTGACAATGGTATCTATGTACCTGGACTAGGACAAGCCAAGCATCTTCTTGGATCTATCTCTATAGATCTGAATCCCCAAGATATAGGATGCTTCCCCTAAGTTCTTCATTGAGAAGTGTCTAGATAACCAATCATTTACTGTGGATAGCATTCCTACATCATTCCGAATGATTAGAATGTTATCCACATATAACACCAAAAAGGTGATAGCGCTCCCACTTACCTTCCTGTACACACAAAGCTCATCTTCGTTCTTAACAAAGTCATAAGATATGATTGCCTTATCAAATATTATGTTCCAACTTTGGGAAGCTTGCTTTAGTCCATAAATGGATCTAAGCAACTTGCACACCTTATCCGGGTAGTCTTTGGACACAAATCTCACAGGTTGTATCATATACACCTCCTCATCGAGGTTATCATTGAGGAATGCAATTTTCACATCCATCTACCAGATCTCATAATTATAATGTGTTGTAAAATCCAATAGAATTCAAATGGATTTTAGCATTGCTACGAGTGAGAAGGTTTCGTCATAGTCAACACCTTACATTTGACAATACCCCTTAGCCACTAGCTTTGTTTTATAGGTCTCTACCTTTCCATCTACTCTGATCTTTTTCTTAAAGATCCACTTGCAACCGATGGGTATAATATACTCGGGCTCATCAACTAGGTTTCAAACCTTCTTGGAGTACATGGAATCCATCTCAAAATTCATGGCTTCTTGTCACTTCCCAGAGTCTATACTTATAATAGTCTCCTTATAGGTTTGGGGATCAATATCTTCAACATCCTCTCCTCTAATATGTCCCACATATCTCTTAGGGGGATAGGATATTCTGCCAGACCTACGTAAAGTTGGAACTTATGTATTAGGTACCTGAATAGGCTCGGGCTGTAGAGTGGTGCTTGAGCTAGGTTCTCCAACCTCGCTCAACTCTATTATGCTCCCATTGTCTCTACCAAGAATATGTTCCTTCTCAAGGAACACCACTCGCTTGGCTACAAAGACCTTTTGGTCCTCGAGATTATAGAAATAATATCAACAAGTTTCCTTGGGATATCCCACGAATTTACACCGCTCCGTCCTTGATTCCAACTTATCGGGGTTATGTCTTTTAACGTGGGCAGGGCAGCCCCAAATCTTAACAACCTTAAGATCGAACTTCTTCCCTTTCTATATCTCATATGGTATAGACACTACTGACTTAGTTAGAACTCTGTTCAAAAGATAAGCTACGGTCTCTAGGGCATATCCCCATAATGAGATGGGTAGGTCAACGAAACTCATCATGGACTGTACCATGTCTAACAACGTACGATTTCCCCTTTCAGACACACCATTGAGCTGGAGTGTATAAGGAGGTATCCATTGTGATAAAATATCATAGTCCTTGAGGAACTGGGTAAACTTTGTACTTAAGTACTCACCTCCTCTATCTAATCGAAGAGTGTTGATACTCTTTCCAATTTGGTTCTCCACTTTATTCTTATACTCTTTGAATTTCTCAAAGGCCTCAAACTTGTACTTTATTAAGTACACAAATTCAAACCTTGAGAAATCATCAGTAAAGATAATGAAGTAGGAGTAACCACCAATGACATGAGTTGGCATGGGTCCACATACATCACTATGTATAAGTTTCAATAGCTCAGTAGCTCTCTCTCTAATTCCACTAAATGGAGAGTTGGTCAGTTTTTAACGAAGACAAGGCTTGCAAGTTGCATATGACTCATAGTCGAATGGATCTAGATATTCATCCTTTAGCAACTTTTGAATCCTTCCCTCATGGATGTGACCTAGCCTACAATGCCACAAATATGCACTGTTCACCTCATCTCGTTTCCTCTTAGACATACTTATATTCATGATATATAGAGTAGTATCTAGCATAAACTAATTATTATGCAATATTCCTCTCACGAATCTCCAAGGCTTTGCCAGAATCTACAATAAATAATAGATGTGATAAGCAATACCAATATCTAATACAAATACACTATCACAAAAATCTAACAATTGGAGATTGATTATGAATGTACCCAAAGCTTCTCTAAGCTTCTGTTTTGCCCTCTCTGCAAGGTACTCTTTATAGTTCCTCTACCAGTGCCCATCTTTACTATAGTGGAAGCACTGGCCTTTGTCCTTTGTCGGGTCTTTCTTAGCAACCTTTGTTTTACCTGGTCTGCTCTTACCCTTGCCCTTCTTAAGGGACTTTTTAACTTTCCTTTTCTTTCTGGTCTCATCAGTGTAGAGAGTTGGCTTCTCTTTCTTGATAATGCTATCTACCTCCCTTAACATATTGAGGAGCTCCAGGAGAGTCATCTCAAGCTTGTTTATATCAAAATTCATTATGATCTGTGAAAAGGAATCTAGTAGGGACTGAAGCACAATGTCCACACATAAGTTATCCTCTAGGACCATTCCTAGACCTATGAGTTTCTCTATCCACTCAATCATCTTTAGGATATGGTTCTGAATCGGTGTCCCCACAATCATCCTAGCGTGGAAGAGGCTCTTGAATATCTCATATCACTAAGTCCTTCTATGTTCCTCAAACAGTTTACAGACATGTAGGAGAATGTATCTGGCATCCATCTTTTCATGTTGTCTCGATAACTCAGGAGTCATAGAGCCCAACATATAATACTAAGCAAGAGTGGAGTCATCAATGTACTTCATATAACGGACGATCTCATTTTCGCTTGCCCCTTCCTCGGGTGTAGGCATCACTATATCAAGGACGTACGTGACTTTCTCCACCGTGAATATAATTCTCAAGTTGCGGAGCCAATCCATATAATTTGGACAAGTGAAGCGGTTGACATCAAGTATGCCACGTAAGTGATTTGAAAGCGACGTTTTCTCAAAATAAAGATACAATAGAAATAAATAACATATAGATTTTGTAGAAAATAAATAATCAAGATATGGACTTCTATCTTAATATGCTCCCACTATTTTACTAGCAAGTCACGTGACACCCTCAATATGTGAAACGAAAGTCTCCGACAGACTTCTAGTGGGGATCAGGATCCAATCAGCATCTTAGTGTAACATCAAGGGACTCGACCAATCACACTAAGCTCAAAAGGTAGGCAACTCTTGCCGATCACAACTTCTTATGATTCTCATCCTGTTCGGCCTCCCAATCACCATGGTCTCGAGGGACTTGACCAACCATTATGTTCGGTTAAGTCAACACTATCGTTACAAGATGAGTCTGATTCGATGATATACCCTCGAGGGACTCAACTAAGCATACCATGTCCTCAGGTCACCGGTGACATCTCTATGTCGTAGGCAAGATAGCGAATTGTGATATAGGTGAGCCTCAAGGGACTTGACAAGCTCAACCTACACCAGGAATCGGTCCCTACCTATAATGATGGAAGGCCACGTGGGTCAATCTAATTACCTTATGTTTATCGACTTAATATTATCAAAAGAGGGGTTTCTATGATTTGGTCTCCTAATATGACATGTCACATATATACATATTTAATATATATCTACATCACATGCAAATATATATATATATATCTAGTAGGTGTATAAGCAATCACACCAGATGATCATGGACTACAGCCTAATGTAATCAAGCCCGAACCAGTGGGCCTAATTACTCACATCAAGATCTATGTATGCAGCAGTACATCTCTATGCCCTATGAACGTCCATATGGTCCTCGATGATTCCGTCGGTATCTTGACGCATCTCCATACATCGCGATCGTCCGTCTCGTGGGTCCCGCTATCACATCCACACTCTCATTGTGTCTCCTCATGTGATTACAACGTAATCATAGCATGCAGGCTCGACAATAAATGAGAAATACAATGGAGACTCATAGGCCTCAATAAATAACAAGTACACACATCACACGGTCCATGATCATTCGTCCACATATCATACATCACATATATAAATCATTATCACGAAGGACTACTAGAAAATAATAAAAATAATAATCAATTAAACTTTTTAATTAATTAATATTTTCTGAAATCAAGGATATATAGGGAATTTTTTGAATTCTAAAGGGTATTTTCATAATTTAGATAAACAAACACAATTGGAATTTCTCAAATTCACAGGGGCAAAACTATCTTTTTGCCCAAAAAAACCCTGAGCCCCTTTCTCCCCCTCCCCTATTAGCTACGACTGTCGCCACCCTGCCAGCGGTGACCCCTCTACGACGGGGGCTAGGGGCGCCGCCCCTGCCTGCGGGCATTGTGCTTGTGGGAGGCGCTGCCCACGCAGGTCGACGGTTTTACTCGCAAGCGATGCCCCTCTTTTGGACGATCGCCACTGAGGGTGCGCCTATAGGCACCACTCGCAGGCACCGTCGGCCTTTATGGGCAGGTCACCAGAAGGCGCTACCTACCCTTGCGGGTGCTGTGGCCGCAAGCAGTGCCTACGGGTGGGGCACCCGCGGGCTGCTAGCCCTACCAGTCGCAAGTAGGCCGTTAATTGGCTGCTGCAGGCGCAGCGCTTACGCATGTGTCGGCACTGTGCTACCTGCCTACGGCTACCATTGTAGGTGGCTACACGCACGTAGATCGAGGGCAGCAAAGGCAATAACTATTGTTGCCCTTTCTCGCTTTTGCATCAACGATTTTGATGTCAAAAGTTTATCTAAAACACAACACATGCAGTTCAAAAGCAATCTTTCGCACGAACAACCTAGCTCAGATATCACTGTTAGGAAATCTTGGGGGCAATATCACATGTGCTGCGAAAGAACAAAAAAATAAAATCTCCAATTTCCCAAACAGATGTTCGTTGCCATGCAAAAATTGGTTCTCAAAAATCCGTGAAACTTAAAACTATATATAAAATAAATTATGTTACCTAGGGAGATCGTATATCCCTGAATCCCTATAGATCTCTATGAGAGGTGAAGGAGGTCAAGCGCCCTCCTCAGGGTTGTAACAATGCTCCTCAAAACTTTAGGCCTACTCTAAGGTGGAGAGGGAGAGGAGAATAGGAGAGGCAAGCAAAAGCTCTAGCCTATGAACCACTGAATCCCTCTCATTTATAGAGGTCCCCTATCAACTTAATCCTAATGGATCCTCTCCTATTGGGTATTGGATCTCCATCCAACTACCCAAGCCTCTTAGATTAGTAGATCTCTTCTATCTATTAATCTGTTATGGGCTCTTATTGGATCTCTTTTATAGGATCCAATAATTTAGAGGCTTATTGGATATCCAATAAGATAGGGGCTCCAGCAGATATCTCATATCTGAACCTCTACTCATCGCAACACCTACCATATGTGTGTGATCCTCTAGGTCCAATATCGAGCTGGCCGTGAGTCATACCTGTCAAAACTCCTTTTGGCATAGTAAATTATTACCTCCATAATAATTCACTCGACTCATTGACTACGGACATACTAAGCCACTACGCCGTAGTCCCCAAACGATATAGGGGAATCCAATCCATTGGACCGGTCTATCCTTAGTTATCGTGTACCTATAATCCCTCATCTATCTAATATCCCAGAGACTGTATATCAAGCATGGTGCTATCAGACCCATACGGTTTCTACTCGAGTATCGCTTTAATCGGATTCTCCCGGAGAACTCTTTCTCTCTCAATTTGAATGACCCTAGCCAAGGATTTGTCTGAGTAAAAAACACATAGGATATTCTTCTCATGATACCAAGAGTGGATGATCCTCTATCGACACTCAATAGCCCTCGTAAGGTTGACTACCATTCCCGAAGACCGATTGTGTTAGATTTAGGATATCCAAACCTATAGTCCGATATCAAAGAGCGGAGACTCATACATGACATCCTTTATGTCTCAAGTCTAAGGACCAGATACACTAATGGGACCATGGAATAGTTGTCTGACAATAAGGCATCATCAACCATCCAACATTCCATAAGCGGATCAATCAGTGAACTCATTCTCCAATTAGCACTTGTATTGTATCCCTAGTGTCCCCACACGAGCAGCTATGAGACCAACTGCATCCATCATATGGACGAGTATACAACATACCAGTCTGTCCGGTTATCTTGATGTCCCTCTTGAGTAACTTATGATCGGGATTATTTAGGATATATGTTTAAAAGCATATCGATCTCATTATCATGATCTTATCACTATATGATTCCTATTACACAGATCCAAGGACATCACAATATATATATGCATATATACAATAAGCAATATAAAGTGATAAATGCCAAAATATAATAAGCAAAAAGACTATGTGTCAAGTCACACATGTCATTACTCACGTGATTAGCTTGCAGGATACGTATGACTAGCACCAATAAGAGCCCATATTAGATTATTGGATGGAGATCCACTAATGTAAGAGGCTTGGGTAGTTGGATGGAGATCCAATACCTAATAAGGGAGGATCTATAATGTTAAGTTGATAGGGGACCTCTATAAATAGGAGGGTATTAGTGGTTCACAAGCTATAGCTTTTTGGTTGCCTTTCCTATTCTCCTCCCCTCTCCACCTTAGATAGCAGGCCTGGAGTTTTGAGGAGCATCGTCGCAACCCTACTGTGTGGATCACTATTAGAGGAGAGGGTGCTTGACCTCCTTCACCCTCTTTTAGAGATTTGTAGGGATTCATGGATATACGATCTCCCTCAGTAACACAATCTATCTCATACATGGTTTTCTATTTCGTGGATTTTTGCATACCAATCTTCGTACGACGATGAACATATCTTTGGGAATTAGAGATTTTATTTTCTATTCTTCCGTTGCGCATGTGATGTCGCCCCCAAGATTTCCCAACACAAACCACTTGGGAGGATGAGCCTCCAGCAGTTCCACCGCCCAGTCTAAGCAGTGCCACCGCTTGACGTGGCTCCAAGTGGTTGAATAGGCCTAATTCAACCCTATTTGTGGCCCAATTGGCCCATAATTGAGTTAGTAAGATTTCTCCCAAAACTAACTCAAATTAAAACCCTAACTATGATAGTTAAGGCTAAAAAAATTATGATATAAGGAATCTAAGTTGGAACTCTTGGTGAACTTCCAACGAACTCCCAATGATCTTCCGGTGAGCTTTCGACGAACTCCCAACGAACTTCTGATAAGCTTTCACTACATCATCTGATCCTTCGATGTATCACCCTATTCATCTAGCCCGATGCCCAAACATTGACTTCAGCCTAACATTAGATTCTTCTTTAATCATTTTGCCAATCTCACAATCGTAGTTAGTCCTGCATCACTTATCTCAACATATAGATTAAATTATTAATTCATTAATTGATTTTATCATTAAAATCTAAGATTCAACAAGACCTTAACTAAAACTGTTTGGGCTTCTTCAGGGTCCAGGCACTGAAGTAAGGGTTGGCCAAAGGATCTTTAGTAGAGCTGGCCATTCACTTTGTAGTACCAAGCTTGTGTGCGTCGGAGTCGTCGGGAGGCGGTGCGATCGATTGGCAGTATCCCATCCTTCTTTTTATAGTGGAGAATCTCTTTCATCCATTTCAAAGCTACATCAGTTGTGGAGACATCCTTGGTTGTGATGGTCCGAAAGGGGAGCTTTTTGACCTCTAAGGGGGATTCTTCCGTTCCTCGCCCCGACGTGAGTTTCGCTAGTATGTCGAGGCACTCTTGTTATTGTGAAGTGTTGGAAGTGGCCAGCAAGCCATCGTGCTTCGGCCAGGTATTTTGCTATAGTCATGTCCTGAGCCTCATAGTTCCCACTGACATGGCCGACCACCAACTGCGAGTTAGTGAAGACCTCGATGTTCTTTACTTGTAGTTCCAAGGCCAGCTAGAGCCCAAACAGGAAGGCTTTGTACTCGACTTTATTGTTAGTAGCTTTAAATCTGAAGCATAGTGCATGTTTGAATAGTTGGTTGTCTGGCCCTTTTAAGGCAAGCCTGGCTCCTCCTCGTTTAGCGTTAGCCGACCCATCCACATAAAAAGTCCATCTTTATTCAGCATCTTTGCGGGCATTGTCTTTGGGGGGGGGGGGGGGGGGTGAGCTCCGAGACGAAATTGGCAATTGATTGGGCTTTGATGGTGGTCCTCTAGCTGTGTTAAATGTCAAATTCTCTAAGCTCTATTGACCATTTGAGCATCCATCCTCAAACTTGGACAAGACCTAGCATAGCTGATAACAGAAATATTTCCTCTGATAACAAAGATATTTCCTCAACTGCATAATAGAGGAAATCTCGCTAAATCCTCTCTTTCACCGTGTATAACTAAACACCATATGATATTAATTGGAATATACTTTTTACCTCTATATCTTCCACTTCATTTCATTCTATCATGGTATTAGAGCTTTTGTGTTAAGTAAATTTTTTTTTCTCTTCTTCTTCCTCACTGTCCAGCGATAACGTCAAACAACATCGTGCTCAGAGTCGACAAGATCCTCCGCATCCATCTTCCGCTGCCACCTTCCGAGGAAGAACCTGTGCGACATCTCCAGCGTCATTACCACCTTCTTGGCAAGGCAGCTCACCTGGTGGACAGCACCAGAAATCTGCATCCTGCTCATCGTTGCTATACAAAGTGCTCCACCTTCTTGGCAAGGCAGCTCACCTGGTGGACAGCACTAGAAATCTGCATCCTACTCATCGTTGCTACACAAAGTGTTGCACATCACTGGAAGCTGCACTTCACCACACCTGATTCCTAAGTTCACCACTCCTAATTCCTAAGTGCAGCACTCCTGATTCATAAGTGCAGCTTTTCACAATATTGCACAGAGTTAAACTTCTCCAAGACCTCATTTGCCAACTAACCCACCTCAGGTGACACTGATATGCACCAATACTTCTTCCTCCCTAATCATTTTCATCGCTGCAGATTTCTAGTTGCTCTTACATATTGGCAAATATTTTTCATATATCCTCATCATCTACCTCTAATACTCCAATTACTGTTCCCGCATGGAACCATGGTACTTTCCCACATACATGCCTTATCTCCATAAATACAGTAATTCTCAACCCCTTCAAATTATCCAAAAGTAACAACTACGCATCGTAGTGTGCTCAATTCTCTAATCTATTATTTGGCAATGATCTTTTAGGCTATGTCGATGGCTCTCTTCATTGTCCACCAGCGATGCTCAATATTCCAGGAGCACCCAATCTAGTACCAAATCCGGACCATAAACTATAATTATGCTAGGATCGTCTCATCCTCCAAGCAATTCAAGCCTCAGTTGTTGAATCCCTCACCCCACTCATATCTTCATTTGACACTGCTACCAAAGCCTAGTGCAAGTTGCAAGCCACCCTAGCGAATAGTTCATGCACTTGCATGCTTAGTCTCCTATCCAGTCTCATGAAAACTAAACAAGAGGGAAGTATTGTTGCTGATTATCTACACAACATAAAGATTATCATCGATAACTTAGCCTTGATAGGTCATTCTCTCAGTGATGAAGAAATTACTGTTCATATCCTCAATGGCTTAGGTGATAAGTACAAAGAATTGGTAGCAGTAATACGAGCACATGACTCACCAGTGTCTTTCGAAGAACTCTATGACAAACTGATTGACTTTGAGATATATCTAAAGCATGAAGACAAATTGCTAGGACTATCCATCATAGCTCAAGTCAGTCAAAAATCTACGAGGAGGAGCAATCCGTATAACAAGACTATTAACAAAGGTTTGACCAAGATGCCTCTTGAACCTATAAGCTCCAAACAAACCATACCTCCTTAACATCATCAATATTCCAATCACAACACCCAAGGTGGCTACTTCACTCCTCAGTAATCCTAGCATCCTCACCACCAACAATAAGTTATGTGCCAACTACGTAACAAAGTCGGTCACTCTACAAAAGTCTATCGATCTCGACCTAGACTTTCTACTAAATCGCATTGGCCTCAAGAAAATCTCATGACTATTCCAAACACTAGTGATTAAAATTAGATCGTGGACTCTGGTGCATCCCACCACATCACCTCTGATCTACAGAACTTGTCCATCCACAACAACTACAGTGAAAATGAAGACATCATCATCAGTGACGGTAAAGGAATTCCTATTACTCATACTGGTTCCACAATGCTTAATTCATCTACCACAATTTTTACACTTGATGATGTTTCGTGTGCACCTCACATTAAACGAAATCTCATTTCCATTTCTCAATTTTGCAAACAAAATAATACCTCCATTGAATTCTTTTCTAACTCTTTTCTTGTCAAGGATTTGAGCACAGGAGGCATCTTTGGTCCAAGGCCAAAGTAAAGACAATGTTTATGAATGGTCGTCAGTTCCATAAATAAAACAAACCACTGTCTACTCCTCAATTGCAGCCCCAATTGATGTGTGGCATCATCGTCTAAGTCATCCCTCACTCTCTATCCAAAATAAATTATTTTCTCGTTATTCTCTTTCTACTCTTAAAAATACAAGCATTATCACTCATTGTGATGCTTGTCTCAATAATAAAAGTCATAGACTTCCTTTTGGCACTTCCTCCGTATCATATTCTACACCATTCGAAATTATTTATACTGATATTTGGGGCCCTACTCTAGTCATTTCCTTTAATAAATTTTAATTTTATGTCATTTTTGTAGACTATTTTACTAAGTACACATGGATTTACCCTCTCCGTCATAAATCAGAAGTTTCAACAATCTTCACCAATTTTAAAAAGCTGGTCGAGAACTTCTTTCAATCTACCATTAAAATAATCTACTCTTATGGTGGAGGTGAATATCAAGCCCTTACATCCTACCTCTCAACCTATGGCATCCAACACCTTAAGTCACCCCCACACACTCCTTAACTAGTCAGCTCTGCTGAACGCAAACATCAACATACGTAGAAATTGGTCTCACACTTCTACATCAAGCCTCCATGCTAGTAAATTTTTGGTCTACAACTTTTCAAACCATCATCTACCTTATTAATCGTATGCTCACTCCAATCCTCCAATATCAATCACCATTTGAAAAACTATTTTTTCAAATCCCCTAATCTTCACAAACTCTGAATATTTGGTTGTTTATGTTATCCATAGCTACATCCCTATACACCATACAAGATCACCCCAAGATCGAAGCCTTACATTTTCATAGGATATTCTCTTGAATATAATGCATTTTGATGCTACGATCCTAAAACTCAAAAAGTCTTTGTTTCCCGCCATATTATATTTGTGGAGTCTACCTTTCCATTTCAAATGAGTCTCCTACCATGTAAGCAACTCCAACAAATATGCATCACTGGAGTATACCATCGATCCCCTCAAACGAACCTCTCACCTCACCATCCAGTCCCTTTCCTAAAGATCTACACTCTTTTGTTCTCTCAGTTCAACAACTCCTCACTCCCTCCATTATTTCTCCTTTTTCTTCTTCACAAATCTCACCCACTACTGGTGTTATATCCAAGAAACATAACAACATTATTTACCTAGTGCCACTGATGTATCTTAGCCCAACCCAACTCATATCAGTGCCTCTCCACCACCTATACCAATACCACAACCTACAGCTTCTAGACATCCAATGACAACATACTTAAAAAGTGGTATCTTTAAACCACGTCAGGTTCTCGACCTACATGCTCTCATACAACCCTCTCTTGAGACCAGTGAACCTACCACAATCACTCAATCCCAAAAATCTCCACACTGGTGTAAAGCTATGTGTGAAGAATATGATGTCCTACTCTATAACTCTATATAGACTCTTGTGCTTTTTCATCCTATACAAAATATTATCGGGTGTAAATGGGTCTTTCGAATTAAGCGGAACCCAAATGGGTCCGTTGCTAGATACAAAGCCCATTTAATTGCCAAAGGGTTTCATCAATGACCTAGAGTTGACTTCATAGAGACTTTCAGCCCTGTACTTAAACCTACAATAATTTGATTTATTCTAAGTTTGGCCATCTCCAGGGGTTGGCACTTACGCCAACTGGACATTAATAATGCCTTTTTACAGGGGACTCTAACTGAAGATGTCTTTATGCAGCAACCCCTTGGCTTCGTTCATCACCAGTATCCGAGACATGTCTACAAACTACAAAAAGCCATTTATGGACTTTGTCGGGCTCCAAGAGCTTAGTATACTGAACTTGGATCGTTTCTGATATCAACTAGCTTCATCAACTCTAAGTCTAATACCTCTTTATTCCTAAGAAAACAAAATGAGAATACAATTTATCTTCTAGTGTATGTAGATGATATTATTATCACAGGCAATGACCCCTTGGAGATTCAGATATTTTTAAAGTAATTAGTTGATCGATTCTCCCTCAAAGATTTAGGACCCCTAAGCTACTTTTGGGAATGGAAGCAACATTTACATCCTCATGCCTCCTCCTATCACAAAGAAAGTATATTCAAATCTTATTATTAAAGACAAATATATAGGATGCAAAAGAGGTTGCAACTCCTCTCTCTACTAATGAATTACTCAAATTATGTGATGGTAGCCCTCCTACAGACTTAACTCAATACCGTCAAGTACTTGGCTCCTTACAGTACTTGGCTCTCACCCGTCCAAACATCTTATTTATAGTCAATAAACTATCTCAATACATGCACCAGCCTTCTGCTATGCATTGGTCTGTAGTTAAACAAATTTTGCGGTAACATAAAGGGACTCTCAATCATGGTCTCTTTCTCCACAAACACACTCCGCTTCATCTCCATGCCTTTGCTGATGCTGATTGGGTGGGAAACTTTGATGATAGAACCTCCACATTAGGGTATGTCATCTTTCTTGGATCTAATCCAATTAGTTGGAGTTCTAAGAAGCAAAAGACAGTTGTTCGATCTATGACTAAAGCTGAATATCATGTCATCGCTACTGCTGTTGCTGAACTCAATTGGGTTACAAATCTCCTCAAGGAACTCAAAGTCAGCTCTACCCTTACTCCTACAATATATTGTGACAATGTTGGAGCTACCTACCTATGCGTCAATCCAGTGTTTCACATACGCATGAAATACATTATCATTGACTTTCATTTCATGCGAGATCAAGTTGTTAGATGTCAACTTCGAGTCTCTCATGTTCATACAGCTGATCAACTAGCAGACTTACTCACGAAGCCTCTAGCCTGCAAATTATATTTGTTGCATCGGTCCAAGATCGATATCCTTGATAGGAGCTCGATCTTGCGAGGCATGAGAACAGAGAGATTTCCTCTAATAATAGAGAGATTTTCTCAACTGCATAACAGATGAGATTTCCTCAACTGTACGAGGAAATCTTACTACTCAATTGAGGAAATCCTCTCTTTCACCATATATAAATAGACACCATATGATACTAATTGGAATATGCTTTTTACCTCTATATCTTCCTCTTCATTTCATTCTATCAGTAGCGGATGATCAATCACCACCTTTATCGTGTAGGCTTGAAAGTATGGGCATAACTTTCGAGCCACCTGCACCAGGGCCGATGCCAATTTCTCGAATAGTTGGTATCATTCCTCAGGACCGTTCAAGACATGGCTGGCATAGTAAATTGGTCGCTGCGCCCTTGCAGTATCTCGAACTAGGACAAAACTAACTGAATGTGGGGATGCCACAAGGTAGAGGTTGAGGGGTTCGCCCGAGATGGCTGAGGCAAGCTGGGGTAGCTGGGCAAGATGTTCCTTGAGCTTCCTGAAGGCTTCCTCGCATTTCAAAGTTCACTGGAAGTCTTTAGGATGTCTCAAAGCTCAGAAGAAAGGCAGGTATTTATCTCCCGATTGCTAGTCATAGGTGCCCAGCAAGCCAATCACGTGAGTGATGGCACGTGTGACTTAATATAGAATCATTTTGCTTATTATATTTTGGCATATATCACTTTATAACTATTGCATAAATGCATACATATATTGTGATGTCCTTGGATTTGTGCAATGGGAATCGGATCGTGATGAGATCACGATAGTGAGATCGATTCACCTTTAAACACATATCCTAAATAATCCCGGTCATAGGTTACTCGAGAGAGATATCGTGATAACCAGACAGACTGGTGTGCTGTATACCCGTCCATATGATGGATGCAGCTGGTCTCATAGCTGCTTGTGTAGGGACACTAGGGATACAGTACAGGTGCTCATTGGAGAATGAGATCACTGATTGATCCGCTTACGGAATGCTGGATGGTTGATGATGCCTTATTGTCAGACAGTGATTCCGTAGTCCTAGTGGTGTATTTGGTCCTTAGACTTGAGACACCAAGGATGTCCTGTATGAGTGCTCCACTCTTTGATACCAAACTTATAGGTTTAGCTGTCCTAGATCTAGTACAGTTGGTCATTGGGAGTGGTAGTCGACCTTACGAGGGCTATTGAGTGTCGATAGAGGATCATCCACTCTCGGCATCATGAGAGGAATATCCCATGTGTTCTTACTCAGACAAATCCCTGGCTAGGGTCATTCGGGTTGAGAGAGAAAGAGTTCTCCGGGAGAATCCGATTAGAGCGAGACTCGAGAAGAAACCGTGTGGGTCTGACAACACCATGCTCGATATACGGTCTCTGGTATATTAGATAGATGAGGGACTATAGGTACACGGTAACTGAGGACAGACAGGTCCAATGGATTGGATTCCCCTGTATCGTCTGGGGACTACGGCGTAGTGGCCTAGTACGTCAGTAGTCGATGAGTCGAGTGAATTATTACAGAGATAATAATTTACTAAGTTAAAAGGAGTTCTGACATGTATGACTCACGGCCAGCTTGATATTGGGCCTAGAGGGTCACACACATATGGTAGGCATTACGATGAATAGAGGTTCGGATATGAGATATCTGACGGAGCCCTTGTCTTATTGGATGCAGATCCAATACCCACTATGGGAGGACCCATTAGGGTTTAACAAGGGACCTCTATAAATAGGAGGGATTCAGAGCCCCATGGGCCAGAGGGCTTTTGTTTGCATTTTCCTATTCTCCTCTCCATCTCCACCTCAGAGTAGGTCTGGAGTTTTGAGGAGCGTCGTCGCAACCTTGCTGTGTGGATCACCGCTAGAGAGGAGGACGCTTGACCTTCTTTACCCTCTCCTAAGGATCTGTAAGGAAACAGCGATATACGATCTCCCTAGGTAACACAATCTACTCTATATGCAGTTTCATGTTTCACGGATTTTTTCGTACCAATCTTCACACGACGACGAACATCTCTTTGGGAATCGGGGATTTTATTTTTCTTGTTCTTCCGCTGCGCATATGATGTCGCCCCTAAGGATTTCCCAACAGTGGTATCAAAGCCAGGTTGCTCGTGCGAATGATTGGTTTTGAACTGCGTGTGTTGTGTTTAGGAAGAATTTTGACGTCAAAATTGTTGACGCAAAAAACAAGGAAGGGCAGCAACAATTGCTGCCCTCGATCTGCGTGCGTGCAGCGCAGCCTAAGGCGGGCAACACAAGGGGCTGCGTTTGCTGTAGCTGGCCGGGGGCTTGCTTGCAGTAGGCTTGCTGCCGGCAGGGCTGGCAGCCCACGAGCAGAGGTGCCGCAGGGCAGCGGCGCCCGCCGCCGCTGCTCCCGCGGGCGAAACCCCTCACAGGGGCGATCGCTCGGCGGGACAGCACCGCCTGTGGAGGTGGCGGCGCCCGAAAGGGGCGCCCACCCGCAGCGGCAGCGCTGCCAGCGGGCGTGCCGCCTGCAGGCGAGGGCAGTGCCCTCGCCCCGCCGCATAGGCCGCCGCCGGCAGGGTGGCGGCGGCGGTAGCAGCGAAAAGGGGAAAGGGCATTAGGGTTTTCTGGGCAAAAGATAGTTTTGCCCCTCGGAATTTGAGAAATTCCAGTTTCTGGCTTTTGTCTAAATTACGAAAATACCCCTATGAATTCAGAAATTCCCTATAATGTTCCTAATTTCAGAAAATATTAATTAATTAAAAGGTTTAGTTGATTATTATTTTTTATTATTATCTAGTAGTCCTACATGATGATGATTATTTATACATGTGATGTATGATGTGTGGACGGATGATCATGGACCGTGTGATGTGTGTACTTGTGATTATTATTATTGAGGTCTGCGAACCTCCATTATATTTCTCGTTTATTGTCGGGCCTGCGTGCCTATGATTAAGTTGTAATCACATGAGGAGGCGCAGCGGGAGCGTGGATGCGACAGCGGGACCCACGAGACGGACGATCGTGATGCATGGAGATGCATCAAGATGTCGACGGAACCGACGAGGACGAGATGGACGATCACAAGGGCATGGAGATGCACCGTTACACACATAGATCTTGATGTGAGTGATTAGGCCTACTGGCTCGGGCCTAATCATATTAGGCTGTGGTCCATGATCATTTGATGTGATTGCTTATACACATACTAGATACGTATATATCTTTGCATGCGATGTAGATATATATTAAATATGTATATGTGTGACATGTCATATTAGGAGACCAAATTATAGAAACATCTCTCGATAATATTAAGTCGGTAAACGTGAGGCAATTAGATTGACCCACGTGGCCTTCCATCGTTATGAGTAGGAACCGATTCCCGGTGTAGGTTGAGTTGGTCGAGTCCCTCGAGACTCACCTATATCGTGATTCGCTATCTTGCTTACGACATAGAGATGTCACCGGTGACCTGAGGACATGGTATGCATGGTCGAGTCCCTCGAGGGTATATCATCAAATCAGACTCATCTTGTAACGAAGGTGTTGACTTAACCGAGCATCATGGTTGGTCGAGTCCCTCGAGGCCATGGTGATTCGGAGGCGAAACGGGGCGAAAATCACAAGGAGTTGTGATCGGCAAGAGTTGCCTACCTTTTTTTAGCTTAGTGTTATTGGTCGAGTCCCTCGAGGTTACACTAAGACGCTGATTGATCCCCATCCCCACTAGAAGTCTGCTGGAGACTTCCGTTTCACGCATCTTGTGATTGTCGCGTGACTCGTTAGTAAAATAGTGGGAGCATATTAAGATAGAAGTCCATATCTTGATAGTTTATTTCTTGCAAAATCTGCATGTTATTCATTTATGCTACATCTTTATTTTCAGAAAATGTTGCTTTCAAATCCCTTTACGTGGCATACTTGATGTCAACCGCCTTTATCGGGTCCAAATTATACGGATTGGCTCCATAACTTGAGAATTGTTCTCACAAAGGAGAAAATGGGTAATGCGTCCTTGATCTGATGATGCCTATGCCCGAAGAAGGGGCAAGCGAGGATGAGATCGCTCGCTACCTGAAGTACATTGATGACTCCACTCTTACTCAGTGCTATATGTTGGGCTCTATGACTCCAAAGTTACAGAGACAACATGAAAAGATGGATGCCAGATCCATTCTCCTACATGTCCGAAAATTGTTTGAGGAACAGGGAAGGACTCAATGATATGAGATATCCAAGAGCCTTTTCTGCGCTAGGATGACTGAGGGGACACCGGTTCATAACCATGTCCTAAAGATGATTGAGTGGATAGAGAAACTCACAGGTCTAGGAATGGTCCTATAGGATAACTTGTGTGTGGACATTGTGCTTCAGTCCCTACCAGATTCTTTTTCACAGTTCATAATGAATTTTAATATGAACAAGCTTGAGGTGACTCTCCCAGAGCTCCTCAATATGTTGAGGGAGGCAGAGAGTACTATTAAGAAAAAGAAGCCAGTTCTCTACACTGGTGAGACCAGAAAGAAAAGGAAAGCAGAAAGGTCCCTTAAGTAGGGAAAGGGCAAGGGCAAACAAGGTAAAGCAAAGGTTGCTAAGAAAGACCCAAAGAAAGGACAAAGGCCGGTGCTTCCACTGTGGTAAAGATGGGCATTGGAAGAGAAACTGCAAAGAGTACCTTACAAAAGGGCTAAACAAAAGCTTGATGAAGCTTGGTACATTCATGATCGATCTCCATTTGTCGACTCTTATGATAACACATGGGTATTGGATACCGGTAGTGCTTATCATATATACAATTCGTTGCAGGTTCTAGCAAGGCCTAGGAGACTACAGAGAGGCGAGATGGACCTAAAGATGGGTAATGGAGCAAAAGTTGTTGTATTAGCTATTGGCGAGGTCGCCCTACATCTGCCTAGTGGAGCTTTTATTGCATTAGATGCATGTTATTTTGTTCCTTCTATTATCAAAAACATTATCTCCATTTCATGTTTAACAGTTAGTGGATATAAATTTGTTTTTGAGAACAATGGTTGTTCGATATTATTAGATGATAAGATCATCACGAAAGAAACATTGCATAATGGTTTATTTATGTTAGACACCACTCCACATATCATGAATGTAAATATGTCCAAAAGGAAACGAGATGAGTTGAACAGTGCATACCTGTGGCATTGTAGGCTAGGTCACATCCATGAAAGAAGGATTCAAAAGTTGCTAAATGATGGATATCTAGATCCATTCGACTATGTATCATATACAACTTGTGAGCCTTGCATTCGTGGAAAACTGACCAAATCTCCATTTAGTAGAACTGGAGAGAGAGCCAATGAGTTGTTGGAACTCATACATAGTGATGTATGTGGACCCATGTCAACTCATGCCATTGGAGGTTACTCCTACTTCATTTTATTTACTGATGATTTCTCAAGGTATGGATATGTGTACTTAATGAAGTACAAGTCCGAGGCCTTTGAGAAATTCAGAGAGTATAAGAATGAGGTGGAGAACCAGACTGGAAAGAGTATCAAAACTCTTCGATTAGATCGAGGAGGTGAATACTTAAGTACAGAGTTTACTCAGTTCCTCAAGGACCATGGGATATTATCCCAATGGACACCTCCTTATACACCTCAGCTCAATGGTGTCTCTGAAAGGAGAAATCGTACATTATTAGATATGGTACGGTCCATGATGAGTTTCGCTGACCTACCCATCTCATTCTGGGGATATGCCCTAGAAACCGCAGCTTACCTTCTGAACAGAGTTCCAACTAAGTCGGTAGTGTCTACACCATATGAGATATGGAAAGGGAAGAAGCCTGATCTTAAGGTTGTTAAGATTTGGGACTGCCCTACACATGTTAAAAGACATAACCCGATAAGTTAGAATCAAGGACAGAGCGATGCAAATTTGTGGGATACCCCAAGGAAACTTATGGGTATTATTTCTATCATCTCGAGGATCAAAAGGTCTTTGTAGCTAAGAGAGCAGTGTTCCTTGAGAAGGAACACATTCTTGGCGGAGATAGTGGGAGAATGATAGAATTGAGCGAGGTTGGAGAACCAAGCTCAAGCACCACTCTACAGCCCGAGTCTGTTCAGGTACCTAATATATATGTTTCAACTTTACGCAGGTCTGATAGAATATCCCATCCTCCTGAGAGATATGTGGGACATATTAGAGGAGAGGATGCAGAGGATATTGATCCTAAGACCTACGAGGAGGCTATTATGAGTATAGACTCCGGGAAGTGGCAAGAAGCCATGAATTCTGAGATGGATTCTATGTGCTCCAATAAGGTTTGGAACCTAGTTGATGCGCCCGAAGGTATTGTAGCCATCGGTTGCAAGTGGATCTTTAAGAAAAAGATCGGAGTAGATAGAAAGGTAGAGACCTATAAAGCAAGGCTAGTGGCTAAGGGGTATCGTCAAAGGCAAGGTGTTGACTATGACGAAACCTTCTCACCCGTAGCAATGCTAAAATCCATCAGAATTCTATTAGCTATTGCAGCACACTATAATTTTGAGATCTGGCATATGGATGTGAAAATCGCATTCCTCAATGGGAACCTCAAGGAGGAGGTGTATATGATACAACCTGAGGGATACGTGTCCAAGAACTGTCCAGATAAGGTGTATAGGTTGCTTAGATCCATTTATGGATTAAAGCAAGCTTCCCGAAGTTGGAACATAAGATTTGATGAGGCAATCAGATTTTATGACTTCGTTAAGAACGAAGATGAGCCTTGTGTATACAGAAAGGTAAGTGGGAGCGCTATCACCTTTTTGGTGTTGTATGTGGATGACATCCTGATCATTGGGAATGACGTAGGAATGCTATCCATAGTAAAGGCTTGGTTATCTAGACACTTCTCCATGAAGGACTTAGGGGAAGCATCCTATATTTTGGGGATTAGAATCTATAGAGATAGATCCAAGAGGATTCTTGGCTTGTCCCAGTCCAAGTACATAGAAACCATTGTCAAAAGGTTTGGCATGGAAAATTCCAAGAGAGGTCTCATACCGATGAGACATGGGATATCGCTTTCTACGAGTATGTCCCCAAAGACTCCAGAAGAAAGGGCGAACATGGATATGATACCTTATGCCTCAACAATAGGGTCTATCATGTATGCTATGCTATGTACTAGGCCTGATATAGCGCATGCTCTGAGTGTCACGAAAGGCGGGTATCGAGGCGGATCCGTGCTTGAGTACTTGGAAAGCAAGAAAGTGTATCCTTAAGTACTTGAGAAGGACTAAGGATCTTTTACTAGTATATGGAAGTAATAGCCTTAAGGTTAAAGGCTACACCGACTCAAGTTTTTCAGTCGATGTCGATGATAGCAAGTCGAATTCAATGTATGTGTACACCTTGAATGGAGGAGCAGTGTCTTTGGAAGAGTTCCAAGCAAGATACCACCTCTTGACTTCGACCACGAGAGGCGGAGTACATTGCAGCATCGATGCAACAAAGGAGGGAGTTTGGGTGAAGAAGTTCATCACAGATTTGGGAGTCGTCTTAGGGTAGCTTAAGAGCCGATCTCCCTATATTTATGCGACAACAACGAGGCGCATTTGCTCAAGCAAATGAACCTAGGTCTCATCGAAAATCTAAGCATGTTCGAGGAGGTTCCACCTTATCGAGAAATCGTGACCGAGGAAATGTAGTAGTGGAAAGAGTTCCATCCAAGATAACATTGCAGATCCACTAACAAAGCCGTTGTCTCAGATTTGTTTTGAGCGTCCACGAAGGGCGATGGGGATCAGACACATAGGTGATTGGCTTTAGGTCAAGTGGGAGATTGCTAGTCATAGGTGCCCAGCAAGCCAATCACGTGAGTGATGGCACGTGTGACTTAATATAGAATCTTTTTGCTTATTATATTTTGGCATATATCACTTTATAACTATTGCATAAATGCATACATATATTATGATGTCCTTAGATTTGTGCAATGGGAATCGGATCGTGATGAGATCACGATAGTGACATCGATTCACCTTTAAACACATATCCTAAATAATCCTGGTCATAGGTTACTCGAGAGGGATATCGTGATAACCGGACAGACTGGTGTGCTGTATACCCGTCCATATGATGGATGCAGCTGGTCTCATAGCTGCTTGTGTAGGGACACTAGGGATACAATACAAGTGCTCATTGGAGAATGAGTTCATTGATTGATCCGCTTACGGAATGCTTTGGATGGTTGATGATGCCTTATTGTCGACACGGCGATTTACGTAGTCCTAGTAGTGTATCTGGTCCTTAGACATGAGACACCAAGGATGTCCTGTATGAGTGCTCCACTCTTTGATACCGAACTTATAGGTTTGGCTGTCCCAGATCTAGTACAGATTGGTCATTGGGAGTGGTAGTCGACCTTACGAGAGCTATTGAGTGTCGATAGAGAATCATCCACTCTCGGCATGAGAGGAATATCCCATGTGTTCTTGCTCAAACAAATCCCTCGGCCGGGGTCATTCGGGTTGAGAGAAAAGAGTTCTCCCGGAGAATCCGATTAGAGCGAGACTTGAGTAGAAATCGTGTGGGTCCGACAACACCATGCTCGATATACGGTCTCTCGGTATATTAGATGGATGAGGGACTATAGGTACACGCGAATGGCGAGACGACAGTCCAATGGATTGGATTCCCCCAGATCGTGCAGGGGACTACTGGCGTAGTGGCCTAGTAATACGTCCATAGTCGATGAGTCGAGTGAATTATTACGAGATAATGATTCACCGAAAGTTAGAAGGAGTTCTGACAGGTATGACTCACGGCCAGCTCGATATTGGGCCTAGAGGGTCACACACATATGGTAGGCATTGCGATGAATAGAGGTTTGGATATGCGATATCCGACGGAGCCCTTGTCTTATTGGATGCAGATCCAATACCCACTAGGGGAGGACCCATTAGGGTTTGAAAGGGGACCTCTATAAATAGGAGGGATTCAGAGCCCCATGGGCCAGAGAGCTTTTGTTTGCGTTTTCCTATTCTCCTCTCCATCTCCACCTCAGAGTAGGTCTGGAGTTTTGAGGAGCGTCGTCGTAACCCTGCTGTGTGGATCACCGCTAGAGAGGAGGACGCTTAACCTCCTTCACCCTCTCCGAAGGATCTGCAAGGAAACAGGGATATACGATCTCCCTAGGTAACACAATCTACTCTATACGCAGTTTCATGTTTCACGGATTTTTTCGTACCAATCTTCGCATGATGACGAACATCTCTTTGGGAATCAGGGATTTTGTTTTTCTTGTTCTTCCGCTGCGCATATGATGTCGCCCCCAAGGATTTTCCAACACCGATCGGGACAGAAATCGGGTGAGGGAGACTAACCTTCCTATAAGGCATTGTACCTCCTTGGCCGACCTGGGAGGTAGCATATCAATTATAGCTCGAACCTTTTGGGGTTCACATCTATCGCCTACTAGTGAATGATGAAACTAAGGAACTTACCAGAATTGACTCCAAAGGCACACATGGCGGGGTTAAGACACATGTTGAACTTCTTAAAAATTCAGAATGTCTGAGCCAAGTCTGCTAGATAGATGCAGGCGAGCTTGCTTTTCATGATCATGTCATCGACGTACACCTCCATGTTCCTCCATATCTGATGCTTGAACATTTTGTTTATCATTCTCTGATATGTTGCTCCTATATTCTTTAGTCCAAAGGGCATGACCTTGTAATAGTAGACTCCTCGGTCTGTGATGAAGGCAGTATGCTCTCAATCTTCAAGAGCCATTTTGATTTGGTTGTATCCCAAGAAAGTATCCATGAATGTGAGGAGCTCGTGCCCCGACGTTGCAACGATCAGTTGGTCTATCCTCGAGAGCGAGTAGCAATCCTTTGGGCATGCTCAATTAAGATCGAAGTAGTCAATACATATCCTCCAGCTTCTATTAGATTTTTTGACAAGAACTACATTGGAGCCATCGGGGGTAATTTTCCTCGGCTATGAACCCTGCTTCCAATAGATGATCTACTTCATCACTGACCGCTCTTTGTCGGTTGGGGGCAAATTTCCAAGGCATTTGCTTCACCGGTCATGCTTCGGGGCAGATACTCAAGTGGTGTTGTGCGACCTCTGGATCAATACCCGACATGTCTCTTGGTGACCAAGCGAAGACGTTAGTGTTTTTTGTCAAAGAGTCAATGAGCTGGACTCGTTCCTTCTCTAGGAGCTCGGACCCAACCTTCACAACTTTGTTTGGCTGACTTTTGTCAAGGGGGGCCTCTAGTATCTACTTGGTCAGCTCAGGATGAAGTTACAGTTTGGCAGCATCTCGAGGGTCGAACACGAGTGGCTCTGGTTTTAGCTTCTTAGGCAACATGACAATTGCCAAATAGCATTGCCTTGACTCATGAGGATCGCTCCTTCTCCAATCCTAGCATAAGTTGGAAATTTTACTATATAGTTATAGGTGGAGATGACAACTCTCAACTTGTTAAGGGTCGGGCAACCTAGGATGACGTTGTATGCTGCGAGGAGTCTAAACACCATAAAAGTAACCATCACAGTCTTGGACCTCAGCTCCTTGCTAATGGCAATAGGTAGAGTGGTAGTGTTGAGGGACAAGATAGAATCTCTGGTGAACCCGATGAGAGTCGAGGCCATAGGAGCTAGGCCTTTTTTGGTCAAGTTGAGCTTTTGGAAGGCATCAAAGTATAGGATGTTTGCCGAGCTTCTGATGTCTACCATTATCCTTTTGACTCGAGTATTGGCAATCCTAGTCGAGATCACCAAAGCGTCATTATGGTTGGGGTGCTCGACTTCCCTCGCCGGCAAGGTGATCTAGGGCTTGTCCTATTGCTGGGGACGCTTTTCCACGATTACTCGGGCGTAGGCTTTTCGTCCTGACGTGTTGTCTCCTCCGAAAGCTAAACCATCGATAATGACATTGATTTATTTTTCAACGGGGCCTGAGGGGTGTGGGGAAAATTCCCATTGCTTCTTAACATAATGTCTAAGGTGCCTGTTAGGACCCTTTTTCTGAGCTTTTGAATAATGTTTATTAAGTCTGTTTAGTCCAGTTGTTTATTGAGTCAGTTTGTTTCAGTTAGAGTCTAAGTAGAGGTTTATTTAATATTTATTTATTATTAGAGTTCAAGTCCTAATGTACTTTGGGTGGAACTCTATAAATAGGGATGTAACTACTTCTTTTCAATAATCTATGAAAAATACTATTCTGTCTTTTGACAAACCCTAGGAGGTCGATCCCCTCAAAGTGATCAAGGAGGGTCGATCCCCTTGAAGTGATCAAGGAGGGTCGATCCCCTCGAAGTGATCAAGGAGGGCCGATCCCCTCGAAGTGATCAAGGAGGCCGATCCCCTCGAAGTGATCATCCCCTTTCTCTTCTTCTTTTTTATGATAAGACTTTAGGGTCTTATCATTTGGTATCAGAGCCTACGATAAGACTTTAGGGTCTTATCATTTGGTATCATAGCAATGATACTTGGCGCAACCCGCTGCAACCTTGCTTCCCTTCTTCCCCACCACCACTACAAGGCAACTCTTTCTTCACCGTTGTCACTATTTCCCCAGCCAGCGACCTTCGACCACCGCTCGACCTCCTCACTGCCTCATCTCGTTCAAAAAAAAAAAAAAAAAAAAAAGAAACACGAGAGGAAGAAGAAGCCGTCGCCACGCACCCCTACTTCCGGCCAGCCCACCCGCCGCCCGTCGTTGCTCTCCGGCTAGCAACCGACTTTGCCCCACTTCCGGCCAGAGTCCACCGCTGCAAGGAGACGACACTGCCAACGTCCCACTTCGCCGCAGCCCTGCTCCTCTTCTCTACCACCGCTGCAGGGCGACTCCTTCTCCACCGCCGCCGCTGCTTCCCGACCGATCGATCATCGCCGCCCACCTCCCAACCACAACCCTAGCTATGCCCCCCCCCTTGGCTCGCAGCCATAGCCGTCGGTTGCCGTAGCCGCCAGTTGCCGCAACCCCTCGTTGCAACGGTTGCAGAAACCGAGTTCCTCTGTTGCCACAGCCCCTCGTCGATCGCAGCCACGCCTCCACCAGCTGCGCCGCCTCCAGCACTCCTCTTCACCTCCAGCACCGTCGCCGCCCAACCAACCCATCACCGCTACGGGCCACCATGCAACTGTTGAATCTCGAATTTTGATGATGAAACTACTTGATATATGTTTATGATTTAATCTGCGTTTTGAGTGACGCAGGGTGCTTTGATCAGGATGAGACAATTAAAGCAGGAACATCATGTTGTGCCGGAGGAACATGTCAGAAGATTGGACGTCGGGCCGGTGGATCGGTCGACGTATCGACAGAAGGCTTCGAGCCGTGGACTCGGGCATCGGGCCAAGAAGAGCGGGTATTGTGCCAAGGATATCGGAGTTACGGAGTCAACTGGCCGATTGGGCAATAGGCTGCAGGAGAGGACGATGCGCCGAAGAATCGGACGAAGCGTCGAGGGACCAATGACATGCCGGACAACTTGGTTGAATTGCTTAGGATTAATTGTCTCGATCGAAGTTTTGTGTTAATTGTGCAGGATTAACTATGATAAAGATGAAGACATAAAGCGAAACAAAGCGCCGGAGTCAAGATCATGATCACGTTGGGAGTTCGAGAGTTCGACGGAAGTTCGGACGGTCGTCGGAGGTTCTGCGAGAACAGATCCGAGAAGTCCAGAAGCTTGCCAAGCGAAGCTCGTCAGAACTCGCCAAGTGGATCATCGCAAAGTCCAGGAGTTTGCCGGAAGTCCGCAGAAGAATCACCGAGGGTTCATCGGATGATTGACGGAAGTTTGCCGGAAGCTCGCCAGAAGAAGTCTTGACTTGCGGACTTTGTAATAGCTTAGAAAATGTCTTTAAATTCATAGTTAGTACGTTAATTAGGGTTAGGATTATGTGTTAATCCTATAACCCAAGTAGGGGCCAATTAGGCTCAAGTTCGGACTGGTTTGGGCCAAGTTTAGAGCCAAACCAAGTGAGCTAGAATAGTAAAAGAGGTGGCACCGCCAGGGTTGGAGGTGGCACCTCCCAGGCTATGTCTCCCAGCGAGACCGGCAACAACCACCCGACCAAGAGGTGCAACCGCCCGGGGCTCGATCTTCGAGCTCTGCCGGCGGTGCAACCTCTCCAATCGGGGCGTGCAACCGCCGAGCTCGGCCTTCGAGCTCTGGCAGAGGTGCAACCGCCTCGGTCGAGGAGGTGGCACTGCACGGGGCTCGATCTTGAGCGGACTTCGAGGCAAGCGGTGCAACCCCGACACAGAGGTGCAACCGCCTTGGGCTCGATCTCCGAAACTCTGCCGGCGGTGCAACCTCTCGATCAAGAGGTGTAATCACCATCCCTAATTCCGGGATTTGATCGATTTGATCGTTTTGAGCTCAAATTTTGAACTGGGTTGGGGCCTATAAATACCCTACCCATTCAGTACTGAAGAGATACAGATCCACACCGAATTCTTGATCTTTTCAAGATTCTAAGAGCTCAAATTTGTGTAAAGTCCTAAAGTTCTCCTCTTTCGTTCTTCAAGTCTTGAGTTGTAAAGAGAGGAGAAAAGGATCTGTAAGGGTTGTCTCCCCGAGCCCGTCAAAAGGAGAGGAACTGTAAAGGGCAATTAGCCTTAAGCCCATTGAAGGAAGGCAGCTAGTTGAGGTCAGTGACCTCGTCGGAGGAGGAAGCCAAAAGTGGAGTAGGTCAAGACCCGACCGAACCACTCTAAATCTCTGGTTTGCTTTTACTTGAGCACTTTATCATTACTGCAAACCTCCTACATAGCTACTGCCCTCTGCGCTTTTACGAACGAGTCTCTAAACTCTTATCTTTCCGAATCTGCATTCAGACGTAAATCGGTGTCTTCATACGATCTTTACGCTGCAGTTTACGCTTACGTTTTGATTCCATTTATAACTGCAAATTGCCTTCTGCGTATTCAAAAAACACTTTTCAAAATTCAAAACTGCGTTTAGACGTAAATTTACATTTTGACGTAAAACTGCGTTTAGACGTAAAACAGCGTTTAGACGCAAAACTGCCTTTAGACGTAAAACTACGTTTAGACGTACGTAAAACTACGTTTAGACGTAAAATAGCGTTTAGACGCAAAACTGCGTTTAGACGTAAAATTGCATTTAGACGTAAATCGGCTTTCCTTGTACAATCATCAGATTTGAGTTTATGTTTACATCTTGATTTCAACTGCATACTGCCTTCTACGATTTTACAAACGAGTTTCAAAGTTTAGACGTAAATCTGTGTTTAGACGTAAATTTGCGTTTAGACGTAAATCTGCTTTTTGCAGATTACTTTTTGAGCTGTACAATAGCAGCACATTGTCTTTATACTTCTGTCTAAACAAGTGATTTACGAATCGACACTTAGACGTAAATCTGTTTCTTCGTACGAATATCGAATTTCAGTTTGCGCCAATATTCTGGTTTTCATCATTACTGCAAACTGCTTGCATAGATTGACTGAAACCTTGCTTAGTATCAACTCTCATACAAAGTTGTCCTTATCATTCAAACGCAGCTTTCGATTTTAATCGCAGAAAGTTTTCAGCTGCACTAATTCACCCCCCCCCCCCCTCTTAGTGCTCTCGATCCTAACAATTGGTATCAGGCGGGGGTATTTCTCATTTCGGTTTACACCGAGAGAAATGGCTCTTCAAGAGGGCTTTTTTCGTCTTTAGTCCACCGTTCTTTAACGGATTGGACTACACTTATTGGAAAACTCGAATGAGAGTTTTCTTGATTTCTCTAAATCTGGATTTATGGAATATCATTGAAAACAGTTTTCAACTTCCCTCTAAACCGATGAACGAATGGTCGGATTTAGAGAAGAAGTATTTTTCTTTAAACGCAAAGGCTATGAATGCCTTATTTTGTGCTTTGGACAAAAATGAGTTCAATCGGGTTTCTTTGTGCGAAACGGCTTTCGATATCTGGCGCACTCTTGAAATCACGCACGAGGGAACTAGTAGAGTCAAAGACTCGAAAGTTAATATTTTACTGCATGATTTCGAGCTTTTTCATATGAAACCAAGCGAAACCGTTGTTGACATGTACACCCGTTTTACGGATGTCGTCAATGGTTTAAAATCACTTGGTAAAAGCTTTTCGAATTTTGAACTAGTTAACAAAGTTTTGTGCTCACTTTCTAAAACTTGGGATTCAAAAGTAACTGCTATTCAAGAATCGAAAAACTTGAACCAATTTCCACTTGAAGAACTAATTGGTTCATTGATGACATATGAAATGATGCACAATGCACATGATGAACATGTTGAACACAATCACCTTCCAAAGAACAGGAAGGATTTGGAACTCTGGACAAATGAATGCCACTTGAGCGATGACTCAAGTGATGAGGACAATGATGAACAAAACAACCTTCCAAAGAACAGGAAGGATTTGGGACATAGAACATTTGAAGACCACTCGAGCATAAGCTCAAGTGATAGTGAACTTAAACTACAAATGAAACGAAAAAAAAAAAAAAGCAAAAAAGAATGGAACTACTTGCTTTGAACGCAAGAAGAAGAACAAAAATTGGGATGAATCGAGCTCCTCCGAAGACGAGGAGAAAATCAACAAAGGCGAGGTGGCAAACTACGCCTTTACGCCTTTCGACGCTGAGGTAATCAAAATGCCTTTAATTTACTTTGAAATTACATGATGCTTTTCATAAAGCTTTTTTTATTGCATGTTTAATAATCTTATAATGAAAATACAAACATTTAGGAATCATGCTTATCATTCTAGTAATTTTGAAAATAATCATGAAAATTGCATGTTTATGATAAACAAAATGATTTTGATTAAAAATACCTTATGAAATCATGCTATATGTGGTTGAGAAGTAATAATGTGTATCATGTTAATTTCCATTGTTATTTCTCGATGAAATCATGAATCTATTTATAAATTTTGTGAGCCATAAAAATGATTTTGATAATTTAAAATTGAAATAAGTTTTATCAAAATCATGATCTTGATTTATCAAATTGAATGAATTAAAAATGAATAATGAATTTTCTCTTGAATGATTGTGACTTGTATTCCTTGTATTCATGATATGATTTTTATGCAATTCTTTGTACTCATGAAATATTTATCTCATCACCCAATTATTCCTTTTCAATACTCCTCAAGTGATGATATGAATGCATGAGATATTAATGAATTTATTTTGATATATGCAAATGAGAAGTTTCGATCATGCATGGTAGGATGCAATGTGACAAATTAATATCATGATGATTTAAAATATTTATGATTTGGAATGATGCACATGTTTTTTTTTTGTGTATCATGAATGCTTTAAATGATAAATGTTTGGAATCATGATTAAAATGAAGTGATAAATACTGATTCAATGTTCGGTATCATTAATACTTCATTATCATACATTAAAATAGTGATAAATATTTTGAAAATAAATGATTGTATCATGTTAGATGATTTTATATATTGTGCATGATAAGCTATAAGTGGTGATTGAAACAATGATTGAAATAATATGAATGATGATTTGGAATCATGCATATAATAATGAGTTTATTTGTTTTGAAAATGTGCATGTTTTAATTTGAAAATATAATGATGCACAAATAAGATTGATACTAACCTTTGTCATGATTTAAAAATTGATGTAAAGGGTTTTTCCCTTCTTTTTGACAATGACAAAAGGGGAGATAGCTAGCTTGCACAATTCAAGAAGAAAGCAAAAATTACACTTCTCAAAAGAGAAGAAATTGCTTTCTTGAACATCTCAAAATTGTTAGCTTGCGGGCCTTAAAATTTAGAAATTTTTTGCTAGCTTGTATATGGTAAACTTGCTATCATACTACCATGATGATGAGCATGTCTTATCTTTATGATTGTATTTGAAAAACTATGGCAAAAATACGTCCTAATGATTGAACGTGTTAAAATTATTTTTCGAACCTTCTTGATTGAATGATTGAATCACTTGATTGACATAATGATTTTACACAATTACATGTTGAAAATTATGTGCTTGAATACAAAACTTCCATGGTAACAAGTATGCTTTACCTTCATGATTGTAATTGAATATCTATAGAAAAAACTTTGTCCGAATGGAAGAAAGAGTCAAATTTCATTTTCGGATTCTCTTGAATCTAACATATCAAGTTCATCCTCTTCCGAATTTAACAAGCATATGTCATATCAAGTTTAATTCACATCATTGATTTTTGACATATGGAATCATCTAGCAAATGCACTTATCATGTGAAAAAATATTTTTCGAAAAACATATTTGATGATTCCCTCTTACCAAAGGAAGATATTTTTACATACAAGGATTTGACTCACTTACATATCTTAATCCTTGCAAAAATGAAGTGTGCTTTAATATCTTATCGATTTGAACTTCACATATGGCTTTCCTCCTTCATGTAAAAAGATAACAAATAAAAAGGAAGAAGCAATAAAAGCTATCTCCATGTCATGTTTTCCTCGAGATGTTTGCATTACTGGTATCCTATCACTCACTATTGGAAAATGACATGAACCAACTTATGGCATCGCACTTATATTTAAAATTTGTTTATATCGTTCTCCTTGTTGTTGATGACAAAGGGGGAGAAATATATGAGTTGATATGTTTGCTATCACTAATGATGATATGGTTGCTATTACTGATGTTGATATGCTTGCTATCACTAATGATGATATGGTTGCTATTACTGATGTTGATATGTTTGCTATCACTGATGTTGATATGGTTGCTATCACTGACGCTATGATTAGGCCATACTTGCATCACCAAGTAATATATGATTGCTATCATTGCTATATGCCCTGTATCAAGATATCAAACAAAAATTTGTATTACACGAGCTGATATCTTACCATGTGATGCAATGCTTGCTAAAATATTCGAAATGTATACATCATGAAATGATATCAAAATCTTGCTTCACAGCTTTACATGTCGATATCATGCCACATGATGAAATGCTACAATTGATAAACACTTGAAATAGTTGCGTTACGATATCAAAAGCTAACACTACAAAGGAAGCAAAAATTTGCTAGCTTGCAACTTGCATGTTTCAAGAAGCAAGAGTTGCCTTCTTGAATATCTCTAAACTGCTAGCTTGCAAGCTCTAAAATATTGTAACATTGCTAGCTTGCATGTGCTATCTTGTATGTCGTAAAACTTGCATATCTAAAACTTGATAGCTTGAATGTTCTAAGCATGATGTAACATTTGCTAAATTTTCTGGCTTCAAAACTGCATGATGATAAAACTTGATATTATGATTTTCATGCAATAAGTTAAACCAATATCATAAACACTTGATTGTGGTACTTCTCCTTTTTGTTGATGACAAAGGGGGAGAAGTATGTTGATGACATGACATGTGATGCATAAGTTTATGCATATGTTCATGTTGACGTGTTGCAAGTATTCATGATGAATATTCCAATGACTTGAATTCAAGGCTCTATCAATATGGCATATTGATAGGGGGAGTTTGTTTAACTCCGGGAGTTAAGTTTAACTCCGTCATCAAGTAGTTGTCATCATCAAAAAGGGGGAGATTGTTGAATCTCGAATTTTGATGATGAAACTACTTGATATATGTTTATGATTTAATCTGCGTTTTGAGTGACGCAGGGTGCTTCGATCAGGATGAGACAATTAAAGCAGGAACATCATGTTGTGCCGGAGGAACATGTCAGAAGATTGGATGTCGGGCCGGTGGATCGGTCGACGTATCGACAGAAGGCTTCGAGCCGTGGACTCGGGCATCGGGCCAAGAAGAGCGGGTATTGTGCCAAGGATATCGGAGTTGCGGAGTCAACTGGCCGATTGGGCAATAGGCTCTGAGGAGGACGATCAGTAAAGAATCGGAAGCGTCGAGGGACCAATGACATGCCGGACAACTTGGTTGAATTGCTTAGGATTAATTGTCTCGATCGAAGTTTTGTGTTAATTGTGCAGGATTAACTATGATAAAGATGAAGACATAAAGCGAAACAAAGCGTCGGAGTCAAGATCATGATCACGTTGGGAGTTCGAGAGTTCGACGAAAGTTCGGACGGTCGTCGGAGGTTCTGCGAGAACAGATCCGAGAAGTCCAGAAGCTTGTTGCCGCTCGCGTCGGAACTTCGCCAAGTGGATCATCCGCAAAAGTCCAGGAGTTTGCCGGAAGTCCGCAGAAGAATCACCGAGGGTTCATCGGATGATCGATGGAAGTTTGCCGGAAGCTCGCCAGAAGAAGTCTTGACTTGCGGACTTTGTAATAGCTTAGAAAATGTCTTTCAATTTATAGTTAGCACGTTAATTAGGGTTAGGATTAGGTGTTAATCCTATAACCCAAGTAGGGCCAAATTAGGCTCAAAGTTCGACTGGTTTGGGCCAAGTTTGGAGCCAAACCAAGTGAGCTGGAATAGTAAAAGAGGTGGCACCGCCAGGGTTGGAGGTGGCACCGCCCAGTGCTATGTCTCCAAAAGCGAGACCGGCGGTGTAACCCGCCCCACCAAGAGGTGCAACCGCCCAAGGCTCGATCTTCGAAGCTCTGCCAAAGCGGTGCAACCTCTCCGGTCGGCGATGAAACCTTTGAGCTTCGGTCTTCGAAGCTCTGGCGAGAGAGGTGCAACCGCCTCGGTCGAGGAGTGGCACCGCCTGGGGCTCGATCTTGAGCTAGACTCGGGCGGTGCAACCTTCCCGACAGAGAGGTGCAACCGCTGGGCTCGATCTCCGAAGCTCGCCCAAGCGGTGCAACCTCTCCAGTCAAGAGGTGTAACCGCTTGATCCCGGAATTCGGGATTTGATCGATTTGATCGTTTTGAGCTCCAAATTTGAACTGGGTTGGGGCCTATAAATACCCCACCCATTCAGCACTGAAGAGATACAGATCCACACCGAATTCTTGATCTTTTCAGTGATTCTAAGAGCTCAAATTTGTGTAAAGTCCTAAAGTTCTCCTCTTTCTGTTCTTCAAGTCTTGAGTTGTAAAGAGAGGAGAGAAAGGATCTGTAAGGGTTGTCTCCTGAGCCCGTCAAAAGGAGAGAAATTGTAAAAGGGCAGTTAGCCTTCGCCCATTGAAGGAAGGCAGCTAGTTGACGTCGGTGACCTCGTCGGAGGAGGAAGCCAAAAGTGGAGTAGGTCAAGACTGACCGAACCACTCTAAATCTCTTGTTTGCTTTTACTTGAGCACTTTATCATTACTGCAAACCTCCTACATAGCTACTGCCCTCTGCGCTTTTACGAACGAGTCTCTAAACTCTTATCTTTCCGAATCTGCATTCAGACGTAAATCGGTGGCTTCATACGATCTTTACGCTGCAGTTTACGCTTACGTTTTGATTCCATTTATAACTGCAAATTGCCTTCCGCGTATTCATAAAACGCTTTTCAAAATTCAAAACTGCGTTTAGACGTAAATTTACGTTTTGACGTAAAACTGCGTTTAGACGTAAAACAGCGTTTAGACGCAAAACTGCGTTTAGACGTAAAACTACGTTTAGACGTAAAATAGCATTTAGACGCAAAACTGCGTTTAGACGCAAAACTGCGTTTAGACGTAAAACTGCGTTTAGACGCAAAACTGCGTTTAGACGTAAAACTGCATTTAGACGTAAATCGGCTTTCCTCGTACAATCATCAGATTTTAGTTTACGTTTACATCTTGATTTCAACTGCATACTGCCTTCTACGATTTTACAAACGAGTTTCAAAGTTTAGACGTAAATCTGTGTTTAGACGTAAATTTGCGTTTAGACGTAAATCTGCGTTTAGACGTAAATCTGCTTTTTGCAGATTACTTTTTGTGCTGTACAATAGCAGCACACTGTCTTTATACTTCTGTCTAAACAAGTGATTTACGAATCGACACTTAGACGTAAATATGTTTCTTCGTACGAACATCGGATTTCAGTTTGCGCCAATATTCTGGTTTTCATCATTGCTGCAAACTGCTTGCATAGATTGACTGAAACCTTGCTTAGTATCAACTCTTAGACAGAGTTGTCCTTATCATTCAAATGCAGCTTTCGGTTTTAATCGCAGAAAGTTTTCCGCTGCACTAATTCACCCCCCCCCCCCCCTCTTAGTGCTCTCGATCCTAACAGCAACGACCGCCGCACGCCTCCCTACAGTCGATCCTCCTTGCTCTGCATCTATAGTGCCAGAAACAAGGCAACTCACCGGTTGCCCTTGTTCCCAACCATGACACCGCCGACTCCTCCTTCTCCACCGTTGCCGCTGCTTCTCGCCCACACAATTGCAGTCGCATCTGCCAGTTGCCGCAGCCCTCGTTGAAACGGTTGTAGAAACAGAGCTTCCTTGATCCGCACCGTTGCTGCAGCGCCCTTGCTCTGCATCTTTGCCACTACCACCGGTTGCCACCACCGTAGCCTCAACCCCGGCCGCTTCAACACCACCTCCCTCTTATTCTGCCTCTGCTATTGCAGTTGTTGGTTGCCATCACCAAAGCCTCAACCCGGCTGCTCAGCGATTGCTTCCTTGGGTCACAGCAGTCACAACCGTCGCCTTTTAGCCTAGGCGCTCTCATCTCACACAGTGACAAAAATACAGGGCAGCAACTCTTCCTCCATCGCAGCCACCGCAGCGGTGAGTCCTTGCCGACGCTGCCCCCAACCACACCACCATCGCTGCCTCCCAGCCCTCAGTAGCAGCGATCCCTCCAAGCAACGACTGCAACAAGCATTATTGCCTCTCACCAGCGCCTCCTCCCGCAGTGTGACAGAAACATAGCAATGCTGCCTTCCATCCGTGTCGTCACAACCATCGCAGCAATGAGCCCTTAGCGGTGCTGCCCCAGCCGCACCACCATCGTTGCCTCCAAGCCCTTAGCAATAGCGATCCCTCTATGCAACGACCGCAACAAGCATCGCTGGCTCCCACGCGACGATCGCAGCTACATCCCCGCATCCTCACAACAACCCTTCATTCCCATAGTGTTGCCACCGACTGCATCACAACAGCAGCACCGAATAGGGCAGTGATTGATGCCCTTGACCGACACCAAAAATAGGAGTTGAGATTACAGATTTGCAGTCTTACGCAATGGCCACTGATAACTCGATAAAAGCACAAATGGAAGCATTGGAAATCAGAATTGAGAATCGATTGCAAGAAACACTTAATGATTTCAAAAAGAGCCTATTGGAGAGCCTCAGCAAATTTAAACAAAATGGGGGCTCAAGTTCTACGTTGCACAGATCTGAACATACAGGAAAAAGACCCCAAGATTGTGACACAATCTACTCATACATGAAGGTGGATGGACAGCTCTCAAAAATTTGTCAGACTTCTATAGTATTGGAATATCATAGTAGGTTTGAAAGATTATCAAATCAAGCTAGAGATTGGTCAGAACGACAACTTCTAGATATGTTTATTGAAGGTCTTATTTTAAAGATCCGGTGTGAAGTTAAGGCTCGTCAACCTTACACTATGATAGCTGCGATCTCATTCGCACATCTACATGAGAAAAAAATCAACAGGAAAAATCATGGAAACAGAAGTGACAATAACCAAATGATCAGTAAGCCACCAGCCCTATCTATTCCCAACCAAAGCCTTGATACCCGAAGACTAACCCAAGAAGAACTTAAGGAAAGATCAACAAAGGGTTTGTACTATGATGAAAAGTGGAGTATAGAGCACCGATGTAAACAAGGGCAACTTCTGATGATTGAGCCAATTAGAGAGGAAATAAAAATAAAAGAGTTGGACTCCGATCATAAAGGTATGAAAACTGATGAAGATATTGAAGCCATCACACATATAGTGCATGCATTGGCTGGCTACACTAACCCACAAACTATGAAAATCAGAGGAACTTTGAAGCAACAACCTATCACTATTTTGATTTATATAGATAGCACTAATAATTTTATGGATAGGAAAGTTGCAGCCCAATTAGCCCACCACATTGAAGGTTGTGATATATTCGAAGCTAATGGATGGATTTTAACTTATGATACCAAAGGTTCAAAGATAAAATTGATTATACAGGGCCAAAAGTATTATGCAACGATTACTACACTGAAAGACCGACCTATTGCTTACACTATCAAAAAGTGGAGACCATACTTACTTGATCAACGGGTTGTGATGCGTTGCAAATAATCTATGGCCAAAGTGCTGAAAGAGAAGCTCCCCGAGATTGATGCTGCTCAGCCTTGAGGACAAGGCTGATTTGAAGAGGGAGGAACTGTTAGGACCCTTTTTCTGAGCTTTTGAATAATTTTTATTGAGTCTATTTAGTCTAGTTGTTTATTGAGTCGGTTTGGTTCGGTTAGAGTCAAGTAGAGGTTTATTTAATATTTATTTATTATTAGAGTTCAAGTCCTGATGGACTTTGGGTGGAACTCTATAAATAGGGATGTAACTGCTTCTTTTCAATAATCTATGAAAAATATTATTCTGTCTTTTGACAAACCCTAGGAGGCTGATCCCCTCGAAGTGATCAAGGAGGGCCGATCCCCTCGAAGTGATCAAGGAGGTCGATCCCCTCGAAGTGATCATCCCCTTTCTCTTCTTCTTTTTTATGATAAGACTTTATGGTCTTATCAGTGCCCTCTGCAAATGAGCTCCTCGATCTGGTTCTTTAGGTTATGGCACTCCTCGGTGTCATGGCTATAGTCACGGTGGAAGCGGCAATACTTGGAGCGATCTTTGAGCTCGCGCGGAGTCTTCATCAGGTTGGGTGCCCTTAGGAGGCCCCTCTCTCTAATATAGAGGAAGATCTCCATTATGGATGAACTCAAGGGTGGGAGAGGTGGCCTTGGAAGTGGTGGCTTGGGTCAATCGAGCCTTCTTCTTGACGGGCCTAAGGGCTGCCCTCGGGATTACTCTATGCAAAGCCTCTTGTGCTCCTCATGCTTTCTCGCCATTAGGGCTTCTACGACAATATATTGGTTTGCACGTTAGAGCATCTCGAGGATGGTTGCCACCAGTCACTCAACCAATGACCAGAAGAATTTGGATAGTTGTAGACCCATTAAGAATGCTTGTATGATTAGTGAGAGGTGGGCTCCGGGACTCCTCAAATCTTGGCAACAAAGCGAGCAACAAAATGAGCATGGCTGCATATAATTTCGACTATGCATTGGCTAAAAAATTAAGCTCAAATTCTCTTGTGAGCTGGTTAAAAGATAACATCGAGGCTTACTTGAGTTAGGTGTACCACATCTAAGCCGAACCCCAGAGAGTGATTGGGAATGCTCAGCACATTAGGGTGTTGGACATACCGTATAGGGCCATCTAAGCCCAAAAGGCAGTGACGTGCTCTGTCGAGTCAGAGCCACCGTCGTAAGCTTCGAGCGTGGGGAGACAGAAGTTCAATGGTATCAGTTTGTCCTGAATTTTCCGCATGAAGGGGGACCCTGCCAAGGAGGCTTCCCCAAGCTTCTCTTTGGACTTGTGGAACTCCTTCTGGACCTCATCCAAATGTTGGTTGACCAAGTGCAACTAAGCCCAGAGAGAGTCCACTAAGTCGAATTACAAGGTGTCGGGCTCGGGGGAGCTCGGGGTGGTGCATTAGGGACCTAAGGCACTATTCTCTGGTGTTGGCCTTGGGTTCCCTGATTGCTCCTTGGGCAATGGACTAACATCCACTGCTCTAGGTTGCTGAGGGGTTGGAGATGGCACTCGCAGTTCGGTGATAGGGGTCAGCGGGTCTCGTGGCGATAGTGGCAGTTGGGATAACGCCAACTACTAGGCAAGCTGGGGGACGAGGGGGATGATAGGCTACATCATCCCTACTAAGGCTTGGACTTGGTGTCTGAGGCTAAGGAACACCTCAGTTGAGACAGCAGGTTGACCCATGGTGGTTCCAAGAGGCGACAGCCTGGGATCATTAAATAGCTACCAACAACAACTTGGGGTCGATGTCGAAGTATTCCCTTCTAGGCTTAGAGGAAGTGGGGGCTATCTTCCAAACCCAAAGGTCAGGTGAGTCGAGGGTGGTTCTTCTCCGGGGCACTCTCTCAGGTTGCTTGGTTAGGGGCGTTCTTGCGACATCGGATCTTCCTTCTAGCATCAAAATGTTGATAAACATTTATGCCATGGCCAAAGAGTCAGCACAGCTCGGTCCAATTCTGAATGTGCAAGGTTGCCTATGTGGAGACTCGAGTGGTTGAAGGGAGCATCGGGTCATGTTGAGTCATGGGCCTCATCGCCTGTTTCCTTGACTCTCAAACACCCATCAAACTTGACTCTAGTTTCATTGCTTTATGTTTTCAGACTATCATAGTTAATTCTACATACTTAACTTAATAATATGGATTAGATTAATTAATCCATCAATTGATTTCATCATCAAAATCTGAGATTCAACAATCTCCCCTTTTTTGATGATGATAATCAATCGATGACGGAGGTAAACATAACTCCCCCTATCTATATGCCATATTATGAGCAGATAAAAATACTTAAATTCAATCTCTTGAATTCAAGCCTAAACCGATAAGTTCTATCTGTTGATCTTATCATTATTCTCTTTAAGCATGAATAAATATGAAACTTCATATTTCTCATTATTTCAAGTTATGAAAATCATTTTCAAGTCAAATAATAAAAGAAAATTATCACTTCGATAAGAGATAAGAATTTTCAACATGAATTTTATATGATCAATTAATCTAAGAACTTGCGATATTCTCAAGGGATTTTACGATGCATATAAGACATTATCCATAATTCATCCAAAATTTAAAAAAAAACAATCAGTATTCATTCAAAATTCATCTCATTAAGAGGCATGGCTTTCATACAAAAGAAATAAGATGACAAAACTTTAACTTGGCATTAAGAGTAATCAGACAAGGATCACATGTCAAGGTAACAAAATAAGAAGGCATATCGATTAATCCTTAGGAGAAAATCCATAGTTCTTATACATGACATCTATTTTTTGATTCATTTGTCGTAGTTTCTTCAAAATTTTCATTTGCTGGATTTGAATTTGCTCTTACTGTGATTTAAGTTGGTCTTGTTGTGATTTGATCTGATGCAATTCTACTATAATGAGTTCTTCAGAAGATGAAGCAGGAGCTGAAGGTGCTGCACCAAAGGGACTAGGAGAAGGAGATTCATTTCCCCTAAAAATTGGTATTTCGGGGTGTTCTACTGGTGGGGGAATTGGATCAGTCCTTCTAGGTTGCCTAACCCATATATCATTGCTAAATGTGCACCTAAGTCTTTTTAGTAGATTTCTATTTATGGTGTTAAATCAATCAACTTGAATTATTTCTTCATCAGGCGAGACACAAATATCGAGCAAGTATTAATCGAGTAATTAACCCTCCATATAGTAACATAGTATCTTTAACTATTATATCCTGTATGTATTACCAGATTAAGTATCCAAAGTAATTATGTTGTCCAGTTATAATCCAGTACATGGTGCTTAGCTCTATTTGACTCATTTCATCAAGATGAAATTACTTGGGAAGTAGTATGCTAGTCATGATGTGATAAAGAAATTTAGAGTTAAAGGGTAGTAGGTACTCGCAACTTTTGGGTATCATGCCTGGGTTCGGATTTTCAAAAATAGTTTCTAAAGCTTCGGAGTAAGTTGCTTCGATTACATTGACATCCAATTTATTTCTAAAGTGACATCCCCTATCCGTTTCAGTAATTCCAATTAGTTCATAAAAAATACTATCAAAGATTCTAATCTGTGTTCGTAAAAGAAAAGTACTTAGGCTTTCATTATCCACACATAAGTTTGCATAAAATAGCCTAACTAACCTAAGATAAATTGGTTCATTGATTTGTAAGAGAGGCAAGGCATCTAAATGTGCAAACCACCTAATAGGTTCTATGTTTCCTAGTTCATTTAGATCAACGTGTTTACCCTTATATATAGTTCTTGTTTCGAAATTTGGAAACCTAAGTGCTATTTCTTTAGATCTAAAAAGATTTTGGTCATATGAATCTCCTTCAACCCTTTTCTCTGTTGTTTTTGTTGATCTCTTGGGAGCCATTACCTAGACAAGATGATGGATCAAGCATATGAAACTATGAAGAGTGGGTAAAATAATGAGAAGAGGAAGGAAAGATTTCGGATTTTACCTTGTGGAGAATTTTTTAAAGGATGGAAAGCATGAGCCAACAAGAATCCTTCTCCTAGGCTTCTAAAGGTTAGAATGAGAGTCACAGAAGTTTTGGAGTTATGAGAGAGCTTGAACTAGTTTCTCACAGGTTGGGGGCAGTTCCATTGCCGGCCCTAACCCCACTTTTTATCAAGGGAATCTCGAGCAGTGCCACCGCCAATCCGAGCGGTGCCATCGCCGGCAGCCGAGCGCTCAAGCAATGCTACCACCACTTCTGACGGTGCCACCGCTGGCATACCACGGAAGAAAAAAAAGTGTCTTTCCTCCCCTTTTTATTTTTCAGTGATGTTTGGCTTAAGATAAGATAGGATTTGTGTACTTTAATATGTCATTTGGAATCGAAAGAGGAGGAAATTAAATCCACGAAAGAATGGAAAGAGTATTAAAAAAAAACCTTTTAATATGCCTAGTTCCCTTCTAATGAATTTAAATTGGTCTTCATTTAATGCTTTGGTAAAGATGTCTACTAATTGATTCTTTGTGTCAATAAACTCTAGAACGACATTATTATTAAGGACATAATCGCGTATAAAATGATGCCTAATGTCGATATGCTTGGTTCTAGAGTGTTGAATTGGATTTTGGTAAGACATATAGCACTTGTATTATCACATTTTATGGGAATATTTTTCAAGTGAATTCTATAGTCTTCTAATGTATTCTTCATCCAAACAACTTGGGCACAGCATGCACTTGCAGCAATGTATTCGGCTTCCACCGTAAATAGTACAACTGAGTTTTGTTTCTTAGAAGTCCAAGAAACAAGTGCATGTCCTGAAAATTGGCATGTTCCGGATGTACTTTTTCTATCTATCCTTCATCCGCTAAAATCGGCATCTACATAAGCTATTAAATCAAATTTATCGGATTTCAGATACCACAATTCTAAATTGGGAGTTCCTTTAAGATATCTAAATATTCTTTTAACACTCTTAAGATAAGATAATTTAGGATTAGATTGAAACATAGCGCAAAGTCCTATACTAAACATGATATCCGGTCTAGTCGCAGTGAGATAAAGTAGACTACCTATCATTCCCCTATACGTTTTTTGATTGAAATTCTCACCATTTTCATCCATATCTAACTTTGTCGAAGTACTCATAGGAGTGTTTATCGCTTTTGAACCATCCATGTTAAATCATTTTAACAATTCTAATGTATATTTAGATTGATTAAGAAATATACCATCACTAAGTTGTTTAATTTATAATCCTAAAAAGAAGGTTAATTCACCTATTAGACTCATTTCAAATTCATGACTCATACACTTGGCAAATGATTCACATAGTGATTCATCCGAAGAACCAAAAATAATATCGTCAACATAAATTTACACAATAAGAAAATTATTTTCAAAGTGTTTGATAAACAATGTAGTATCAACCTTGCCTTTGGTAAAATTATTTAAAATAAGAAAGGAACTAAGCCTTTCATACCAAGCTCTAGGTGCTTGTTTCAAGCCATAGAGAGCCTTAGTCAATTTAAATATATGATTAGGAAGAAGAGAATTTTCAAATCCGGGAGGTTGTTCGACATATACTTCTTCGGAAATAAAACCATTCAAGAAGGTACTTTTGACATCCATTTGAAATAGTTTAAAATTATTACTACTAGCATAGGCAAGGAGCATCCTAATGGCCTCTAATCTTGCCATAGGAGCGAAGGTTTCTTCGTAGTCGATACCTTCTTCTTGGTTGAAACCTTTGGTCACTAATCTAGCCTTGTTTCTAACCACGATACTGCATTTGTCTTGCTTATTTCTAAAGACTCATTTAGTATCAATAACTAAATGGTCACTAGGTCTAGGAACAAGCTTCTATACCTCATTCCTCTCAAATTGGTTCAATTCCTCTTGCATTGCAATGACCCAAGAATCATCTTTCAAGGACTCGTCAATGCATTTAGGTTCGATTTGAGAAATAAAGGCAGCGTTAGCACAAAAATTCTTGAAGGAAGAACGAGTTTGAGCCCCTTTTGATGTATCTCCTATAATTAGCTCCTTTGGATGAGCATCTACATACTTCCATTACTTATGTAAGAAAATTTCGGAAGAAGATACATCCAAGTTGCTATTTTGAGGAGGGGGTTCATTTAAATTTAGATTATCAAAACCAAGATCATCATCAAAATCATTTTTCTTTAACTTAGAAATTTTATCAAAAACTACATGAATAGACTCTTTTATAACTAAAGTTCTTTTGTTAAAAACACGAAAAGCCTTAGAAACGGAAGAGTAACCAAGAAAGATGCCTTCATCGGATTTAGTATCAAATTTTCTTAAGGCATCCTTTTCATTCAAAATAAAGCATTTGTAATCGAAAACTTTAAAATAAGAAACATTTGGTTTTTTGTTGTTCCATAATTCATAGGGAATTTTTGATAGAGACGGTCTTATTAGAATCTTATTCATGATATAGCAAGTCGTATTCACGGCTTCGGCCCAAAAATACTTGGGTAGACTATGTTCATTCAACATAGTTCTTATCATTTCTTGTATGTTTCTATTTTTTCTTTCAACTACTCCATTTTGTTGAGGATTTTTTGGAGTGGAGAAGTTGTGGTTATATCCATTAACTTCACAAAAACTTTGGAAGTCACGGTTTTGAAATTCGCCACCGTAATCACTCTGAATTGATGAAATCATGAAGCCTTTTTCATTTTGAGTGAGTTTACAAAATTTAGATAAACATTTGAAACAATCACTTTTGTGAGCCAAGAAATAGGTCCAAGTGTATCTAGTATAGTCATCTACAATTACAAAAGCATATTTGCTTCCTCCTAGACTTGTCGTGTCAATTGATCCGAATAGGTCCAAATGGATCAATTGTAATGGTCTAGTGGTGCTAATTTAATTTTTTGGTTTGAAACTAGTTTTTATTTGTTTACCTAGTTGACACGCATCACATACTTTGTCCTTAACAAACTTCATATTGGGAATCCCTCATACTAATTCTCTAGATGAGATCTTAGATATTAGTTTCATACTTGAATGGCCTAATCTCCTATGCCAAAGCCAAGTATCGTCATTCAAAGCGGAGAAGCATATTTCATTACTTAGTTCATCAAGGTTGATGGTGTAGACATTATTTTGTTTTAAAGCACTCATTGACAAGTTATTGTTTGGTTTTTCAATGATGCACGCATTGTATTCAAATCTAACGATGTAACTTTTATCGCATAATTGACTAATGCTTAAGAGATTATGTTTTAATCCATCAACTAATAATACATCATCAATTGAAAAACATGATTTATTACCTATGGTTCTCTTGCCAATGATTTTGCCTTTGTTGTTGTCTCCGAAGGTGACGTACCCTTCTTCTTTACTAGTGAGCATAGAGAAATGAGATGGATCTCCAGTCATATGTCTTGAGTTTCCACTATCAAAATACCATCTCTTGCTCCTAGCTTGTGGGTTTGTCTACAAAAGAAGATAGTTTTTAGGTACCCATTTGATTTTAGGTGCCTCAAAAATTGATCTACCAATTTTATTATTCATCATTAAAATATTTATAGTTCCTTTAGGAACCCATATCAACTTATGTGGACTAATCTTCCTAAATGGATATTTGTAAGAAACATATCCGGATTTACAACAAAAGTTGCATTTCAAATAAGGTGAAACGTGTAATGTGGGTCCTTTAATGAAAGTGGTAGGATTTTGGTGAGATCATCTCACAAAACCAATTCCACTTCTATTTGCGACATGACCCTTATTTGCAAGGATCATGTCCAATCCCTTGCTACCGACCTTAAACTTGTTTAAGGTCTCTTTAAATAGCAAATTTTCACTTTTGATTGCTTCTAAGTGTTCGCACTTAGACCATGGAGGAGTTTGAAGACTATCAAGCTTATTTTGTAGTAAGACATGTTCTTTCTTTAAAAGATTAAATTTCTTGCTAATAGTTCTACACTCATCAAATAATTCGTGAAAAGCGATAGAAAGTTCATCAAAAGATAAATCTTCATTAATTAAATCACATACCTCTTCTCCTAAAGCCATTAGTGCAAAGTTTGCCTCCTCTTTGTTGCTAGCTTCTTCACTTTCTGAAGCACTTGAATCGTCCCAAGTTACTTTTAAAGCTTTCTTCTTCTTCGGTTGCTTCTTCTTGGCTTAGGGGCATTCATTTTTTAAGTGCCCCGGCTTCTTGCATTCGTAGCATATTACTTGGTCCTTTTTATATTCAAGTTTATTTTTTATGTTATTTTCAAATTTATTCTTTCTAATAAATTTTTAAAATTTTTGAGTTAAAAGTGCAATGTCGTCATCACTGTCCTCATCACTTGATGTTCCTTTCAAGTGGTCTTCTTGTGATGTAAGCGTCATATCCTTCCTGTTCTTTGGAAGGGGGTTCTCGAATTCTTCATGAGCATGGCATGTCATTTCGTAGGTCATTAGAGACCCAATAAGTTCTTCAAGAGGAAATGTTTTAAAGTCCTTGGCCTCTTGAATGACCGTAACTTTTGGATCCCAACTTTTTGGGAGGGATCTTAAGATTTTAGTTACTAGTTCAAAGTTAGAAAAATCTTTACTAAGAGCTTTGAGTCCATTGATGACATCCGTGAAACGGGTGTACAAGTCTCCGATGGACTCACTTGGTTTCATTCGGAAAAGTTCGTAAGAGTGCACAAGAATGTTGATTTTGGACTCTTTCACTCGGCTAGTGCCTTCATGAGTGACCTCAAGAGTTCTCCAAATATCAAAAGCCGAATCACAAATTGAAACATGATTAAATTCATTTTTGTCTAGTGCACAAAACAAGGCATTCATAGCCTTTGCATTTAAAGCAAAAACCTTCTTCTCCGATTCATTCTATTCACTCATCGGAAGAGAAGATTTTTGAAATCCATTTTCTATTGAATCTCGTATTTTGATTATGAAACCACTTGATATATGTTTATGATTTAATTTTCATTTTGAGTAACGCGGGATGCTTCGATCAGGATGAGACAATTAAAGCAGGAAAAATCATATTGTGCCGGAGGAACATGTCAGAAGATTGGACGTAGGGCCGGTGGATCGGTCGACGTATCGATAGTAGGCTTCGGGCCGTGGACTCGGGCATCGGGCCAAGAAAAGCAGGTATTGTGCTAAGGATATCAGAGTTGCGGAGTCAACTGGCCGATTAGGTAATAGGCCGCAGGAGAGGACGATGCACCGAAGAATCGGACGAAGCGTCGAGGGACCAATGACATGCCGGACAACTTGGTTAATTGGTTAGGATTAATTGTCTCAATCGAAGTTTTGTTTTACATGTGTAGGATTAACTACGATGGAAGTAAGATATGCAATAGGAGTTGCGCTGGAGTCAAGACTATGATCACGTTTGGAGTTCGAGAGTTCGACGGAAGTTCGAACGGTCGTCGGAGGTTCTACGGGAACAAATCCAAGAAGTCCAGGAGCTTGCCAAAGAAGCTCGTCGAAACTCACCAAGTGGATAATCGCAAGTATAGGAGTTTGCCGGAAGTCCGCTGGAGCATCGTCGAAGGTTCGTCGGATGTTCATCGGAAGTTCACCAAAAGCTCGCCGGAAGAAGCGATTGACGCACTAGAGCAAGTTGTAGTAAATGTCTTATGAAATGTCGTAGTTAGCATGTAGATTAAGTTAGAAATAGGAGGTAATCCCATTAACTTAATCTAGGGGCGATTGGGCCCTTGATAGACCCAAATTGGGTCGAATGAATCAATCCATTCGGATCAGAATTCCTGCTAGGTGATGGCACCGCCTGGGAAAAGTCTCCGAGCGAGACTGGGCGGTGCAACCGCCCCTGACAGGTGATGGAACCTCCTGAGCTCGGTCTCCGAGCTCTGCCAGGCGGTGGCACCGTCCAGAGGCTCAGTCTCCAAGCTGCCAGGCTTATAACCCCAGTCAGGAGGTGGTACCGCCAGGACCTTGAAAATCCGGGAGATGACATTTTTCAGCTCCAAATTCAAACTAGTTTGGAGCCTATAAATACGCCTCCCATCCCTAGGTAAAACACACAAGCACAGAGAGATTAAAAGAGAGAAAATGCTATTGCAATCTCTAGAATTTCTCTTTAGCTTAAGTGTTAGAATTCTATTTAAGAGAGGAGAGTGAGTACTTGTAAGGGTTGTCTTCTAAACCTGGTAAAAGGAGAAGAAGGGTGTAAGAAGGAGGTTGATCTTCGCCTAGTAAAGGAAGATCGTTAGTGGACGTCGGTGACCACGTTGGTGGAGGAAGCCAAAAGTGGATGTAGGTCAAGATTGACCGAACCACTCTAAATCTCGGTTTGCATTTACTTTGAGCATTTTATCTTTACTACAACCCTCCTCAGTAGCTTACTACCTTCTGCTCATTTACGAACGTGTTTCATAGTTAAGTATTTTCTAAATTAGCATTAAGATGGAAATCGGTTTTATCGTACAAACATCATATTTCAGTTTATGCTTACATTCTGATTTGTATCTTAACTGCAAACTGCCTTCCTTACTTTACTTCAAATATGTTTCCGTAAGCTTTCAAAGTTATTATCTGCACGAAATGACTTTTATGTCGGAATTGGATTTCAACGTACGAACGCAGTTTTAATCATCGAAAGTTTTTCGCTGCACTAATTCACCCCCCCTCTTAGTGCTCTTGATCCTAACAATTGGTATCAGAGCCTAGTATTTCTCATTTCGGATTTACACCCGAGAGAAATGGCTCTTCATAGCTTTCAAGAGGGCTTATCGGTTGTTCGTCCACCGTTGTTTAACGGATTGGACTACACTTATTGGAAAACTCGAATGAGAGTTTTCTTGATTTCTATGAATTTGGATTTATAGAATATTGTTAAAAATGGTTTTCAACTTTCCTCTAAACCGATGAACGAATGGTCGGATTTGGAGAAGAAGTATTTTTCTTTAAACGCAAAGGCTATGAATGCCTTATTTTGCGCTTTGGACAAAAATGAGTTCAATCGGATTTCTACATGCGAAACGACTTTTGATATTTGGTGAACACTTGAAATCACGCATTAGGGAACTAGTAGAGTCAAAGACTCGAAAGTTAACATTTTATTGCATGATTTTGAGCTTTTTTGAATGCAACCAATCGAGACTATAGGCGACATGTACACCCGTTTCACGGATGTCATCAATAATCTAAGAGTTCTTAGTAAATCTTTTTCGAATTTTGATCACGTAAGCAAGATCTTAATATCCCTTCCAAAAAGGTGGGATCCTAAAATAACCGTAATACAAGAAACAAAATATTTAAATATTTTTCCACTTGAAGAACTAATTGGTTCGTTGATGACATATGAAATGATGCATAATGCACATGATGAACATAATGAATAAAATCACCTTCCAAAGAATAGGAAGGATTTGGGACATAGAACATTTGAAGACCACTCGAGCATAAGCTCAAGTGATGGTGAACAAGAACTACTTACTAAGAAATTTAAAAAATTAATGAACCAAGAATTGAAGAACAAAAAGAACGGAACTACTTGCTTTGAACGCAAGAAGAAGAACACAAAGTGGGATGAATCGAGCTCCTCCGAAGACGAGGAGAAAATCAAGAAATGCGAGGTGGCAAACTACGCCTTAACGACATTCAACGATGAGGTAATCAAAACCCCCTTAATTTATTTCAAAATTACATGTTGCTTTTCATAATGCATTTTCTTTTTTTAGTATAGAATTATTTTTCTTGAAAATTGCATGTTTAAAAAAATAAAAATGCACAAATTATGATCATGCTAGTAGTTTTGAAAATAATCATGAAAAATACATATTTTATGATAAACAAATAAAATGATTTTGATTAAAAATATGAAATCATGCTATATGTGGTTAAGAAGTAATGATGTGTATCATGTTGATTTCCATTGTTATTTTTCGATTTTGATTAAATAAAATCATGTTTGAAGAAATGCATAATGATGTAATATTAAACATTTTAATACCATAATTAACAATTTATGCATGAGATTTTAAGTTATACATGATGATAAGCATGTGTTATTTTCATGAGTGTATTTGAAAAACATATGGTAAAAATGTGCCCGAATGCATGAACTTGTTAAGATTATTTTTCGGACTTTCTTGATTCAATGATTAAATCACTTAATTACCATGATGATTTTACACTATTACATGCCTTAATAACATGTTGGAAATTATATGTTTTGGATACAAAAATTTTCATGATCTTGAGCATGTTTTATCTTCATGATTGAATTTGAAAATATATAGCAAAACCATGTCCGAATACATGAAAGTGTTAAATTTCATTTTTGGATTTTCTTGATCCTAAAAATTCATTTTTGAGAATCTATTGATCTTGATGTTTTTATTTGGCATAAAAGAAAAGAACATGCATGTATGAAATAAATCACTTGAATTAAAACAACTAAAAAGTTGAAAGGTTTCTTCTAGAAAAAATTATTTTTTTGACTTTATTGATTTTTCAAAAAGAGAAATTAATGAATCTATCTGTATTACTTTTGTGAATCTATTGAAAATGATCTTGATTGATGATTTAAATGAGCTTTATTTTGACTTTTCAAAATTTGTAAATTGAGATTTCTTATGCTTAAATCAAGATTTTATATGCATAAATTAGTATCTTGTTCTCTTACAAGATTGAATGAATTCTATCTTTTTCATGATCTCGTAAGAACTCTTTATGTTATTTATTTAAGAGGAGATTTGTTAAAAATGAATCACGGTTTCTCTTGATTTTTCGAAATTATAACTTGAGTATTAATTTTATAAATCAAGATTATTTATATTTTCTCTCATGACATCTTTTAAGGCTTATGACTTGAATTTTGTTATATGAAATTCTTTGAATGTATGAAATACATCTCATCACCTAATAATTCTTCTTGATACTCTTTATGTGATGATATGAATACATAAAATATTCATTAATTTATTTTGATGTATACAAATAAGAAGTTTCGATCATGCATGATGTAATTTGACAAATTTGGTACCATCATGATGTAAAATAAATGATGATTTAGAATCATGCATTAATGATGATTTTATATTTTGGTATGATGCATGCAAGATGAATTATTCATGAATTTGAAATGATGCATGCAATACTAATGATAATGATGTACATGATCTATTGCATAAGATGTGCATCATGAATGCTTTAAATGATGAATGTTTGGTATCATGATCAACATATTGATAAATGCTTAAAAATTTTAATGTTTGAGTATCATGTATGATATGCCCATTAATGATGATTGATTTATTTTTTGGTATCGTGCATGAAAAATAAGGTTTTTGAAATTGTGTATGTTTTAATTTGAATATATAATGATGCACAAATAAGATTGATACTTACCTTTGTCATAATTTGAAAATTGATATAAGGGTCTTCCCTTCTTTTTGACAATGACAAAGGGGGAGCAAAATTTCTAACGTGGACATCATGAAAAGAGGCAAACTAGCTAGCTTGCACAATACAAGACGAAAGCAAAAATTACACTTCTCAAAAGAGAAGAAATTGCTATCTTGAACATCACCGATAATTGCTAGCTTGAAATCTCAAGAAGAAGCAAAATATGCTAACGTGCACATCTAGCAAACTTGCATATTTCAAGAAGCAAGAGTTGCTTTCTTGAACATCTCTAAATTGCTAGCTTGCATGTTCTAAAATGTTGTAACATTGCTAGCTTGCAAGATGTAGAGCTTGCTATCTTGAACATCTTAAGAAACAAAAATTACAAAAGTGCTATCTTGCCTATCTCAAGAAACAAAATATGCTAACTTGCGCATCTAGCAAAGTTGACAAAATTTATATATTTCAAGAAGCAATTTGCTAGCTTGCATGATGTAGAAGTTGCTATCTCAAAAGAAGCAAAAGTGCTATCTTGTATGTTGTAAAACTTGCATATCTAAAACTTGATAGCTTGAATGTTCTAAGCATGATGTAACACTTAATAATTTTTTTAGCTTCAAAACTGCATGATGATAAAACCTGATATTATGTTTTTCATGTAATGAGTTGAACTTATATCACAAACACAAGAATAGTTGTACTTCTCCTTTTTGTTGATGACAAAGGGGGAGAAGTATGTTGATGACATGACATGTTATAAATAAGTTTATGATGACATGTTGCTTCGATTTTTAAATCCAAGAGTTTCTATCAATATGGCATATTGATAGGGAGAGTTTGTTTAAACTCCGGGAGTTAAGGTTAACTCCGTCATCAAGTGGTTATCATCATCAAAAAGGGAGAGATTATTGAATCTCGTATTTTGATGATGAAACCACTTGATATATTTTATGATTTAATCTGTGTTTTGAGTGACGTTGGATGCTTCGATCAGGATGAGATAATTAAAGCAGGAAAAATCATGTTGTGCCGGAGGAACATGTTAGAAGATTAGACGTCGGGTCGGTGGATCGATCGACGTATCGATAGAAGGCTTCGGGCCATGGACTCGGGCATCGGGCCAAGAAGAGCGAGTATTGTACCCAAGATATCGGTGTTGTGGAGTCAATTGGCCGATTGGGCAATAGGCCGCAGGAGAGGACGATGCGCCAAAGAATCGGATGAAGCGTCGAGGGACCAATGACATGCCAAACAACTTAGTTAATTGCTTAGGATTAATTGTCTCGATCAAAGTTTTATTTTACATGTGCAGGATTAACTATGATGGAAGTAAGACATGCAGCAGGAGTTGCGTCGGAGTCAAGACTATGATCACGTTGGGAGTTCGAGAGTTCGACGGAAGTTCGGACGGTCGTCGGAGGTTCTGTGGGAACAAATCCAAGAAGTCCAGGAGCTTGCCAAAGAAGCTCGTCGGAACTCGCCAAGTGGATCGTCGTAAGTCTAGGAGTTTGCCGGAAGTCCGCCGGAGCATCGCCGAAGGTTTGTCGGATGTTCGCCGAAAGAAGCGATTGACGCACCGGAGCAAGTTGTAGTAAATGTCTTAAGAAATGTTGTAGTTAGCATCTAGATTAAGTTAAGAATGGGAGGTGATCTCATTAATTTAATCTGGGAGTAATTGGGCCCTTGATATACCCAAATTGGGCCGAATGAATCAATCCATTCGGACCAGAATTCCTGCTATGCGGTGGCACCGCTTGGGCTCAGTCTCCAAGCGAGACTAGGTGGTGCAACCGCCCCTAATAAGTTACAGAACTACATGAGCTCGGTCTTCGAGCTCTGCCAGGTGGTGTAACTGCCACTGTCGGGCTGTGGCACCGCCTAGAGGCTCAGTCTCCGAGCTGCCAGGCGGTTGTACCGCCCTAGTTAGGAGGTGGTACCGCTAGGACCCCGGAAATCCGGGAGATGATATTTTTGAGCTCCAAATTTAAACTAGTTTGGAGCCTATAAATACCCCTCCCATCCCTGGGTAAAATATACAAGCACAGAGAGATTAAAAGAGAGAAAACGCTACTGCAATCTCTAGAATTTCCCTCCTCTAGCTTAAGTGTTAGAATTCTATTTAAGAGAGGAGAGTGAGTGCTTGTAATGGTTGTCTCCTAAACCCGGTAAAAGAAGAGGGGTGTAAGAAGGAGGTTGATCTTCGCCTAGTAAAGGAAGATCGTTAGTGGACGTCGGTGACCTCATTGGTGGAGGAAGCCAAAAGTGGATGTAGGTCAAGATTGACCGAACCACTCTAAATCTCGGTTTGTATTTACTTTGAGCATCTTATCTTTACTGCAACCCTCCTCAGTAGCTTACTGTCTTCTGCTCATTTACGAACGTGTTTCATAGTTAAGTATTTTCCGAATCAGCGTTAAGACGGAAATCGGTTTTATCGTACGAACATCATATTTCAGTTTGCGCTTACATTCTTATTTGTATCTTAACTACAAATTGTCTTCCTTACTTTACTTCAAATATGTTTCCGTAAGCTTTTAAAGTTATTATCTACATGGAATGACTTTTACGTCGGAATCACATTTCAACGTACAAACGCAGTTTTAATCATCGAAAGTTTTCTACTGCACTAATTCCCCCCCCCCCCCTCTTAGTGCTCTTATTCCTAACATTTTTGACAATAGTCCAAAGCTCGAAATCCATAGAAATGAGGAAGATCCTCATACAAGTCTTCTAATACGTGTAATCCGACCCATTAAACATAGGTGGATGTGTAATAGAATAACCATCATGCATGCCGGAGTAAGCCATCTCTCTTGGGTATTAAACTAAATATGAGAGCGAACCTAGCTTTGATACCAATTGTTAGGATCGGAGTGGTACTAAGAGGGGGGGGGTGAATTAGTGTAGCGGATTAAAACTCATAAGTTTGAAAATGATTTCGTAAATACGTAGAGATTTGAATTTGACAATGAATGTCTTGGAGAAAGTAGCTCGAGCAAAGCGAGAAGAAAAAATGAGATCATGGTGCTATGTAAATAATGGTTCAGAAATATAAATACTCACACATTTAAGAGGCACACCAATTTAAAGTGGTTCGATTAAAATGACCTACATTTAGTTGCAAAGCCTTCTTCAATGAGGCTCCCTACTTCCACTAGCAAATCACTTTGAAGGAAAAGGACAAACACCCCACTTATAACCTTTTACAAGTGGTTCACACTCTTATAAATTTTCAACGAGAAAGAAAGAGATGAACACTCAAGCAATTGAAAATAAGGCTTGCTAAAGACTTTGCTAAGGCTTTTATCTCAATCTAATGCTTCACGAAGGTTGTATTCTCTGCTCAGAATTGAGAGGTATTTATAGGCCACAAGAGGATTCAAATTTGGGCTCCAAATTTTGAATTATCTTGGGTTTCCGAGGCTGGCGATGCCACCGCCTATCAATATCATATTGACCGGTGATTGGCAGTGCCACCGCTTGTCGGTGGCAGTGCTACCGCTTGTCAATTTCAACATTGATAGAGTTCTGGTAGTGCCACCTTCGGAACTCTCGGGTTCTGAGCAGTGCCACTGCCCGACCTTTGTTGAATCTCGTATTTTGATGATGAAATCAATTGATAATTGTGTTTATGTTTTAATCTGCATTTTGAGTGACGCAAGATGCTTCGATCAGGATGAGACAATTAAACTAGGAAAAATCATGTTGTGCTAGAGAAACATGTCAGAAGATTGGACGTCGGGCTGATGGATCGGTCGACATATCGACAGAAGGCTTCGGGCCATGGACTTGGGCATCGGGCCAAGAAGAGCGGGTATTGCGCCAAGGATATCGGAGTTGCGGAGTCAACTAGCTGATGGGCAATAGGCCGCAGGAGAGGACGATGTGCCGAAGAATCGGACGAAGTGTCGAGGGACCAATGACATGTCGGACAACTTATTTAATTGCTTAGGATTAATTGTCTCGATCAAAGTTTTGTTTTAATTGTGTAGGATTAACTATGATAACGATGAAGAAATAAAGCGAAATAAAGTGTCGGAGTCAAGCGCGAAGGATTCGTTGCGAGTTTGAGAGTTTGACGGAAGTTCGAAGGTTCGTCGGGAACGCTACCGGAACTAGCCGAAAATGAGTTGGGAGCTTGCCGAAGGGTTTTTCAGAAGCTCACCGGAAGGTTCATTGGAAGTTCGCGGAGCTCACCGAGAAAGATCGGAGCTTGCCGAAGAAGCTCGTTGGAACTCACTAAGATCAAATCATGAAGTCTGGAGCTTGTCGGGAGTCCGCAGAATGGTTTCCGAGAGTTCATCGGAAGACCGCCGGAAGTTTGCCGGAAGCTCACTAGAAGAAGTCTTGACTTGCGGACTTTGTAATAGCTTAGAAAATATCTTTAAATTCATAGTTAGCACATTAATTAGGGTTAGGATTAGGTGTTAATCCAATAACCCAAGTAGGGGCCAATTGGGCCCAAGTTCGGACTGGTTTGGGCCAAGTTTGGAGCTCAACCAAGTGAGCTGAAATAGTGTAGGAGGTGGCATCGCCAGGGTCGGCGGTGGCACCGCCCAGGAGAGGATCTCCCAGCAAAGCTGGGTGGTGCAACCGCCCCAAGCAGGCGGTGGCACCGCCAGGGCTCAGTCTTCGAGCGAGATTGGGCGGTGCAACCGCCTCTGACAGCTGTGCAACCGCCTGAGCTCGGTCTCCGAGCTCTGGCTGGGTGATGCAACCGCGCCAGTCAGACGGTGGCACCGCCTGAGCTCGGTCTCCGAGCTCTGCCAGGCGGTGTAACCGTCCCTGACAAGCGGTGGCACCGCCTAGAGGCTCAGTCTCCGAACTCTGTTAGGCGGTGCAACTGCCCTAGTCAGGCGGTGCAACCGCCAGACCCCGGAATTCTGGGAGATGATAGATTTGAGCTCCAAATTCAAACTGGTTTGGAGCCTATAAATACCCCTCCAATCCCTTGGTAAAATACACAAGCACAGAGAGATTAAAAGAGAGAAAACACTGCTGTAATATCTAGAATTTCCCTCCTCTAGCTTAAGTGTTAGAATTCTATTTAAGAGAGGAGAGTGAGTGCTTGTAAGGGTTGTCTCCTAAACCCAGTAAAAGGATAAGAGGGGTGTAAGAAGGAGGTTGATCTTCGCCTAGTAAAGGAAGATCGTTAGTGGATGCCGGTGGCCTCGACGAAAGAGGAATCTGAGGAGTGGATGTAGGTCATGATTGACCGAACCATTGTAAACTCCCGTCTTCTCTGGTTTGCATTTACTTTGAGCTTATTATCCTTACTGCAAACCTCCTTCATAGCCTACTGCCTTCTGCGCTTTTACGATTGTGTTTCCAAGCTCAATATTTTCTGAATCGTGTTTAGACGTAAATTGTTTTTCTCGTACGAACATTGTATTTCAGTTTGCGCTTACATTCTGATTTTCATTACAATAGCAAACTACCTTAACAGATTCGTTTTAACTGCTTCTTGCCTAATCACAAGTTAAAGTGATTTATGAATCAACTTTTCTACTGAAATCGGCTTTGTCGTACGAACGCAGTTTTAAACGTTGAAAGTTTTTCGCTGCACTTAATTCAATTCACCCCTTAGTGCTCTTGATCCTAAAAATTGGTATCAGAGCCCGGTATTTCTCATTTCGGATTTACACCCGAGAGAAATGGCTCTTCATAGCTTTAAAGAGGGTTTTTCGGTTGTTCGTCCACCGTTGTTTAACGGATTTGACTACACTTATTGGAAAACTCGAATGAGAGTTTTCTTAATTTCTATGAATTTGGATTTATGGAATATTATTGAAAACGGATTTCAACTTCCCTCTAAACCGATGAACGAATGGTCGGATTTGGAGAAGTATTTTTCTTTAAACGCAAAGGCTATGAATGCCTTATTTTGTACACTTGACAAAAATGAATTTAATTACGTTTTAATGTGTGATTCGGCTTTTGATATTTGGAGAACTCTTGAGGTCACTCATGAAGGCACTAGCCGAGTGAAAGAGTCCAAAATCAATATTCTCGTGCATTCTTACGAACTTTTTCGAATGAAACCTTGTGAAACCATTGTTGACATGTACACCTGTTTCACGGATGTCATCAATGGTTTAAGAGCTCTTGGCAAATGTTTTTCGGATTTTGAACTCATAAAGAAGATTTTACATTCTCTTTCTAAGAAGTGAGATTCAAAAGTAACTACAATACAAGAAGCTAAAAACCTAAACAACTTACCACTTGAAGAACTAATTGGTTCATTGATGACATATGAAATGGTGCACAATGCACATGATGAACATGATGTACAAACCAACCTTCCAAAGAACAGGAAGGATTTGGAACCCCGGACAAATGAATACCACTTGAGCGATGACTCAAGTGATGAGGACAATAATGAACTTGAACTTCGAACACTAAATCTTAATAAGTTTATTAAACAAAAATCTAAAATAAACAATGAACTTGAACGGAGGAAGAGGCCAAAGAAGAAGAACACAAAGTGGGATGAATCGAGCTCCTCCGAAGACGAGGGGAAAATCAAGAAAGGCGAGGTGACAAACTACACCTTAACCGCCTTAAATGAAAAGGTAATCGAAATCCCCCTGATTTATTTTGAAATTACTTGATGCTTTCATGATGTATTTTCTTTTTTAGTTTAGAATTAATTTTCTTGAAAATTACATGTTTAAAAATAAAAATACAAAAATTATGATCATGCTAGTAATTTCGAAAATGATAACATTGCATATTTTATGATAAACAAACAAAATGATTTTGATTATATGAAATCATAATGTGTATCATGTTTGATTAACATTGTTGAATGAAATTATGTTTGATTTGAAGTAATGCATAATGATGTAATGAAAATATTAAATGTTTTTGATACAATGATCGACAATTTTATGCATGAGATTTTAAGTTATACATGATGATAAGCATGTGTTATTCTCATGAGTATATATGGTAAAACCATGTCCGAATGCATGAAAGTGTTAAATTTTATTTTCGGATTTTCTTGACCATAACAATTTATTTTTGAAAATCTATTGATCTTGATGGTTCTATGATGAAATTCATTTTTCGATCCTAAATGTTAATGCATGTTTTTGTTTAACATAAAGGTAAAGGCATGCTTATAAGAAGCAAATCATATGAATAAAAATTTATAAATGTGATCCTCTATCTTATCGACTTTTCAATAAATCTATGTTTGTCATATATGAATTTATTGAATGTGACTTTGAGGATGATTTCAGATTTCACAAATGCTTGATTCATACTTATGACATAAGATAATTGAATCCTTGACTTACTCTTTATATGGCTTGAAAATAAATGTTTAAAATCTTACTTGATGAGTTATTTTATAAGATTTCGCCTTTAAGTCTTGAACTTTCATGCTTATCTTGATTTGGCTTATAATGCTTAGATGAAAAAGAATCATTTAAAAAATATTTTTTCCAACTGATCGAGATTAATGATTTCATGATATTTTGTGAATCTCGAAATTGATTTTGATGACTTGATTATGAATTTCAAGTTAATGATTTGATTTGAATAAGTTTTATCTAAATCATAATCTTGATCTTGCAAAATTGAAGTCACAAATAATATCTTTTGGTATTCATGAATTGATACTCACAATATGAAAGTATTGATATTCATGACTTGAATTGGATTGAAACATTGCATGCTTAAATTAATCATTCTCCTATGTTTCAAAAATTCTTTAAATGCCTTATGTGATGATTGAAATTTAACTTGCTTTATGATAAATCTATGTATACAATTTTGATGATGAGATTTTTGATGAATTTGACGATTTGAATTTGAATGAGTTTGTATTCAAATTATGATCTTGATTTCTTGGATATACTACTTGAGATTCTTTTTTAATCACAATCTCTTCTTTGTACACCTACAATTTTTGTTATTTATAAAAGAAAGAGATTTGATAAAATGAATCATGTCTTTTGGTATTCAAATAATTTTATCCATCATGACATGATTTCTTTGTATTTATGACTTGCATGGCTTAAAATGTTTTGATATGATACATGCAATGATGAAATATTCATGAAGTTAAAATGATGTATGCAATACTTATGATAATGATGTACATGATGTATTTATTACATATGATGTGTATCATGAATGCTTTAAATGATGACTGTTTGGTATCATGATCAACATGTTGATAAATACTTAAAAATTTTAATGTTTGAGTATCATGTATGATATGCCCATTAATGATGATTAATTTAATTTTCGATATCGTGCATGAAAAATAAGGTTTTTAAAATTGTGTATGTTTTAATTTGAATACATAATGATGCACAAATAAGATTGATACTTACCTTTGTCATAATATGAAAATTGATATAAGGGTCTTCCCTTGTTTTTTACAATGACAAAGGGGGGAGCAAGAATTTCTAGCGTGGACATCATGTAAAGAGGCAAACTAGCTAGCTTGCACAATTAAAGATGAAAGCAAAAATTGCAAATGCAACATTTGCCAAATTGTTTGCTTGCCTCATGTAAAACATTATCTCTTGCTAGTTTGGCATTTTGCTAGCTTGCACTTTGCAAAGAAAGCAAAAATGGCACTTCTCATAAGAGAAGAAAGATCTTGTTATCTTGAACATCACAAGCTTGCCTATCTTAAGAAACAAAAATTGCAAAAGTGCTATCTTACCTATCTCAAAAAGCAAAACTTGCAACTTGCACATTGCAATGGGAAGCAAGAATCATGAGCTTACACAAGAAAGCTATCTTGCATTTGCTTTCAAAATTTTTGCTAGCTTATATATTGTGAAACTTGTATATCGTAAAAATTGCTAGCTTGTGGTCTAAAGAGAAGCAAAAAGTTGCTATATCAAAAGAAGCAAATGTGTTATCTTACCTATCTCAAGAGGCAAAAATGCTAACTTGCACATCTAGCAAAACTTGACAAATTTGCATATCTCAAGAAGCAAGAGTTGCTTTCTTAAACATCTCAAAACTGCTAGCTTGCATGTTCTAAAATGTTATAATATTGCTAGCTTGCATGATGTAGAACTTGCTATCTTGAACATTACCAAAAGTGCTATCTTGTATGCTATAAAACTTGCATATGAAACTTGATAGCTTAAATGTTCTAAGCATGATGTAATACTTGCTAAATTTTCTGGCTTCAAAACTGCATGATGATAAAACTTGATATTCTGTTTTTCATGCAATAAGTTAAACTAATATTCCAAACACTTGAATGTGGTACTTCTCCTTTTTGTTGATGACAAAGGGGGAGAAGTATATTGATGACATGACATGTTATGCATAAGTTCATGATGATGTGTTGCAAGTATTCATGATGAATATTGCAATGACTTGAATTCAGTTTGAATTCAAGGTTCTATCAATATGGCATATTGATAGGGGGAGTTTTGTTTAAACTCCGGGAGTTAAGTTTAACTCCATCATCAATTGGTTGTCATCATAAAAAAGGGGGAGATTGTTGAATCTCATATTTTGATGATGAAACTAATTGATAATTGTGTTTATGTTTTAATCTGCGTTTTGAGTGACGCATAATGCTTCGATTAGGATGAGACAATTAAAGCAGGAAAAATCATGTTGTGCCGGAGAAACATGTCAGAAGATTGGACGTCGGGCCGATGGATCGGTCGACATATCGACAGAAGGCTTCGGGCCATGGACTTGGGCATCGGGCCAAGAAGAGTGGGTATTGCGCCAAGGATATTGGAGTTACGGAGTCAATTAGCCGATTGGGCAATAGGCCGCAAGAGAGGACGATGCGCCGAAGAATCGGACGAAGCGTCGAGGGACCAATGACATGCCAGACAACTTATTTAATTTCTTATGATTAATTGTCTCGATAGAAGTTTTGTTTTAATTGTGCAGGATTAACTATTATAACGATGAAGACATAAAGCAAAATAAAGTGTCGGAGTCAAGCACGAAGGATTCGTTGCGAGTTCGAGAGTTTGATGGAAGTCCGAAGGTTCGTCGGGAACGCTACCGGAACTAGCCGAAAATGAGTTGGGAGCTTGCCGAAGGGTTTTTCGGAAGCTCGCCGAAAGGTTCATTGGAAGTTCGCGGAGCTCGCCGAGAAAGATCGGAGCTTGCCGAAGAAGCTCATTGGAACTCGCTAAGATCAAATCGTGAAGTCTAGGAGCTTGCCGAGTCCCAGAGAATGGTTTCGAGTTCATCTAAGACCACCGGAAGTTTGCTTGGAAGCTTCGCGAAGAAGTCTTGACTTTGGGACTTTGTACTAGCTTAGAAAATGTCTTTAAATTCATAGTTAGCACGTTAATTAGGGTTAGGATTAGGTGTTAATCCTATAACCCAAGTAGGAGCCAATTGGGCCCAAGTTCGGACTGGTTTGGGCCAAGTTTGGAGCCCAACCAAGTGAGCTGAAATAGTGTAGGAGGTGGCACCGCCAGGGTCGGCGGTGGCACCGCCCAGGAGAGGATCTCCCAACGAAGCTGGGCGGTGCAACCGCTTAGGCAGCAACGATAGCACCGCCTGTGGCTCGGCCTTCGAGCGAGACCGGTGGTGCAATCGCTTTTGACAATGGCAGCAACCGCCGAGCTTCGGCTTTCGAAGCTCGGGTCAAGCGGTAAACCGCCCTAGTCGACGGGTGGCACCGCCGAGCTTGGTCTCCGAAGCTCGCCAGCGGTGTGCAACCGACAATCGGTGCCACCGCCAGAGGCTCGATCTCTCGAATCTGTCACAAAGGTAACCCGCCGCACTTTAATTCCGGAGATGACAGATTTGAGCTCCAAATTCAAACTGGTTTAGAGCCTATAAATACCCCTCCAATCCCTGGGTAAAATACACATGCATAGAGAGATTAAAAGAGAGAAAACACTGCTGCAATCTCTAGAATTTCTCTCCTCTAGCTTAAGTGTTAGAATTCTGTTTAAGAGAGGAAAGTGAGTGCTTGTAAGGGTTGTCTTCTAAACCCAGTAAAAGGAGAAGAGGGGTGTAAGAAGGAGGTTGATCTTCGCCTAGTAAAGGAAGATCGTTAGTGGATGCCGGTGGCCTCGACGAAAGAGGAATCGGAGGAGTAGATGTAGGTCACGATTGACCGAACCACTGTAAACTCCCATCTTCTCTGGTTTGCATTTACTTTGAGCTTATTATCCTTACTGCAAACCTCCTTTATAGCTTACTGCCTTCTGCGCTTTTACGATTGCATTTCCAAGCTCAATATTTTTCGAATCGTGTTTAGACGTAAATCGCTTTTCTCATACGAACATCGTATTTCAGTTTGCGCTTATATTCTGATTTCCATCACAACAGCAAACTGCCTTAACAGATTCGTTTTAACTGCTTCTTGCCTAATCACAAGTTAAAGTGATTTAACTTAGTGCTCTTGATCCTAACAACCTTATGGGTCATTGGTTGGGCTTCAAGTCCGACCCAAACCAAGTCACATTCGGGCCCAATTAGCCCCTAACCAGGATATAGGATTATCCCTTAATCCTAACCCTAATTACATATAAACTATACAACTGAAAACATAGTCCTAAGCAAGTTTTTGAAACGACAAACATCGAGTCTCGTTCTGGCGAGCATTTCGACGATTTCCCGGCGGACTTCCGATGCACCTTCGGATTTCTTCCAACGGACTCCCAACAGGCTCCCGATCTTGTGGCGAGTTCACTGAGTACCCGAGCCTTCTCGGTGATCTCCGCAAACCTCCGACGATCTCTTCGGCAGACTTCTGAAAACTCCAACACGTCCCCGATTTCTTCTCGGTTGGCTTCGGCAGCATCTCCGACGAATCTTCAGACTCTCAAACACCCATCGAACTTGACTCTGGTTTCTTTGCTTTATGTTTTCAGGCTATCGTAGTTAATCCTACACACTTAACTCAATAATATGGATTAGATCAATTAACCCATCAATTGATTTCATTATCAAAATCTGAGATTCAACAAGGTTAAGGTCAGGAGGGGGATTTCCCGACTCGACCCATCCGAAGCTTAAGTTAGAATTTAGTGAAATAAGAGAAAGAGTTAACTTTTATACGTACGAAAGGGTGGTCGATCATACATAGTCTTTTAATGGTTGTCGACTCCTCAGGAGGATGACCTATACCATACAGACGAGCGCTGACTGACCCGTATGGGTCGACGCCGTGTGGCACTGCTAGGATTAGCATCCTGTGGTACCGTCTTAAGTTTTGCAAAATAGCTTCGTGATATCTAGCACTGAACGACACGGAGGTCTTGTGATTGTCTCGTTCGAGATTATGGTGTTGCTTTGTATCAACTCGGAGGTTCTTCGTCTGCTGTCATACTAAAATGAGCCATATTAATTCCAAGAAAAAACTAAACGAATTTTGACGTACAAAGCAGTCCTTGAATGAGTTGAGTCATGGATGCCATGACCTCAATCGATCGAAAGCTCCATTTCACCCCTATTTATCCCACCGACAACGTTTGTTGGAGTCCCAGGAGTGAGAAAAAATAAAGATGATAAGCAATGTTCCATGTTCTTTAGAGAGAGAAAAATAAAGATGATAAGCAAATGTCATCCCAAACAGATTTCCAAGAAAGCGAGCATCGACTCCTTATCCCACCGACAACGTTTGTCGAGTCCCAAGAGTGAGAAAAAATAAAGATGCTGAGCAATGTTCTATGTTCTTTAGAGAGAGAAAAATAAAGATGATAAGCAAATGTCATCCCAAACAGATTTCTCCCCCGACAAACACGAACACGTAAAAAAAGAAAAGCAGGAAACAAACCTGAGATCATACCCGACAAACACGAACACGAACACGATGACGGCGGACCATGCAGCAGCAACAACTTTATCCTCCTACGTCGCTCTCTTGCTTGGTTTTGGTTCCATGTTGCTATTGGATGAAGCAGGTTCAATCCGAGTGATGTATTTGTGAAGCGACGGTCACTGATCGAGCTCGAATTGAAAGTCGAATTTCCGAGAGGAATACATTAAATTCCAAAAGATTGAAATTTCATAGAGATTATGTGTGTCACTTGAAGCATACATTTACCAAGGAGATATTTGGTTGCCTATAATTGCATTACCAACTCCTCTTTTTAATAACAGTTGTGGTACCTTAGGCGTGGAGGCAAGAAGTCATAAGTTATATATATAAGCATGTTATGTAATAATTGAATGACATCAATATTAACAAAATAATTAGTGGTGGGTAAGTAATCATGTATAGGATGGCCTCGATAGTATTGGGGTATATTTCTCTAGAATTTTGTTTGGTGGACATGCCATAATGTCTTTATCTAAGGAAACTAATTTATCCAAGATGATATATTGCATTCCTCCTCCATTATCTTTGATTTGATGATGTGAATTGTCCATAGTTCAAAGAGTGCTTCTCTTCATAGGTAATATGTTTAAGATTATTATTGCTACAATATATTGTCCAATATGGTCACACAGAATTGTCAATCTTCTTGAAAACAAAAGCTTTGATGCTGATCTTCTACCATAAGTAATTGCATGACTTCAAGAATCGACAATAATCTATCTAATCTATTTCTTTTTCATATAGATTCTACCAACTTTTCTATTCCAACCATTATGTTTCACCTTAAACATAACCATATATATATATATATATATATATATATATATATATATATATATATATATATATATATTCAAAATCTTACTGTCAAATTCTATCTATGATAAATGAAATAATACACATTTCATATCATTTGACTACACAAAACGGATCGAAGAAAAAAAAAAGAAATAACTCAATAATTTTATATGATAAAAAGAAAACTCGTGATGCACAAAGAGTTCTTTGAGAGAGGGTGGGTGGACGGTGATTCATGATCCGCATCCCACACCGTCGTTGCCATCTCGACCGAAAACACGATCAGCTGTGCGCTCCATTTCCTTGCTTCCCTCCGTTCGGCCACTGGTATTACCGCCATCGCAAATCCATCTTTCTCTCACGCCCCACGCATGTCTGTTCGGATCCACCTGTCGGTCCGGTTTCCTCTACAAATTGAATGGCCCCCACCCGTAAAGCTTGAAATCTGTAGTACATAAATCCTGTTTTCTGTTGAGAACGTGTAGGAAATCCTCCACCCCACCTAATACACACTGTTATTATCAGAATAAATCTCTCGTAAAACCTGTAAATATTAAGCCCCCCGAAACACGAGGTAACCGGCACGTGTCGGTCAATTTCTTCTTTCCGTTCTTCCCCCTCTCTCCCCCCACCCCCGACGTCTTCTCCCTTCCATTCCCTTTTGTTTCCCTATTTCCTCCTTCGCTTCTTCACATTCTTCTTCTCCTTCCATTCGCCATCCGGGAGGAAGAGCAAGAAGCTCTAGGGCTCGTCGGTGGAGCGCTTGCGAATCCATCCGCGGATCCACGTTTCCCTTCTCCTTCCTCCTCTTCCCCAACCCTGCGATCCCTTCTCTTGTTTTGGGTCGGATCTTGATCTCCCAGGCCGTAACCTTTCAACCGGGTCCGTTCTGGTCCCTTTTCTTTCCTCGTTATTTCTTGCTGTTTGGAATTTGGAACATTCACTCGTAGTCGTTTTGGATCTGGCCTTGTCTTGAGCTATGTCCTTCTTGTGTAGTTGCATTGATTGATTGAGGTAAATATTCCTCTTTTGGTTTCATATCCGATTATGTTGTGCAAATAGAAATGTTCTTTTGGGGCTAGGTTTTCCTTGGAGGATGGGATTTGTCGCCGTCGGCCGTGTTATTTGATTCGAGATATTTGTGCGTGAATGCGAGTTTGATCTGTAAGTTATTAGATCTGGATGGGTTTTAGGTGGAATCTTGTTGAAGAATCAATAATTTTGTTGGCCTTTTTTCTTTGATATTTCTGTTCTGGTAAATGTGTCTGGATTGTTGTGACAAATAATCGAACTACCTCTCTTGGAATTGCATTATTTTTCCCTTGATCTGTATAAAAATGAGATCCTGTCTGAATTCCTATATTCAATCTTAGGGGATTACTAAATTCAGCTGCTTTTTTGTTATTCGTTTCGTGTTTTTTCTGATCTTTGGCATTTTTGTAGGAAATGTGGTCAATCTTAATAGAATTGGGGGTATTACTGGGACGAATCTGGTGCTCTCTTTGGCTTTATATTTCAATTTTTTTCGTTTATGGTTTATTGACTACTGTTGGCATTTTTGTATCTCATTTTAATGTGTTTCCTTTCATCAGTTACGTTGTTTATTATTGATGTCTGACTTTTTTTTCATTTTGGGATTGACCTTCTTTCTACTCATGTAGTTGATGAATTTTTTTTCTGTAAAACACTGTTTATTATGCTTACCTGTTTTCCTCTTATTTGGTGCATAAGATAATGAAGTTTAGCTGAACTTTTATCTAGCATTACCTTCTTCCTCTTAATTTGGAATAGGTCCTATTATATTTTTGTCCTTGTCATAACTGGACATTCTGGCGTAAGGTTTTTGGATGTGTTAGGAATTATTGGATTTTTTTAAAGAAAAAATTGTTCATTTCCTTTTGGTGACATAGATAACCAGCTGTGTTTTTAGATTTTAACTCTTGATGAATATTATGAATAACATTGCTTATATCTTATGCTGTGTATTTGCCTACTAAATCTTATTATGTTGCATTGTCAATGTTAGGACAACTGGTTAGTTTTTTTTGGACGATCACTTGCAAAAAGAAAAAAAGGTTCTGAAGAGATAGCAGCAGTGTTCTTGGTCAACAAGGATCATGAAAAAAGTGTTTGGTCAAACTGTTCGCGACCTGTAAGAAGTTCTCATTCTTTTAAACTTATATGCGTAACTAGCATATATTCTATGTGATACTTCTGCTTAGAATAACTATGGACCTTGCTATCGAGTAACTCTAATATTAGAAAAGTTTTAATAGGTTTTAACATCAACATTCTACTTGAATTATTTAGTTCCGTCTTCCATGGTTCTTGATCTTCTCAGCTATAAGAGACCTAATGCGATTCTTTTTTATGTGTTCCAGGAAACGAGAGGTGAACAAGAAAGTTCTAAAGGTGCCTAATATAGAGCAGAAGGTAGATTCTGTGATACTGTTGATGGTATTTTAAATTTGGTTTTGTCTCTTAATTGTTTGTATTCAGTTGCGCAACTGAATTGTGAGTTTTTCAAACCATGAGAAAAAGTGTAGTGGTTTAGGTCAATAAAAGTCACCAATATGTTATTCAGCTTCAGAAAACTCATGAAATAATGGGTATATATTTTTGGTCATTTGTGGAGCACACATATAGATGATTTTATTGGTTTCGTGGTATCAGATTCTTGATGCAACCAGTAACGAGTCTTGGGGACCACATGGATCACTTCTGTCAGATATTGCACAGGCAACCAGGAATTAGTAAGCTTATAACGTTATCTTTTGCATTGCTTCTCCTGCTGTTGCTGCCATTTCTGGAACCTCATTTTTCAAACAACCACACAGCCATGAATACCAGATGATCATGAATGTGATATGGAAGAGGATCAATGATACTGGAAAAAACTGGCGTCATGTTTACAAGGTGTTGTATATGACTCTTATTTTACTTGTAAATTCGGTGGATGTCTTAGTTATTTATGATGTGTTATTATTGAGGTCCTACAAGTGCATTGTGCTCTTATGTACAATGTAGACTTGTTAAGATTCTGTCCTTTGATTACCCATTGAAAATATGTATTTCTTGAAGTTCATCTATTTATTGAATCACTATTCCCACTAATGGATCAAGCTAATATTTATTTCCAACTATTGATCTTTAGGCACTGACTGTTTTAGAGTACCTAGTAGCACATGGATCTGAACGCGTGATTGATGAAATAAGGGAGCATGTCTACCAAATATCGGTAATATAACATTTGTTCTTAATATTTTTTACTGCCTAATTAGTGAACATGGACTGACATTTTTTAATGAGGTAAGCTCTACATTCACACGCTTTTCTGACCAGAGATGATTGCCTATATTTCAGACTTTATCTGATTTCCAGTATATTGATTCAAGTGGAAGAGACCAGGGAAACAATGTCAGGAGGAAGTCCCAGAGTCTTGTGGTTCTGGTGAACGATAAAGAGAGAATATACGAACTTAGGCAAAAAGGTGCTGCTAGCCGGGACAAGTGAGTTAGCTTTCTGAATTTTGAGACAATATTGACATGGTTCACTGCATACTTAGTGTCTCTTCCTTGGATGGATAGATATCGAGGTGCAGGTTCAACTGGTAGGCCTGGAGGCTACAGTGACCATTGTGAGGATGATCGTTATGAGAGTCGCAATGCTAGTAGAGACGAAGATCGATATGGTAATGGAAAAGAAAGAGAATGGGGATATAAAGATGATGATAGATACAACAGAGACAGGGACTCATACGGTCGAGAGGGAGATCGGAGTAGTGTGTATTCTGATGAACGTCATGGCAGAGATGGTTTTAGAGATGATGATTCTAGAGGAGGTCATGGTAATGATGATTATCAAGATGGTTCAAGAAACCGAAGCATCGATGATGATGACCGGTATTCAACTCGGTAAAGCTCTAGTCCCTACTTAGTCGATTATCGGTTTTAATTCTTTCACCAAGAATGAAGTTGCTTAACTGTGTTGTTCCTAGTTATTATGATCTTAAACTTAGAGCAAGAAGTCTTCTTGTGGATCATTGAGGTGATATGAAATTATTTTATGTTTACAAGTTGCCAGTTTTAATAAATTGAGGGTGAGCCATGGTGTCACAACAAGGTTGCCCCTTTGTGCAAAAACTTCTTTGCTTGTAGAATAAGATTGTATGCATTAAATCTCCTTGGACCTTACAATGGTGGCAGCCTTGTGCACTAGGCTGCTCCTTTTTCTAGGTTTTTAAGTTCAAGTGCCTTAATATTTCTTCTCCTGTATCAAATTAAAATGTTATTCATCATAACTTTTTTAAGATATGGTTTGATTGAATTGTCAATCATGCTCTTTTTGGTGCAGAAGTGGTGATGGCAGAAGTGATAGTGTTCCACCAGAGGAAAGGTGAACTTTTTAAATTTCTTTGGCTTTACAAACATAATAGTCATAGTATTCATATGTTTAAGATCCACAAGGGACTCTGTTAGTCTGAGCAACACCTTCGTTTTGGTCTAATGAATAATCACCAGGCAGCTGGAACGTAGGTCCTCTGAGCAGAGTATTAGTGCACCACCAAGCTATGAAGAAGCTACAAGAGATGCTCAAACCAATATGCAAGAAGCTAGGTATGACTGTGTATCATTATTCTTATTGTTATTGTGTTTTGCTTAAGCATTATGCAAGTTGACTTTTTTGACACCAGCCCCATTGTTAGGAATGGTGATGAATTTGTAGCAACTGCACCAAGAGCATCTTCACCTCATGCACCTAAACCAAGCTCTCCTTCAGAAAGCACAACCCAAGGTTCTCCTTTTGCACCAACAGATGGTTCTCCTTTGAAAAGTACAATCCAAGGTTTAGGCCATGCCCCAGTAGGTGCATCTGCATCAGCAAACAACACTGACAACAATGTTTTTGAAGATTTTGATCCACGTGGTTCAGTGTCAGGTACTGCAAATTGTTGAGTGTCAAGTATTGATTCCAAATCTTCATTATTCTGTGTAATATGTGAAGATGCTGGGCAGTTTTATGAGACTTTATGATTAACAGAATCACAAAACAACCCAAATTTTACACTAACCGGTATGTATGAGACTTGTAGGTCGATATACCAACTTGATTCCCAGACCTGATAACAACCCACATTTTACACTAACCAGACCCAGATCGTTTTATATCAATAAATTTCTCAAATCAAAAGTGAAGATAGAATTGGATATTTTACTTTTTATGCTGGTTTATTGCTGATGCACCTTTTGAGTGATCTATATTGGTAGTCTATCTTGTAGACTTCTAGGCTTGGAAGACAATGGTTGCTGATGTTCTATAATTTTTCCAATTAATGGGAGAATCAAGGTTAAAGGTTGTGTGGTGATTTAACATGCGAGCAATGATTTTCAAATGAAGTATTGGATTCCAAGGTTAGACTTACCTGATTTGTGTGACCTTCCACGCAGACCTTTGATCTAAACCTATTCATCATAGGCTGTAGCCAATGGCCATTGGAGCTAAATATTCATGCCCAAGCCTGTGCTTTACACTTTATGCTGATTTGCTGTTGATGCATCTTCTCAGTGATTTATGTCAGTAGTCAATCTTGTAGAGTTGCAGGCACACAGAATATGATTGGAAGGAAAATAATGGTTGCTTGTTTATAATTTTCCTAATAAATGACGTAATCAAGGTAAAAGGTTGTGAGGTTGATTGAACATAAGTAATGATTTCCGAATGAGGTATTGGATTCCAAGATAAAAATTATCTGGTTCTCTGGACCTTTAAGTAGGTTTCTGATCCAACCCATTAATTGTAGGCTTTAGCTAATAGCCACTGGAGCAAACCTTATATGTTTTATTCTTTATGCTGCTTTACTGTTGATGCACCTTGTTAGCAATTTGTGTTGGTGGCATGGTTTGTAATACCGTACTGTACCACTCGATATGTACCGATCTGATAGAGGACTGGTATGAGCAGTATATTGGTACAACTTAGTGTACCATGTGTTAGTAGCTTGGTATGTATCGTACCAACAGCTGATCGGTACACCGGTATGGTACGGAATTCAGAACCTTTGTTGGTAGTCCATTTTATAGAATTGGAGGCACACAGTATAGGACGGCAAGGAAGACAATGGTCATGGGTTTTGTATATTTTTCCTAAATAATGGGAGAAACTAAGAATAACTTTGTAAGGTAAATTTTCCAAATAAAGTTTGCTCCAATGAGTTCAATTATGTTGTCCTGGCCTATCCCAGTCCTGGAATGGAATACCAGAGTTGTGGGATCTTTCCATCGAGTTGATATGGGACCATGGACTTTCCTTCTCTCCTGCATCTTGATTGGCGCATGTTGCCTTTCTGTTGGTATATTATGTTGGACAATCCAAACAACCCTTAAATCTTAAATGTCGATGATGGATTTTTTAATTAGTATTGAAGAGCTTATTATGAAATCTTTCTACTTGCTGGGAACCTTTATTTTCTGATCACTGTCAAGAATACATCAAAGGACAATCCAATTGTCAGATTACAAAACAGATTTGACAGTTAATCATGTAAAATTTGCTAGTTAATGGTGGCGTTGTTAAGCTTTTGCTACTTGTAAGTAAACAACTTATTTCAACAAGGGTAGGATTAAAAGTGAGTGATTGAATGATCTGTTAATAACTTGTCATTTAACATTTACTATGCATTCTGTATTTAAAAATTTGCGAACTCATATTGACAATTTGACTTAGGTTCCTTGTAACTTGAAAGTTTGTTCATTGTTGTTCAGTTTAAAGTTCAAGGGAGGACTAGCTGCATCTTGGCACCATGTTAAAAGAATAAATATCACTTGTTGCTCATAACAAGAAAAATGAAGGTGGAGGTAGCATGTTAATGTGTCAAAAAGCATGCTAAGGCTTAATGTCTATCGAGTCTTTGCCTTACATATGGATCATTGTTCTTTGAGTCACACCTTGTGAGTCAATGACTTCGCATGTACATCTCATAATGATACGAATTGAGGACCCCACGTCATGTTGGAGCATGGATCCAGAGCTTGTTTAGATGGACCTTCCTCAGTAGCAAGAAGATCGGCAATGCTTTATTTTGTATCCATCATAATTTCGTGAGTTCTTTGAACTTTTTTATAAGAACATAAAGATAGTAGATGATAGTGTCAACGTAGAGAGAAGTTAGTAGACTGTGGATAGGATTACAAGGGCTAGAAGCTGGAGGAAACACTCTGTCAAGAAGGATAGTCCTTGGCCAACTGGCCTATATATAACATTAACATTAACATTAGGATCACACTGTTTTCAGTAGTACAATTTAATTAAAATCTCTCTCTCTGTGACATTAACATTTGCGAAGAACACAGACACCATAAGTTTATGGTTTTGGGTTACTGTTTGTGCTACAGGATGAACTGCAACAGGTTGGAAAGGTAATTCTTTCTTTTTGATTTCCTCTTTCTTTTGACTTGAGGTACGTCCAATTATGATGAATATATATACATAATGGGTTATCCATATGTATACAACTTATATTAATAAAAATAGATCTAATCTCATCAAGTTGCTCTTCCTAGATTACTAACAATATTCCAAAAATATTAGATCTGTTGACTTGTCTAAGTTGACTTAAGCCTTTCCTATTTCACCATGGATGGGCTCGGTTAACATTTGGGCTCCAACACAGACTTCTGAAAAGACTGCCTAAAAGGTGCCACATCTATATTGTAGATTATTTGTTTTAGTCATACTCACTGACATAGTGAAGTGTTGGTGGCGAGGCAGTAGGGAGGAAAAGAGGTGGATGAGGGGAGAGCGAAGAAAAAAAGGAGAGAGAGACAGGAGCATGGGTGAAATACTAAATGAAAGGGGAAAAATAAACAAAGGACAACTGCCAAAAACTGTAAAAAAAATAATAGGCAGTATGTGGTCAGGCTTACCTCCTGATGTTGATGTTTTTAACCATTAAAATCAGGTGGAAAGCCTGGTTCAGTAGGGTTAATGGATGGTGCTGTTATTGATGGTGTGGACCCAATTTTATCCATCAAAATTGGATGCTGACGCCGGTTCTGTAGGTCTATTGGGCAGTGACCTGGATGAAAACAACAAAATCATTCGGTCTGTCCCTTTTTTCAGTGGACTGGTTTGGTTGACTATTAATCCTTGATTAAGATATTGATCAGATTTACCCTTGCAAAATGTATAATATTCTATAACTCATAACAATCATAAATTCCCCTTTCAAAAGTGTTCTTATAGGTTCTCATTCTTGAAGGATCTATAAAAAATTTAGAGGTATAAAATGTGATATTTTTGTAGGAATACAAGATATTTTAGAGGTATAAAATATGATTTTTTTTTTTATATGCATATAAATGAAATTTCCCTAATTTCTGTTAACTTCTGCATATAATTCTTGCATTAATTTACAGTTTAATACAAAAGCAGTGGTACAATCTGATCATTTAGACATGGTTTCTGCATGATAAATGTTTAATGAAGGGATTTTGCCAGAATCCCAAGTACTGACAACGAAACACCAAATTGTTAGAGATAGATGGGTGGTTATGATATTCCCTTTAAATATCTTAGACTAAAGCATCTTATTTTTTATACAACTGTTAACATTTCCGTATTGTTACATGTCGAATATATTTTGAAATGAGTAATGACCAGTGCTTGTTTTCTTCCTCTAAACAGTTGCTTCACCTGCAGCTGGTCCACCTGCTGCAAGTAGTCTGGAGATGGACTTATTTGGATCAGCATCAGCATCGGATTCTATTTATTCATTGGATATGATGCCTTTGCCTACGACCACTAATGGTACTGGGGTTGATCTTCCAACAAATTCAGATCTTGGGGCAGATTTTATGGTGATGTCATCTGGTGCAATGAGTCAGGTATCTTTGATCATCAAGTTATTAGCATAAGTCCCTGATACTTGCATAAGAGGAATGATTATTAGCTCAAGTACATGTTCAAAAAATTGCATTTTTGTTTCTCATAAAGATCTGATATGGTGTTTCATTGACTTGTTTACTTTTATAACATAATAACCTTGTCTTGATGAAGGAAAAACTGTTCATGCAGTAACTTCAAAAATATTTTTCTTGTTGTAGAGATCGGTTATGGCGTTTCCTTGATCTGAGTAGATTCGTTTCTACACTTTTTATTCTTTTCTTATCTTCTTTACCGAGTGTGATTCTTGCTTTTTGCCCTTTTTGATGCAGCATGGTGAGAATCCTTTTGGTGATCTTCCTTTTATAGCTATCCATGAAAATTCCTCCAACCAGCTAGAGAGCTTTGCACATATCACTTCCTTCAACTCTTCAATTTCCACTGGAGGTGCTGAAATTTTCCCACCTGAAGCTTCCAAGATACAAACAGCCACAGACTTTGATTTTGATGCTGCTTTTGGTGTTACATGCAATCCTCCATTGGATGGTCAACAAAGCTCTTATGGAAGTCCAGCGATTTTGACCCAGGAAGTTCCTCTGACTCAGGCAAGCAATGATATTTCAGGGATGCTTGCCGCACAAACAGGATCAGCAGCCCTTAATCCCATGCAGGAAGCTCAACCTGCAGCACCAGCTGCACAACAAAATATTATTCCCCAGTCAGGTCCACAAGCTCCATTTGCATTACAGGCAACTCATTTTCCTGCCCAGGATGCTCGTCCTATTACTCCAACAAATAATCAGGCTGCCCAGGCTAGGGATGATATTTCTGGTGTTTTCGCCACACAAACAGGATTGGCAGCTTATATTCCCATGCAGGAAGCTCAACCTGTAGCACCAACACATGGGCAAGGAAATCTTATTCCTCAGTCAGGTTCACCAGCACCATTTATGTTAGAGGCAGCTCGTCCTATAACACCAACACATGGACAAGGAAATCTTATTCCTCAGTCAGGTCCACCAGCACTATTTATGTCAGAGGCAGCTCGTCCTATTGCTCCAATAAATAACCAATCCACCCAGTTGTCAGAGGCAGCTTATCCTATTGCTCAAATAAATAACCAGTCCATGCAGTTGAATCTTCCTTCGCAGCCCGGCCCTCAGGCTCCCACTGCCTTAGAAGTGACTCCTGCTCCATCAGCTTTACCACCTATAAGAACAGCTGAATCAAAGGAAAAGTTTGAACCCAAATCAGCAGTCTGGGCTGACACACTGAGTCGAGGTCTAGTGAATCTGAATATATCAGGACGTAAGTGCTTGATCTTTTTCATCCATTTTTAGTTCTCTTTTCTAATTTCCAAGTGTTGTTTACTGCAAAGGCCCTTAGCATTCACTAGATATTATCAGCAAGTGTTGAACCGCTTTCTGATAACAATGATTTAATTTTCAATTAAGTGATGCTTTGATCCCTTGCTAACATTTCTGCATAATCACATGATATTGCATTGTATCATTACATTTGTAAAATATTGCATAGTGGTATATTTTTTTTATCAAGTAAAATGGAAATAAACACAGTCGTTGGCATCCTGGCAAACCAAAATATCAATGTCAGGGAGGCCATCCTCCCAACCAAGTGAGATGTTTTGATGGCTATAGCATGAGAAGTCAACTAATTAGCTATGGCATTACCTTAAAAATTTATGGCTACCATATAATAATATATTATATTCCATGTTTCTGTTGTAATTTTCATTTGAGCCATACTCTGTCTCGTTTGACATTTATTTTTTTTGCAGCTAAAATCAATCCTCATGCAGATATTGGCATTGATTTTGATTCTATGAATCGGAAGGAGAAAAGAAGAGAAGATAAGAAGGTTTCTACAGCACCGGTATCTGTCACCACCATGGGCAAAGCTATGGGATCTGGCTCTGGCATTGGACGTGCTGGTGCAAGTTCCTTAGCGGTCCCTCCAAATCCCATGATGGGCAATGGAATGGGCATGGGCATGGGTGGAATGGGCATGATGGGTGGTGCTGGTATGGGAATGGGTATGATGGGTGGTTCCGGAATGGGCATGATGGGCAGTGTCAGCATGGGGATGGGGATGGGGATGGGAATGGGGATGGGTGGTTATGGTGGAAGCATGAATCAACCTATGGGCATGGGGATGAACATGGGAATGAACCAGGGAATGATGCCTCAACGACCGCCAATGGGAGGCCCGCTGGGTGGAAATGGTATGCCTGGGGCTGGCTACAACCCCATGATGGGCATGGGCAACTATGGATCTCAGCAACCATATGGTGGTGGAGGTGGAGGTGGATATAGCAGATGAAGAAATCATCCGCTCCAAAAGTACAAAATGGGTAATCTCTGATGGGATTCTTTTGAGCATTACAAGTGGTCTTGGTGTACGAGTATGGGCTTTCAAAGGTGGTGTTGTAGGGGGTTTGATCATTCTCAGATGAATCCTTTTCTTGTGAATTTTGGCTGAAGGATTATTTCAACATTCTTGCTGAAAATATAAAAATAAAATAAAGATTCATCTTTCGTTATTTCAATTGAAATATTATTTGAACACTGCTGATTGAAGCCTGCTGGAAATCAAGTTCAGAGTTAGCGTCTACCTCTTTGGACTATTTACTTTTTGTGCTAATTTTTTCGTGAGTGTATTTAAGAGTTTGGCAATTAAATTTTTTCATGTTGTAAAATGCACATTTTGGGCACATGAATTTATGCATTTAGGGGTGATCCCCAAAAGACCATGAGAAGAGGATTGCTTTTAAATGTGACATCATCATTGTCAATTGTGTATGAAATGGCTGTGGAACAAGATTTTGTTATTATTATTGTTTTTTTTTTTGTCGAATGTTAGAACAGTGGTCGGTGCACCTGAAAATTTTGCGTATGAATAGAATAATATCTTCACATGACAACAGGCTGTCTATGAAAGCACCTAAAAGGATGCCGTCCAATTACGTGCAAGTACACCTTCGATTCATAAAAATGTCAATATCCAAGATGTGAGAGTATCACTCACCATGAATGTGATTGATAGTGTTTGGATTCAAGGATAAATTCTTCAAGAAATATTCAAATATTTTACTTTTTTTATATAGTATATTTTATTTTTTAAAAGATAAAATTATTCTTGTGATTGATTATCTTCTTTCTATTGTGTTGTAAGCCACTATGGTCACCTTCTTCATCATCTTTCGAGGATCACCTTCCATCATGATGATACGCCTAAGACCTCTCTCCCTCATGGAAGTACGATGAGCCCATGGGAGATAATATGGCAGGGAGGCGGGAGAGGGTGATGAGGGGTTGATGATCGTAGTTGGTGGGGCCATCTAAGGTAACAATGAGGGAGTGGTGGAGGTGATGGCTAGCATTGCACCAATCGAGAGCAAGGAATTTACCCATCTTTTCACAAGTAACACAAGCGATAATAGATTTCTTTTATCGTGACATGGGCAATAATGCCCTTCATCATAAGGAAGTAGATAATGCTTGCACCAATTCTAACAGCGACAGAGACAATTACAACAACAAAATAATAGGTCAAAGGTGATCACGAAGACAGTCATAAAGTTATTCTCATTTTTTTTGAAATATAAGAGGTGCTCTGGTTAGGAAAAAGAACTTGAAGATGATATAATATGATCCACATCTTAAGATTTTTTTTTTTTTAAGAATTTCCTTTGTTAACCACATCTTGAAGATGATATAATATGATCCATAAAGGCTACTTTGATGATTCCTAAACAATCTAATTGGAGAAAAAGAGTGCAAGTTTTATGAACAATAAACTTCTTATATCTTTTGCTTCGTATTACGGTCATTACCATATCCTCCTATATAAGGTTGAGAATTCATCAGCACCCCTTAGCCCGAGATCTTGCCTGATGATCCATCCACATCTCAGCCTGCAGGTCAATCTCAAGCGACTCTTTTCTCTCCACCCCTCCTTTGGTTAGGATCAAATTTGATGACAAAAGCAATTTTTCCAAGACTTCGTTTGAAGTGTAGCAAGTTTATTAAGAGCTCAAATAAATTATATCATTGACGTACGTCAAATGATTAACGTGATATCGTCTTTTAGAGCGGTAAAAGTAATCCTATCGACACTAAGTCTGCTCTCTCTACCAGCAAATGGTCGATTTGCAGGTTGGCACCAAACCTAATTAAGTTAGGAAAAGTTGGAGTCCGAAGTGTCAAGAGAATATTCATATATATCAAGGGATCAAAAGAGGAGTTGGATAATGGCCGTGTAATGATATTGAACTTTTTTAATATACCGGGTTTAGATCATAACTTAATATCTATATGATCTATGTTAACTTGGACCTATCATCAATCAATTTCTAAGACAAGGTTTCGTAAAAAGGCAAGTAAAAACAATGTTAGATATTGGCCATAGTGACGAAAAAGAAAACAAGTCTTCGAAAAAGAGAACGTAGGGTATGATTAAGCCACACATGAATGAGAAAAATTATTAAAACGTAGGATAGATGGAAAGAGAACCAGTAGAATAGTCTCACGTAGGAATTGAAATAATTAACTGATAATATTTTTGGAGAGATCGATCAAATAATTCGAATTTTGATATTGTCTTGACTTTAACATGATTAGTCTATATCATACGATTTTGGTCAATAATATACGAGTCTACCAAACCTAGAAACTTACTTATATAATAAAAGATTTAATCATAAAAATTTCATTATTCTTGATACTTTGTTATTAATTTGATTATTATGTGCTCATTTGAAGGCTAGATCTTTGAATTGATTCAAAGCTATGGAATACGTTCAAAGAAGAATAAGCCAATCACACTTGTCCAACTATGATATGATATGGACTTTAGTCTTAGTTGATTATTTTTAAGACAAAAGATATGATTATCATATGACCTACTAATTTCGGTTGAACTAATTGACTAAATTAAGTATCCAACTTATTTTGATATTGCTTAATCATGATTTCATTGTTTGATTTTTTTTTTATATATTTTGGTAATGTTGGAGTTATAAAGAACTTGTAGAAAGAATTATACTTCTCATATTTAGTTTAGGAGAAAAAAATTTTAAATATGATCGGTGCTTATACTTCTCGAATCGACATTTAGATTAATCTAAGGTTTGGATCGCTTATCCATCTAATATTTATATAGTCAAGTTATTGATTTTACAAAAGAAAAAAATAACGATGAAATCTAAAGTTCACAATACCTCAAACAAAAAAATGTTAAGTCGAAAAGATATGAATTCCTCCGAAACTAAAAAAAATTGTTACTCCTAAAAAATCTGTTAAAACAGAATAATTTTTTTTTCTCTTTACGTATCAAAATGGGTTCCTCATCAAAAATACCAACTTGATATCAAAATGCTAATATCAACTAGAACAACATAAATAATAGAACAATAAATCAATCACATAGTAAGACTAAATTTTTTAATGTGAAAAATATAATGCGGAAAAAATCACAGGACCGTAGTCCACCTAAAATTCTCACTATCAATAATAATGATAACATGTTTACAATAAATCCTCTCTAAAATAATAAAAGGATCGTAATAACATCAAGAACACGTATCTTGGTTTAAGAATAACATATCATCATCACATCACATAGGATGGATCTCATCAAAAGGAGAATTCTAAGTCTCATAAAGTAAGTACCTCAGAGAGAGTAAATTGCATATCAGCACCATTAGGATCGTAGAGCTTGCTATAAAGATCCTGCCGCTGTTCTAACGTTGCTGTACAAACACACGTGGTCGCCGGACAAAACCCTTTTGCTCTACATTTTTTTTTCCTTTTAATTATTGATTTGGATTAAAAAACCGAATTTGGATTAAAATTTTTTTTCTTGGATAAGGAGTTGATATCAATCTATCTTCATCATACAGTCAGTCCGTCTTAACGTGGACTCGACGGAGACTCTTCTCAAAAACCAAATCCAAATGTTGCCCCTTCAAGATAGCTTTCTTCTGTCTTGTAAGAAATTCTATCTCGCTTGATAAAATACTTGCAACCCAAAAAAAAAAATAACAGAAGAACCATCACACTTAGCGATAAACCCAACCCAATACGATCATCAATCATATTCATGATTCCAAGAATCATCACGGCTTAATTTGATCCGCTCATCAGGAGTTGACTTGCAACTCCTAATACATCCCTTACTTACGTTTGGTCAACCTCATAACACGTGTGCCGGAGATGATTTGGAACAATAAACTAATAACAAACAAACATCATATTTTTCAAAACAACATCTGAATAAAAGATCTTTTTTGCAAAGAAGCTTTTGAATCCAATAAAAAAGAACCCTTCTTGGGGTGTTTAGCAGGCAACACATTTGAAATGTAATATTTAAAGTGAATTAGTGTTTAGTATTTCTTTTCAAATCGTCTCTAGCTTAAATACTACATTGAAAATATTCATAATAACATTAGTATTTTAATATTTAAAGAATAATAATATAAATTTTCAAAATTTGAAAGTATCTTGTGACTTTATCTACAATTATAAGATTGCCAAAATGATTTAGTGAGAAACCAATATGATTTATATTTTTTATAAAATAATATTTTATTTTATTTGTTTTTAAAAAATATTTTATATTTATTTATAATATGATTACGTTTTTTATTATTATTATTATTATTATTATTATATGTTTGGGCCATATGAAACTTTTTATAGGATTCATTCATTTTATTTATTTACTTATTAATTTAAATAAAAAAATATTTATTTTTAAATGAATATTAAAAATATGAGAGGGTCAAATTTATCATAAGATATTTAATGGACTTTTAAAATGTAATTTTATCAAATAATAATTATGTTAATCATAATATATATACAATAAAATTTTAAGATATTATTTTACCCGACACTCAAAACATTTCACTCTCCAAAGACATATTAAAAGTATAAATATATATGCAAACGTAATCTTAATGCAAAAGCCATCAAATTAAGATTTTAAATATTTTAAATGTAAGTCAAGTCAATTCCGACCAAAAAAACAAGGAGGCAAAGTAATGAAACAAGATATGTTTGATGGATTTAAAATCAACGTTACAAAAAGTGCATGGCTTAAGCTCCTAGATTTCCAACACCGCAAGCCGATCCAATGTTAGGAGACGGCGATGATGAAGCAGCTTCCAACTGAATACCTTCATTCTAGCCAGCCATAATTGGGTAGCTACCAAACATTCTGGAGGTGTAGTAAATGAGATTACAAGAATCGAAAAAGCCGTCTTAGCAATAGATATTCCATGACATTTATATGTACAAAATCGATTTGTCATCAAAGTGTTAACACACATCTACACTTGACAATTCGTTTAGCAATAGCTATGTCATGGCATTCATCAAAAGCAATCATCAAATTGTCACTCTTTCGTGATGACAGATTAGCTATTTAGCCCCTCGTAAAAGAACCAAAAAATCATACAACTTCTTCAAATAGCTTCAGAAAGTTGACATCAGACTCGTGATTCAGAACCTCGTGCAATTCCTGGGCAAACCAGTGCTGTGATCCACCGTGACGATCTCCGCCTCGTCGCAGCTGATCAGATCCTGCCGAAGCTTCGCGCCCGCTGCCTTCAAGGCTTTCAATGACACCGCCTGGTTGAACAGGTTGAGCACCGGCAACCTGTTAGCCGGAGGCAGCTTCCCTGCAGGTAGCAACTTGGTGAACTCGGCCTTCATCAATGGCACCTCGAAGTCCTCCTTGTTATGCTTCACCACGTTGTCCTTTGCGCTGATGTGCGCGCCGGGCTCCATGTGGTTGGTCGAGAAGCTTGCTTGGTTTGGGAAGTTGGGGTAGAGGCTGACGTAACCTCGCAGGTACATCATGTCGATGAGAAACTTCTTCCACGACGCCTGCCACCCGTTGGTCCTCGACTTTGGGATCTGCACCGGGTTCTGCTTGGCGTCCTCGGTGAACCTTGCGTTCATGTAGGCGTAGAACTCCCTCCAGTGCTTGGGGAAGAACACGGCCCCCCAACTGCAGGGGAGCTGGTGCAGATACGGTGTGTTGGGGTGGATCTTCTTGAAGAACTCGGTGGCGTTCCATTTGGGCCTCTCTTTCACCACCTCCACCAGCCGGGGTGTGTACAGGGAGATGGATGCGAGCTCCGGGAGGGAGACTTGGGGGTCGTAGTGGTAGGACAACAGTGCGTGCTTGATCCACACGTAGTAGTAGGGAGAGACCTCGATGTCATCTTCGAGCAGGAGGCCGAAGTCGTCGTCGTCGGAGGGGTACCAGCTCTCGCTCACGGCTCGGATCAGCCCGCCATGGATGATCCTACGGCGAATGAACTTTGGCCCCTGAGCCCATCGAAAGGACCCGACCACCTTGAGCGTCTCCTGGTCGACCTTGCTGTCCATGCTGAAGCTGAGACGCACCTCGTCTCCGAGATAATACGCATTCTGGAGAGATCCGAGAAGTCTCCGAAGAGAGGTTGCACGGTTCTGGGTGATGACGTTCACAGTGATCCGCATCCGGTTCCAACCTGCAACGCTCATGAATCTAGTGCTAAGTTCCAGAACAGACGCTGCTGCTAACAGTGAGCGATCGAGAGGTCTTACTCGGCAATGCAATCGGTCGCAGATCAGCCATCCATAGAACCTTTGGCACAGCAGCCCTGGGAAGGAGAACCAGAGCGGTGACGTTTGCAGTGCCCTCGGCAGCCATCTTTAGCGCGTTCTTCACTTTTTGATCGACATCATCGACTGCGATCAGCAAACTTGGGTTGTGGATCTTGAGAAGCCCCTTCAGGCTCGAGTACACCGCCTGCACCACCGGAACCTCCGAGTTAGACGCCCCTGAGATCGCTCCGATTTCCAGGTCGAAGATCTTGAACCTCCTCTCCCTGCAAACGTTCTCCGGCCACCTGAGAACAGTCACAGCTTCTTGGCAAGAGCAGAAACTCCCACCGGAGACGACGATGTAGGCTTTCCTTCCTACAGTCGTACGGAACTTCTCTAGAAGAGGGGCAAGGGCTCTCACTTCACCGAGGGAATGGGCGTAGAACAGAGCGTCTATTTTCTGAGGGTACATGGCAGCCCACTGAGTGACATAACCGGCGGACAAGGCACGCCACCATTGGTCATCCCGGACTCGGACAACATCCTTGAAGATGACGGTGGTCTCGGAAACATATGCGAGTCTGTGCTCACTGTCACCCCATGTGTCCTTGTCACTGGGATCTATGGGCAGCACGTACGATCCTGCGTCTCTGTACTTCCGAAGCTGATAGCTGCACGAAAGCAAATATTATGTGAATCTATGCAGTATAATTCTGTACAAAAAACCCTCTGAATCTGTATTTGTGCTTCACAGAGTTAACGGCGAGGAACAACCTGAGATGCAAGTCTTCACCGGTCATGAAAGTAAATGGCGTCTCCACGAACAACGTCTTGACGAGATCTGCGGACAGAAACCAAGAACTTGACAAGAAGTCAACCTGCACGATCCTTTCGACGGTGATATCGTAAGCAGGATCGGGAAGATACAGTCCTGCTTCCTTAGACAGGAACTTCCTGTAACTTGGAAATGTGAAGTCCTTCTGCCGGAAAGGCAAGATCCTTCCGATGCTGCCGAGAACCGAGTTCCTGTACTTGTCTGTCCCTCCGACATGGGACAGTATCTCCAGCATCTTCTTGCCAGGAATCATGTCGTCATCCAGAATATACACGAAGTCGGCTTCAGTCTGTAGGGCCATCTGAAACCTCCCGTAGTACTTGAAGTCGTAGCTTGAACTGATGAAGCTGATCCTCGAATTGTTGTAGCTCTCCACGATTCTTCTCAGTGAGACCTCGTTTGGGCTACCGAAAGAGAGCACCCAGAGATGATGAAACGGCAGTGTCTGGTTCAGCAACGAATCCAGCTGAGCACACAGCGTCTTCCTCTTGAAATGGTTCAAGATCACAGTGATCTTGGGGATGTTGGGGCCGCCGCGGCTCCACTTGGACTTCATCCTCGTGAGCTCCGCGAGGGACTCGGTCCCCGAGTTTGCCTTCTGGAACGCCAACACCTCGTCGTAGAGCTCCCTCTTCAGCTTGATCATCAGTGCGTCGTCCGATTTCTTCTGCGAGAAATCGATCTGTTCGAACTCGCAGACCGCAGCGGGCGAGTCGACGACGGCGGGGATGTCTTGGATGCTCGACATCACATGCGGGTGGCCGATGAATTGCTTCCAGTGCTGGGCGATGCGGGTGGCCCAGGAGAAGTCCGCCTTGCTGCGCAGGTCGACGGAGGGGCTCATGTAGTAGAGGAGGAAGGTGGCGTACATGGCGAAGGCGAACTGGAGGCAGGTGAGCGTCGCAACAAGGCTAGAGGAGGCAATCTTAGGAGCCCTCATCTTGGCCGAAGACTTGCCAGCGACATAGTCGTTGAGCATCCCCTCCGACAAGTCTCCGCTTCTCGTGTTTGGACCCCGTAATAATCCCCTATCAAAGCAGCGATCTTGAGAGCAGTGGGAGATCTGAAACGGGAGACAAATCATGATGAGCACAGAAAGTCGCTATTGATTAGTCTCTTTTAGGAAATTAGTAGCTAAATAATACCTTATGTATACGAATTATGTTATAAGCGAGAGGAAGAAAAAGGTGCAAATATAGGAATTCCGAAAGCTTAGAGCTCTTTTTGGGCAATCAACGTACGAAGGAAAGAAATATTAAGTAAAAAATTCATACTAAAATCGGAATGGAAAGATTTTATGCATGGAATCTAGGTGAGAGGAAAGTATCTTCACTGGCTCCCAGTAATTTCCAGCTCATGGAGCGAACACTGGTTTCTGCTGCTGTGTCTTAAAGAATCTTTGGTACAAGCTATGAGATTAACCATTACCATTTGAACTAGTAAGGGATCATCCACAGAAGGCATGTATTCACGAAAATGAAGGTAGCAGAGTCATACACAATGGCGAAGCAGAATCCAATGGAGCTACAAATCTCCGAATAGGCTTCGGAGCCTGAAAGGAAGGAGATTAAGCAAATCAGGAGAACTCAGAATGAAATCATACTGAGATGTGTTTCTTTCTACAGAGACGCGGTGGCCTTTCTTCTTCGTTTTGCTTAAGAATACTGCAAGAGATCGAAGATGGAAGGAAGGGTACTGATATCAGAGGAGTGTTCACATGGCTCGTACAGAGGCCGAAGGCGTTACCTTTACTTCTTCTCATTCATTTGCTCACCCCCGACACCATTAAAAGCCGGTTTTGGAGCCGCGGAATAGGGGGGACGCACAACCCTCGACAACTCGCCACCCCTCTCAGTGCTCTCTCTCTCTCTCTCTCTCTCTCTCTCTCTCTCTCTCTCTTATATGTTTCTCTGTGTCTTTATCCCAAGTCTGCTTGAAATCTTTCTTTCTCCATGAACTATTAGCAGACAACTTATCTTCTCATTGGAAACAGAGAGATCCTGCGCAAGAAGATTTCGCTGGTTCCTTTGACCACTGTGCAGAGAAGAATGAGAAATGTGCTACGCGTTATGTTTGCTCGAACCTTAAATTGGAGGAAACTCAAATCGCGAAACGCCCTAAACTAATTGCCTCGCGAATCCACATAAACTGAAGAACACATAGTTTACGAACGCCCAAAAGAATCCGCAACGTCAAATTGCGTGGTACCTTGAAGAAAGTGAGCAGGGAAGGCAGAGAAGCTAAGCCACCGCGATTGATGGATCCCAGAGACCTTAGTTGGTGCTGCAAAGATTAGTGGCACATATTTATAGAGGAAAGCGATGGGTTCAAAGACTCGCAATCTACATCTCCTTGCTGTAATGCCTTGTGCCAAACAGGGCAAGTGGAGGAAGAGAGACAAAGAGGTAGTCTTCAACTGGAGTTGCAGACATGCAAACAGTGGTGACTTGATTGGAATTTTATCTGCTAATGGGAGAACAAGAAGCAGCGCATGGGGATGAGTTGGAAATGGTTGACATTGTGCTGGGGATAATCTAATTGCTCATTCCTTACAATCTCAACAATGTGGGGACTAATCTTAGAATATTATTGACCATGTCATTCAAGAACTAGAATATTTTGATGCACAAATGTCCGATAATTTGAACTTAGATTCCCATATCATGCGTTGCAATACAAGGTCAACACTTGTGACAGCTCTTAGACTACCGAATGCAACGAGTCGTCGCCTACACCATACGCACAGCTCAATGAGAAAGTCTTGGATTAAGTGATTTGGTCTATTCTAATCCCTCTAATTTCTTCAGTGTAGCAACTAAGAGTACCACTAAACACCCTTATGTCCGGTCGCCAAAGGATTCTAATTCAACACCGCTGCACATGGTGTATTCCTGCGAAGAGAGAGAGAAAGAGAGAGAGAGAGAGAGCAGAGTTGATAGTTCTTGGACTGCTTAGTCTATTAAGCAGTGGCCAATTCAAACAAATGCAGAGTTCGTGCCTTGCACGATGGTAAGGCTACTGCGTTCTACACCCTCGAAGAGGGAGCAGAGATATCTTATGAAACAGAGGCACCAGCTGTTTTCTCATCCCTGTTTTGTACAAGGCGTTCAACGTGCTATGGCAATCAAACATGCATCTGCTAGAATCTTCACAACATTTGTTTCTCTCACTCCATCTGCTCATGTAGTGGGAGCAGAACGGTTCCCTCATACCACTGATGCAAAGGTCAATTTGCACGGCTTCTCCGCCTGTCGCAGACGACTTCCTTCCTTCTCCACCACCTTCCTTGTTGTATAGATCGGTGGAATGGCACCTAAGACGTAATGTTGTACCGCAAGGCACTTTTACAGATGTTACATCATTCTGATAAGTTCAACCAATATATTGATACGACTGAAACCCTCATCCAGTTCCTCTGTAGTCCATTGAAGATGGCAGCTCAAAGCTTCCATTGGCGTCTCTGAGAGAAAGAACAGTTCCTGCAGACTACTATTGGAGTAGAAAGATTCAAGGCAATGTCATCTGGACAATGGTGGGTTGCAAGGGTTCCACAGAAGCGATGAACAATTGACTTGAAAGATCCAGTTGGCCCACAAAAAGCTTGTCGACAGAGAGAGAGAGAGAGAGAGCTGGACCAACACCTGAGAGCGAGCATTCGAAGAACAAACTCTAGATGAGAACCATGGAAAAACGATCAAAAAATTATCACAAAAACAGCATCAAAACAATACGAGGATTTTGGAGTCTGCAAATAACCAAAGAATAGGTTATGATATATTATTACGTTTTGTAGCTCAACCTTATTGATATTGATATAGAGATCGAGTCTATCTCTGATCTAATCATCGTCATATCAATCTAGGATTAAGGGTAAATATCATATTATTATTCGTAGTGATGTTATGTTGGTCTACCAATATAAGTATTGTAGAATCTTGGACTAATTTGATCCAAGCTAAGTAAAATTTCATTTAATAAACAACATTCTATAAATCAAAATTATGTTTTCAATCACATTTTAAATCCCCATAGTAGACCTTTCCATAATAGAGTTCAAGAAACAATTGTCAATAGCAAGCACCTAAAATTGTTATCAAGAACACTGATGCGGGGGGCATCTGTTTAAGCCGTGGCCTCGGGGCCGACGCGGCTCGGTTTTGGGGCCCGGATGTCGAGGATCTCGGGAAGGTGTCCCTCGGGGTCTCCCTGCGGTCGGGATCGGTCGTTCGGGTCGGGAGGAAGCTCCGCGGGAAGAGGTGACACCGTCTCGCACCTGCAGACAGGTCGGGCCGGGAGCTCGGTCCGACCCCTCCGACGATCTAGTTAGAAGATATGGAGGGGGTTTTGGGAGGAAGAAATGTTCTCAAGTGTATTCCAAGTGTCCCCCCTGTTCGTTTAGAACTCTGGGGTATTTATAGATGAGTTTTGATGTTACCTAATGTGCCTGCTTGCAGGGGCAGGACAATACCTCACGTGGCGTCTGACATTGCCACTGGGGTTGCGTGGAGAACCGGGCTGCCGCAGGGTATAGGTGAGCCTCGATCGATGTGCTCCTGTGCCTCGGTCGAGCGCACGGGGTCAAAGTTGAGGTGGTTGGCTGAGGGCTGGTGACGTCGGCGCATGTCGAGTCGGCATCAATGCTTGCCTCCTCGGGCAGTGCATCCACCTGGCGTGGCTGACGTGGCACGTTGCCATTTTTGCCCTTATCATATTCCCCCTCCCCCGAAAGGAGCTATGCGTCGATTGTCACGCAAGGGGAGTCTGATGCATGGCTTCTGTCTACAGGTAGGCTGGCCGTACGAACGCAGTTTCGGGGAGATCGGAGCCGCGGGGGCGAGGAGCACGACGTAGGCGGGTGAAACGCGCAGGTGTGTCCCGGGAGCCGGGGTCCGGGGGCCGAGCGGCACGACGCAGGCGGGTGAACCGCGCAGGTGTGCCTCGGGAGCAAAGGGCTGAGGAGCACGACGCAGGCGGGTGAACTGCGCAGGTGTGTCCCGGAGCCGGAATCGAAAGACGATTCAAAGCGGTGAATCGCGCAGCGCGCCGAGGAACAAAGGAGCGAGGAGGAGCACGACATCGCGGGTGAACCGCGAGAGGCGTGCTTTGGGGAGCAAATCGAGGAGCGACCACACGACGGGTGAACCAGAGGTGTGTCCCCTGAGTCGGGTCGAAGCGACGACGCAGCGGGGTGAACCGCCAGCAGTGTGCCCTCGGAGAGCAAAGGGCCGAGGAGTTCGACGAAGCGGTGAACCGCCAGGTGTGTGTCCCGGAGCCGGGGGTCGAAAGCAAAGACGACGCAGCGGGTGAACCGCCAGTGTGTGCCTCGGAGCAAAGGGCCAAGGGACACGGCCCTTGGGCGGGGTCAGCCAGCAGCGGTGTGGTCTCGGGTGGCGAAAGCCGAAGAGCCGAGGAGCAATAACGCAGGGCGGCAGATCCGCGATGTCCGAACCGAGGGCCATCTTGTGTCGAGTAGCACGACGCGGCGTCGGGTCGACCAGAGGCGTGCGTGGTCGCAAAGAACCATCGTGAAAGAAACCGCGATGCAATCCGAGGGAGGTAGGTTCGGGCCGGAGACAACCTCAAGCAGGCCACCGAGGTGAACTTCGGCAGCTGAATGACCGAGAAGCTCAACGCAGCAAGTCAGAAATGAAAGTGACATTGCTCGGCCAGTAGGCCGCTTTGAGGGGAGCCGGCAAATGCGGTGGTCGAGGGGTTCAAAGATAGAGGGTCGACCGCCACGCAGTCTCCTCGAACATGGTGCCAAGGAGCACGACGCAGGCGCAGTCAGCCGCAAGTTTGTCCCGAACATGGGGCCAAGGAACACGGCCAGCGGGGTCAGGTCGCAGAGGCGTGGTCGCTGAGGGCCATCGCGGCCGAAAGTAGGTAGGCTCGGGCAGGACAAGTCAAAAGTCGGGCGGCAGGCACCGAGGTGAACTCGACAGCTGTATGGCCCGAGAGCCGGTGCGCGGTGTGCTGACCGAAAGCGAGACGTGACAGCTCAGCGTGAGGATGCTCGAGGGGAGCTTCGGCAGCCACGGGTCGAGGGGTTCAGTAGGAGGGGGCGACCACCATGTAGTCTTGAACATGGTGCCAAGGAGACGACGACAAAGCGCGGCGGCCGCGAAGTCCGTCTCCCGGAACATGGGGCCAAGGAACACGGCCAGCGCAGCGGTCAGGGGCCCAGCAGTGGGTCTCGGGTGGTGTAAAAGCCGAAGAGCCGAGGAGCACAACGAGGCGGGCGACCGCCAGGAGTGTCCGCGAGGGCCATGCGACCGAATAGCACGACGTGCGTTGGGCTAACCACGCAGGCATGGTCGCGAGGGCCATGCGGCCGAGTAGCACGACGCAGGCCGAGGAGGTAGGCTCGGGCCGAGAGACAACTCAGGCGGGGAGGCCGCGCTGAGGTGAACTCGACGGTGAAGGGCCGAGAAGCTCGGCGCAGGCAGGCTGCGGCCGAGTGACACCGCTCAGGCGGGCAGGCCGTTCTGAGAGGAGCTCGGCAGAGTGTGGGCGAGCCGTGCGAATACAAAAAGGAGTGGGGTTAGGCCGAAGCTAACCGTGAGCCGAGAGGCGATCAGGCAAACATGGAGCCTTCGCTTGGAAGAGACTGAGGAAGAGGCTAGATTCCTGGCATGAGGATTACACCGGATAGCAAACGCGGGTGCTTGACCGCTGCTACGGGGCCCGTCGCCCAGAGTCACTCTTCTTTCTTGCGGTCGCCCAAGCTTCCGCCGCGATGTACCGGTTGGCTCGATGGAGCATATCTGGTACTGTGGTGGGGGGTCGCTCTACGAGGGACCAACAGAATCTGGAAGGTCGCAAGCCTACCATGAACGTACACCAACAAAGAGGGGTGAGTGTCCGGTAAGCTCCGAATTTACGTGGTAAAACGATCCACGAAACGTAAGAGGGGCTCGTCCTCTCTTTGTTTGAGTCCGAGGAGTAGTGCCGCGGAGGGCCTCGGCCGAGCATGGGCTGCGAAGTGGAGCTCGAAGTCCTTGGCGAGTTGGCCGAAGGAACTGATCGTTCCGGTCTTCAGGCCGCCGTACCACGCGCGGGTTGGACCCCTCAGGGTCGTGGGAAACACCCTGCACATTAAAGCGTCAGACGTTCCATACAGTGCTAGTTGAGCACGGAAAGCGGCAACATGGTCCGCTGGGTCAGTGGCGCCATCGTATGCGTCCAGAGAAGGGAGCCAGAAGTTCGGGGGAACGGCGTGATCTCGTATCTCCGGTGCGAACGGAGATCCTCGGTGTGTGTCCACCCCGGGCTCTCCTTCCGAAAGGCGAAACTCCTTCTCTAGTTCATCGAGCGGCCCGACTAAGAAGGCATAGCTGGGCTCGCAGAAGTCCGTTGATTCCAGATAATAATACCCTGCTCCGGCGGCGCTTCGGGTTTGTCCTGCGGATCCCCAGTGGGGGCTCGGTCCACCCGGGGGAAGTGGAAGACTCCTGAAGCGTCATGTGGGCCCAAGCGGGCGGCTCTTGTTGCCGTAGCGGCTGAGTCATATGTGGGGGTGTCGGTTGGGAGACGAGCAGGATGATGGTTTGCACCATATCCGTCAGAGCTCGAACTTGACGAGCGAGGTCGTGAAAGGCCTCGGATGACACACCGGCGAGGGGATGCTCGGAGTGCCCTCGGGCGGAAACAAATCCGGATTGTCGAATGAACGCCAGCCGCGTTCAGAGGTCGCGGGGAGGTCGTCAGCCCGCGGCCCGTCACGCAAGGGACGCACGGCCTGCGCCCCTGCTAAGAACGATCCCTCGGCAGGGAGTTCGTCGGGATCAGCCTGAGGATCCCTCGACATTCGGCCCTCCTTCTAGCACCAAAATGATGCGGGGGGCATCTGTTTAAGCCGTGGCCTCGGGGCCGACGCGGCTCGGTTCTGGGGCTCGGATGTCGGGGATCTCGGGAAGGCGTCCCTCGGGGTCTCCCTGCGGTCGAGATCGGTCATTCGGGTCAGGAGGAAGCTCCGCGGGAAGAGGTGACACCGTCTTGCACTTGCAGACAGGTCGGGCCGGGAGCTCGGCCCGACCCCTCCGACGATTTAGTTAGAAGATATGGAGGGGGTTTTGGGAGGAAGAAATGTTCTCAAGTGTATTCCAAGTGTCCCCCCTGTTCGTTTAGAACTCTGGGGTATTTATAGATGAGTTTTGATGTTACCTGATGTGCCCGCTTGCAGGGGCAGGATAATACCTCACGTGGTGTCTGACATTGCCACTGGGGTTGTGTGGAGAACCGGGCTGCCGCAGGGTATGGGCGAGCCTCGGTCGATGTGCTCCTGTGCCTCGGCCGAGCGCACGGGGTCAAAGCTGAGGTGGTTGGCTGAGGGCTGGTGGCGTCAGCGCACATCGAGTCGGCATCAATGCTTGCTTCCTCGAGCAGTGCGTCCACCTGACGTGGCTGACGTGGCGCGTTGCCATTTTTGCCCTTATCAAACACCATGATGAATAAGATGATACTATAGGGTTATTAGGCATTTGGATCTACTTTCTTTGGATTTGTCATTGGTCGACATCATCTACTGGAAAATGACCAAACCTACCTAAATGATTGAGCCAAGAATGAGATGTCATGTATTTTTATGCACAATCATACATTAGATACACAATTTTAAATGAGTAGATAGATATGTGGCATAAGGAAAAGACTTCACCCAAGAAAATGATCCTTTTGTCTATAAACATAGTGAAATATAGTAATAATTTGTGTATTATACCTTCAAGAAAAGAACCCCTCCAAAACTCAATAAAGAGTAAATTTCTTACTAAACTGGTTAACTCAAAATGTAAAAAAAAAAAAAAAATTAAACTATTAGAGACATCAATAAGATATAAATAGAGATAGCAAATCCAAAATGTGTATTTCTTGATTGCACAATTGATACCGTATATTTTGACAGCCTGAACACGTCACAACCGACACAGCACGTCAAGTCAAAGCTCTATGCCACACATTCCGTCCCGGGAGTTCGTAACAAGAAGATATGCCACATGTCCCATCCTGGGAGCTCGGGGCGGTGCCGTTTGACGTCGCTCTACACAGGCAACCGATCAAAAGGGTTGTCCCATTCCTCAGGAGTCGACGGCGATGTCGAATCAACGTACCATCAACCCTCGCGCCATAGTATAAAACCCCTGGTCGGCCTCCGGCCAAGGAAAGGCAAAAAACAAAAGGGAAAAAGAAAAACAATCCCTCTCGTTACTAACTTGCTCGTCAGATGGGCCACGGCCGGGGACCACCCGACGGAAGCTATTTTTGCAGGAGGGCGACCACTTGTTGATAGCAAGGGACTAGGCACGGGAGCGCCAACAGCTCAACAAAGTGGAGTTGTTAACCGGTCTCGATCTCGACCAACGCCAACAATACTCCTTCCCGAGGGCCCGGCCACCTCATCATCTAGATCACCCCACATAGGCTCCCAACATCAACCCGCGAATTTAACCGTACTGACTCACCGACCATGATATATTTGTTCGCTAACAATAATCATATAATGTGTGAATGAATTATACGTATCATTATATTATTACTCAAAAACCTCATCTAATCTTATATTGGTCTGAAATAACATTATAATACCAAGGAATAAATTTTCATATCGTTGATGAATACTTGATAAATAAATATATCGAAAATGCTTCGGTTCATATTATAGAGTTAAGGATTAGATATCCTTGAGAATTTAGATTTTTATAATTTTCCTAGTAAACATCAATCAATCAACTGCAACTGCAAAATGTATTCAATACACCAAGCTCCAACAATCAAACTAGACTCCCCATCAGTCGCCACCTCTCTCTCTCTTTTCTCTCTCTCTCTCTCTCTCTCTCTCTCTCTCTTGGAATCTAACAAAACAACTAATTGTCTTGCATTTTCTTCTCTGTAGACTACATCCTACCTATAGTAGTTTGCCTATGGCTTCTCTAAACTTTGTATCTTTCCCCTCCCCAGCCTCCTCCTCCTCCTCTCCCTCCTCTGTACAAAATTTTAAGGGGAAAGATAACAACATGAGTGATATCAGAAACCACCAGGTTGACTTCTAAAACAGGGGAACACAAGGAACGCCAAACATGTTTATTCTCCTTCGACTTCGTCTTCGTCTTCTCACTCCCGCCGGCGAATGTACTCGAGGAGATCGCAGCCGTCGGAGGAGGAGGATGTGGCAGCGCCCTCGGTGGCGCACTTCTGGCTCGCATTGATGCGCATTTCGACCACCTTCTTGTGGGAGTTGGAGTGGATGGATGGGACGAAGGTGGGACTGGCGGCGGGGCGGTACTCCGGGAAGAGCCGCCCGGACTTGTACCGGACGCCGCAGGCGTTGCAGAGAGTCTTAGGCCCCATTGGGCCAGCTCTCCACTGCGGGGTCTTCTGTATCTCGCAGTGCATGCACTTCCTCACCGGGGGAGGCGGCCCCGATTCCTCGCCGTCGGCGGTCGCGGCCGTGGCCGGGCTCTTCTTCTTGCTCTTCTTCTTCTTCGGGGGAGGAGGCGCGGGGCAGGTCTCGCCGATGCTCTCGGGGTCTGAGGAGGTGGCTGCGGAGAGCGGGTTGGGGACGGGGACCGCGTCTGAGGATGGTGGCAGGTAGGGGGCGGCGACGTGGTGACGAGGCGAGAAGGTGGCGGGGCGCGGGCGCTTGCTGCGTGCGCGGGCGGGAACCACCAAAACCGAAGGCGGCTCCGGCGGACTGAGAGGAGGAAGCAGTATTGTTGTATCGTTGCCGCGGTTAGAGTACGAAGCCGAAGTCGAGGAAGAGGAAGAGGAAGAGGAGTAGGAGTCGCCGCCGCCTCCGCCGCCCATGGTGTCCGCTTCAAGGACGGAGACCGGGCTGGAGGTGCGGAAGAAAGAGTGGTGGCCTCTGGCTTTTGTTTGGACACCGTTGTCTTCGCCATTGGCATTGTTGTTGATGCCGTCGCAGCTCGGGAGGTCGAGGGAGAAGGAATCAGAGTCGTCGAGGAATTTGGACATCCATTCAAGCTGCACGATGTCAAGCTCATCACACTGCCCATTCCACAAATAAGCATATATAGTACCGTTACTTCCGTGAACACTGCAGTAATTACAGCGTAAAACATCGAACCAACTGATAATAGAATTGACTTTTTCTTCTTTCTTTCACGTTAGTAAAACGCTGAATTATATTACTTGTGTAGAAAAGCGTGATAGAATTACTGGTTCAGCTCAGCCAAAAATGAGAAAAGTGACGTACTACCAAATTGACAGGGATGCATGCAATTATTAGTGCTGCAGAGGCTTGCAGAACAGAAAATGCAATGTCCCAAAATTTGGTGCTTCTCCACCAGGAATTTATTTCTTAGCAAAAATTACTTACTGAGCCGAGTTTGTGCTCCTCCCCGCTGAACTTGTTGTTGCTTCGGGTGGTGAAGCCGTGGAGCGCGTCGTCTCCAACGCCACCTGGAAGCCCGTTGGCAGCGGGCACAGGAAGGGAAGGTAGAAGAAGACCCCCGTTGTGGCCGCAGGGCTCCGCCAGCCCCAGCACGTCGTCGGGGAAATCGAGCAAGTCCTCAATGTGATCGAACAGGTCACCCATGCCGTCCTCCATGTGCCTCGCAGTGGCCGTGTCTCTCTACCTGCACACACACACACCATGGCACCAACGTAACGTATCAGCAAGCCTGCGTGCCGTACGCACGGATTCACGCTCACAAGGAATAATGACACATTGCGACGGAAAGCAGATGGGGGAAGGCAATGAACCACTGGATCCGCAGTTGGTGCTCTTATGCTCATCATTTACGCTATTCTGTACCGCATATATGCGATGAATCAATTCATGGTGTTAGGCATGAGGAGACCAACGGGAAGGTTTCGGTGGCCGAGAAACAGAGGACTACACAAAGACTACCGCGTCGCCCACGCGGAAACCAGTGATTGGTTTTGATGCGTCACTTGCCTGTTCTTGGCGGCAAGAAAGGTAGCTGGTGGAAGACCCATCGCCACTAGTTCCCAATTACCAAAAAATCATATAATGGTATGCATTTTGGCAGTAATTTTTCGTATTTATGTTCGGCTGTGGAATTCAGGAATGGTTGTGACGGGAGGAAGAATAACAGAGTAAAAACGGAAGAATTATTTGGAGAACAATTTGAACAAGGAGTACAGAATGGTGTTTTTATAAGAACAAGAATAATGGAGATGAAATGTGAGAGACAGAGACTCAATCTTGGTTGCAGAGATTACTCTGTTTCTACTCTGAAACTCTCATTCCTTATCATGCTTCAGCTGGGAGAAGGAATAAGAACAAATGTCCTGTGTTCGAAATGAATGGGGGACGAGAAGCAGAAGAAAGCTGTGCGTTCTGTGCTCAACTAAGCTCTCAGCGAGAAGGAAAAAGAAATGACGAGGGTGGAACTATAAGTGGGAGTTCAATTGCTGCAGCTGTGTGCAGGTCCTCACCAAGTATAAGATTGTTGCAGCGAGAGGAGAGTAATGAGACCAGCTTCAATTCTGGAGCAGTGATTACTGGACCAACTCCATGATCAGACGGCAGCAGCAGCACGCCAGTGGCTTCTTAGTTTAGCTCCCCTGCTGCTGCTTGTGCACAGACTCGCAGTAGCAAGAGGAAAGGTAGGGGAGGAGGGGATTCTGATGTGGGAGACTTGCGATGTGGAGAAAGAGAGAAAGGGGGCGAAGGGTGAACTCCTATAAAGGAGTTTAGAGAGAGAAGGATGGAGAATGGATCGACAACAATGCAATCTAATTTAGTAGAGCAGCATCCCGCCGGGGGTGGGAGGGGGGGGCCACGGTAGGTGAGGCTGCTTCTCTCATTGTTAGCTGTCTTCCCCCAGTCCCTTCACTGTCGTGACGTTTAAGCTTCTCCCTGTCTCGCTCTCCCTCCTCGCCCGTCTTTCTCTCTCTACCTTGTGCGCGGGACCCACGCATCTCACCGCACCGCGCCCCACCCATGCATGCACGCCATGGCTTTCACCGTTCCTCTCTCTCTCTCTCTCTCTCTCTCCTTGTTTTGACTCTCACGGAATAGTTTTCTATGTTCTCCTCCTCTACTGCCTTCTATCTCCTTCTTCCGGACTCATGATTTGGGAGCTTTGCCGTGAGGACAAGCAAAGAAACAGCTGCAACTACGCGTAATATAGTAGCAGAAAAAATCGAGAAAAAAGGAAGGTAAAATAAGGTGGGTGGGACTGCACACAGGCTTGTGATCAGCGAGCCCTTTAGAAAAAGCATTTACAGCTGAAATCAAACTGTCGGCGCGTTTCGTCGGTGTGATCTTTTCTTTTTCTCATGGTGCAATTGGAACCCGAAGACGTGGTGATGGCTACTGTTGCCTAAGCTGGACTGAGGACCGGTTCCTGCTCCTCATGTTTGCACATAATTCCAGCGAAAATGGTGTGCTGATACTTGGTAAACTTCCAAGTGTTGTATTCAGAAGCCGTCTCTTTTATCTACAGTTACTTCTTCTTGCTTGAGAAATACTTCAACCCAAGTTTAAATGCGTTGCTTCTTTACCCAAAAATGACTGTGTTGCCAAAGTTCCTAACCCATTTCGCCTGACTCATTATGTTGCAGTGATAATTGGCAGGTTATTTTCTTCCTGCTCCATTGTCAGGATGCTGAATCTGTCACAATCAAAGGGTGTGACGCATCTGTAATTTTTTCTTGGAAAACAAGTGTTCAATTCCTTCAAATACTATCTATTAGGGAGTTCACAAAATTACACAGATATTTCACGACAAGGTCTAATTTTGGTTTGTCAAAGTCTAATATTCAGCTATATTGTGGAATATAAGGTACAAATAAATACAGAAAATATATATTTTTAGGGAGATCTGAAACTAAAAAATGGAAGATGTATGCCTGGTGGTGGTAATTACTAAGGAAATATTTGTAGTTTCTTCTCTAGGTAAAGAGAAGTGTTAAAAAAGATGCACCGGTGACTGCCGAAGCATCTTTGCAATAGTCCAGTGGATCATTTGCTGTCACAGTGGCATTTAACCTTGGCATATTGAGATCATAACAGGAATCTTTGGGATGCACAACTGCTGTACCATTATGCTCTTCTAAGGCACTTGGTTTCGCCTCTAAGGCACAGTGTCGGTCGTGGTCAAACAAGAACTTAGTCAACGATAAACATCTTCAACCCTATGATCTGTACATCTGTAGAGCAGAAGAACCGAGTGGTATAGGTGATGCTCATGTGGTGGACTTGCACATTGAGCAATAATATGCACAAGTATATTTTATTCCCTTCTTCTTCTTCTTCTTCTTCTTCTTCTTCTTCTTCTTCTTCTTCTCTTCTTAGCAGCAGTATGGCAGTTTCATGTGGATGGTCGTACGAACCATGTCTTCAGTTGCACACTCTTTTCCCTACATGTCACGTGGGAAGAAGAAGCCAATAATGCTTAATTAACCACCGCCTAGTGAGACATTCACCAGGCAACCGAATTGCTCCCTGTTTACGGAAGTCAAATTGAAGCAACACAGTAGGAATTGAACTCACTGGCCCTACACAGGAAATCGAAGCTGTGGTGATCTCCGATGAAGATCTATTCGAAGATAAGAAAATGGAAACTTGGGTGTGTGATGATCCATGTGAGGGGATCACGTTGCTCGCGACTCCATGTGAGAGGAGGACACAGCATTAATGTTGCTAACACTTGCTGCTGCTACATCCCCTTAGATTTATCACCTTACTGCAATATAGAATGAGCTGAGGCGGTGAAGTGGAAAGGAAAAGGCGGGGGGGAGAGAGAGAGATGGAAAGGGTGGTAAAGTGACCGCACAACCGACGGTGGTTTGCTCTTCTTGGAATGATGGCCCCTCCCATCTTCCACCATCTTTTGATTAACTTGAGTTGTACTCCTTGCACCGATTCCTTCCTTTTTACTCTCTCTCTCTCTCTCTCTCTCTACAGCAAAAAAATGAAAGGAGAAAAATAAAGAGAGCATGGAAACGAGAAATCCACTGCCCACATGATCTGCAAGACTGTGTTTTTAGCAGATCCAGTTGTTGGTAAAAGCAAGTAGAAATGGTGATCGGGAGGTGGTCTTCTAGCTTGCTACCTGCTCCTGCTGTGGAGGAGGAGGAGGATTTAATTGGTCATAACAAACGAGAATTAAACTATACGAAAGATGGTGTGAGGTATTCCGAGGAAGATGACAGACAATACACAGACAGAAGGGAATAATTTAACCTGGAAGAGTATTGTTTGCCGTACACATACGGTGACACTATTACCTTCTCAAGTCAATTTTTTTTTGTACTATTTATTATTTACATTTTGATACTCCATTATTTGTAATTGGCATTTTCTTTTTTATGGAAAAAAAGGACGAATTATCGGAATAAAAATATTGATTTTCAATTTTTTTTAACCATAGACGAATCGACAACACTGTAGATGGCATCTTCTAGTCTTACCTCCGAAATATTTTACATTTTTCTCATCTTTTTTCTGTTTCTTGGCTACTTCTTATGTTAGGCTCAACAATTTTCGACTCGGTTCAAAATTTTCTTAATTAAAAAATAAAAAAAAAGTCAAACTTGGGAAATAAAATTTTAATTTTAACACAAAATATTATAAATTCTATAGTTTAATTTAGATTCAATAACGACACAAATTTTACCACAATTAAATTGTTTTAAAATATAAAATAATCAATAAAATCACAAGTAACTTTTAATTTTTATCAGATTATATAAAATGAGTTAAGGCAATTAAATCACAATAAATTATCTTATTATTCACATAGTTTGGATGTATTTATTATCATTTGGTTACATTTTAGACATATACAATAATGTTGAGCAAATAATAATTTTTTTCTTTAGATCCACAACCTATAAACGAAAGAAAAAAAGTAATCACATAGTTCAGTTCATACATAATATATACCAACGAGTTGTAAAGTGTGTAAACCTATGTAGAGACGGCGTAAATTCGCCATGTTGGAAATAATTCACGAAGCTGAAAATGTAAACGTTTTAAACGTTGATTTCACATAATTATTATCTTCATAATTTACATGTCAAATGACTAATTTTCTTCCATGAGACACACGCAAACATGACCTTATGGTTCTGAATAAACATGCTCACACTAACAAATGGTTACTTAAAAATGTGTATGATTTTTTATGAATATGAAATTTGTGTCACAAATTTGTCACACAGAAGGTCAATTATAAGCTTCACTTCTATATAATAAACTATGAAATATTTTTCTCAGATTCATGATAATTGATTTTACACAAAAAAACAAAGTGACGGTTGAATTTGTTTTTAGAAAAAGAAAGATATTATTTTTTTGCAGGAAAATGTGATTATTTTATTGATGGTCAAATTAATAGTTTCTTGCATCTACCACCATAAAAGCCAATATCCACTCCCCAAAACTCTTGCATCGTTTTACATATTTTTCTATGCATTCTGCAGACTTTTATTTCTGGTTTATATATATATATATATATATATATATATATATATATATATATATATATATATATATATATATATATATATATATATATATATATATATATATATATATATATGAATATTTTTTTATTTTGCTTTTTTACAAAGCCAAGAACATTAGCAACACGAATCATTTTGTGGCGACCGTGAACAGATTGCACCCTTACTTACCACCCCCGTCAGCGTTGCCGGCAGAGAGAAACAAAGGTGTCACTGTGCACTACATGCGATGCGACTGTTAAGCAGAACCTTAACCATCATGGCTTCGGCTTCGAGTGCGAGCAGGAAAGAGTTCAAAGACTCCTCCATGATCTTGGCCAGCATTATTGTTCTATGTTATTGTTATATACTTAGAGAGGGAGACACAACACATGCTTCCCCACCCTAGTAAAGGTCGTCGAAAACTTGGATTCTCCGTGTGCAATGAAGTAAGCATGATGCTATTTAGCTGACCACGGGGGAAGAAGCTAAGGCGTCGTTTATTATTGCACACCCACCTCCCTCCCTCGGCGTCATGTGGTTGCAAGCTCATTTTCGCTTGGCTGTCTCTCCCAACCCTCATGGCCTCACGTTCTCTGCTGCTGCTGCCTTGCCTTCGTGGTAGATGTAAGATGTACATGTCTCACCCTTTAGTTCTTTCTTTATTCCTTTTCGCAACATCGGATAAGCACGGCATCATGTAGATAAATATATAACGCCGTGAATCGGAGCATGCATTCGGTGGTATTTTGGATCTTTGTGATTAGGGTGGTCGCCGTTGGTCTAGGGACGACGGTGGATCCGGCGGGAATGGCGGGACCGGAAGTGGCGCTTTCCAGGAAGGGGAAGCCTCGACGTGCATGCAAGCAATCGATTGAATACTTCCCTGCTCTTTCTCACATGTGTGCCGCGCTCCATCGCAATACATCAAACGCTTGGTGTGCATCTTCGCTTCGTCTGAAGCCGCTGTGGTCTTAGTCTTCTACGTGACCGAGTCGAAGTCGAGTGGGGCCCACCGCTACGGCTGGGTCAAATTCCTTTGGTCTGCTACCGCCACACGTAGACGGACGCGCGCACGATGTGGCCAGCTCGATCACAGCCACAAACCACGCGGCTCGCTCACGGGATTACCCAGCGCGCGCTTCCCCCTCTCCTCTTAACTCGTGCGATGTGCTCATGTTCCGTCGGTGGATACGCGATTTCGCCCTCGCTTTCGGGATTGCGTCCACCTTCGACCAATCGAAGGACAGGTAGAAAAGTGGGTACTAAAAGGACGGGTTAGCGAATTATTGATTAGTTGGCTTGGACTGAATCGGATTCAGTCGAGCATGGCTGCTAGGTTTTGAATGGCATCTTCAAATCAAATGCATAGACTTCATTTGCTTTCTGAATTTGAAATTGAAGTCGACTAAATTTCTCAAAAAAAAAAGGAAAAAGCTTTAAGCACCCACAAATTGGCTAAATGTTCTATTTTTAATTTTTTACTATAAATTTTTCTTTTTCTTTTTTATATATACTGAACATCTACAATGATTCTTCATTATCGTTCTCATAGAATAATAATTCGAATGTATCTTAATTTTTTTAATTAAATATACATGAAGAGATCTTTTGAATTCCTTCTGATTTTGATGTTTAATTTTAATCACATATTATTTAACCATATTTCTTAACAAGAAGGTTTTTTCTTTTATTTATCTATCTGTTCTAACGGGTTTGTTAATATATGCTTTGTAACGGGTGATTCAATGTGTAGTAAGCTCATTGACAGTGATCTCCGACCACTGAAGTCAAACCATCAATACCTTCATGTTGTACGGCATACTACGGTGGCAGTAATGGACAATATTGACGTTAGATTACTCGAAATTGAAACTAATAACGGTTTCGGAGATGTAGAAACATAAATAGAACAAATAATAGTTGATCGTTAACTAGTTTTGGAACACACACGTTTCCTATCACTCTCATCTCAAATCATCGTCGATCTGCAATGCATGATTGATTGGTGGAGAAGCTCTATTAGCACTGATCAGACTTTTAGATCACCATTTTTAATATCTTTGGTACTCTAACCTTGTCGTCTAGATTGCTCCACAGCAAGGTTTCTTTGACAGAAATGCTGAATTATTAGACCTAGATTATTGTACGATCGCATTATGCAACACCACCCATCATATATAATTATACATTCTTTTTTTCTGGAACAACACAGATTGACCGATTTGCAGAAATAAATAAATAAATAATGAATGAATGAATAATCACGGAAGGTAGATATAATTTTATTTATAATTATATATTTTTTTATAAAATATTCATCTACAGTATCTTAATAAAAATTTAAATTAATTTAATGAAAGTTTACCGAGTTACACTAACTCACATTCCATCACAAAACATATTTTTAATTAAATTTATCTAAAAAAATCTGTAATTTTAATTAAATTTTATTTATATATTTTTTCTGTCATTAAAAAAAATCTCCACAGGTGTCAATCGAAAAAATAAATAAATTAATGAATATTTTTTCCAGTAAAATGCTCTTTATTTATTTATGTTTTCTTTGGTTTGCTATGTGTCCTAGGTGGTGATCACACCAACGATGTCTCCTCACCTCCTCATTCCAAGGCAAACACGTGGATGCCGTCAACCGTGACGATGGACGAGAATACCGTGTGGATATATATATATATATATATATATATATATATACTGCAGCGTCGGTGACCGACACGGGAGGGGGGCAGTGCCGACAGGGTGACCGGCTGCAGCTCGTGGAACATGACGACAAGTCGAGGCCATCCGAACCCGGACTCAATTCACTGAACTTATGCTATTTTCGGGTTCTGGATCGTGGGACCCGCGGCTGCGAACCAAAGAGGGAGGCTCCCGCCGTTATTGGTCGCTCGGTTGGAACACGAGACTCCAGAGACGAGCGTCGGTGCGGAGCGATGGCCACGTGATCTCCTCGGTCATGGTCTCCACCCCACCAGCCTCTCACGTGACAAACCTTATATATATATATATATATATATATAAGGGCGAATTTTCGAAAAGATATTTCTTTTTAGATTTTTTTCGGACATGTGTCCTAGAAAAATTAGGGCTACCTCATTTGTAAATTTGTGACATTTGAAATTATAATGAATTGGAACGATTAGAATCGTAATATAATGAACTCAATTAGAATATTTTTTTTAAATTAAAATCGATTCAATCAAAATCATTCAAACAATTGCTGCACTAGTTTGGTTTCATTCTGTTTTTAGATTTGATTTCTAACATCCCTAATAAAAATAAAAATATCATTAAGGAGTTTTAAAAATTATGAACACTTTTTGAGAAAAAAAATTAAAAAAAAAGTTTTTTAAAATATTATTTTTATATTGAAAAAATAGCTGCAAAATGCCTCTTCTCTTAGAATGAATCAGTGCGTCGTCTGCTGGAAATTTAGGAGGTGGTTTTTTATTGTGGTGGGTCGGTTCCGTACACGACCGGCAACGTTGCGTGTTCGGCTCAAGGAGTATATGCGGCCCCACTCAATTCGATTGTTAGGTCAGATTGGGTTGGAAATTTGGGAACTCGGGTCAAAGCCAGCCGAATGAGAAGTCTCGATCTGATGGCGATGCGTAGAGAGACTAGTGCAGATTAGACGAGGTGTGCATGCACGTAGAAGTTGGGTCAGAACCCAATACACATGCGGTCGAGCCCAGGCCTAATTCGGTTTGACCCAACCCGGTTCATGACCTGACAAAATCCCGTCCATTTAAGCCAGTCATAAACGAACATTTTGACTTTTAGGACGTTACTGACAACCTGTAATACCTTACTGCAGTCCTTGTCATATTTCGGCAAATGCCTTCCAGGTTTTATTTAGCTAAATCGGTCCAATTTAGGCTTAAAAGCCGACATATATTCAATAAATTCTCGGGTTGATTTGGCTCCACTTAGAAATGGGACAGGTAGACAAACACCTCACCTTTGTTCCACATACATATTTTCTCTCTTGATCGTTTTCGCATTGTCATTTGGCCTAACCTCTGCAGTTTCAAGATCATTTAGTCAAACATAATTAGGTGGAAGAGAAAGAGAATGAAGTTTTTGAATATAAAGCTTCCTTTAGCATTTATTTCTGCTCCACTATTGTCAACCTCGATTTTTTTTTTCAATTAAAAATTGATCGATCGAAGCTTTAAATATTTTTAAATTAAAAATAATGATTAAATCAAATATTTTAAATATTGAGAGTTTGAAATTAAAAACTGTCAATATCAGTGCAATTATTCCAACTTGATGTTATCGTATGAACCTATATAAAGATATTGATGGCACCTAATGAAGCTCAACAATTTAATGTAAGAAAATAAAAATGCATGGATGGAGAGAAGTCAATTACCCAAACCTAAATTATCCATATGTTGTCTTTTCACAATCAAGAGTGTGTCAACAAATTCACCATAAATGATAATTCAATTGATTCTTTCGTAACCTATCTATTAATGCATGGAATTAATAATCTTCACTGACAAGAATTCTCACACGTTTATTATATTATCATCACTATTAATTATAATGGTTAAGATCCTATCATAACCATGTAATAAGAGTCATTCAAACTTTGGATGTTAATCTTAGTTATTTTTACATTGCAGATTGAAACTGATAAGCAGATAAGATTTCCTCTTGAGGAAAGTTGAGAAGCAGATAAGATTTCCTCAAGACAGTTGAGAAAAATCCTCTATGAATGTGTATAACCTCCCTACTAGTGTGTATAAATGACTATCAAGAGCTCACTATCAAAATGTATTAGGCAATTATATCTTATACATTTCATAGTTTCTTCTACCATTTTTATCTTTCTATCTTCTTCGTTTAATATCTATCATGGTATCAGAGCAATTTGCTTTTGGAGCAAGCCCTCTTCTCGACCATCCCTCTCGTGGCGACATCTCCGGCACATCAACCAGCTATTCACAGAGCCCTCTTGCGAAAGACTTGTGGAAGCACCCATCCACGACCTTTGTTTCTACCACGGGCCGCCGCTCCCTTGCCAACCAAGTCTTCCGCTCAAAACTCACTTGCTCTTCCTACCACCAAACTCCAATATCAGACATTACAACTATCTCTCAACCTTGCAGATTTCTCCAACATCGCCAGAAAATCGCTGCAAAGTTAGAGATTTCTTTCACCTCATTTGCAACAATCTCTCTCCTGCATTCCTGAATCACTTTGCCTTTCTTGCTGCAGATTGTTTCGCCCATCATCAGTTCATCACGCCTGACCTTCTCTGCGGTTCATGGCTTTCTGACCTCCTCCTCAGAAGCATCGATCTTTTTTTCCTCCTATATCTTTACATCTTCTATAAAGATCACTTTATATTTTTACATCTTTATATCTTTACATATCTGAGATGTCTTCATTTTTCCTCTTCCGATATTCCTGTCCCCTATTTCGTAGGGACTCGAGCACTTCTCAAAGTCTTATCACCATCAATGCTTTGCAAAGACTCATTCCCCTTCAAATTATCCAAAGGCGGCAACTTCGCATCTTGGCGGGCACAACTTTCTAATCTTTTATTTGGCTATGATCTCCTAGGTTACGTTGATGGCTCTCTCCGGTGTCCACATGAAATGATCAACATCCCAAAGTGAACCCAATCCGGTGCCAAATCCAGCCCCACCAACTATGGTTACGTCAAGATCGCCTCATCCTCCAAGCTATTCAAGCTTCGGTTCTTTGGATCCATTGCCCGTGATATCCTCCTCATGATCATTTGCTTTGAGAAGCATGGTGCAAATTACAAACAACTTTGGCAAATCGCTGTACTCGCATGCTCGACTTCTCTCCAATCTGAAAATGAAACAAGAGGGAAGTACTATTGCTGATTATCTACAAAATATCAAAGTTATCATTGATGATTTAGCTTTGATAGGTCATTCTCTCAGCGATGAAGAAGTCCTAATCCATACCCTCAATGGCCTAGGAGGCGAGTACAAAGAACTGACAGCAGCACTTCGGGCACGTGACTCACCAATATCATTCGAAGAACTTTATGATAAGTTGATCGACTATGAGACGTACTTGAAGCGTGATGATAAAGTTGCCCTGGACCACCTATTACGGCAAAGTCAATCAAAAATCCAAGAGGAAGAGCAACCAAGCATAATAAGCACGTCAACAACGATTTGGCTAAGCTGCCTCCTAGCTTTATAGGGCCCGCACCAAACTCTCCTTATCCATATCAAGGTGGTAACTTTCATAATACTCGCCATCGGCCCGACTTCACAAGCCGCCAACAACGAAGTTTTGCCAACTATGTGATAAAGTTGGACACTCCATGAAAAGTCTGTCGGTCTCGCCCCGCACTCCTACTCCATCACAATGGCCTCAAGCGAATTTCATGGCTACTCCAACTCCTACTCAACCTAATTGGATTGTGGATTCAAGCGCCTCTCATCACATCACCTCTGATCTTCAAAACTTGTCCATCCACAACAACTATGACGGAAATGAAGATATCATCATCGGTGACGGTAAAAGAATTCCTATTACTCATTCTGGTTCCTCAACGCTTAGTTCACTTACCACAACCTTTACACTCGATGATGTTCTGTGTGCACCTAACATTAAAAGAAACCTCATTTCCGTTTTCCGTTTCTCAATTCTGTAAACAAAATAATACATCAATTGAATTCTTTCCTAACTTTTTTCTTGTCAAGGATTTGAGCACGGGGGCATCCTTGGTCCAGGGCCAGAACAAAGACAACATTTATGAGTGGTCATCCACTTCACAAATTACCCTTCCTACTGCTCGCTCCTCAATCGCAGCTCCGGTTGATGTATGGCATCATCGTCTTGGTCATCCCTCCCCTTTTATTCAGCAAAAATTACTTTCTCGTTATTCTCTTCCTACCTTGAAAATCAATAGCACTATTAATCATTGTGATACTTGTCTTTGCAATAAAAGTCATAAACTGCCTTTTGGGACAACCTCCATTTCTTGCTCTAAACCATTTGAAATCATTTATACCGACGTGTGGGGCCCTGCCCCAATTCCTTCTTTTGACAAGTTTCGTTTTTATGTCATTTTTGTAGACTATTTTACTAAGTACATATGGTTATATCCTCTCCATCATAAGTCTGATGTTTCTATAGTATTTACCAACTTTCGAAAGTTGGTCGAGAATTTTTTTTCAAACTTCCATTAAAACAGTTTACTCTGATGGTGGCGGCGAATATCAAGCCCTCACATCCTGTCTCTCTGCTTGTGGTATACAACACCTCAAGTCACCCCCACATACTCCCCAATTGGTTGGTTCTGCCGAACGCAAACATCGGCATATCGTTGAAACTGGTCTCTCCCTTCTACATCAAGCATCCATGCCACCATCTTTTTGGTCAGTAGCTTTTCAAACTGCAGTTTATCTCATTAATCGTATGCTCACTCCAGTCTTACAATACTAGTCACCATTTGAAAATTTATTCCACAAACTTCCAAACCTTCATAAACTCAGAGTTTTTGGTTGTTTATGTTATCCATGGCTCCGTCCCTATGCGTCGCATAAGCTAACACCACGATCTAAGCCTTGCACTTTTATAGGCTACTCTCTTGAACATAATGCTTTTCGATGCTATGAACCCCAAACTAAAAAGGTCTTTATATCACGTGATAACAGGAGTCTGTCTTTCCTTTTCAAAATAATCCTACCATGCAAACTACTCCGATAAACATACATCACTGGAATATCCCTCCGATCTCATCACACGAACCTCCAATGACACCATCCAGTCCTTACTCTCAAGAATCACATACTACTATTACTCCAGTTCAACAGCTTCTCACTCCCTCTATTCCTCCACTCTCTTCCTCACAAGTTTCCCCTATTAATGAAGTCATACTCTCGGCAACATTGCCACTGGCTTTACCTTCTCCTAGATCTAGTGACATTGTTGTGCCGACGCGGTTGGCCCTTGGCCCATGACGGTTGACTTCGCCCTATACCATACCACCAACACAACCTACCACTTCCACCCTCCGGACATCCAATGACAACACGCCCAAAAGTGGTATTTTCAAACCACGCCAAGTCCTTGACTTACATGCTATAACAAATTCCTCCACTTTGAGGCCGAATGAACCCCACTACAATCACTCAAGCTCAAAATCTTCTCCTCAAGCGAAAGCCATGTGTGACGACTTAATATGATGCTCTCCTCCATAACTCTACATAGACCTTAGTACCCTTTCATCACACACAAAATATCATCGGGTGTAAATGGGTCTTTCGAATTAAGCGGAACCCAAACGGATCCGTTGCTAGATACAAAGCACGTCTAGTCGCCAAAGGGTTTCATCAACGACCTGGTGTCGACTTCACAGAGACATTTAGTCCCGTTGTTAAACCCACAACAATTCGTCTTATCTTGGCTATCTCAAAGGGCTGGCACATACGACAATTGGATGTTAACAATGCCTTTTTATAGGGGTCACTTACTGAAAATGTCTTTATGCACCAATCTCCTGGTTTCGTTCATCCTCAATATCCGAGGCATGTCTGCAAACTTCAAAAAGCTATTTATGGACTTCGTCAAGCTCCACGGGCTTGGTATAACGAGCTTGGCTCGTTTTTGACCTCAATTGGCTTTATCAATTCAAAGTCTGATACCTCGTTATTCATTTACCAGCACAATGGAGGCATAATATATCTTTTAGTATATGTGGATGATATTATTGTCACAGGAAATGATCCTTTGAAGACTCAGGCATTTCTAAAGCACTTGGTCGATCGATTCTCCCTCAAAGATCTAGGAACTTTAAGCTACTTTCTAGAAGTGGAAGCAACATTTACGTCTTCAGGTCTCTTCCTATCACAAAGAAAGTATATTCAAGATTTATTATCAAAGGCAAACATGCAGGATGCGAAAGAGGTTACAACTCCTCTTTCTATCGTTGAATCACTTAAATTATGTGATGGAAGTCCCGCTCTGATTCGACTCGATGTCGACAAGTCCTTGGCTCCTTACAAGATTTTGGCTCTCACCCGGTCCGGATATTTCATTTGCCGTCAATAAGTTATCGCAATTCATGCATCGACCATCTACTACGCATTGGTCTGCGGTCAAACGAATTTTGCGGTATCTTAAAGGGACTCTTAATCATGGCATTTTTTCTTCGCGAAAAATACTTCACTCCATCTCCATGCCTTTCGATGCCGATTGGGTGGAACTTTGATGATAGAGCATCTACGTCCGGGATACATTGTCTTCCTTGGAGCCACTCCAATCAGGTTGGAGTTCTAAAAAAAAAATCTGGTTTACACGATCTACAAATCAATACGAATACCGTGCCATCGCCACCGGCCAATTCTTAGAACTCAATTGGGTCACAAATTTGCTCAAGGAACTCAACGTCAACTCCACGGTTATTCCTACAATATATTGTGATAATATTGAGCTACTTATTTATGTGTCAATCCAAAGTGTTCCATTCCCGCATGAAACACATAGCCATCGACTTCTATTTTGTGCGAGATCAAGTTATCGGACATCAACTCCGAAGTTTCTCATTACATACAAACAGATCGCCTAGCCGACTCACTCACAAAGCCTTTCGCCTAAACTATTTTCATCTCATCGGTCCAAGATCGGCATCCTTGATGGAAGCTAAATCTTGCAGGGGCATGATAAGCAGATAAGATTTCCTCAAGGCAGTTGAGGAAATCTCTCAGCAGTTGAGAAGCAGATAAGATTTCCTCAAGACAGTTGAGAAAAATCCTCTATGAATGTGTATAACCTCCCTACTGAGTGTGTATAAATGGCAAGAGCTCACTATCAAAATGTATTAGGCAATTATATCTTATACATTTCATAGTTTCTTCTACCATTTCTATCTTTCTATCTTTCTATCTTCTTCGTTTAATATCTATCAGAAACCGCTAGAGAAATAGACTCATCGTGATGTAGTCCCTACCGACAATTGAGGACTTGCTATTGACGATGAAAAGCTTGTTCTTGCCCCCACTGTTAAACTTGTTGATCTTGATGAACCTGAAAAGTTCCCCATAACGATTATAAGAGGACGACATGACACTTCATGATGACATTCATAATTTGTCTTCTTCATCAACATTTCGAAAAACATTCATATTTTGGTACATAATTAATATTGATTTTTTTTGTTTTCGATAATCCATTTATATTCTAATTTATCATACTCTCTTTGATTCATTATGGCGACATTTCAACTCACTAATACACGAACAACTTGAAAACCATGTGAGTTCCGATGAAGCGACCCTCCTCGTCGGCCACTCTCTTTCGTTTGATGGTCGCCCTCTAGTGGCCGACCCTGCCGACGACCGGGCGGCTCAGCATAGACGTCTGCTCCGGGGATGAGGTCAAGAGAGGCGGGATCGTCGTTGGCCTTCTTGTGAAGGTACTTCACCATCACTAAACCCTAATCTACATAAGGCTGTTCGTAGGTTGCTTCCGCCAACACCGTACTCCTCTGCAAGCCCGTGAAAGGAACTCTTGTTTTCATAGCCTGATTCAGAATAGGATTCGTAACCAACGAGAGACTCCTCGTAACTCTCTTCTGCCGCCAACTTCTCTCCATGCAACTTATTCCACGCTCTCTAATGGCGAATTCATCTTCACTCGTCGGACTCACTCAGATTGTTACATCTGAATTTGAAGGACGAAGCTCGTTTGATTGGTGGCTAAGTCGTTTTGTGGATCGAAGGCAGAGAGTTCTTTTTAGCTCACCGGCCCACACAGAAAACCATGCTGCTGTGTTTGATGTCGACTTCAAGTTCCTGCATTTGATATCTACATGCAGCTCACAAGGAGTACCTTTGATTTTACTCAACATGCGCGCATGCTTTTCCACTTCACATCACTGTTCTCAAAAGAGACCATCACGAGAAGTGAATGGGGAAACGTACTATACCGATCCAATAAACTTCTGCAGTCACATCTTCGCTTCAAATTGATGTTACATGCATGTGGAGAACTTGTAGTTTAAGATTTAATGCACCTGCATGGGAACAGCTTTGTATGAACTGATTGACATGCATTTTTTCCTTTTATCATCAGCTAGTATGGCGGGGTTCATGCAATCCTGCAAGAGATTGCAGCAACGAAGCATATGGTGCAGGACAACCATTTTTGGGAAAAGAGTAAATAAATGGTGATGTATTAATGTTAGAGTGAGCAATTTCAAGACAATTAATATACAGGCTTTCCCTTTTTGCCTGCTTCACTGGCTTTGCTATGTTTATGAATGGAGGAAGGATATCAAATCTACTATCGGGGGTGCCACGTGATGAAACTCATATATGGAATGTGGACTTTGAACTCCAAGAGAAGGATTGATTCGTGATAACCCTTTCTCCAACAAGTATCTACAAGTCATCTGTAACACTTATTGTTCGCCTTGGTAGGTTACCCATTCCACTGATAACTCAGTGTCACTTGAGTTGTACAACTCAACTCCATTCATAGAGAGAGGAAACTGCATCTGATACTGCACTTTGGTGCTGCAACGCCATGCTCAAGTTTTTTGTAAGATGATATCATGCGCATAATTGATGTGTCATGCTGTTAGGAAAATATTGTGTAAAAAGTGTATTAGGATGTCTCGATAAAGATAATTATCTTTAAATAATTACAATAACGATAAGATTTTAGGATGCATAATACATAGTCTTGATGTATGAGACATGAACCCACACCCGTACTACATATATTATGGCCTTGTTGGTGATCATTAATTGCTTGACCCACACACGGACCCATTCCACCCATAATAGTTAGCAACTTGATTTACTAATCTTTGTGCGCCTTGTTCTTTTGAACCTCCCCGACAGTATGTGCGGCGGCAATATGACATACAAAACCATTATGATCAATGTCTATTATATTTCTGAACTAATAATGAAATCGTAGCACATCACATATTTTTTGAGTTTGAGGTTTGGTCTCCTATCATTGACTTCCACTAAATGGTAGCTCAACATGGACAACCTTTGTGTGAGAATGAGAAGTGTCACTACCTTCTAAACAACCATGTAATATGTTGTATATTACAAAATCAAGCAGCTCATTGATGGTCAAAGATCCAAAGGGCAATTAATGATGATGATTGTGATGCTAAAAAAGAGAATACCCATAAAAGAATTTGCAAATGCAGATCAAGCATGTTGGTTGGTTGGTTGGTTGGTTTTTATGCGGTCAATCTGATGGTCAAGAAGAACATAAAGTATATCAAGAACACATAAAAAGATAGATAAATCGATGGAATTATTCTTTTGAGTTAGTTAATATTTAATTCTCTTTCATGTACATGTATCATTCTCCTCTTTGTTTTGGTTAGACAGGTTGGATGGTGTCGACCAAAAATCTTTTAGTTAGGGTTTTGAAATTGTATGTAATGTATCCAAGTGATTTGTTGTTGTTTACTTCCCCCCTAACAAGTCGTATTAAATTCAATGGTTCAGCATATGTTGCAAGTGAGGAACTAAACTAAGATATTAAGAATCATTATCATTAATCATAAAGAGCCAGTGGAAGATTTTTTTTTTTTTTTTTTTTTTTTCTGCCAGCCAATTCATTGAAGTTTAGATCTTTATGCTTGTAATCATCAAAGATCGCGATTCACATATAATAAAGAAGTATTTTATGGCTCTATTTTTGTTCTATTTTTAAACGTAATTTTTATTTATATGCAATATATAAATATAATTTTTTTTAAAAAAATATATTATATTCAATCATATAGTATACAATGTGATAGATCCGAGTAAAATTGATCACGATTAACATACATTAGATTCGATACTAAGCAATAACCATTCAAACCACTGGTCCAATCGATAAACCAATAATTCAAGGCTTCCATTGATGTTTGGTTTGGGTCTTATAGCTATCATTATTAGTAAAGTCGTAGACAATTAGGAAAGGAAAAAAAAAATTGACAACTTATGAGAAAAAGGAAAACACACTAATTATGGGAATTAGAGGAAGGAATTGTATGAAATCATGAAAGATGGGGGAGCCTTCACACCCTCTTTGATGGAAGCCAATGGAGGGAGACAGTCTTTCGTAGTGACATAATTTGAAGTTGCCCATGATGCAAGTTGGGATGCTTTTAACCCAAATATGTTTTTTTATGTTATGTTTGATCATTTAGTCAAAAAGAAAATTATGTGAAATGCATATGGTATGTGAAATGAATAGGGTATTTAGTTATCGAATTTGTACACGAACGACATTACTTGCACAGGCTTTTTCTTATATTTTCTACCTTTTTTCTTGTACCATGTTGGAGTGTTTCCTTCTACTTGTTCGATTTACGTGTTGAAATTTCTTTTTTTTATTATTTTTCTATAGTTTCTTATAATGATGATTACTACTGTTTCGGACAGACTTAAGGACTGTAATCATAAGACATGCATGCTATAAATGATTTCTTATGTGTTGATGATGTATAAATTATTTGCCTCTGGACACATGTAATAAATAGCAAAGCCATATTATATATGTATGTATGGAGTGTCCAAAAATTCCTCCCTCCAAGAGGTACCAACAACACTTGTCTCTTTACATTTTGTACTCACAACATGTGTTCATGGCATCATGACTTCGATTTCAGCTTACTTTGTTTTGTTAGCTCATGCACATATAATAATCGTTTAGGTTATCACCCGACCATCATGTTCGTATCATGTACACCCCCAAAAGAGGATTTGATGCAGAAAAGTAAGGTGGCCTTTCTTTGGGGACTTAGTTTTACCATTTGCCCTTTTCCAGCAATTGTTTATAACCTCACTGTGGCACTCTCATATCTAATCATTTGTTTTCTAGAATTTAGCTTTCGGTAATCACATTCCTTGTCTGAACACTGTTGCTTTCCTTTCTTTTCTGCCTATGCTTGTGTTGAATTGGTACATCATGATGTTTAGTGAACTCATCACAATTTTGCTTTTCATTTTGCCAATTCCTTGTACTAATACCATAATTCAGAAATTATTTATGCATATCCATCTGTATATTTAGTGTCAAAACACACAAGTTGTGAGGGATCACCATAATAAATTTGACTATTAGTATCAAATCTTCTTATGAGAAGAATATGAGGATCACAAGTAGGCAGTTCTTCATGGATATGCTAATATTGTAAGTACAGTAATACTTTGGGAGATTGGCCCATGGTTTGGTGGAGTAACCATGGAAGACAGGGAGAAGTAAAGCCGAGTTGCTGCTGTTCATCAAACCTGTGAACAGTGTTGAGCTCAAGCCTCAAGCCTCAAGCCTCAAGCCTCGAGCCTCAAGGCTGGGCATGAATCAGAAGATTGAATTGGGGACGAAGCTTGCCACATTTCCCAGCTGCAAGTGCCAAAAGTCCAGCGATGTATATAAATCCAGAGGGTATCCTCCCCAAATCTTGCTGCTGGAGATTTAGCTGCAGCTTACGAGCAGCGTGTACGTCTGCTTTAGTGCATCTGATGCATGCAGTACCCGAGCAAGGCTGCTCACTTTACCTGCTACCACTAGTAAACACAGTTCAGCACACCCCTATGTTTGCAGAGGCATCCTTTTGCGAGACTAGTCAAAGCTTCCTCACAACAACAGTCGAAAATGACTGGCACATGGCCTTAAATTCCAAGCTCTCACCTTTTCATCTCGTCCTCCTCCTCCGCCTCTCTCACCTTCTTCTGCATCCTTCGCCTTTTCCTAACCTTCTATCCAGGTCGTTGAGTCTGTTCTCCCGAGTTTTCTTGCATTGCTTGTGTTGCTGGAGTTGACATGGTTTGGTGACTGGAATACATCCCCCCTTTGCGCAGAGAAGATAAATGGAGGTCTCGATATGACCCGGACACCCAAAACCCCGTCGCCGTACGCAGGAACGTAGTGAATACTGGGTGGCTGCATCGGGTCGCCGGTTCAACGCATGGGCGGCACTGATTGCACCTCCTGCTTACGGGGCGGCCTTCTCCTCCAGCGGACTTGATTGATACGCCTTGGCGGTTTGCGTTGGTGATATTATATATAGAGAGGTAGGAGTGGAAGAGTGAAAGAGAGGGAGGCTTGGATGGAGGCGGGGGCGCAGGAGTCCGTCGGCGGTGGAGGGACGGGCGAGGACGTCACCGTCAGGGCGGCACGGAAGCGGTTCGAGCGGCTCTTGGCGGTAAGATGCAAGGCGATGAAGGGGAAGGGTGCGTGGTACTGGGCCCACCTGGAGCCTGTCATGGTGGCGGACGCGGGGTCGGGGAACCCCGCGGTGGCGAAGCTCCGGTGTTCACTCTGCGCTGCGCTCTTCTCCGCGTCCAACCCCTCCCGCACCGCCTCCGAGCACCTCAAGCGCGGCGCCTGCCCCAACTTCTCTTCCCCCTCTTCCGCCACCCCCACCCCCTCCCTTGCTGCGGCCTCCGCCGCTGTCGATCCCGTTCCCATCTCCTCGCTCCCCCCGCCCTCCCCCCGCCTCCGCCCTCATTATCCCCCCTCGCGGAGGCGCTCCATCCCTGCACCGACGCCACCCAGGCCGCCCCTCGTTCTTTCCGGCGGCAAGGAGGACCTCGTCGCGCTGGCGAGGCTGGAGGACAGCGTGAAGAAGCTGAAGAGCCCCTTGGCCTCCCCGGCCGCCGCCCTCCCTAAACCCCAGGCTGACGCCGCCCTCACCCTGCTCGCCGACTGGCTCCTCGAATATGGCGGCGCCGTCTCCCCCTCCGCGCTCGACCACCCAAAGTTCCAATCTTTCCTCAACCAGGTCGGCCTTTCTTCTATTTCACCTTGCCAACTGGTCTTATCCCACCTCGAAGCTCGATATCTCGAGGTCCTGTCGGACTCCGAGGACAGAATCCGCGACGCTGCCTTCTTCCAGCTCGCTTCCGATGGCTGGAAGTCGTCAGCCACGTCTTCGGAGCATACGCTGGTGAGCTTCGTGGCGAACCTCCCCAACGGGTCCACATTGTTCCACCGGTCGTTGCTCACCACCGGAGGAGCCCCTTCCGACTATGCCGAGGAGGTCCTGTGGGATGTCGTAGCCAGGCTGTGCGGTGGTCTCGTCGACCGGTGCGCCGGCATCATCGCCGACCGCTTCAACAAGAAGGCCCTTCTGAACCTCGAGAGCCGTAACCAAAGAATGGTGAATCTCTCCTGCCAACTCCAGGCCTTCAACAGCTTGATCAAGGACTTCGCCCATCAACTCCCCCTCTTCGCGAAGGTCTCCGCTAATTGCTTGAAGCTGGCCAACTTCGTGAACAACCAGTCTCAAGTTAGAAGCATCTTTCTCAAGTACCAGCTCGAGGAACATGGGCACTCCCGCCTTCTGAGGAGCCATTGCAGCACCGGGCTCGCTGTGGTGGAGGATGTCACGGAGTTTGCTCGTCCGATCCAGATGGCTGTCCTCGACGAGGACTACAAGGTTGTCTGTCTCGAGGAGCCATCTGCGAGAGAAATGGCGGAGCTGATTCAAGATGGTGGATTTTGGACTGAGCTGGAGGCAGTTCATTCGTTGGTTAGCTTGGTTAAGGCCATGGCTCGAGAAATAGAGATGGAGAGGCCATTGATCGGGCAATGCCTGCCGCTGTGGGATGAGCTGCGGTCGAAGCTCGGAGACTGGAGGACCAAGTATCGCATCGACGGTGGGCTCGTCGACAACGTGATCGATCAAAGGTTCAAGAAGAACTACCACCCGGCATGGTCGGCAGCATTCGTGCTGGATCCGCTTTTCTTGATCAAGGACACCAGCGGGAAGTACCTCCCACCTTTCAAGTGCTTGTCGCCGGAGCAGGACAAGGATGTGGACAAGCTAATCATGCGATTGGTGTCGCCGGAAGAAGCCCATGTCGCACTGATGGAGCTGATGAAATGGAGGTCGGAGGGATTGGATCCGCTTTACGCCCAGGCCGTGCAGGTAAAACAGCATGACCCATCGACCGGGAAGATGAGGAATGCCAACCCACAGAGTCGCAGGCTGGTGTGGGAGACATGTTTGACTGAATTCAAATGCCTTCAGAAAGTGGCTGTGAGGCTCATTTTCCTTCATGCCACTTCCGGTGAACTCAAGCACAACTCAACATTGATCCGGTGGATGTGTACGCATGCACAATCAAGAGCTGCACAGAAGATGGCTTTTCTCACCGTGCACTCAAAGATTGGAAGGAGGGATTTTTTGAGCGACGAGGAGAAGGATGCAGAACTCTTTAACATGGCTGAAAACGAGGATGCCTCCGCAGCGTAACATCTCTCTTCTGGAATAATTTTTCTCTCTTTTTTTTTTTTGTTTATGTTGCTGAGTGTAGATTAGGATTGTAGGAATGTTGATTCTTTGCTTGAATTCTCTAGCCCTTACCTGTTCTTCTAACACTTGCTCATTAGTTTGCTTGGGGTGGAGTAAGGGCACAAAGATCTATTAAATATTTATTCAGGGGAGTATAATCTTCCAAGCTGATGAGTTTGCAGAAGGAAAAGTCTCTTGTGTTTGTTAGACAGAGATGTTTATAAATAGAAAGAGGGAGAATGAAGTAAAGTTTTGGTACTGATTATATTTTGGCACATGATTCATTTTGTGTTACTTTTTGAAGTTGGAATTTCATAGTTCAATGTAGCAATTCTATGATTCATGTCATTCATGTCATATAATGTTCTTTAGTTAGGTACAAAGAAATAAATTCATAGGGAATGTGATCATTCCTAAGCCTGTTGTCCACAAGTATTTTCTGTGATGTTGTCTATACTCCAATTCTATCATTTAATAGAGCCTCCAGTGCTATGTTCAAATTATAATAGTAGTAAGAATTGTTGCTACCTGATGTGAAAGTTAATTTAGTTATCTGTTTCAATCTTCTGGATTCCCTTTGTTCATCATGATGATCTATTAATCAAGAGTGAGACTTTATTCTACTCCTACTGTGATGGGAATGCAATCAGTGGTGTCAAATGATCATGTTGTGCAATTGAAGAAAAAAAGAAACTAGTATTCAATAGCATGTCTACCATCAAATGTTGGAGTGGCAATGACAGTTTACCTTCTCAAACAATTTTAAATGAGTTATCTGAAGCTGATATCTATGTCAATTGGAGCTTACAAAACTTAGCAATCAGATCACATATTGTTGCACCTCATACATGTTTCTCATTAAATTTCTAATTGACAACAAGCATGACACTGAGCTCCCAAACCAGATGCATCCAATTCTGTGTGACATCACAGATTTGGTTTGCTTTTCTTCCCCACCCCCCCTATTGGAATCTCTTCTAACATCACATGACTGACTTCTCTCTAACACAAAGAATCAAATCATTGATCTCCCACTGAGCTCATTGCTGTTTTCCATGTCCAATTTGAGAATATTACAAGGTGAATTATAGCACATGATGTAGTTAGCTGTAGTGCTGAAGTTGCCTCAAAACCATGTCCATCCACCCCTTGTATGGCTTTATTCCTGTCTTTGTTGCTGAACTATTCTCTGGAATCAGCTCTTGTTTGCAAGTACAGTGTAGCCTAAAAGAGTAAAAATCTATATGGTTTGGCATTATTTTGATGCTTAACCATGTAATTAATCAATCTGTAATATGGCCATTTCAACTGTGGCTTAGCATCACCCATCAACTGTGGATTTATATGTGGTAGGAAGCATTATAAAAACTGGATTGTTGAACCCAAAAAAAAAAAATTAAGAATTTGATCGTTGACCGGTTCAATTCACTTACTAAATTAATTTTATTTAAAAATTAAAATAAAAAATATATATTTTTATTTCTTCTTGATATTTTCTTCATTCGATGGTTTTATCTTCGTCCTCTCATCTCCTCTATTGTTAGTGAGATGTTCATTAGATTCGTTATTTTTTATCTGATCATTCTTCGTTTGACTATCTTCTCCGTTTGACACCCATTATTGTTATATGTTATTGATCGAGTTTGAGTGATGATAGTTATTTTGGATGAATAATATTTTTCATGTTGTTGTTGTACATTTATTTTATTAGACTAATATAATTACTTATTAAATATTATCATGTGTTATTTAATCTTTAAGAAAACTATATTTTGATAATGTTGGTTGATATTATTTCTTTTATCTTACTTTATATCACTAATGTTTTCTTCATTTATGTTAAAAGCCATTCAATTAATTAAACTTTTTTTTTTTAATTTAAAAATATTTTTTAATAAAAAATGTGGTCCAACTAGTTGACCCATGGGTCTAAAATGACCCCAAGTTTATTATTATTACTATTATTTTGTTAGATTCTGATAACTATGGTAGAGAATATTTTAATTACTAAATGGAAGCTGTATTTGAGAAGGATGAATCTATTGATTCTCTCTAAATTGATTGGATTGTAGATATGATGATTTACTTAGTGTCTGATTTATAATTATGAATTTTACTATACATATGTTAGTTTACTTGAATTTGTATAAAGAGGCCTTAAATTTAAGAAGAGCCTTTTTTTAATCTTTAAAATTAATCACAACTTTTCCTTTTTTTTTCTTTCTCCAAAAAAAAAAAAGAAAGAAAATCTATCCATCCTGACATCTTTTCCTTATCAGCTACTTTTTCTTCTCTATCTTCATCATTCTATTTCTCTACTTTTCTCACTTAGACTCCTTCCTAAATAAATGGATGAATTCTCCATCGGTGTCATTGCCATCATATCCTTTCTCATCTCCAATTTTTTTCTCCCTTATTATTTTCTCTCTTTTAATCCCGACGCCATAACTTTTCTCCTCGAGTCTTGTCTCCGATCTCTTAATCTTTTCTCATGGATTATGATGATGACAAAAATGTGGCTATGACATTAGTAAATAAGTGGACAAATTCAGTAAAAGCTTGTGATAATAATCGATGATATTAGCGTACACTTATACATCATCAAAATTAATTTACTTAACTTTCTCACCAATATTAATTTTAAATATATTATACATTGATACTTTATTTAACTTGTGATTCTTCAACTACTTTCATGTTCTAATACATAAAAGATTAACTAAAAAAAAACCCCTTAGATATACATCTGATGTACGAATTGTATGAGTGATGGATGAAATTGATATTATATTTAGGCATAATAAATAGGTTAACAATTTTTTGCCAAAATTATACTAGAAAATTTAAAGTCAATAAAAAGCAAAAATACACTGAATTTGAAATAGTTACATTATTTTCACAAAATAATATGGTGGCTTTCAAATTAATGTAATTATTTGTTTTCCACTTACTATAACTCGAATAAAAACACCTGAGTTAAAAAAAAATCCTCTAGTTTTGATTTATCTATAAATATCTGAACAAATAATGCAATATCTATTTTGATACTAATTTTATAAATAAAAAATATTTTTTTCTTTACACTGAATTTGCACCAAAAATGACAATCTTAATTTTAATTTTCATCAGTTCATTATTTGTTTAAGATAATCATATTGACACCCCTTTTGTTCCAAAATGACAATAGTTTTGGTCAACAAAATAAGAAAATAGTGATAGATATGGTTTTTCTTCTATGAATTGCACTAGTTTTCCACTAATCTTCAATCTAAAATCTCTTCCACTTGTGATCTCTGCCATAATGTTGACTTGAGACACACATGAAAAATAAAAAGACAATAATTGAATTCACAATACAGTTAGTAAATTCATATTTACATATATTGAGCAAGAATTAATGGATATCAAAGATGTCAAGCAGTCATACGAAGATGGATCACCTTCGTTCATATGGGCACTGTTTGGCAAACGACAAAAGCAGGAGCATGTTCTGATAAAGAAAGGAAAAAGGAAAAGGGCTTCTTCTATCACCGATGATTGTCTCCATGAAAAGAGCTCCATTGACTTTGGGTGTATCAGCTGCAAGACAGCCTGAAGCTTCCGCTGCACAGTGATATCAATATCAATCATGCATTAAGCTTCTAATCATTCAACAACGAGTGATGACAAGCTCACCGAGAGGGCAATTGCTGTGCTTTTCCCCGCCAACGGTATCATTCAGCGAACAATGAGGAAACGCAGCTAGCACGGGATCCTTTTGTCGAGGCACCTCGTCGTCTTCCTCGAGGCCTACCACAGTGGCAGCAGCTCGTTGCAGTCCCCGGAAAAAGCTGAGAAAGGACCTCTCTTTCGCGTCATCTTTGTGCAACTTTTTGTCTGATGAATGATTCCTTCTTGTTTTGCTCGACGTTAAGCATAGCCTTTCTGTCTACGCTTCCTTGAGGAAGCATAAGAGTGGTTCGTGATAAGGGTAAAAATGGTAATCAGTCTCAGGACAATGTCAGCTGACGTCACGCACCTCGAAATTAATCAGAACGCTGACCGAGACATATTAATATCCTACAAAAGCCAAGTCCAACACGCTACGCCATCGTTACTGTCAGGAGTACTAGTCTGCCCCCTACAAGCGGATAGCTCAGGAAGCATAATGCTTCCCTATAAATACCCTCTCGTTCATTAGAAGAAAGAGGGGACACACAACGTCTAAGGGGCGACTCCAAACACTTCTTCATCTGAAACCCCCCCATATCGCTAACTTGACCGTCGGAGGGGTCGGGCCGAGCGCATCGGCCCGACCTTTGTGCAGGTGCCAGACGGGGTCGACTCTTCCAAGCGCTACGGCGGAGCTGTCGACCCGAACCGCCGATCTCGACCGCCAAGAGACCCCGAGGGATGTTGCCCGAGATCCCCGACATCCGGACCCCCGAACCCGCCCGCATCGGTCCCAAGGCCACGGCTTAAAACGATGCCCCCTCCGCATCAGTTGGCATCCCATGTCGACAAGGCAAGCAAGAGCCAAAGATTTGGTCCTTTCAAATTGGCTCTTCAAAATACATCAATATCCTATACAGTTTTTAACCTTTTACTGATCTTTTTTATACTCTTTAAATGACTTTAATTTCAGCAAGTCTCGTCCTTATTTTTCTTACAAATACGTATAATTATCTCAAATAATTATCTTTTTTTTCTCCTTCTTTTCCATTTTATCATCGTAGTATGTCATATATATGTTAACTCAATTCTCTTCAACATAAAAAAGCTTACCATCTTTATCCAACTCCATATTCAAATAATGTAATTGCCGAGGAGAATAAAACATCATCTTGTTGAAAGTTGAATTAGATGAATCCTAGTCAACGTGGGCAAGAATATCATTCAAAAACCAATGGTAATCTAAAAATTTAGGCTATTAAATTGTAAATAATATATGGAATACCTGAATATATATATATATATATATATATATATATATATATATATATATATATTAAAAATTTATCCTTTAAATAATAGTTATTTTCATTTTATTTAAATTAAAATAGTACCAATATTAATGGCTATCTTTAAATTAAAATTAAATTAGGTCACATTATTTACTGCTCCTTCCAATATCTAATACGGAATAAATTTATTGGAATCATGACTGTCTCGAAGCTTAGAGAGTTAAACCCAATGCACTCCATTCAATATAATCCAATTCCAATATCCATGTCCTGTGGTCAGATCACTTTATGGTGTATTTTATACGATGGTAGCACTATATTTTGGAACGACAAGTTCGGACCAAAATGATGTATCTTATGTGAGACAACGTTTACTGATGGAATCTTTCTCCAACACAAGACACATATAAACATGTATCGATAAAGAATGGTAGTGCAGGAATAATATTTTTCATCTGGGAATCATTGCTTCGTTGATTACATATTACTAAAAGAGTACTATTGATATTATTATAAGATTATCACACAATGCATTAAAATAAAATAATAAGGGTCACTCACCTCTTAATGGACTTGCTTGAGAGAGAAGGCTGAGTCTGATATGAAGTGGGCCTAATATCTTAGATATGAAGAAAGGGTCTTGGTCGTCTATTTGGATTTATTTTCATATTACAAGGATCATAAGTCCACTTCCATGGTTCAAAGTCTTCTTGTCTATGTTGCAATGTCCTAAGAATAAGGACAATAATAATTCTCCCTTCTCTGACCTAAGCTATTCTGTCTCTTTTAACTCTTCCAACCCTACAAATGACAGCTTCATTATTCATTCGACCTCCCATGTCTCAAGCCTCTACTCCTCCTTTGGATGTCCCAATCAACACCATAAGCATGAAGAGGCATCATAAGACAGTGCATCATCACCACATCGACTCAAACCTTTACACTTTATCCTCTTGGACTCAAGATAATACTTTCGATTGTTGCGAGGGAGACAATGCTTCGTAAAGGTCTCAGCCTCCAGTTAGAATGAAAGAATACCGGTTGGTTAATGGTTGAGGTGGGAGACGAGAGAGCTCCTTTGCGTGAAGTCCACCAAAAGTGATAGTAGAATTATCTCCACGACCATGCCGAGACCGGCCTTTCTTCGCGACCGCCGTCCCCACCATCATACTCCGAGCTCTACCGGAGCCGAGAGAGAAGACCTCACCGTCTCGACTGTGGGGCCCGGGCCTCAAGGTGGGAATCCTGATGAGTTAATGATGGCGGGGGTGACATGGAGCTGCAGGATGACAGAAGGGGGAAACGTATAAAGAAAGAGAGAAAGAGGAAGACTTTTCTTTTCCTTCTCTTTTCCTTTCGTGTTCCTTTTTACCTTTGATCTTCTTTTTTGTTGTTTTCTTTCTTTGTGTTGCAGGGAGCAGTTGGGATCTGGTGAGACAGCGAGCACTCATGACCCAGAGTTGATGATGATGCTGACGGGGAAACCATCATACGACGGTGATGGCGGATTCCATGCATGCAGCAGTATACTAAAATTACGTTTCCCCGCCCCTTTCATGTCTTGTAACGTTCGAAAGATAATCCCTCTCTACTCATCGAAATTTCCCCGCTTCAATACCTGCCTCGCTATTGGACAAGGCAATGACCTCAGTGACTACGTATAACCATTCCATACGTCTAAGATCCATGGAGCCCTACTAATGATATACCGCACTTTACCTGCTTTTGATGCTCCACAGATATCTCCCACTCATCCTCGCGAGTTAGATTAATGATACCTAATGTCGGCTTTTCCTTGGCTGTGTCTCTCATAGTTATCATTAAAGAAAGCACATATCTGTTGCAGTGGTCATCATTTCCTTAAATATCTGCTGCTGCTATGCCAACCTCCATCAAATAATGATCTTTGTGCACAGCCATGGGCTCATCAGACATCTGTCGGCAGTCCTTTGTCTTCATCGCTTTGTTTCCGGTGGAAGGCTGACCCAAAATGTGGGTTTTGCTTGACTTATTTGGGTTGGGCTAAGATTTTTGGATTCTTCACCTTTCCTTGTGAACTTTGTCTTCGGATGCATTTAAGAATATATTTATATTTTAATATATATTTTGATAAATTTTTTTTGGGTGAATATATAATTATGGGATGATTTAAATATTTAATGAATAATAAATAAGAATTATATTTTAGACGTGCATTAATGTAAGTATTGTTTGATAAAAGTATATTTCAAAGATCCTTTGAGTATTATGTGATAAATTTATCCTTCTAATATTTTTAATATTTATTCAAAAGTAAATATATATTATTTAAATTAATAAGTAAATATATAAAATAAAAAATGAATGTATGCAATATTATAAAAAAAAATTTGTATGGCCTAGATATAGAATAAATAAAAATATAATCATATAAATAGAATTTCATCTAAAACATAAATCATGTTGGATTCTCAATAAATCATGTAATTACATTGCTTCTTATGTTGGCGATTATTTGACCATGCAAATTAGCCATGTCATAAGATACATAGATATTAGAGTTTGTACCACCGTCATTTGTTATTATAATCATTAATTACAACACCATAATTAGGATCTAAATCTACTTGAGAGAAACGAGTATCATTAATGATAACATTTCTTCTTATATAGTTATGTAAGGCCATTATCGTAACCACAAATTGCAATTTCTTTTCGTATGGATAGCTTAACATGTTCTTCAATATTTTCTGCTTCTTTCCGATGCACTTAAGGCTCGCTCAATTTCTGAACATAGTGAGGAATGAACATAATTGAACATAACTGGTAGGTCCAGGGTCTCCTTAGAATTTGGGCAAATGATATGTCACTTCATTGTATGGCCCGAGATAACTTGTTGAATTAGGATATCCGGCATCTACCAAATAATATTTATTTAAAAATAAATATTAATTTAATTAATACATAAAATATATTTAACTTTATTATTTTAAAAACTATTAATAAAGAATCTGAAGGAGAACGAGATTGAAAGCTTACGGAAATATATTTGAAGTAAAGTAAGCAAGGCAGTTTGTAGTTAAGATAAATAGCACAAAATTTCGGCTTCCTCCTCCGACGAGGTCACCGATGTCCACTAGAGACCTTCCTTCAATAGGTGAAGGCCAACGACCCTTTTACAGTTTCACTCCTTTTGACGAGCTTAGGAGACAACCCTTACAAAATTTCTCTCCTCTCTTGAAAAATCAAAACTTGAAAGAAATGAGAGACGAGAACTTCTAGACTTTACAACATTTTGAGCTCTAAAATCACAGAGTAAGATCAAGCTTTCGGTAGTTTGGGTTGCCCTTTAATTGCTGAAAGGGTAGGGTATTTATAGGCCCCAAACTAGTTTGAATTCCGAGCTCAAAACTGTCATCTCCTGGAATTTCGGGGTCTGGCGGTTGCACCGCCTGGCAGAGCTCGGAGACTGAGCCTCTAGGCGGTGCCACTGCCTGACAGGGGCGGTTGCACCACTTGGCAGAGCTCGGAGACTGAGCCTCTGGGCGATGCTACTGCTAGTCATAGGTGCCCAATAAGCCAATCATGTAAGTGATGGCACGTGTGACTTAATATAGAATCTTTTTGCTTATTATATTTTGACATATATCATTTATAACTATTGCATAAATGCATACATATATTGTGATGTCCTTGGATTTGTGCAATGGGAATCGGATCGTGATGAGATCGATTCACCTTTAAACACATATCCTAAATAATCCCGGTCATAGGTTACTCGAGAGGGATATCGTGATAACCGGACAGACTGGTGTGCTGTATACCCGTCCATATGATGGATGCAGCTGGTCTCATAGTTGCTTGTGTAGGGACACTAGGGATACAGTACAGGTGCTCATTGGAGAATGAGTTCACTGATTGATCCGCTTATGGAATGCTGGATGGTTGATTATGCCTTATTGTCAGACAACGATTCCGTAGTCCTAGTGGTGTATCTGGTCCTTAGACTTGAGACACCAAGGATGTCCTGTATGAGTGCTCCACTCTTTGATACCGGACTTATAGGTTTGGCTGTCCCAGATCTAGTACAGCTGGTCATTGGGAGTGGTAGTCGACCTTACGAGGGCTATTGAGTGTCGATAGAGGATCATCCACTCTCGGCGTCATGAGAGGAATATCCCATGTGTTCTTGCTCAGACAAATCCCTGGCCAGGGTCATTTGGGTTGAGAGAGAAAGAGTTCTCTGGGAGAATCCGGTTAGAGCAAGACTCGAGAAGAAACCGTGTGGGTCTGACAATACCATGCTCGATATACGGTCTCTGGTATATTAGATGGATGAGGGACTATAGATACACGGTAACTGAGGATAGACAGGTCTAATGGATTGGATTCCCTTGTATCGTTTGGGGACTACGGCGTAGTGGCCTAATACGTCCGTAGTCGATGAGTCGAGTGAATTATTACAGAGATAATAATTCACTGAGTTAAAAGGAGTTCTGACAGATATGACTCATGGCCAACTCGATATTGGGCCTAGAGGGTCACACACATATGATAGGCATTGCGATGAATAGAGGTTCAGATATGAGATATCTGACGGAGCCCTTGTCTTATTGGATGCAGATCCAATACCCACTAGGGGAGGACCCATTAGGGTTTGATAGGGGACCTCTATAAATAGGAGGATTCAGAGCCCCATGGGCTAGAGAGCTTTTGTTTGCCTTTTCCTATTCTCCTCTCCATCTCCACCTCAGAGTAGGTTTGGAGTTTTGAGGAGCGTCGTCGCAACCCTGCTGTGTGGATCACCGCTAGAGAGGAGGACGCTTGATCTCCTTCACCCTCTCCTAAGGATCTGCAAGGAAACAGGGATATACGATCTCCCTAGGTAACACAATCTACTCTGTACGCAGTTTCATGTTTCACGGATTTTTGCGTACCAATCTTCGCATGACGACGAACATCTCTTTGGGAATCAGGGATTTTGTTTTTCTTGTTCTTCCGCTGCACATATGATGTCGCCCCCAAGGATTTCCCAACAGCCACTGCTTGACAGGGGCGGTTGCACCGCCCAGTCTCACTCGGAGACTGAGCCCAGGCGGTGCCACCGCTTGACTGGGGCGGTTGCACCGCTTGGTAGACTCGAAGACCGATCTCAAGCGGTTCCACCACCTGTCAAGGGTGGTTCCACTGCCTAGTCTTGCTCGAAGACTGAGCTCTGGGCAGTGCCACCGCCGACCCAAGCGGTGCCACCGCTGGCCAAGAAATCTAGGTCCGAATGGGCTGATCCATTCGGCCCAATTTGGGTTTGTCAAGGGTCCAATTGCCCCAAGATTAAGTTAATAGGATCACCTCCCATTTCTAACTTATCATCCTAAAAACTATTAATAAAGAATTTGGAGGACGACGAGGAAAATGTAAATAACGTCCTATAAAGATTTTATATAAAATGCACCTCCCAACTAGCCTCTTAAACATATAACAATTGTATATTAAAACTATACACTATTAATACATTTTGAGTTGGTATTCTCTTTGGACCAATAAAACGAATTGGATCATCTATAGATCATCGACATCGTCGTTTGGTGAGTCAGTATGGTTGGTTCATTATCGAAGGTGCTTGTTAGTAAACAATCGACACTAAGAGGATGGAGTGAATTAGTGCAGTGGTAAAAACATCGATTTCAAAAAATATTTGTTTCGATTAAACCCGTTTCGTAAAGATGCTTAAATTGAAAGTGTACGAAAAACTATAGTAAGTAAGATAGTTTGCAATTAAAGTAAATTGCTCAAAAGAAATGCAAACAAGATTTTTATAGTGGTTCGGTCATCATGACCTACATCCACTCCACCGATTCCTCTTCCGTCGAGGCCACTGGTATCCACTAACAATCTTCTTTCAACAGGCGAAGATCAACTACCCTTTTACACCCCTCTTCTCCTTTTCATAGGTTTAGGAGATAACTTTTTACAAGCACACACTCCTCTCTAAATATAATTCTAAGTTTAAGCTAGAGGAGGGCATCTCTTAAGTACTTTCTATAGCATTTTCTCACTTTTAAGTTCTTTGTGCTTGTATATGTTAACTAGGGACGAGAGGGGTATTTATAGGCCTCAAGTTGATTCAAACTTGAAGTCTAAAAATATCTCATCCTGGGTCTTCGGGGTACTAGCGGTGCCATCGCCAGTATTGGGCGGTACCATCGTTAGTGCTAGTTTGATACTAATAGACACTGGGCGGTACCACCGCCTGACATCCTAACACTGGGCGGTACCACCACCCAGTCTAAAGGTACCACTACCTGATAGCCTCTCGGAGACTATGTTTGGGCGGTACCACTGCCCAGACCGGTGATACCACCGCCTAACATAATCTCGGAGGCTATGCCACGATGGTTCTACCTGTTTGGTCACTGTTTGGGCCTTTCACTTGGCCCAACACAGTCCAAACATGGGTCCAGTTGGCCCCAAATTGAGTTAGTCTAATTATATTATAAACTAACTTAATTATACTCTAAACTAACTCGATCTAGACATAATCGATTATAAGCGAATCCTTTATTATCCGGTATGTCATTAGTTCTTCCAGCGCTTCCTCCGATCCTTTAGCGCATCGTCCTCTCCTTCGACGTATTGCTCAATTAGCATGTTGTCTTCTCGCAATATTTGATCTTCTTGGCTTGATACCTGAATTCATGGACCGAAGCTTTCTACCGACATGTCGATCGAACCTCCAGCTCGACATCAAATCTTTTGACATGTTTGCTCCAGCCCAATATCCGATTCCTCTTGGTTTAATTAATTTACTTTTTCTGATCGACATTAGCCTTGTGTTACTCAAAACGCTTATTAGATCACAAACACATCAATTGATTTCATCATCAAAATCTGAGATTCAATAGTGCTAACGTTGGCAAATCGGCATAGAAGGTCCACAAGGGAGGAGGTTTATTGGGATCGAGTTAGCCTTGGAGCAGTGAGATCAGGTAGAGGAACTGAGATCTGCTTGACTACGAGGTCCTCTCTTCAAATGGATGGGTTATCCTTTGGTCGAAAGGTTACCTTCATGGCTGTGAGGTTGTGTCTTGGTAGTGAAATTATCTTATAACCACCAATGGTCCTATATAACATTTTTGTACTAGGAGCTTCCCAGATCGACCCCTCCGATACTTAAGTCAGCGAAAGGTAGAGGGGAAGAAAGACAACAATATCAGACAATATTTTTAGTGTTTTCTTCTTGGTCCCCCCTTTTAGTGTTTGCTCGGGGATATTTTTTATATCTCTCTAGGGATTGATCATCTGTAGGTTATTAGTATCTGCCAATATTTTAGGCGGGCGATTAATCTGTTCTAAGGTGACTATTTTAATCCATGCTTTGTGGGGCTATTGCTAGTCATAGGTGCTCAGCAAGCCAATCACGTGAGTGATGGCACGTGTGACTTGATACAGAATCTTTTTTACTTATTATATTTTGACGTATATCACTTTATAACTATTGCATAAATGCATATATATATTGTGATGTCCTTGGATTTGTGCAATGGGAATCGAATCGTGATGAGATCACGATAATGAGATCGATTCACCTTTAAACACATATCCTAAATAATCCCGGTCATAGGTTACTCGAGAGGGACATTGTGATAACCAGATAGACGGTGTCTGTATACCCGTCCATATGATGGATGCAGCTTGGTCTCATAGTCGCCGTGTAGGGACACTAGGGATACAAAGACAGTGCTCATTGGAGAATGAGTTCATCGATTGATCCGCTTTACTTTTATGCTTTGGATGGTTGATGATGCCTTATTGTCGGATAGCGATTCCGTAGTCATAGTGGTGTATCTGGGTCCTTAGACTTGAGACACCAAGGATGTCCTGTATGAGTGCTCCACTCTTTGATACCGCACTTATAGGTTTGGGTTGTCCCGCATCTAGTACAATTGGTCATTGGGAGTGGTAGTCGACTCCACCTTACGAGGGGCTATTGAGTGTCGATAGAGGATCATCCACTCTCATCATCAGAGAGAATATCCCATGTGTTCTTGCTCGCACAAATCCCCGGCCGTGGTCATTCGGGTTGAGAGAGAAAGAGTTCTCCCGAGAATCCGATTAGAGCGAGACTTCGAGAAGAAACCGTATGGGTCCCGACAACACCATGCTTGATATACGGTCTCACGGTATATTAGATGGATGAGGGACTATAGGTACATGGTAACTAAGGACGACAGGTCCAATGGATTGGATTCCCCCCAGATCGCCCGGGGACTACTTGCAGAGTGGCCTAGTAACGTCCGTAGTCGATGAGTCGAAAGTGAATTATTACAGAGATAATAATTCACCGAAGTTAGAAGGAGTTCGATAGGTATGACTCACCCCACCTTTCGATATTGGGCCTAGAGGGTCACACACATATGGTAGGCATTGCGATGAGTAGAGGTTCTGGATATGAGATATCCCACGGAGCCCTTGTCTTATTAGATGCATGCATCCAATACCCACTAGGGAAGGACCCATTAGGGTTTGACACGGATCTCTATAAATAGGAGGGATTCACGCCCTCATGGGCTAGAGTCTTTGTTTGCCTTTCCTATTCTCCTCTCCCTCTCCACCTCGTGAGGCCCGGAGTTTTGAGGAGGGTCGCCGTAACCCCCTGCCGTGATCACCGCTAGAGAGGAGGACGCTTGACCGCCTTCCCCTCTCCTAAGGATCTGCAAGGAAACAGGGGATATACGATCTCCCTAGGTAACACAATCTCTATACACAGCCAGCTGTGTTTTCATGGATTTTTGCGACCAATCTTCGCATACGACTTCTGAACATCTTTTTTTGGGAATCGGGGATTTTTGTTTTCTTGTTCTTCCACGCGATATGATGTCGCCCCTTGATTTCCCAACAAAGGGGTATCGAGCCAGTTGTTCGTGCAAATGATTGGTTTTGAACCGCGTGTTTGTGTTTAGGAAGAATATTGACGCCAAAATCGTTGACGAAAAAGCGAGAAGGGCAGCAACAGTTGCTGCCCTCGATCAGATGCCTGCGAAGCCGGCAAAGCAAGAGCCAGCACCACAAATACGGCCAAGATGCGTAGCCGCCGTGTTCGGCAGCAATGCGGCCGCCGGTCTGCTTGCGAGGGTTTAAACCGGCCGGGTGGCCGGCACCCGCCGGTAGAGGCGCCCCGTCACCCCCACGCTGGCAGAGGCTAAACGGGCAAAGAACGGGTCGAGGCACCGCAGAGCAATGGCGCCACCGGGGTCACCGCTCCCACTAGCAAAACCCCAATGGGGCGCTAACGAGGCAAAGACACCGGCCATGGAGCAGGCTCAGCGGGCGAACACGCCCATGCCAGGCGGCGGTGCCTCTTGGGCGCCCCACTGCGGCCCCAGTGGCGCGGCGCAGCCGCCGCAGGCGAACCGCCTCACCCTCGCCAAGATTGCCGCCGGGGGTGGCGGCGGCGACAAAGATAGAGGGAATTAGGGTTTTGGGCAAAAGATAGTTTTGCCCCCAGAATTTGAGAAATTCCAGTTTCTATCTTTTATCCAAATTACGAAAATACCCTTAGGAATTGAGAAATTCCCTACATGTCCCCTCGATTTCAAAAAAATATTAATTAATTAAAAGGTTTAGTTGATTATTATTATTTATTATTATCTAGTAGTCCTACATGATGATGATTATTTATACATGTGATGTATGATGTGTGGACGGATGATCATGGACCGTGTGATGTGTGTACTTGTGATTATTATTATTGAGGTCTACGAACCTCCATTATATTTCTCGCTTATTGTCGGGCTGCGTGCCTATGATTAAGTTGTAATCACATGAGGAGGCTTGAAGAGCGTGGATGCGATAAGGGACCCACGAGACGGACGGACGATCGTGGATGCATGGAGATGCATTAAGATGTCGACGAACCGACGAGGACGAGATGGACGATCACAAGGGCATGGAGATGCACCGTTGCACACAGATCTTGATGTGAGTGATTAGGCCTACTGGCTCGGGCCTAATCATATTAGGTTGTGGTCCATGATCATATGATGTGATTGCTTATACACATACTAGATATGTATATATATTTGCATGCGATATAGATATATATTAAATATGTATATGTGTGACAAGTCATATTAGGAGACCAAATTATAGAAACATCTCTCGATAATATTAAGTCGGTAAACATGAGGCAATTAGATTGACCCACGTGGCCTTCCATCGTTATGGTAGAAACCCCATTCCCTGTAGGTTGAGTTGGTCGAGTCCCTCGAGACTCACCTATATCGCGATTCGCTATCTTGCTTACGACATAGAGATGTCACCGGGTGACCTGAGGACATGGTATGCTTAGTCGAAGTTCCTCGAGGGTATATCATCAAATCGCATTCATCTTGTAAATTAAGGTGTTGACTTAACCGAGCATCATGGTTGGTCGAGTCCCTCGAGGCCATGGTGATTCGGAGGCCAACGAACGGGAATCACAAGGAGTTGTGATCGGCAAGAGTTGCCTACCTTTTAGGCTTAGTGTGATTGGTCGAGTCCCTTGAGGTTACACTAAGACGCCGATTGGATCCCCATCCCCACTAGAAGTCTCGGGAGACTTCCGTTTCACGCGTCTTTGAGGGTGTCGGCGTGACTCGTTAGTAAAATAGTGGGAGCATATTAAGATAGAAGTCCATATCTTGATAGTTTATTTCTTGCAAAATCTGCATGTTATTCATTTCTGCTACATCTTTATTTTCAGAAAATGTCGCTTTCAAATCCCTTTACGGGGATACTTGATGTCAACGGCCTTTATCGGGTCCAAATTATACGGATTGGCTCAGAAACTTGAGAATTGTTCTCATAGCGAGAAAATCGGGGTACGCCCTTGATCTACGCGATGCCTACGTCCGAAGAAGGGGCAAGCGAGGATGAGATCACACGCCACGTGAAGTACATTGATGACTCCACTCTTGCTCGAGGCTATATGTTGGGCTCTATGACTCCGAGTTACTGAGACAACATGAAAATGATGGATGCCGGATCCATTCTCCTACATGTCCATAAAAATTGTTTGAGGAATAGGGAAGGACTCAACGATATGAGATATCCAAGAGCCTTTTCCGCGCTAGGATGACTAAGGGGACACCGGTTCAGAACCATGTCCTAAAGATGATTGAGTGGATAGAGAAACTCACAGGTCTAGGAATGGTCCTAGAGGATAACTTGTGTGTGGACATTGTGCTTCAGTCCCTACCGGATTCCTTTTCACTGTTCATAATGAATTTTAATATGAACAAGCTTGAGGTGACTCTCCCAGAGCTCCTCAATATGTTGAGGGAGGCAGAGACTACTATTAAGAAAGAGAAGCCAGTTCTCTACACTGGTGAGACCAGAAAGAAAAGGAAAGCAGAAAGGTCCCTTAAGAAGGGAAAGGGCAAGGGCAAACAAGGTAAAGCAAAGGTTGCTAAGAAAGACCCAAAGAAAGGACAAAGGCCAATTGCTTCCACTATGGTAAAGATGGGCATTGGAAGAGAAACTACAAAGAGTACATTGTAGAAAGGCGAAACAAAAGCTTGATGAAGCTTGTGTACATTCATGATCAGTCTCCATTTGTCGACTCTTATGATAACACATGGGTATTGGATACCGGTAGTGCTTATCATATATACAATTGTTGCAGGTTACGGCAAGGCCTAGGAGACTAGAGAGGTGAGATGGACCTCAAGATGAGTAATGGAGCAAAAGTTGCTGTATTAGCAGTTGGTTGGCGGGGGGTCGCCTACATCCGCACTAGTGGAGCTTTTATTGCATTAGATGCATGTTATTTTGTTCCTTCTATTATCAAAAACATTATCTCCATTTCATGTTTAATAGTTAGTGGATATAAATTTGTTTTTGAGAACAATGGTTGTTCGATATTATTAGATGATAAGATCATCACGAAAGGAACATTGCATAATGGTTTATTTATGTTAGACACCACTCCACATATCATGAATGTAAATATGTCCAAAAGGAAACGAGATGAGTTGAACTGTGCATACCTGTGGTATTGTAGGCAAGGTCACATCTATGAAAGAAGGATTCAAAAGTTGCTAAATGATGGATATCTAGATCCATTCGACTATGTGTCATATACAACTTGTGAGCCTTGCATTCGTGGAAAACTGACCAAATCTCCATTTAGTAGAACTGGAGAGAGAGCCAATGAGTTGTTGGAACTCATACATAGTGATGTATGTGGACCCATGTCAACTCATGCCATTGGAGGTTACTCCTACTTCATTATATTTACTAATGATTTCTCAAGGTATGGATATGTGTACTTAATGAAGTACAAGTCTGAGGCCTTTGAGAAATTCAGAGAGTATAAGAATGAGGTGGAGAACCAGACTAGAAAGAGTATCAAAACTCTTCGATCAGATCGAGGAGGTGAATACTTAAGTACAGAGTTTACTCAGTTCCTCAAGGACCATGGGATATTATCCCAATGGACACCTCCTTATACACCTCAGCTCAATGGTGTCTCTGAAAGGAGAAATCGTACATTATTAGATATGGTACGGTCCATGATGAGTTTCGCTGACCTACCCATCTCATTCTGGGGATATGCCCTAGAAACCGCAGCTTACCTTCTGAATAGAGTTCCAACTAAGTCGGTAGTGTCTACACCATATGAGATATGGAAAGGGAAGAAGCCTGATCTTAAGGTTGTTAAGATCTGGGGCTGCCCCATGTTAAAAGACACAACCCCGATAAGTTAGAATCAAGGATAGAGCGATGCAAATTTGTGGGATACCCCAAGGAAACTTGTGGGTATTATTTCTATCATCTCGAGGACCAAAAGGTCTTTGTAGAAGAGAGAGCAGTGTTCCTTGAGAAGGAACACATTCTTGACGGAGACAAAGTGGGAGAATGATAGAATTGAGCGAGGTTGGAGAACCAAGCTCAAGCACCACTCTACCCCCCGAGTCCGTTTCAGTACCTAATACACAAGTATCAACTTTAATGTGGGTCTCGATAGAGTATCCCATCCTCCCCGAGAGATATGTGGGACATATTAGAGCAGAGGGATGAGAGGATATTGATCCTCGGACCTACGAGGAGGCTATTATGAGTATAGACTCCCGGAAGTGGAAAAAAGCCATGAATACTTGAGATGGATTCTATGTACTCCAATAAGGTTTGGAACCTAGTTGATGCTTGAAAGTATTTGTACCCATCGGTTTTGCAAGTGGATCTTTAAGAAAAAAAGATCTGGAGTAGATGGAAAGGTAGAGACCTATAAAAGCAAGGCTAGTGGTTAAGGGGTATCGCCAAAGGCAAGGTGTTGACTACGACGAAACTTTCTCACCAGAAGCAATGCTAAAATCCATCAATTCTATTGGCTATTGCAAAGACACTATGATTATGAGATCCGGCGATGGATGTGAAAATCGCATTCCTCAACCTGAACCTCGAGGAGGAGGTGTATATGATGCAACATGAGGGATTTGTGTCCAAGAAATGCCCGATAAGGTGTGTAGGTTGCTTAGATCCATTTATGGACTAAAGCAAGCTTCCCGAAGTTGGAACATAAGATTTGATGAGGCAATCGATCTTATGACGCCGTTAAGAAAACGAAGATGAGCCTTGTGTATACAGAAAGGTAAGTGGGAGCTATCATTTTTTTTTTTGGTGTTATATGTGGATGACATCCTCATCATTGGGAATGACATATGGAATGCTATCCACACAGTAAAGGCTTGGTTATCTAAACACTTCTCCATGAAGGACTTAGGGGAAGCATCTTATATCTTTGGGATTAGAATCTATAGAGATAGATCCAAGAGGATGCTTGGCTTGTCCCAGTCCAAGTACATAGAAACTATTGTCAAAAGGTTTGTCATGGAAAATTCCAAGAGTGGTCTCATACCGATGAGACATGGGATATCGCTTTCTACGAGTATGTCCCCAAAGACTCCAGAAGAAAGGGCAAACATGGATATGATACATTATGCGTCAGCAATAGGCTCTATCATGTATGCCATGCTATGTACTAGGCTTGATATAGCGCATGCTCGAAAGTGTCACGAAGCGGTGTATCAGCGGATCCGTGCTTGGAGCATCGAAAGCAAGAAAGTGTATCCTTAAGTACTTGAGAAGGACTAAGGATCTTTTACTAGTATATGAAGGTAATAGCCTTAAAAGTTGAAGGCTACAATGACTCAAGTTTTCAATCCGATGTCGATGGTAGCAAGTCGAATTCGTGGTATGTGTACACCTTGAATGGAGGAGCAAAGCAGTCTTTGGAAGAGTTCCAAGCAAGATACCACTGCTTGACTTCGACCACCAGGCGGAGTACATTGCTGCTGCATCGATGCAGCAAAGGAGGAGTCCGGGTGAAGAAGTTCATCACAAATTTGGGAGTCGATACGAGATAGCGACAAGTCGACTTCCTTATATTATGCGACAACTATGGGGTGATTACTCAAATAAGGGAACCTGGGTCTCATCAGAAGTGTTCTGAGGAGGTTCCAGCTTATAAGAGAGATCGTAACCCGAGGAGATGTAGCAGTGGAAAGAGTTCCATCCGAAGATAAGATCCACTGACAAAGCCGTTGTCTCATTTTGTCTTTGAGCATCACAGGGGTCTGATGGGGATCAGACACATAGGTGATTGGCTTTAGGTCAAGTGGGAGATTGCTAGTCATAGGTGCCCAGCAAGCCAATCACGTGAGTGATGGCATGTGTGACTTGATAAAGAATCTTTTTGCTTCTTATATTTTGGCGTATATCACTTTATAACTATTGCATAAATGCGTATATATATTGTGATGTCCTTGGATTTGTGCAATGGGAATCGGATCGTGATGAGATCACGATAATGAGATCGATTCACCTTTAAACACATATCCTAAATAATCCCTACATAGGTTACTCGAGAGGGATATCGTGATAACCGGATAGACTCGGTGTGTCAGATACCCGTCCATATGATGGATGCAAAATGGTCTTATAGCCGCCGTAGGGACACTAGGGATACAAATATAGGTGCTCATTGGAGAATGAGTTCATCGATTGATCCGCTTTACGGAATGCTTTGGATGGTTGATGATGCCTTATTGTCGACAAATGATTCTGTAGTCCTAGTGGTGTATATGGTCCTTAGACTTGAGACACCAAGGATGTCCTGAATGAGTGCTCCACTCTTTGATACCGCACTTATAGGTTTGGCTATCCCGGATCTAGTACAGTTGGTCATTGGGAGTGGTAGTCGACCTTACGAGGGCTATTGAGTGTCGACATGAGGATCATCCACTCTCGACGTCATGAGAGAATATCCCATATGTTCTTGCTCGAACAAATCCCCTGCCAGGGTCATTCGGGTTGAGAGAGAAAGTGTTCTCCTGGGTGAATCCGATTAGAGCGAGACTCGAGTAGAAACCGTATGGGTCCGACAACACCATGCTCGATATACGGTCTCCCGGGATATTAGATGGATGAGGGACTATAGGTACATGGTAATCGAGGATAGACAGGTCCAATGGATTGGATTCCCCTCAGATCGTTTTGGGGACTACTCACGTAGTGGCCTAGTACGTCCCAGAATCGATGAGTCGAAAGTGAATTATTACAAAGATAATAATTCACCGAGTTAGAAGGAGTTCTCGACAGTATGACTCACGGCCCAGCTCGATGTTGGGCCTAGAGGGTCACACACATATGGTAGGCATTGCGATGAGTAGAGGTTCGGATATGAGATATCCGACGAGCCCTTTGGCTTATTGGATGCAGATCCAATACCCACTAGGGAAGGACCCATTAGGGTTTGACACGGGATCTCTATAAATAGGAGGGATTCACACCTCATAGGCTAGAGTCTTTGCTTGCCTTTCCTATTCTCCTCTCCCTCTCCACCTCGGAGGCCTGGAGTTTTGAGTAGGGTCGCCGCAACCCCTACTGTGGATCACCGCCAGAGAGGAGGACGCTTGACCTCCTTCACCCTCTCCCTAAGGATCTGCAATGAAACAGGGATATACGATCTCCCTAGGTAACACAATCTCTATACGCAGTTTTGTGTTTTGCGGATTTTTGCGCACCAATCTTCGCACGACGACGAATATCTTTTTGGGAATCGGGGATTTTTGTTTTCTTGTTCTTCCGCTGCGCATATGATGTCGCCCCCTTGATTTCCCAACAGCTATCTCCTCACTTTTGGGTGCCACTTCATGTAATTTCGAGTGGCGTGGATTCTGCTTTACATCACTTCTAAGTTAGGTGACATCGCTTTGGGACATAGTCGTTTTTGAGTCGGGCTATGCCATTTCATACTGCTTTGAGACATGTGTGTGACTCCGACTAGTGGGTGCCATGTGGGGTCTGAGGTGGCTACCATTTGTCGCTATAGATGGTACCAAAATATTCCATATTATTTTCTCCCTCCCATAGAGGCGTATCTTGTGTTTCTCGTAGGGGGCTTCAAGGTGCATATTTTGCGCATTTCTCTTGATGAGCTACCTTGCTGAGGTGTATATCTTCGAGAAATATGTTAGCAAGACTGAGATGCAACCCTTAGTCTTCATGTTGAGGTGCATGGCTCGGGAGCACATAGGCTCAGCCGAGGTGTAGCCCTCGAGGCTTCACGTCGAGGTGTATGGCTTGGGAGCAAGTATTTTTTAACTCTTACTCATTCAAGGTGCAAGCCTTGGGTCTTTATGCCGAGTGTACAGTTAGGGAGCTGTTAGGATCGAAATCAACATTAAGAGAAGGGAGGGGAGGTGGGGTGGGGTGAATTAGTGCTTATGTAAAAATTAAGTTGATTCAAAACTTTTGACTTAATAAAAATGTATAAGAAAAGATATTGAAAGTGTGCTTGACTTATAATAAGAGTGATAAGAAATTAAGGTAGAAAACAATAGTAATGAAGAGTAATAAGAAAGTGCACACCAATTTTATATTGGTTCGATCATCGTGACCTACATCCACTCCTAATTCCTCCTCTATTGATGCTATCAACATCTACTAACGGTCTTCCTTCAATGGGCGAAAACCAACTACCCTCTTACAACTCTTTTCTCCTTTTTATAGGTTTATAAGGTAACCTTTACAACCCACTCACTCATATCTTAAACTAAAATAAACACCTAGAGCTAGAGAAGGAAAATTCTCATAAGATTACAATAATGTTTTTCCCAATTTTTGTTCTCAGTTTATGTGTTAACCGAGAAGAGATGAGTAAGGCTTTTATAGGCCCTAAATATATTCAAATTTGGAGCCAAAACGGTGTCATCTTGAGTTTTTAGGATATTGATGATACTATCGCCAATACTGGGAGGTACCATCGCCTAGTCTAGAAGTACCACTGCATGACACATTGACACTGGTGCTAGTCATAGGTGCCCAGCAAGCCAATCACGTGAGTGATGGCACGTGTGACTTGATACAGAATCTTTTTGCTTATTATATTTTGGCGTATATCACTTTATAACTATTGCATAAATGCATATATATATTGTGATGTCCTTGGATTTGTGCAATGGGAATCGGATCGTGATGAGATCACGATAATGAGATCGATTCACCTTTTAAACACATATCCTAAATAATCCCATCATAGGTTACTTTCGAGAGGGACATCGTGATAACCGGATAGACTGGTGTGTTTATATACCCGTCCATATGATGGATACAAATGGTCTCATAGCTGCTCGTGTAGGGACACTAGGGATACAAAGATGATGATGCTCATTGGAGAATGAGTTCACCGATTGATCCGCCACGGAATGCTTTGGATGGTTGATGATGCCTTATTGTCGACGGTGATTCCGTAGTCCTAGTGGTGTATCTGTCCCTTAGACTTGAGACACCAAGGATGTCCCCGTATGAGTGCTCCACTCTTTGATACTAGACTTATAGGTTTGGCTGTCCCGGATCTAGTACAAATGGTCATTGGGAGTGGTAGTCGACCTTACGAGGGCTATTGAGTGTCGATAGAGGATCATCCACTCTCGGCGTCATGAGAGGAATATCCCATGTGTTCTTACTCGCACAAATCCCTCGCCGGGGTCATTCGGGTTGAGAGAAAAAGAGTTCTCCCGGAGAATCCGATTAGAGCGAGACTTCAGTATAAACCGTATGGGTCCGACAACACCATGCTCAATATACGGTCTCGGGATATTAGATGGATGAGGGACTATAGGTACATGGTAATGGCGAGGACGACAGGTCCAATGGATTGGATTCCCCACAGATCGTTTGGGGACTACTACGTAGTGGCCTAGTACGTCCAAGTAGTCGATGAGTCGAAAGTGAATTATTACAGAGATAATAATTCACTAAGTTAGAAGGAGTTCGACGGGTATGACTCACGGCCAGCTTTCGATATTGGGCCTAGAGGGTCACACACATATGGTAGGCATTGCGATGAGTAGAGGTTCTGGATATGAGATATCCGGCGGGAGCCCTTGTCTTATTGGATGTAGATCCAATACCCACTAGGGAAGGACCCATTAGGGTTTGACACGGATCTCTATAAATAGGAGGGATTCACACCTCATAGGCTAGAGTCTTTGCTTGCCTTTCCTATTCTCCTCTCCCTCTCCACCTCGAGGCCCGGAGTTTTTGAGGAGGGTCGCCGCAACCCTGCTGTGTGGATCACAACTAGAGAGGAGGACGCTTGACCTCCTTCACCCTCTCCTAAGGATCTGCAAGGAAACAGGGATATCTGATCTCCCTAGGTAATACAATCTCTATACGCAGTTTTGTGTTTTCATGGATTTTGCTTTCCAATCTTCGCATACGACGATGAACATCTTTTTTTTGGGAATCGGGATTTTTGTTTTCTTGTTCTTCCGCTGCGCATATGATGTCGTAAGCCCCATGATTTCCCAACAAAGGGTATCGAGCCAGGTTGTTCGTGCGAATAATTGGTTTTGAACTACGTGTGTTATGTTTAGGAAGAATATTGACGCCAAAATCGTTGACGCGAAAAGCGAGGAAGGGCAGCAACAGTTGCTGCCCTCGATCTCGTGTCGCGTGTAAGCGCAGTCGAAGGCGGGCAGCATAAGCTGTGCCTGCCTGCAGCAGCCGGTCGGCGATCTGCTTTGCGGCAGTTTGCTTTGCCGGCCGGGTGGCGACCACCGGAAGAGGCGCCAAGAAGGCGGTGGCCCCGCCGCCATGAAGGGAGCGGCCGCCTGCCGCCCGAAGGCGCCCACCACCGTGGGGGCAGCGACACCTACCGCCGCTGCTCCCCATGGCGAAAACCCCCCCCCCCCGGCGGCCGCTGGCCGGGGACAACACCGCTAAGTCAGCCATAGCGGCAAGGCGAGGCCCACCACCGATGACGATCGCCGCCGCCAATCGGCGCGCGACGACCGTATGAGGCAAGGCAATTCCTCGCCCCGCCAGCCAGGTGGCGCGGCGGCAGCGGCAAAGAAGAGAGGGAATTAGGGTTTTGGGCAAAAGGACAGTTTTGCCCCGTGAATTTGAGAAATTTCAGTTTCGTTTTTGTCCAAATTATGAAAATACCCTTAGGAATTGAAAAATTCCCTACATGTCCCTGATTTCAGAAAAATATTAATTAATTAAAAGGTTTAGTTGATTATTATTTTTTATTATTATCTAGTAGTCCTACATGATGATGATTATTTATACATGTGATGTATGATGTGTGGACGGATGATCATGGACCGTGTGATGTGTGTACTTGTGATTATTATTATTGAGGTCTACTTAACCTCCATTATATTTCGTTTATTGTCGGGCCTGCGTGCCTATGATTAAGTTGTAATCACATGAGGAGGCGGCCGAGGAGCGTGGATGCGATAAGGGACCCACGAGACGGACGATCGTGATGCATGGAGATGCATCAAGATGTCGACAAAAACCGACGAGGACGAGATGAACGATCATAGGGCATGGAGATGCACCGTTGCACACATAGATCTTGATGTGAGTGATTAGGCCCTCTTCGCTCGCTCGGGCCTAATCATATTAGGTTGTGGTCCATGATCATCCGATGTGATTGCTTATACACATACTAGATATGTATATATATTTGCATGCGATGTAGATATATATTAAATATGTATATGTGTGACATGTCATATTAGGAGACCAAATTATAGAAACGTCTCGATAATATTAAATTCGGTAAACGGAGGCAATTAGATTGACCCACGTGGCCTTCCATCGTTATGGTAGGAACCCATTCTCGGTGTAGGTTGAGTTGGTCGAGTCCCTCGAGACTCACCTATATCGCGATTCGCTATCTTGCTTACGACATAGAGATGTCACCGGTGACCCGAGGACATGGTATGCTTGGTCGAGTCCCTCGAGGGTATATCATCAAATCGACTCATCTTATAACGAAGGTGTTGACTTAACCGAAAGCATCATGGTTGGTCGAGTCCCTCGAGGCCATGGTGATTCGGAGGCCGAAGAGGACGGGAATCACAAGGAGTTGTGATCAGCAAGAGTTGCCTACCTTTTTAGGCTTAGTGTGATTGGTCGAGTCCCTCGAGGTTACTCTAAGACGCCGATTGGATCCCCGATCCCCACTAGAAGTCTGCTGAGACTTCCGTTTCACGCGTCTTTGAGGGTGTCGCGACTTCGTTAGTAAAATAGTGGGAGCATATTAAGAATGAAGTCCATATCTTGATAGTTTATTTCTTACAAAATCAGCATGTTATTCATTTCTACTACATCTTTATTTTCAGAAAATGTCGCTTTTCAAATCCCTTTACGTGGCATACTTGATGTCAACCGCCTTCTTGGTCCAAATTATACAAATTGGCTCCGAACTTGAGAATTGTTCTCACAAATGGAGAAAAATCGTGTAATGCGCCCTTGATACAAATGATGCCTATGCCCGAAGAAGGGCAAGCGAGGATGAGATCGCCGCCACGTGAAGTACATTGATGACTCCACTCTTGCTCAGTGCTATATGTTGGGCTCTATGACTCCGAGTTACAGAGACAACATGAAAAGATGGATGCCGATCTATTCTCCTACATGTCCGCAAATTGTTTGAGGAACAGGGAAGGACTCAACGATATGAGATATCCAAGAGCCTTTTTCCGCTAGGATGACCGAGGGGACACCGTTCAGAACCATGTCCTAAAGATGATTGAGTGGATAGAGAAACTCACAGTCTAGGAATGGTCCTAGAGGATAACTTGTGTGTGGACATTGTGCTTCAGATCCCTACCAGATTCCTTTTCACAGTTCATAATGAATTTTAATATGAACAAGCTTGAGGTGACTCTCCCAGAGCTCCTCAATATGTTGAGGAGGCAGAGAGTACTATTAAGAAAGAGAAGCCAGTTTCTCTGCACCGGTGAGACCGAAAAAAAAGGAAAGCGTAAAGGTCCCTTAAGAAGGGAAAGGGCAAGGGCAAACAAGGTAAAGCAAAGGTTGCTAAGAAAGACCCAACAAAGGACAAAGGCCGGTTAACTTCCACTGTGGTAAAGATGGGCATTGGAAGAGAAACTGCAAAGAGTACCTTGAAAAGGGTGAAACAAAAAAGCTTGATTAAGCTTCAGGTACATTCATGATCGGTCTCCATTTGTCGGACTCTTATGATAACACATGGGTATTGGATACCGGTAGTGCTTATCATATATGCAATTCGTTCTGGGTTCTGCAAGACCTAGGAGACTACAGAGAGGCGAGATGGACCTCAAGATGGGTAATGAAGCAAAAGTTGTTGTATTAGTGTTGGCAGGTCGCCCTACATCCGCCTAGTGGAGCTTTTATTGCATTAGATGCATGTTATTTTGTTTCTTCTATTATCAAAAATATTATCTCCATTTCATGTTTAACAGTTAGTGGATATAAATGTGTTTTTGAGAACAATGGTTGTTCGATATTATTAGATGATAAGATCATCACGAAAGGAACATTGCATAATGGTTTATTTATGTTAGACACCACTCCACATATCATGAATGTAAAATGTGTCCAAAAGGAAATGAGATGAGTTGAACAAAGGCATACCGTGGCATTGTAGGCTAGGTCATATCCATGAAAGAAGGATTCAAAAGTTGCTAAATGATGGATATCTAGATCAATTCGACTATGTGTCATATACAACCCAGGAGCCTTGCATTCTGTGGAAAACCCACCAAATCTCCATTTAGTAGAACTGGAGAGAGAGCCAATGAGTTGTTGGAACTCATACATAGTGATGTATGTGGACCCATGTCAACTCATGCCATTGGAGGTTACACCTACTTCATTACATTTACTGATGATTTCTCAAGGTATTGATATGTGTACTTAATGAAGTACAAGTCCGAGGCCTTTGAGAAATTGAGAGTATAAGAATGAGGTGGAGAACCGACCGGAAAGAGTATCAAAACTCTTCGATCGGATCGAGGAGGTGAATACTTAAGTCAGAGTTTACTCGGTTCCTCAAGGACCATGGGATATTATCCCAATGGACACCTCCTTATACACTTGAGCTAAATGGTGTCTCGATAGGAGAAATCGTACATTATTAGATATGGTACGGTCCCATGATGAGTTTCACGACCTACCCATCTCATTCTAGGGATATGCCCTAGAAACCCATGAAACTTACCTTTCTGAACAGAGTTCCAACTAAGTTAGGGTAGTGTCTACACCATATGAGATATGGAAAGGGGAAGAAGCCCGATCTTAAGGTTGTTAAGATCCGGGGCTGCCCTGCCCATGTTAGAAGACACAACCCCATAAGTTAGAATCAAGGATAGAGCGATGCAAATTTGTGGGATACCCCAAGGAAACTTGTGGGTATTATTTCTATCATCTCGAGGACCAAAAGGTCTTTGTAGCTAAAGAGAGCAGTGTTCCTTGAGAAGGAACACATTCTTGACGGAGACAGGGGGAGAATGATAGAATTGAGAGGGTGGAGAGAACCAAGCTCAAGCACCACTCTGACCGAAATCCGTTCGGTACCTAATACACAAGTATCAACTTTACTTGAGTCCGATAGAGTATCCCATCCTCCCAGAGAGATATGTGGGACATATTAGAGCAGAGGATATAGAGGATATTGATCCTCGGACCTACGAGGAGGCTATTATGAGTATAGACTCGAAGTGGAAATAAGTCATGAATTCGAGATGGATTCTATGTACTCCAATAAGGTTTGGAACCTAGTTGATGCTTGAAGGTATTGTACCCATCGGTTGCAAGTGGATCTTTAAGAAAAAGATCGGAGTAGATGGAAAGGTAGAGACCTATAAAGCAAGGCTAGTGGCTAAGGGGTATCGTCAAAGGCAAGGTGTTGACTACGACGAAGCTTTCTCACCCGTAGCAATGCTAAAATCCATCAGAATTCTATTGGTTATTGCAGCACACTATGATTATGAGATCTGATAGATGGATGTGAAAACCGCATTCCTCAACGGGAATCTCGAGGAGGAGGTGTATATGATGCAACCTGAGGGATTCATGTCCAAGAACTGCCCAGATAAGGTGTGTAGGTTACTTAGATCCATTTATGGACTAAAGCAAGCTTCCCGAAGTTGGAACATAAGATTTGATGAGGCAATCAGATCTTATGACTTAAGAATAGAATGAAGATAAGCCTTGTGTATACAGAAAAGGTAAGTGGGAGGCGCTATCACCTTTTTGGTGTTATATGTGAATGACATCCTCATCATTGGGAATGACATAGGAATGCTATCCACATAAAAGGCTTGGTTATCTAGACACTTCTCCATGAAGGACTTAGGGGAAGCATCTTATATCTTGGGGATTAGAATCTATAGAGATAGATCCAAGAGGATGCTTGGCTTTCCCAGTCCAGTACATAGAAACTATTGTCAAAAAGGTTTGGCATGGAAAATTCCAAGAGAGGTCTCATACCGAGATGAGACATGGGATATCGCTTTTCTACTAATATGTCCCCAAAGACTCGGAAGAAAGGGCTTAACATGGATATGATACCTTATGCCTCAAAGAATAGGGTCTATCATGTATGCCATGCTATGTACTAGGCCCGATATAGCGATGCTCGAAGTGTCACGAAGCAGTGTATCAGTGGGATCCGTGCTTGGAGACCAAAAAAGCAAGAAAGTGTATCCTTAAGTACTTGAGAAGGACTAAGGATCTTTTACTAGTATATGGAGGTAATAGCCTTAAGGTTGAAGGCTACACCGACTCAAGTTTTCAGTCCGATGTCGATGATAGCAAGTCGAATTCAGGGTATGTGTACACCTTGAATGGAGGAGCAGCGAGTGTCTTTGGAAGAGTTCCAAGCAAGATACCATTGCTAACTTCGACCACAGAGGAGTACATTGCTGCATCGATGCAAAGAAAGGAGGGAGTCCGGGTGAAGAAGTTCATCACAGATTTGGGAGTCGATCTGGATAGCGACAAGTCGACTTCCTTATATTGCGACAACTATGGGGTGATTACTCAAATAAGGGAACCCGGTCTCATCGGTGTTCCGAGGAGGTTCCAAACTTATAAGAAAGATCGTAACTTGAGGAGATGTAGCAAAGGAAAGAGTTCCATCCGAAGATAACATTGCGCATCCACTAACAAAGTCGTTGTCTCGCATTGTCTTTGAAGCGTCATAGGAGTCCGATGGAGATCGACATATAGGTGATTGGCTTTAGGTCAAGTGGGAGATTGCTAGTCATAGGTGCCCAAAAAGCCAATCACGTGAGTGATGGCACGTGTGACTTGATACAGAATCTTTTTTTTATTATATTTTTGCGTATATCACTTTATAACTATTGCATAAATGCATATATATATTATGATGTCTTTGGATTTGTGCAATGGGAATCGGATCATGATGAGATCACGATAATGAGATCGATTCACCTTTAAACACATATCCTAAATAATCCCTGTCATAGGTTACCGAGAGAGGGACATCGTGATAACCGGATAGACCGGTGTGCTGTATACCCGCCCATATGATGGATGCAAATTTGTCTCATAGTCGCTCGTGTAGGGACACTAGGGATACAAAGATGAGTGCTCATGGAGAAATGAGTTCACGATTGATCCGCCACGGAATGCCGGATGGTTGATGATGCCTTATTGTGTCGACAAATGATTCCGTAGTCCTAGTGGTGTATCCGGTCCTTAGACTTGAGACACCAAGGATGTCCCATGAGTGCTCCACTCTTTGATACCGACTTATAGGTTTGGTCGTCCCGGATCTAGTACAACCGGTCATTGGGAATGGTAGTCGACCTTACGAGGGCTATTGAGTGTCGATAGAGGATCATCCACTCTCGTCATCATGAGAGGAATATCCAATGTGTTCTTGCTCGGACAAATCCCGCCGGGGTCATTCGGGTTGAGAGAGAAAGAGTTCTCCTGGAGAATCCGATTAGAGCGAGACTCGAGTAGAAACCGTATGGGTCCGACAACACCATGCTCGATATCGGTCTTTGGGATATTAGATGGATGAGGGACTATAGGTACATGGTAACGAGGACGACAAGTCCAATGGATTGGATTCCCCAGATCGTCTGGGGACTACTTGAGTGGCCTAGTACGTCCGTAGTCGATGAGTCGAGTGAATTATTACGAGATAATAATTCACTAAGTTAGAAGGAGTTCGGCATGTATGACTCACGGTCATTTCGATATTGGGCCTAGAGGGTCACACACATATGGTAGGCATTGCGATGAGTAGAGGTTCTGGATATGAGATATCCGATACGAGCCCCCCCCTTATTGGATGCAGATCCAATACCCACTGGGAAGGACCCATTAGGGTTTGACACGGGATCTATATAAATAGGAGGGATTCACAGCCTCATAGGCTAGAGTCTTTGCTTGCCTTTCCTATTCTCCTCTCCTCTCCACCTCGTGAGGCCTGGAGTTTTGAGGAGGATCGTCGCAACCCTCTTTGTGTGGATCACCGCTAGAGAGGAGGACGCTTGACCTCCTTCACCCTCTCCTAAGGATCTGCAAGGAAACAGGGATATACGATCTCCCTAGGTAACACAATCTCTATACGCAGTTTTGTGTTTTGCGGATTTTGCGCACCAATCTTCGCACGACGACGAACATCTTTTTGGGAATCGGGGATTTTTGTTTTCTTGTTCTTCCGCTGCGCATATGATGTCGCCCCCACGATTTCCCAACAACTGGGTGGTACCACCACCCAGTTTGTAAGATTGTGTCTGGGCAGTACCACCACCTGACACAATCTGGGTGGTACCACCGCCTAGTCTGAGTGGTACCACCGCCTAGTCCGGGTGGTACCACCATTATATCTTACTATAGGACATTGAATAAGCCAAATAACAGACCCAATTCAGCCTTGATTTAGGCCCAATTGGCCCATAATTGAGTTGGTATTGTTTCACGTAAATATCAACTCAATTAGATCTAAACTAACTCGATCTAGATAAATTATTACAAAGCATAAATTATATGCTGTTTGGCATGTCATTGGTTCTTCCGGTGCTTCATCCAATCCTTCAGCGTATTATCCAATCGGCATGTTGACTCCCACAACTTCCAATCTACTTGGCGCAATATCCGATCCTTCAGCTTGTTTGAACTCACGGCATGAAGTCCTTCTACCGACACATCGATTGATCCTCTAGCCTAATGTCCAATCTCCTGACATGTTTAACTCCGGCCCAACGTTCGATTCCTCCTACTTTAATCAATTTATCTCTCCTTAATCAAAGCTAGTCCCGTGTCACTCAAAACATAGATTAGATCACAAACTCATTAATTGATTTCAGTATCAAAATCCAAGATTCAACAATCTCTCCCTTTTTTATAATGACAATCAATTGATTACGGAGTTTAACCTAAACTCCTCTTATAAATATGTCATATTGGTAGAAACTTTGAATTTAGAAAATCATGACTATTTTATCGTTGCATGCATCATGAATATTGAAAGAACTAATTAATCACATCATTGCATGCATCTTAAAATCATGAGTATTTCATGCATAATTAAAGTACACAATGCATGATCATCATCATAATTTCTCCCCCTTTGTTATCAACAAAAAGGAGAAGTATAATTAATAAGTTTTCAAGTATGCAAGCCTTACTAGCTTGTTTTGAACATACAAACTAGCAAGTTTTTCACATATGAAAGTTAGCAAAATTATTACTTCTTTTGAGATATGCAAGATAACATATTTTTGCATCTTTTTGAAATATGTAAGGTAGCAAACTTTGCTTCTCTTTTGAGATGAGAAAGTTAACAAGTTTTTTTTTTGCATGCTAGGAATTTTTGTATGTTTACAAGTTTTTGCTTCTTCTTGAATTGTGCAAGCTAGCAAATCTTTTTCCCCCTTTGTCATTATAAAAAAGAAGAGAAGAATATAGTATTGTAATTCTTTTATTATAATTATTTCCCTTTACATCAATTTTTTAATCATGACAAAAAGATAACTTACCATCGAAAATGAAAGATCAAGTCATGAATACCAAAAGATCATATATGATTTTGATAAATCTCTTCTTTTGTAAATAGAAGGAATCATAAGAAACGATCTTGATTCAAAAAGAAAACTCAAGTCATAAAAATTAAGAAATCAAGATTATGATCCGAAAAATATATAAAAAAAGTTTATGCATTTGAAAAATTTAACATTCAAGCTAGTACTTTTATTTGCCTAAATTTAACATTTAAGCTAGTACTTTTGGTTCTCTTGAGATGCTAGTAATTTTCTTTCTCCCCTTTGTCATTGTAAGAAAGAAGAAGAGGGGAATAATACAATAGTGTAAATTTTTCTTCTTACATCAATGCTTTAAGTATCACATAAGGTATATAACCATAAATACAAGAAAATTGTACATAATGAAAATCACGTCAAAAAGGATATAATATCAAAGATCATGTGAATATCAAAAGACATGATTCATTTTGATCTCCTTAAAAAAAAAAAAAAAACTTAGGAGATCGAATAGTAAGGAAAATCTAAGTCATGAATTGTGAAAAAGATATTCTCTTTAGTAAATTACAAAAAGAAACATAGGAGAATAAAAGCTCTTGATTCATAAAAAGAAAATATCAAGATATGATTCCGAGAATTCAAGATCATGATATAGATAAAACTCATTCAAATTTGAATTATCAAATCATCAAAATCACTTTCAAGAGATTCAAAATGACATAAATAGATTTATCAATCTCTTATTGAAAAATCGATAAGATAGAAAAATTTTTCAAGAAAAATACATTCCTTTTTTATGTATTTCAATTTATGTGATTTATTTCATACAAGCATGTCTTTATCTTTTATGCAAAATAAAAATATACATCATCATTTAAGACCAAAAGAGCAAATTTCATCATAAAAATAATCAAGATCAATAAACAATAAATCATAAAAATCATCATTACTTCAAATCATCATACATAATTAAATCATTAAATCATCAAGCATGATTTCATTCAACATAAAGTATTTTCAAAATTATTTTATTTCGGCTAATGAGCTTTGTGAAGTGTGTTGGATCTTTAGTTATAAGCCTTGAGCATCCACTATCAAAATTTTATTTTTACTCCTAGCTTTTGATTATAAATATTTCTATAAGAAAGGTGGATTTGCCATAGATACCCATTTGACTTTGGGTCTATCATGATTGGATCTATCTATTTTAAGTTTTGGCATTGAGATATTCATAGTTCTTTTAGGAACTCAAACCAATTTATATGAGTTATAATTTTTAAATAAATATTTAAATATAAAATAATTATGTTTATCATAAAAATTATATTTTTTTTCGAGGGAAACATATAATGTAGGTCCTTTAATAAAAGTGGTTGGGTTTTGTTGAATATTACTCACAAAGTCGATTCATTCTTTTCTACATATATAACTCTTATTGGCAAGAATCATATTTAAAATTTTTTTACCAAATTTAAATTTATCTAATATTTGTTGTAAAAATAATTTTTCCTTTTTAAGTGTGTCTAACTCTTTACACTTAGTATCAGGAGTTAACATGCAATTATCATGCTCAATTTTTTTTAATTTTTTAAAATTACTAAAAAGAGAAGCATGATCCCCCCCATTTTATTTTTTATATTTTATATACTAATTAAAAAAAACTCATAAAATGTATCAAGTAATTTCATAGTAAAATAAAGGGGCTTTGGTTGAGTTACTTACTTCATTGTTGAAAGTCACCAAAGCGTAGTTTACCACATCATTTTTGTTGGTTTGCTTATCATCTTTGGATATACTCGTTTCGTCCCATGTCACTTTGAGTGCTTTCTTTTTCTTTTGTGCGAGCACATTCTTCTTCGGTTGCAGACATTTGCTTTTGAAGTGCCCCGATCGATTGCATTCATAGCAAGTTATTTTGTTCCTTTTAAGTTCATTTTTATTTTTTGATTCTTACTTTATAAGTTTTTTAAATTTTATTGTGAGGAGTTCAAGGTCATCATCATCATCATCACTTCAGTTTTATCTTAAGTGGTCTTCTATTATTCAAAGTGCTAAATCCTTCCTATTCTTTGGAAAGTTATTCTCATGTTTGTCATATTCGATATAAATTATTTCATAGATCATTAAAGACCTAATAAGTTCTTTAAAAGAGAAATTGTTCAAGTCCTTTATCTCTTGTATTGCTATCACTTTCGGATACAAACTTTTTAGAAGAGATCTTAGTATTTTGTTGATAAGTTCAAAATTAGAAAATTTTTTATTAAGTACTTTCAAACCATTGATGACATCCATAAAACAGGTGTATATGTCTCCAAATGTTTCACTTGGTTCCATTCGAAATAATTCAAAACTATGCATCAAAAAATTAATTTTTGAATCTTTAACTTTACTAGTGCCTTCGTGTGTGATTTTAAGAGTGTGCTAAATGTCATGCGTAGTTTTGCAAATAGAAACATGATTAAATTTATTTTTATCTAGAGCACAAAATAAAACATTCATCGCTTTAGCATTCAAAGAAAGTCTTCTTTCCCAAATCATTCCATTCGTTTATTGGTTTAGAAGACTTTTCAAAATTGTTTTCAACAATGTTCCATAAATCGAAATTCACATAAAGCAAGAAAACTCTCATTCGAGTTTTTCAATATATATAGTCCGTCCTATTGAAAATAAGAGAATAAATGATAGAGTGACCCTTTTGAAAGTCGAAATAAGCTATCTCTCTTAGGTGTTAAACTAAATAGAGAGAAATTAGCTCTGATACCAACTGTTAGGACCGAAATAAGTACTAAAAAGGTGGGTGAATTAGTGCTTATACAAAAATTAAGTCGGTTTGAAACTTTTGGCTTAATAAAAATATATAAAAAAAAATTGAAAGTGTGCTTGACTTAGAATAAGAGTGATAAGCAATTAAGGCAGAAAATAATAGTAATAAAGAGCAACAAGAAAGTGCACACTAATTTTATAGTAGTTCGATAGTCATGACATACGTCTACTCCTGTTTCCTCCTCCGTTGAGGCCACCAACATCTACTAACGATCTTTCTTCAATAGATGAAAACCAAGTACCCTTTTACAACTCTTTTCTCTTTTTTATAAGTTTAGGAGATAACCTTTATAGCCCACTCACCCCTCTCTTAAACTGAAATCAACACTTAGAGCTAGAGGAGGGGAATTCTTACAAGATTACAACAGTGTTTTCCTCAATTTTTATTCTCAGTCTATGTGTTAACCGAGCAGGGATGAGTGAGATTTTCAAATGCTCTAAATGGATTCAAATTTAGAACCAAAATGGTCTCATCTCAGGTTTTCGAGGTACTAGCGGTACCATCGCTTGCTAGTCTGATACTAGGCGGTACCAATACCTGACATACTGACACTAGGTGGTACCACCATTCAGTCTAATGGAACTATTGCTTAACATAGTCTAGAAGACTGTGTCTGGGTGGTACCACTACCCAATCTAGCGGTACCACCACCTAACACAGTCTTAGAGATTGTGTCTGGGTGGTACTAACACCAGACCCTGTTATAGGATACTGAATAAGCCAAACAATAGGCATAAGTCTCCCTGATTTAAGCCCAATTGGCCTCTAATTGAGTTGGCATTCTTTCACCCTAATACCGACTCAATTAAACCTAAACTAACTTGATCTAGACAAATTATTACAAAGTATGAATTATATGTCATCTGATATGTTATTAGTTCTTCCAACGCTTCATCATCTCCTTTGGCGTATTGCCTAATCGACATGTTGACTTCCGTAACTTCTGATCTCCTTATTGCATTATTTGATTCTTTGACCTGATACCCAAACTCACGGCACGAAGTCCTTCCACGGGCACATCGATTGCTCCTTCGGCCCGATGTCTAATCTCTTGATATGTTCAACTTCGGTTCAACATTTGATTCCTCTTACTTCAATTAATTTGCCTCTCTTTGATCAAAGCTAATCCTACGTCACTCAAAATGTCGATTAGATCACAAACTCATCAATTGATTTTATTATCAAAATATGAGATTCAACAGGAGTATGTAAGCTTGGCCTAGGTATAGCCGTTGAGTCTTCATGCCGAGTGCATGATTAGAGAGCATGTAAGCTCCGCTTAGGTGCAGCCCACAGGTTTTCATGCCGAGTGCACGGCTAGGGAACGAGTAAGCTTAGCCTAGGTGCAACCCTACGGTCTTCATGTCGAGGTGCACGGCTCGGGAGCACATAGGATCGACTGAGGTACAACCCTTAGGGCTTCATGCCGAGGTGTATGCTAGTCATAAATGCCTACAAACCAATCACGTGAGTGATAGCATGTTTGACTTGACACACAGTCTTTTTATTTATTATTATTATTTGATATTTTATCACTTTATATTGGTTATTGCACGAATATATTGTGATATCCATGGATTTGTACAATGGGAATCAGATCGTGATAATATCACGATAATAAGACCGATTTGCCCTTAAATATAGATCCTAAATAATCCCGATCATAGGTTACTCGAGAGGGATATCGAGATAACCGGATAGACTAGTGTGTTGTATACCCGTCTATATGATGGATGCAGTTGGTTTCAAAGCTTCTCGAGTGGGGACACTAGGGATACAATGCAGGTGCTCATTGGAGAATGAGTTCACTGATTAATCCGCTCACGGAATATTGGATGATTGATGATACTTTATTGTTAGATAGCGATTCCATCATCCCAATAGTGTATCTGGTCCTTAGACTTGAAACACCAAGGATGTCTTGTATGAGTACTCCACTCTTTGATACTATACTTATAGGTCTGGAGGTTCCAGATCTAGCACAATCGGACATCGAGAGTGATAGCCAACTTTACGAGGGCTATTGAGTGTCGATAGAGGATTATCCACTCTTGGTGTCATGAGAGAAATATCTCATGTGCTCTTGCTCAGATAAATCCCAAGCTAGGGTCATTTGGATTGAAAGAAAAAGAGTTCTCCAAGAGAATCCGATTAGAGTGAGACTCGAGTAAAAACTATATGGGCGTGATAGTATAATAGAACCCTAGAGGAATTCTATATAGATTGATCTTTGAGGGAGATTACTCCTTGGAATGCTATAGGGGTTCCACCCTCCTAGAAGTCAGCCAAATGGTTACAATTGTAGATAGATCTTATTCTCAAAGAGATGGAGGCTACATGCTTATATAGGGCTCTAAACCTTAGTCCTAGGGGCTGCTTCCTAAGTGAGTTATCCCATTTGCCCTCAACCCTAATCAACTAACCCAATAAAAGGGGGCAGCAGTTAGGAAGCCTAAAGGTCCAATTATAAACCCTAGCCACTTTTCTTTATAGGAAGCCCAAAGACTCAAATATAAACCCTAGCCACTCCCATTTGCCAAAGACCCAAATATAAACCTACGACATCATCAATCTATCTTAATTATTTTTACACCTATTTTTCTCTTTCAGAATTATAATTGCAATACCATAAAAAACTAAACTAGTTATGTAGGTCAAGTTGATAATGAGTTGATCATATAAATTAGATAGACTTTAAAGAAGAAGCTTGACACATTCGATCTTTTTAATATTACACTCTACCGTAGAAAGTTGAGAGAATTATGCATTAATGGTGTTGATATGATTCATTACCGCTATGTCTTGTTGTGCAGTGACTTGATGTCACGTACTCTTGTCAGAATATCCCAAATCTCCTTTTATCCTTGTCTTTTCTATGATATTGGATAGAATTCCGTTTGCTAAGTACAAGTTAGCAATTAATTAATAAAATCTTTGGATTTATTTCTAATTTTCACTGCATAATTTATCTTCCATAGAATTACCCTCATCTTCATCTTCTGTAGGGAAAAAAAATACTTCCATAGAATTACTAGATTTGCTTTCCTACTTGAATTGACTCCCATAATTTACCATGAACAGTAACTCCACAACTTTTAGATTTTTTAATATATTTATTAGTATTAAGAAAAAGAGAATAAAATCAAAACTGAATGTGGGCAAACAGTATTCAACTAAAATAATAATGTCAAAGACAAAAAATAACTAAAATAATAACACCAAGATATAGAATAGTAAAACCCTTAATTGGTTGAGAAAAACATTCACGAGCAAATCAAAAGAAATTTACTATGAAAGATGAAAGTACAATAGGTGCAAGGAAGAAATAAAAAATAAACTTACACAAAGGAAACCGAGAGAGATTCGTTTCATTCTTTCCTTCTTCTTTTTTTCTTTCTCTCTCTTCTTCCTTCACTTATTTTTTTTTCGCTTTCTCATATAGCTGTCTTTGTTGTGTGATCTCCCCTTATCCATCCTGCTTGAGGAGAAACTCTTACACAATAATGGATCAATTGCTTCTATCTTTTCCAATCATACTTGAGATCATCCCACTTATTTTTATCTAAATCTTATCATTTTTTTACTTGTTAACTCCTTAAATCTTTCGATGATATGTTCCATCGATTCCTTTTGCTACCAGTGGAATGATTGGCCTTATCGGTATGCTTAACACATAGTCTATGAAAGATTTTTACATATTCGGGGGGGGGGATCTGAAAGAACGTTTCATTTGATGAGCTCCCCATTCGATAGTTAAATGAAAGATGAAAAAAATACAATTACAATAAATAAGTGCATAAGTCAATGTAAGAAAAGTAATTTAAAATAGACAAATCAATATTATCTTATACATGTCAATGGAATTATTTATCATCAATACATGTCCGTAGAATTATTCTATAAAAAAGAAATTCAAAGATATATAAAGAAAAAGTTAAAACTTAGAGAATAAAGTTTATACAATTCGACTCGACTGACATGACAGAGAAACGAGGGTTAGAGTTTCTATTATACTGTAGTAATCTTGTGCTCTTAGATAATATCATAAAATGCACTCTAAAGTAGTTTTGAAATGTAGGATAGGATCAACATTTAAACATTTATAATGTAGCATCTAGAGCAAATATGATTTAAAAAAATATCAAATACTAATTTACATTTGAATGTGCATTTAAACCCTCAATGCATATTTTAAATATGTTTTCAAATGTACTCTTAATTTTTTGATATTTGTGTTGCTCATCAAAAGGCTAGGATTATTTACTGTTACGGCGTCTTCTGATGGACGGTTTTGATTGCGTGTGGGAAGAGGGAAGGGTGGAGATGGAAAAACCCAGAGAGAACCGGATCCGTGAGAACGGGTCAGGCTTTAAAGTCCCACTCGATCCGATAAGACCTGATTACCGAATCGAACTGGCCTCGCCGTCTGCCACGTTACCTCTGGCGCACACGTGTCTGCTCCCACCTTCTTAAAACACCGTCCATTCCCAAACCCCAACAGCGGCAGCATCAGCAAAGGCGCGGAAGAAATGTCTCTTCTCCGCTGCTCCGCGCGTTTCCGCGCCGCCATCTCCACGTCTTTCCACCGGCGCCTCCACGCCCAGCCGCCGCCGGGGAGCCGCCTGGACGAAGCGGCAGCAGGGCCCCTGTGCTGCTGCCTCGAGTCTCGGTCCGTCATCCGCTTCCGGGGTCCCGACACCATCAAGTTCCTCCAGGGCCTCCTCACCAACGACGTCCTCCGACTCGATCCCCAACTCCTTCCGGCCGGCGAAGGCGGCGACTCTCATACCTCCTACATCCCGACGCCGAATCTCAACCACCGTTCCCCGCCGCCAGTTTACGCCGCCCTGCTCACCCCCCAAGGGAGGTTCTTGTACGATTTCTTCCTCTACCGCCCGCATCGGGCGGACGAGAAACTCAATAGAACCGGTTCGGGGCCCGGGTCGGTAGAACCTGAGGAGCCCTTCACTTTGCTCGCCGATGTCGATGCTGCTGTCATGGATGAGCTTCTTGATTGCTTCAAGAAGTAAGAGTCAAATGCCTCTCTCTCTCTCTCTCCCCCTTTTTTTTCCTGTTCAGCAGCGACGTTGTTTGAAGGTAGTATTGTCAACTTGGGATTATGACATATCAAAATAAATAACTCTATGCTAATCAGAATTATTCAGGGATGTGTTTTAGTCAAATTTGCTAATTGTGTTCTAATTTCAATTTATATGTTGTTTTAAGTATGTTTTGGTTGTGTAGTCATCAATTTGGAGCATTGTTTTACTTCTTTAGCATGTTAAGCAATTGTGTATATTCACAGATGGCCCTGATCATATGCTAGAGGTAAGGTATTGCATGGGATTATTAAGGAATTGGGCTCAGATTTTGTGTTTTCATCAAATATGACGGTTTTATTAGATTAAACTTATAATAAATGGAAATACTATGAATGACCACATACCAATATATACTCAAGCCTTAGTCGGAGAATCTTGCATGTAATTGAAGCTTCAAATAACATTTTCAGCAATCGACGCTCATTGCATAGGTTTTGTTAAATTAAGGATATATACCGAATAGAAACTAGAAACTAAAAAGTTGTGTTAGAAATGCTGAAGTACTGACCTACAGGATCAATATCAGTATGCAACTGGTCTGGTACACTGCAGCAGGGTGGTACACTAACATTGTTAGTGACCCTAGAGATGCAAGGATATCAGACCAAGTAGTGTATTTACTTTCAGGTTATGCACTAAAAAAGGATGAAATCTTTGATAATGTGAATCAGTAAATTATCATTTATCAAAGTTTGTATCATTTTCAATAACCCTCTGAATAAATAACTTCAAAGATTGCAGACTAAGTTGACTTGACAGTGGTATCGTTAGGGTTTTCATTTGGGACCAAGATATGTTTAACAATAACAGATATCAAATCAGATAATAGTATATTTTTCAAACCCTTGCTTCATTTTCATAATTTTAATGAATTGCCCAAGTCCTATCAGCACTGTACCTGTTTGTTCCTTGTCCACTGCTAGATATCCAAGAATCATTGATTTCATAATTTGTTAATGTCATTTGTATGTGACACTTCTTGTGTTGTATTTATGAGACATAGCAACATGGTTGAAAATAACACATGGTCACTTATGGGATGCTTGCTCTGAATCATTCACTGAGAACTTCATGGTTCAATTGAGAAACTAAAGAGGACGGCCCTGATGGTCATTCTGTCTGTGTCGTAGGTACCGTTTGAGGTCAAAGGTGGAGATAGACAATGTGGCTAGGGAATACTCTTGCTGGCAACGGTTCGGCAGCAATCTGTGTGGCAAAGCACCAACATCCGACGAACCTGAGGCTGTATCAGTTGGCTGGGGGAAAGGCATTGACCAAGCTGGTGTAGCTGCTGCACTAGGAAATGATCTTGGTTGGCGATGGTTCAAGGACCCTAGATTGGATTGCCTAGGATTTAGGGGAATTTTTCCTGCTAATTCAACACGTAAGGATGCTGAAAATAATACACTGTTTCTCATACTGTCAAGTATAAGATATATGAGAATGCAAACAAGGATCTCCTGCTGGTTGTTTATTTATTTATTTTTATATATATTTACTTCATTCATGCAGCACCTTTAGTTGAGGCAGATAAGGAAGTCAATGAGCAACACTACCTTCTATGGAGGTTACAGAAAGGAGTTCCAGAAGGTTCAACTGAGATTCCAAAAGGTTTGGCTGGCTTTTCTGTCAATGAATCTGTTATTAGGACATGCAGGTCATTGTAGGCCTTATCGCATTATCTATTATTATACATCTTGGTGATCAATTGAAATGCTCTACAGTGTTCCTTCTATGTTTTGATTGTTTCATTATGCTGACATTGTATTCACTCTTTGATGAAGGTTACCCTTTGCTAGAGAGAAAATTTGGTAGATCATGACACCTTCGTTTTTTCTAATAATTTTCACGAGAAAGGCAGAATACTATTACTTGTCTCATGGCCTAGCTTGATATTAGAATTGGTTGTTATGTTCTGAAAGCTAATACTCATCATATTCTTCTCCAATATACCTTGGTAACTTCCATGAAGCAAATTTCTAAATCTGAGGCTGGTACCAATAAGGGTCTTTGTACGGACAAATTCTGCATTGTGGGAATACCATGTGTTCATCATATTCTTCTCCAATATACCTTGGTAACTTCCATGAAACAAATCTCTAAATCTCAGGCTGGTACCAATACGGGTCTTTGTATGGACAAATTCTGCATAGTGGGGAACACCATGTGTTTGTATGCCCGTGTTGTTCAGTGCTGATTTGGCTGGAGGCAGTGAAGGAGGAAAAGGCAGAGAAGAATGAGGAGGCTGATGTGGAGGTAGGGGCAATGCCATGGGAGGAGGATATGGTGATGATAATCTGATGGGAGGAGAAGGCTGTGGGGGAGGAGATGTCAGAGGGAAGGTGAGGAAGAGAGATGCATATGGGGGAGAGAGAGAGAGAGAGAGAGAGAGAGCATATGAAAAAGGGAAAAAAGAAATAAATAAAATAGGAGATAGTTGTGAGAGGACACCTATATATACTGGTCAAGTTTTGACCAGACTGCCCGGAATGGTAAGTCTACCAGGTGATATTCTATTTTGAAGTTGACATTGCTTGGCTGCATCCTGGTTATGGCTCTTGAACCTTGTCTTCTAGCACCTAATTTCTAGAAATAATTATTTAAGGATTGCTGTCATAATGCCCTGTTCTAAGTAAGAATCTGTATTTCTTAACAAGAGGTTGGGAAAACTAACTGCCATGCATGAACTGGCAGCATTCTTGAACTCATCTCCATCTCTGCTTTTATCTTTCATTGATAAGGTCTTATTGTCCTATCTGAAGCAAATTGCTTTGGCAAATAATAAGCCAGCAAAAATTGTACAAAAACTTGATTTGTGTTGCCACTTTGTGATTGCTCGTCGGACAGCATGCCATTTATGTTTTTTCCTAGAGCATTTTATATGTTTCCAACTGTATACCATTGCCAATTCTTCATAGCTTCTCTTATTCTGGTCTCTGTGGATGATCAAGACCTTCTGTAGACAATTGTGGTTCTCTTTTATTTTGTCACAGGTGATGCAGTTCCTCTTGAATATAATCTTGTTGGGTTGAACGCCATCTCTTTCGATAAAGGATGCTACGTAGGTCAGGAGCTCATTGCTCGGACACATCATCGAGGTGTCATCCGCAAGCGGTTGTTTCCTCTGAAGTTTGTAACTGATGATGGAGAAGGTTTATTTTCTATCTAATTGGCTTTTTCAGGGCCTTATTTTGCATATGATCATGGATACTCATACATCTTTTTGTCTTCCATCAGAAATGCAGCAAGAAGTCTCGCCAAATTCAGACATAGTAGATTATGCTTCTAATAAAAAGGTTGGGACTGTGACAACGGCACTTGAATGTCATGGCATGGGCATGGTGAGACTGGATGATGGCCTCAAGCAGTCCTCCGATCTACGCATCAAAGGTAGGGAAGATTTGACGGTTAGGGTCATCAGACCAGATTGGTGGCCTGTTGAATGGACACAATTGCAAGAACAACGAACTGTTGCTGCTTAGAGTTAAATGTTGAAATGCTCGATGCCAATTTTATTATATTTTACCAGTCAAACATGGGTGTAGATGGCTGTGATCTCCGAAAACAATGAACAGCTGTTCAGTCTCTAACCTTCTAAGTCAGGTAAAGTAGAGCACCCTTTCAACACATCTTGGTTGGTCAATAACCCTAGATTGTACCATTAAATAAAATGTGATTCAGAGGAGCAGCTTGTGTAATTTCTGCACCGTTCAGTTGTGAAATTTTAAAGAGGAATGATTACTCCACCAAATAATATCATTATTCAGATTGAGGAATGCTGCAGCAAACTTGTGCTGGAAAGCTAATCTTTCATTAGTGAGAATTAGCATTTTTGTTTCTGTAATTGCGTATTGTTGGAATTTATTGGCTATTTAATGGCTTCTTTATCTTTTGTAGATTGATCTAAGCTACATTTCTTGTTCCACCTTGGCAATATTCCAAGAAGGTGCTGCAGAGACAAAGCTCCAACAAGAAGACCTCTTCTGGTTCGGCAATAAGTTTAGCTGCCTTAAGCCTTCATGTGCAACATATGGCAACATCCACGTTAATTAGAACAGGCTCGTATACAAGTAGAAAAAACAAGCTAAAGCTCAATTCCAGGAGGCATATTGCCGGAAAGAGAGTTATTTCGAACATCAAGCACTGTGGGCCAAACAGTTGAGTTAGCTTGACAAGGATTGAACCAAACAGCTGATTAAGGATCAAGTCGGTCGGCTCAACTGAATCAAATCTCCCAAGCTCGCCGGAATTGCTCCGGTTAAGTGAGTAGATTGCAGAGCAAGAATACCAAGCTTCTTCAGAAGGCCCAAGTGGGTCGGAATACTCCCGGTGTGCTGGTTATAGCATAACCGCAAGAATACAAACCATAAAGGAAAAGAAGCGAGTGTAAGAAGACAACAAAATGGAAGGAAGGAGTAACTTTTTGTTGAGCTAAAATTAAATAAACAATCAATTTATAAGTTTTGGAACAGACTCTAAAATATAAAGATCAATTAAGTATTTTAGGATTTTTAAAGTTAGCAGATAAGAAATTTTTGAAAAAGGAGTTTTCACGAAGGAACGAAATTTGATAATTAAGATTTTGATTCTTCGATACATATTTTATATATTTTAAAATTTTGATAGAAGAAGTACAAGATTCGAGAAATACTATGTGCTTTTGGATTTTTCTCTAGGGTATTCTAGAGAGGGTATCCTATGAGATTTTTAAATAGAGTGAGATAAAATATGTAAATTTTTTGGGAGTTTATGGGAAAGGGTATGTAAGAAATTTTATGGGAGATTACTCTAATTGATCTTATACAGTGAAAAATTTTATTTTTTTCGTGGATATAGGTGAGGGTTATCGAATCATATTAAATTTTACATCAACTTTCTAGTATATTCTTTTGATTATTAATTTTTGTGATTCTATTTTTATTTTTGATCTTTCTCCGCTCCCATCTCGATAAAATGCACCATTAAGAATTAATCTATCCCATGTTCGAGTTTGTAGGTTGCTTAGTGATAGGAACGATTTTGTCCAGCTTATCTACCATCGAGGTCAAGACCTAAGTAGGGCTCTAGGTTGCTTAGCCCTAAAATGGCATTGTGGTGCATCCTGATGTGTCCCACTGACAATAACCGTCTTACCTTATCAAGATTAGAGAGTGATCAAGTGAGACATCTAATCTTATCCCTGGCCAGCCAGTAAGAAGGCCCAGGGTCAAGTATAAAAAGGAACCCATCAGCTCATGTTGAGGGGGGGGCTCTTTACACACTTAGTCATACAGCTTACACTGCTATCTTCTCCTCTTCACTAACTTAACCATTAGAGGGGTCACGCTAAACAACCCCTAGTGTCGACCTATCATATAAGATCACCGGCAGTCAGGAGGCGACCCCGTTATCAGGGCACAATCACATAGCCACGAGACAACCCTTCACCCAATGACACTCGGACGACCTAGCCCTAGGGAGGAACCTTGCAACCAGAAAGATCCTAGATTGCCTACTCGATCATCCAAAATTGGATTCTCGCCAACGGAACAACTTTCGACTGGACCGCCAACGCGGTCTCACCTCAACAAGTCTCCCACATCAGCTAGGAAGAGGCACCTAGGTGAGTCTGCGCTTTTGGTAGTAGACCAACTATACCAACTCATCAATCGATAGTACTAATGACACCATCATTCTAGCGTTAAAAGGAGGGTCGAACGTCGTAGGTGCCTTTCTGCTACTCTTCTTAGTGAATGCCTTAGACAAGGAGGGCCCCTCCTCCCTTTACGAAAGGGTGAAGGCAAGCCCCATGCATACCTCATCAGAAGCGCCCCTCAAGCTTTAGTGTCAGGGGGCTAGGCATTTGTGGCTCTGTGTCACGCCCTTGGCAACACCGCCCCTTGACCTCGTTAAGCCAGCGCCTAGCCTTCCTTGCTTGCGGGAGAGCCGGAGCCAGACCCTTGGAAACTCCCCAAGGGATGCTCCGACAACAACCAAGGCTTAAGAGCCCCTACCCCATGAAGTAGTAAGGTGAAGAGAGGGAAAATGATTCCAAACATTCCCGACCCCGCTCAAGAATCATTCCAAAGGCGAACAGTACATTCCAAAGAGGTTTCTCATTAAACTGGACAAAATGAGTTATAAAGGCAGATGTCATCCTGAAAGGGAGGCTTTAAACAGGAGCTAAAAGAAAAAGGGTCACCAGGACCTAGTTGCATCAGGGTGGAGGAGACGTCGGGCGATTGTTGAATGTAACCTCTATGGGAGCAAGCACTTCGGCATCCGAAGGAAGCTCCGCATAAGGATCCTCGTCGACCTCAAGGTCGGGGTACCTTGAAGCGGTTAGTGGCGATTTGTTACCTGAACTCGTATGCAACCTAGCTAGGGCGTTGGAGGCCGCATCGGAACCCCTTAGATTCCTTGTAGGAGGCCACAACCTTCCTCTCTCGCTCGAAGGCCTAGTTCTTCTCCGCCTCCTAGGACCTTTTCTATTTGGGAAACCTGCTAGTCACAGGTGCCCAGCAAGCCAATCACGTGAGTGATAGATTACTCGAGAGGGATATCGTGATAACCGGACAGACTGGTGTGCTGTATACGCGTCCATATGATGGATGCAGCTGGTCTCATAGCTGCTTGTGTAGGGACACTAGGGATACAGTACAGATGCTTATTGGAGAATGAGTTCACTGATTGATCTGCTTACGGAATGTTGGATGATTGATGATGCCTTATTGTCAGACAGCGATTCCGTAGTCCTAGTGGTGTATCTGGTCCTTAGACTTTAGACACCAAGGATGTCCTGTATGAGTGCTCCACTCTTTGATACCAGACTTATAGGTTTGGCTGTCCCAGATCTAGTACAGCTGGTCATTGGGAGTGGTAGTCGACCTTACGAGGGCTATTGAGTGTCGATAGAGGATCATCCACTCTCGGCGTCATGAGAGGAATATCCCATGTGTTCTTGCTCAAACAAATCCCTGGCCAGGGTCATTCGGGTTGAGAGAGAAAGAGTTCTCCGGGAGAATCCGATTAGAGCGAGACTCGAGTAGAAACCGTGTGGGTCTGACAACACCATACTCGATATACGTTCTCTGGTATATTAGATGGATGAGGGACTATAGGTACACGATAACTGAGGACAGACATGTCCAATGGATTGGATTCCCCTATATCGTCTGGGGACTACGGCGTAGTAGCCTAGTACGTCCGTAGTCGATGAGTCGAGTGAATTATTACAGAGATAATAATTCGCTGAGTTAGAAGGAGTTCTGATAGGTATGATTCACGGCCAGCTCGATATTGGGCCTAGAGGGTCACACACATATGGTAGGCATTGCGATGAATAGAGGTTCAGATATGAGATATCCGACATAGCCCTTGTCTTATTGGATGCGGATCCAATACCCACTAGGGGAGGACCCATTAGGGTTTGACAAGGGACCTCTATAAATAGGAGGGATTCAGAGCCCCATGGGCTAGAGAGCTTTGATTTGCCATTTCATATTCTCCTCTCCATCTCTACCTAAGAGTAGGTCTGGAGTTTTGAGGAGCGTCGTCGCAACCCTACTGTGTGGATCACCGCTAGAGAGGAGGACGCTTGACCTCCTTCACCCTCTCCTAAGAATCTGCAAGGAAACAGGGATATACGATCTCCCTAGGTAACACAATCTACTCTATACGCAGTTTCATGTTTCGCAGATTTTTTGCGTACCAATCTTCGCATGACGACGAATATCTCTTTGGGAATTGGGAATTTTATTTTTCTTGTTCTTCCGCTGTGCATATGATGTCGCCCCCAAGGATTTCCCAACAAAACCTGGGGTGACATCACATGCGTAGCAGAAGAATAGAAAATAAAAATCCCAGATTTTAAAAAAAAATAGTTTATTATCGTTGTGCAAAGATTGGTGCACAAAAACTCGTAAAATCGAAAAACCATGTGTGTTACCTAGGGAGATCGCATATTCTTGAAATCTTACAAATCTATGGGAGAGGATGAAGGAGGTCAACTGTCCTCCTCTTTAACAGTGATCCACATTATAGGGGCTGCGAAGACTTTCCTCAAATCACTACTCAAATCTCCTCGTTGCTCGCACCACATAATCAAGAAGGGGTCGACCCTTCTTGCTATCTACATGCCCCAAGCAGGGGCTGCTAGCTTAGGAGGAGAGGAAGAGAGGAGTATAGGAGGTGACAGCCAAAAGGGTCTAGCCTATGGCCATTTGGTTTCCTCCTATATATAGAGACCCCCTATCAACTTAACCCTAATGGATCCTGCCATATTGGGTATTGAATCTCTATTCAACTACTTAATGAATCTTTACCCAATAATATCTCATTAGCTCTTATTGGATCTTATCCATTAGATCTAATAATTTAAGGGCTTATTGGATATCCAACAAGATAGGAGCTTCAACAGATATCTCATATTCGAACCTCTACTAATCGCAATACCTACCATATGTGTATGACCCTCTAGTCCCAATATCAAGCTAGTTGTAAGTCATACCTATTAGAACTCCTTCTAACTCAGTGAATTATCATCTCTCATAATAATTCACTCAACTCAATAACTACGGATATACTAGGCCATTACTCCGTAGTCCCTAGACGATACAAGAGAATCTAATCCTTTAGACATGTCTGTCCCCAGTTACCATATATCTATAGTCCATCATATTAGGAACAAGTCAGCATTAAGAGGGGGGCGGTGAATTAGTGCAGCGGTAAATTACGTCGGTTTCATAAAACTCTTTCGTACGTTAAAAACCAAACTCGGAAAAATAGCTTGAAATCTCGTTCATATATGAAGTGAATGTAGTAGGCAAGTAAAGATTTAGTTTACATTAATATAAATTGCTAAAATATAGAATTGCAAACAAGTGAAGAACATGCCAATTTTATCGTGGTTCAGTCGTCGTGACCTACATCCACTCCACCGATTCCTCTTCCGTCGAGGCCACCGACATCCACTATCAATCTTCCTTTATAGGCGAAAATCAACCTCCTTACAGCTCTTTCTCCTTTTATCGGGTTTAGGATATAACCCTTATACCCCCACTCACTCCTCTCTCAAACTATTCTAACACTTAGAACTTTGAGAGGAGTTTCACACAAGATTACAGTAGAGTTTCTTTCCTTTTTACTCTCAATACTTGTGTAAGTTAACCAGGGATGAGAGGGGTATTTATAGGTTTTAAGTTGATTCAAACTTGGAGCCTGAAAAGGTCTCATCCCAGGTTTCCTGGGTACTAGCGGTACCATCGTCATTCCTGGGCAGTACTACCACCGTAGGATCTGGTACTGGGCGGTACCACTGCCGAACAGAGGCGATACCACCGCTGGCAGCATTGCTGTCGGTGGTACCATTGCTGGCAGCGTTGCTGCTGGTGGTACCACCGCCCAGCCTAGGCAATAACATCGCCTAGCATTCCTAGGGTGTTGTTCCCCAATCGGTGCCACCACCGGCCCTAGCGGTGCCATCGTCGGCCAGGGTTTCAGCACCCTGGTTGGGCCTTGAATCCGACCCAAACCAGTCCAACTTCAAGCCCAGTTGGCCCCCAACAGAGTTGATGGGATTACCTCCCAATCCTAACTCTAATTATGTGCTAACTATGATTCCTAAGATATATTCTAAGCAAGATAAGTCTGATTTCTACCGACAAGCTTCCGACGATCTTCTGGCGAACTTCCGACGATCTCTCGGTAATGTTCCGGCGAACTTCTAGCAAGCTCCTGGACTTCACGATGATCTTCTTGGCGAGTTCCGATGAGCTTCTTTGGCAAGCTCCTGGACTTCTCGGTTGGTTCCGGCAGAACTTCCGACGAATGTCCGGACTTCCGACGAACTCTCGAACTCCCAACAATTCTTGACTCCGGGACTTCATTTTGCTTTATGCCTTGCTATTATAGTTAATCCTACACATATAAAAAGACACTTCGATCTAGATAATTATTACTAAGCATGAATCATATTGTTCGGCATGTCTCAAAATGTAGATTAAATCATAAACACTTATCAATTGGTTTTATTATCAAAATCTGAGATTTAACACATCATCCATCTAATATCTCAGAGATCATATATCGAGCATGATGTTATCAGGCCCATATGAAATCTACTCGAGTCTTGCTCTAATTGGATTCTCCGCTCCTCGTTTTTTTTTTGCATTGAGTTGATGGTGGCCCTCGTGCCCACCATTTCATGGGTCAGCCCTCCCTTGAGTCCGATCTCCATATCGACTCCAAGTGTGCCTTCATTTATGTTGCTTTGGGTCGCTCCCCCACTTGATCTCGTAATGCATCCACCAATGCATTCTCTCAAGCGAGATCATGCGACGACTCCTTGCTGCTTGCTCAGTCCATTGAGCTTCGTGGAGTTGTTGTTTGTTGAGGTACTCCTCCTCAACTTGTGAGGTCTATCCCACATGATTCTCCCTCTGGAGAGCCGGGACTTATCCCTCCTGGATAACTATCCCGTTGGAGCAACATCTCTCTTCGTTTCGGAGACCACCATCCCCTTAGACTACTCCGATCTGCTGAACAAACTGTGCATTGTTCTGCCTCTTGCAAACACACTTGCTAGATTGCGACTCCACGTCAATACAACCCCCGCTGCACCCCTCAAGGCCTAGCAACATGCTGAACTAGTTACACCATTCAGCCTCCTACGGACGTATCCTTTGCATGCCGAAGAGAAAGTTTCAATGCTCCATGGCGCCGAGTTTCGGTCGCCTTGGGATGGCCACGAACATTCCGTCGTCCGCATACAAGCCCATGTATGAGTACCAAATTCTTCGAGCTAGCAATTCCCCTCACCTCTGTGAGCTTTGCATAACTCTTTTGGTCGTTGAACAACTCATTCCACCTTGGATGGTCTCATCCTTTACCAAGCGCCTCGCTTGCCTTGAGCACCATCAAGTATAGTTGTCAACGTTGAGCCATAGCTCAAACTTAGCCATCCCAACCTTTGTGCGCTTCACATTCTTCCAAGCTTGTCTGTTCTCATGGTGCCTCTTACGCGAAGGGTTGGCCATTCCTCTGAATGCCAATCTCGGATGCTCGCTCCTCTGAGCGACTCCTTTTTCCTACATCACCATGCCCGTTTTCCCCCAAACGATCGCGTGTGTGCTAACTGCCCTCAACGCAGACCCACTAGGTCCCCACGTTTGTATGCTAAGTGTTTCTATGAGTGCTTGTCCCGCTCTGATACCATCTGTCATGGACTTAGCTGGATTTGCCTAAGTCGTGCGGCACCCTTGCGTGTCTGTCCGCAAAGCTCAGCCTCCCCGAAGCCTCCCATGGTCTCTTAAGTCCCACTAAAGAGAGAACAGGACAAAGAAAAGGCCTCAATCGGGATCCACAAGCAAACATCTCCGAAAAACACTTTATAGACAATGCAAATTACAAACAGACTTTACAAGCTCTGAACAGTTGCACAACAAAGGGTAAAATGGTCCATTACAGACCGAAAATCTCTCACACGTGTCCACATGACACAATCTTTATTTACAAGCCTAAAGCGACCACCGACCCAACTAAAATGGGACTATCAAGCCTTCGGCCGTCCCCCTACATGCTGTACAAAGCATGGACATACCAAAAGACACGGACATACATAAGCATTACATCAAACACCCTGTTTAGAAGTTTGTCCGTGACAATCTGGCATCCTAACACTAGGCGGTACCACTGCCTGATAGAGTTCGGATACAGAGCTTTGGCAATACCACCGCTTGACAGGGGCGGTACCACCGTTGGTAGCATTTACTACTTACGGTACCACTACCTAGTTTGGGCAGGTTTCCTGGGTTCGGACGGTACCACCGCTAGTGTTAGTTTGACACTAAGACCGCCTGGCTCCCTGCCACTAGGCGGTACCACCGCCTGGCACCCTGCCAGGGGTGGTTCCACCGCTCAGACCAGCGGTACCACCGCCTGACACAGTCTCGGAGACTGTGCCACGATGGTGCCACTTCTTGGGTCACTGTTTGGGCCTTTTATTGGGCCCAACTGACCCCTAATTGGGTTGGCCCAATTCCAATCCCAATTACGTGCTAACTACGAAATTTAAGATATTTCCTAAGCTAAACAACTCCGTAAGTCTAGGTTTCTTCCGGCAATCTTCCGGTGAACTTCCGACGATCTCTTGGCAATGTTCCAGTGGATTCCCGACAAGCTCCTGGACTTCACGACGATCTTCTTGGCGAGTTTCGATGAGCATCTTTGGTAAGCTCCTAGACTTCTCGGTTAGTTCCGGTAGAACTTCCGACGAACATCCAGATTTCCAACGAACTCTCGAACTCCCAACGAAATCATGTTCTTGACTCCGGGACTTCATTTTGCTTTTTGTCTTGCTATTGTTGAATCTCGTATTTTGATGATGAAACCAATTGATAAGTGTTTATGATTTGATCTGTGTTTTAAGTAACGCTGGATGCTTCGATCAGGGAGAGACATTTAAAGCAGCAAGAATCATGTTGGGCTAGAAAAACATGTTAGAAGATTGAATGTCGGGTCGGAGGATCGGTCGACGTATCGATAGAAGGCTTCAAGCCATGGATTCGGGCATCGGGCCAAGAAAAGTGGATATTGCACCAAGGATATCGGAGTTGCGGAGTCAACTGGCCAATTGGGCAATAGGCCACAAGAGAGGACGATGTGCTAAAGAATCGGACGAAGCGTCGAGGGACCAATGACATGCCGGACAACATGATTAATGATTAGTATTAATTGTCTAGATTAAAGTGTGTTTTATATGTGCAGGATTAACTACGATAGTAAGGCATGAAGCAAAATGAAGTCCCGGAGTCCAAGACGCGGTTTCGTTGGGAGTTCGAGAGTTCGTCGGAAGTCCAAACGTTCGTCGGAAGTTCTATCGGAACCAGCCGAGAAGTCTCGGAGCTTGCCAGAGAAGCTCGTCAGAACTCGCCAAGAAGATAGTTGTGAAGTCTAGGAGCTTGCCAGGAGTCCACTAGATCATCGCCAAGAGATCGTCGGAAGTTCGCCGGAAGATCGTCGGAAGCTCGCCGGAAGAAACCAAGACTTACGGACTTGTTTAGCTTAAGTATGTCTTAGATTTCGTAGTTAGCACGTAATTGGGTTTGGAATTGGGCCAACCCAATTATGGGCCAGTTGAGCCCATGTAAGAACTGTGTTGGGCCCAATAAAAAGGCCTAAACAGTGCCCCAAGAGGTGGCACCGTCATGGCACAGTCTCCAAGACTATGTTAGGCGATGGTACTACCTAGACACAACCTTCGAGAGGCTACAAGCGATGGTACTGCCAGTCTGGGTAGTGGTACCGCCCAGCACAAGCGGTGGTATCGTCCGGACACAAGAAACCCGGGATGAGATGTTTTTAGGCTCTAAGTTTGAATCAACTTAAAGCCTATAAATACCCTCTCATCCCTGGTCAATATACACAAGACTTGAGAGTAAAAATAGAAAGAAATATCGTTGCAATCTTGTGTGAACTCCTCGTAAAAGTTTTAAATGTTAGAATAGTTTGAGAGAGGAGTAAGTAGGGGAGTAAGGGTTATCTCTTAAACTCGGTAAAAGGAGAATCGAGTTGTAAAAGGTGGTTGGTCTTCGCCTATTGAAGGAAGACCGATAGTGGATGCTGGTGGCCTCGACGAAAGAGGAATCGGCGGAATGGATGTAGGTCATAACGACCGAACCACTATAAAATTGACGTGTTATCTGGTTTGTATTTACTTCTTGCCATTTACATATTGCAAACTGAATCTTTACTTGCCTACTGCATTCACTTCATAAACGTATGCTTTCAAAGTTATTACCTTTACGAAATGATTTTTCATCAGAAATGGATTTAATCGAAATGAAGTTTTAAACTGACGTTATTTTATCGCTGCACTAATTCACCCCCCCTCTTAGTGCCGACCCCTATTCCTAACACCACTGCCTATATTGGGTGATACCATCGCTTGCCACCCTAAGCACTGGGGGTACCACTACTTGACACAGTTTGGGAGACTATGTTCTGGTGGTATCAACTCTTGACATTGGGCGGTACCACTATTAGGTTTTTTTGGAAAAGTACATTTCATACTTTCCAGCTCACAAGTGGTTCCATCGCTTGACGCAACCTCAGGTCACCGAATTGGCCTTCCAAAATGCCTAATTTAACCTTGATTCAGGCCCAACGGGCTCCTAATTAAGTTAGCATGGCTACACCCAAAATCAACTCAATTAGATACTTAAATTACTTCGATCAAGACTCAACAACTATAATCATGAAGCCTATATTGTTCAGCATGTCATCTTATTCATCCGGCACTTTGTCCAAACCTTTAGTGCATCATCCTTTCCTTCAGCGTATTGCTCGATCCATCGGCATGTTAACCTCTTGTAGCATCCAGTCTTCTTAGCACAATACCCAATCCTTCCGGCCCGATACCTGAACTCATGACATGAATTTCATCCTCCGGAACGTCAATCAATCCTCATGCCCGACATCCAATTTCTGACATGATGCTCTCCGACCCAACATATAATTATGCTTCAATGATTCAAGTTCATAATCAAAATTTCTCCTATGTTACTCAATTGCTGGTTAGATCATAAATTTATTAATTAATTTAATCATCAAAATATGAGATTCAATAATCCTCTAGTGTCATTAAAATCAATTAAGGTGTGTTAGTTACTAAGAAGATAACAAAATGAACCATATCCATAAGAAGGATTAACTTTCCTAGTCGATTTCTAATATAGAGCTAAAATTAGATGTACGGTCAATTTACAAGTTCCGGAAGAGTAGAGAGACCCCAAATACACCGTTGAGAATTAATGCAATGTTCTGGAAGAGAAGAGAGGCCTCAAATACACCATTGAGAACTAATCTATTGCATGTTCGAGTTTGCGGATTGCTTATATTTTAAACATGGAGTGGGAACCAGGCAAAAAGAAACCTTTTTTATATAGCAAGATTAATCCACATAGAATTATTATATTCTAGAGCTTGAAACTAAGAGAGAAGTTGCTCTCATGATCTAGCTTGATGGTTTTTAATTGGAATATAATCTACTTGAACATCCTCATCAAAGCTCAATATATCTATATCCCATAATGCTTATAAGTCTTAACCAAGTGATAGCTTCATACGTCCTCTAATCTCATCGGCCGGCAGCTCTCTCCTCGAGTCTCTCGTTATGCTTCAGCACTGTGTCAGACTTTGATACCAATTGTTTTGATAAAATAATTAATCTATTAATTTTATTAAGTCTGAACAATTAATTCGAAATGCTTAAATTAGAACCTTACAAATCAATATTAATTTTTTACTCACTTGGACTAATTAGAATATGACACAACATTCAACCAAATCTCTAATATTTGAATTCGTAGTTCGTTATGCTATATTACATAATTTTTCTGAAGACGAGCATCGATATCAACTTTTGTAAGAATTCAATAGAATATTGAATTCGGTACACGTTTATCAAAATATTGCGACCAGAGTTAAATAGTTAGCAAATTGAATTAATGGGTATCATAGTTTGGATCCTTTATGTATATATTCCTAATGTAACATATATGGAATTCAAATATTTATATGTTAGTATTCTGACCCACAGACATCTGGGAAACTCCGGGTGACACAAGGCTGTTGCTCGCTCAAGGATAACATGTCACTTTGTGCTTTGCTTATCATCGACATGCAAGCAAGCGCTCATTGTCGATATGCTTGTTCCTCGCTCGCTATGTCAAAAATGACTCATTTTGGACTATTTTAACGTTGGCATAACGAGCATACCAAAATGCTATCCATTTCAATATCTTCGAACCCTTTTAAGTGGTAACACTTTGCTTGTTGTCCGCCGGCTCATTACTTGCTTGCATAATAAAAAATGACTCTTTTAGGTTATTTTCATATGTTGTGACGGACATAGCAAACAATATTAGTCCTCTCAATACCTTGAAACCCCAAATGATATAGGTTTGGATGGGAGAATCTTTGCTTGTTATCTGGCTACACATTGCTTGCTCACACAATAAAAAACGATCTCCCCAAATGATATAGGTTTGGATGGGAGAATCTTTGCTTGTTATCTGCCTACACATTGCTTGCTCACACAACAAAAAAGGATCCCTTTTGGATTGTTTTTGTGTGTTGTGATAGGCACAATAAGTGATACACAATGTTAGCTATCTCAATACCTAAGAACCTCATATGTTGGAGGAACCTTGTTATCTACTCGCTCATTGCTTTCTCGCACAGCAAAAATTAATCCCTTTTAGGTTGCATTCATATTTTGTGGTAGGCATGACAAACGACATAATATCAATCATCTCAACACCTTAGAACCCCAAATGACGAAAGCTCTTAAGTGACATCAGGCTAAATGAGGTCTGTGAGTGACAAGATGATATCATTCTATACTTACTTATCATCCACCTACTCATTGCTCACTCATGCGGTTAAAAAAATAACTTATTTTGGACTATTTTCATATATTCATGTGGCTAAAAAACAACCTGTTTTGTTTTGGACTATTTTCATATCTTATGGCCTGTATAGCAAAAGACACGAAACATATGCTATCTTCGTACCCTAGAACCCTCGAGTGGCAAAAGGATAGATGAGACCATCCGAGTAGCAAGATGATGCCACTCCTCACTTTGCTCATCGTCCGCCAACAAAAAAATATTGATGAAGTAAAATCTAAACTGAAAACCTCATGTCAAGATTTATAATCTATCACACGTAACTTAAAATGGCATACAACACATCCTCTACAAAAAAACGCTGACTCAAATGCATAATGTGTCAAAACACAATGGACATTGGCAGCACAACTTTATGCTGCAGCAAAACAAAGAATTGTTCATAAAGAAGACTAGCTTTTAAGTTATAATCTCTTTGGGAGGTTCCATTCAGTTCTTTGTAAATGTTTCCAAGACATCAAAGTAGTCAGGGAAAGTCTTTCTTGTGCAGCCTGGATCCCTGATCGTGACAGGAACATCAGCACAAGCAGCTAAAGAGAATGCCATCGCCATCCTGTGATCGTCATATGTGTCGATTGCTGTTACATTCAATTTTTCTGGGGGAGTAATGATGCAGTAGTCAGGGCCTTCTTCCACTGTTGCTCCCAACTAATTCAACACATACAAACCAAGAACACGTTAGAAAGTGAAGCAATATATCCAAGTCACATGAAACATCAAACTTTACTAACCTTTCGAAGTTCTGTACAAATGGCTATCATCCTTTCGGTCTCCTTAACTCGCCATGAAGCCACTAATGCCACAAGGTCAAAACAAATTATATGTGGTGTTTCTGCAAGACACTACTGCTTGGAGCACAACTATAAAAGAAAACTGAAACTAACCATCTCTTATGGCTGTCGGGCCATCGGCAAACAGTGCAACAACAGCGAGAGTCATGGCAACATCAGGCATCTTATTCATATTGACATCAATGCCATGCAAATGTTTCTTCTTGGAAGGATCCTGTGGTGGGCCAGTAACAGTCACACTATTCTCGGTCCATGATACCTTTGCTCCCATTTTTTTGAGAACTTCAGCAAATTTCACATCACCCTACATTCAAAGGAAAAATAAAAGATGATAACAAACAACACAAGGCACAGCCTATGTGCTTAAAGATCAGAAAATTTTGCGAATCCAGATTTACTTGTAGACTGGTTGTACCACAACCTTCCACAGTGACGGTGCCGCCAGTGACAGCAGCACCTGCTAAGAAATAACTAGCACTTGAAGCATCACCTTCAACATAGGCACTTCCTGGAGACCTATCACAAGAAAATATATTAAATGATATTAACATGATCTTTTATATTCCTGTATTAACTGGAATCATCATCAATCTGGAAACTTACGTATACTTTTGAGCACCCTTGATGAAGAATTTGTCCCAATTATCAGTATGCTCAACCTTAACTCCAAAACGTTCCATCAGTTTCAGAGTCATTTCTACATAAGGAATGGAAATGAGCTTATCAATGATCTCAATCTCCACATCTCCACGAGCTAGGGGAGCTGCCATGAGCAAAGCAGTCAAGTATTGGCTGCTAATGGAACCTGAGAGTTTCACCTGAAGAAAATGATATAGAAATGAAAAAAAAGGTCCTGTCATAAAACTAAGAAAATGAAACTAAATACATGGATATACTCCAGAAACACATAGGCAAGTTTGCATTTCCAAAAGCTAGAAAATTGCAAATTAAAATTATTTGTGCAAATATTTTAATTCAGTATATACATTCTTTTTTCTCCATTTCTTGGTTACAACAGAATTTGCACAAAAAGATCTCAAGTAACAGTGGCCTTACACTAAGAGTTCTGAGCTGTAGAACAACAGATGCCTGATTTTACTTGATTTATGTCCTGCAAGTACGACAGAGTACCTTCAAACAAGACGTAGGAAAAAAAGACCATTGGAGCAACGTCCTCCAGGATAGAGAAACTCCTAAATCTGGTACTTAAATCCAGATGAAAATGTCCATTGTAAAATCAACATCTAAGAACTGTAGTGACCTGAAGTATAAACAAATGCTTGGACTAAAGCAAAACCTAGCCATGTAGAATAATCCTTGAATGTAGTTTACGTAGTAAACCACTCCAAAAGAGTCCAATTCCTGCACTTTAAGATATTTCAATAGTTTTCTATGTTTTGGGTTTATCATCTGTATTTACATTCTTCTGGGTTTAGTTTCAATATCATTGGTGATCACAGATTCAATTTCAGTTTTAAAGTAATAAAAGAATCTAAAATAATGAGTTTCATAAGAATCAGTCATACCTTAGAATGACTTATCCAATCCACAGCAGAAAACTTTACTGAGTTATGGACTTAGACCAGTTGATCCTATTCCAACTTGGTAAACCAAATCAAGATTGGCCAACACTAAGCTGAGTAGCATGAACAACTTACAAGTTGTTGTGATGAGCTCAGAACTTCATTTTTATCTCTTCCTTTTCCGATTGACCAAAACATATTGGATGATATCCTTGTGGTTTTAATTATCATGCCACAAAAAAGTTAAAATAATATTATATTATGTGTAGCTAAACAAAAGCCAAAGTGCAAGTAGCCCAAGAGAAAGGCATTTATACAGCAAAAAGCTAGACCCAAATGGACATGTAAGAAATTGATATCAAGAAAAAATTAGCTATCTAAATGGCTGTGTTCCTTTTGATAATTACATTCTTTTAGAATCTATGACCAAAAGAGGCTTCATCAATGACATTAGAAACCAATAATCCGATATACTAAGATGAAGCTCCAAAACATTTCAAGATGATTCCTATTATGCATGAGCTTTTGCTATAGATATCCACTTAATGAAGAGAAATGAGCCAACAGATTTCATTAGCTATTGCACATTGGTTTTGAAAGACCATAATTTTGTTGGTTTCTTGGCTATGAGGGCCTAAAGTTCTTTCAGAGATACTCCTTTCACATTGATCTTAACTTCTTGAATATGCACACTTTTGGTACTTTGACTGGAATAGCTTTCAATGATGATGGCATAGGCTATGTGATAAAATGCCTTGGGTGATAAACAAGATCCCTATACATATAGGTTTTGAAAGACATTTTCTAGTAAAATAGCTTTCATAACTTTTTCCATGATGATGGCATCTGCTATGCAATCTAGTTGGCTGATAAAATGCCCTAGTGTGCTAAAATATCTATTTGGCTGTGATTTCCTTTAAGAAAGCCTACTTTTGTTTAAAACAGAATGTAATGTTCTTAAATAGATAGAAATTAGCAACTCATTGGATTTATTTTCTTAATATCATGCCTTTGTTATTTAAATTCTTCAATGAATTCTACAATATGGTTTTAAAATCATATCATACCACCCGGTACGGGCGGTACATACTGGTCCACTTACAGACCAATACGTGGATTGCTCGCTACCGGGCGGTATCAATGATCCAATATGGGGTTGTACTGGACGATAACGATCGAAATCGACCATTACCAGTTGTAATAGTGCTCTAACGGGCAATTTGACCGTTAGAGCCCTTCTCGAGGGTTTTTAAACCCTTTCTCCCCCCGAATTTAATCTATTTCACTCTCTCACTATCTTAAACTTTCTCAGACTCATTTATTCTCACATTTTCTCTCTTATTCTCACATTTTCACTCTCCTAAACTCAACAAAGCAACGATTTATGAATTGATTCAAATTTAGGAGGCTAATTTGGGAGGATTAAGAGGAAGAACTTTCTAATCAAGATGTATGTATTCTCTTTCTAGATTTTTATTTATTTATGAAATGATTAAGCCTATTCTATGTGATGTATGACTTAATGTCTAATATATTGTTTGATATGTTTTTAGTAATAGAATAATGTTAATAAGAGAGTAATTAAAGTATTTAATGTTGTGATTAGTGTGTTTAATATTGATTTATTCGAAATTATATACTTAATAGGTCAAATGTTTATATTTCATGCATATTAAGTATTGGATCATGTGTTTGTGATGGTATAATAGGTTTAATTAGGTTTTCATAAAGTTATTTAATGCTGCGATTAGTGATTTTTAATAATGATTTCATCGAAATTCGATCAATATTAGGTCAATTCAATGTCTTTAATACCTATTAGGGTGTTTGACATGTTTATAGTGTTGAAAGAGAAGTAATTAGTGGGTAATTAACTATGTTAATCGTGTGATTAGTATATTTAATGATGATTTCATCGTAATTTGACCTATATTAGATCAAAATTATATATTTAATACTTTTGAGCAAATGCGACAGAACCTACACGGCATAGACACAGAACGAAACTCATCGTATTCACGGTCATTGTATTACGAAGAATCTTACGACCAACAGTAGTACGATGATAGTTGGTCATACTTCTCCGAACAACAGTATGATACAAAGCAACAGATCAATAGCAAAAGTAGAAGTTTTGACATTCACCAATACATACATGATGAGCCGCCTCGGACACGTAATTTACGACGATCAACCTACGACCATCATCTCATTGATGCACCAATAGCATATGGTGTATCAATACACTATGTCGTGGGATCAATTTCTGTATTGAGTCTGACAAACATATCATATTAATATGCAAATATATAGGATCAAGGACCCCAATCCACCGCTTATGGAGGCCCATCGTTCGTTTTGGTAGTAGAATCAAGTATATCTACATATGCGATTTCTTAATTCATTTGAATCTTAAAATTTAAGTTGTATACAAAATAATCTAACAATACAATTAATTTTTTTGTAGATAATTCAATATTAACAAAAGAACGATCCAGAACAAACCGAAATTGCAAATCTTGCACAAGGCTACTCTTCAAAGCCTGAAAAAAAAATATGACACTATTCTTACCTAATTTACATTAGTTTTTCTTAAACTATACTAAATGTATATTTATTTTTAGCTTAAAAACGCTATCTTAACTTTTTTTTCTATTTTTTAAATATTTTCATAGGGTTTTATGCCCTTTTAAGGTGTACCGCTCGGTACCTCGTACCGTACCGTACCAAGCAAAGACACCAATATGGTATAGTATTCAGAACCTTATTCTAGAGTATGAAGTAATATAAATTTAAGGGATTCCTTTGTCTACAATTGATAGAATATCTCAAGATGGATAAATTTTTTTATATGATTGGAATCTAATTTTTGAAAATCAAGATTATTTATGACAGCAAAAGAAGATGCAAAAGTATCATGACTTGGTCAGTCGAACTTGGAGTGAAGTTCTAAGATTAATACCATAGTATTGGCAAGGTGATAACTATGAATTATTTTTTGTCATGCATATTAGTTCCCCGTGCAATGTGTCAGGTAAATATTGGGATGTACTAGGTTAGTATTAAGATTCCCCAACTAATTTCATAATAATTTTCCATCATCCAATTTCAAATGAATACTATTAAACCTAATATTCTCTATTAATTCAACATGAAAAAAGATAACTGTTTAGTTCTTCTCAAACACCACCCCAAATTAGTCACATTAGCTATTAGAGAAAACCATAACGAAGCATCCTCAAGACAAAGTTGGCCTGTTTACACCTTCACTGGCTGTTTAACTAATGGTGAGCACTATTATTATAGCATCTTTTTTCCCCTGCTACATGTCTATATAATTTGCTTAATTTTATGGATCACTTTGGAAAGAGAATAAACCCTAACCATTCAACATTTGTTTCATCTTTTTTTCCATAAGAAGGCACAAGCTCTTAGACAGTTATCATATGTAAAGACAAAAACAAATAACACTTTCTTATCAGGTTGAATTAACCAGATATAATATAAAGGAAAAGAGAGAGAAGCACTGATACACAACACAAACGAATTTGTGGGACTATAAAATAAAACAAATAGTAGTAACAGTTTCAGTACAAATAAGAAATATCTGGAGAGATTAAGGTTCATAAAATCCTTAATAGGATACATATGATCTATTTCTCATTTCTAATATATATGTATATATATATATACATATATATACATATATATGTATATAATATGGATATTTATTTATTTCTTGAAAGAGCTATTAGCATTAAGTATAAGAAGTATGTTCACGCCATTGAGTAACAAAGAACCGAGTATCAACAATATGAAACATTCTTTTGTCTTTTTTCTTTCAAGGAAAAATTATCTATAGACTTGATCATGAAAAAGCAACTATTCTTCTTGGCATGCATATGTATATATATAAGGAAGCAAATAAGAGAAACATGATAGATATTGGAATTTGGAATCCAAACCTAGAAACAGGATAAGAGTTAGAAAGACTAACCTTCCCCCCTGGAAGGCCTCCCGTTGTGTTCACACGAACAGGAGGGCAGTTGGTGCCCATGAAGCAATCAATATCTGCACCGAGCTGCTTCAGACCAGCAACCAAGTCTCCTATTGGTCTTTCTCTCATTCTTGGAACCCCATCAAGTATGTAACTGAAGTATCAAAGGAGACAACTCTTATAATTGATTGTACAAAGACGAAGATATTTAGTTCAGATAGTAAGTACTAATAGACCTTGCATTTCCACCAGCAGCTGTGACAGCTGCTGTCAATGGCCGCATTGCAGTCCCTGCATTTCCCAAGAAGAGTTGAACTTCTTCTTTAGAAGCTTTACCCGCCGGGAACTGTCCACCGCATCCTACAACTATTGCTCTCTTAGTTGCAACATCATCTTCCACGGAAAGGCCAAGGGTTCTCAAAGCAGCAAGCATGTAGCGAACATCATCACTGTTCAACAAGTTGTCCACCACAGTGGTTCCCTGAAAACAGTTCCAAGGCAGATCAGAAAATAAGGAAGACCAAAGCAGGGAAAGCAAACACAGATTCAATGGAAACCGACCAAGAAATTTCGATTCCCACAAAAGAGAAAAAAATTGAATTCGGACATTTCTTATGAATGGGCATTCTTGTTCATCATGGAAACTAAGCTAACTAAATGGATCGATCAAGGCATCAAATGAAACAAGATATCGTTGAAACCGGAAAACTGTCGACAAAGAGGACAATCGAAGATCAATCTTTTCCGCAGATTCACCAAAACCCCAAAGTTTCAATCTTTCGACCAAGAACCTCACCTCGGAGAGGGCAGCTAGGAGGAGGATCCGATTCGACAAGGACTTGGATCCCGGGAGCTTAACCGTACCGGAAATCTCCTTAATGGGCTGCAGCACGATCTCCGGCACCGCCGACGGCTTCTCAGCGGAGACCGCGACCGACACCGAGACTCTGAGTGGCGCCCTGCGCCTCCCGCAGCCTCCCGCCCTCAAGCCACCGAAAGAACCGGGCTTGGCGACGGATCCAACGGGAAGGGAGTAAGAAAGAGTCGTCGGTCGCCGAGCTCCACCGAGACGGGAGGGCGAAAGTACGGGATTCGCCTCGAAGCCCTTCGCCACAGTCGCCTGCGCCATCTGTCTCTCTCTCTCTCTCTTCGATTGATCTCAAAGACTCGAGGTGGATGAGTGGGCACGCGTACCAACTTGAGCGACAACAAAAGGCCCGAATGACGAGATCACAGTACAGTCTGCGCACCGCATCCTCAGTCGTGTTTGGAGTCGTTGTGGAACGGTGTTGTCTACCCCGACGAACCCCGACGACGACGGAGAACGCCACCAACCCCCACCACCCGAAACCTTGCGTGGGAGAACCGAGTTCATTTTCACGATGGAGCCCACTAGTGGTAGGCTGTTGGTGAACTAAAGTAGTGGGGACGTACAGTTGTCACGTTGTTGACTGACGTAAGTAAACGTAACCTAACCCGCAAACTTTGACTTCCCGATAATGACTTTGAACGGACTCAGATTCATGAACCACGAATCGGGCGCTGTGGTCCGTTTCGCTCCAGGTGGGTCCCATCCGCATCTGGTTTGACCCAGAAAGATTGATGAAGACCACGTCACCCTTACCATTTTAGGGGGGACACGCCTCAAATACATCAGAGATCACATCGCCCCAAAAGTGGGCGATGTATATGGATGAACTAATCCAACGGTTATCTAAAAGGTTATCCAAAAAACAAAAAATCAAAAGAATAAAAACATATAAATAAATAGAAATGATTGTCATTATTGTAATCATCGGATAAATATATAATTTCATGTTGAGGAAAATAGTATCATTCATTACTGACTTTCTCGAAAGTACTCGACAACCCGAGCAAAGTGTTCGGATGTGTAATAATAGAGAATCGGATGCATGATCGTTATGCTTTTTAATAAATTATTTATATTTGATGATGATGCAACTTTAACAGCGATGAATAATGAATAGGGAAAAAGAAAATTGCAAGATGGAAAAATTGCAATATCGTTTTGTTAATGACTAAAATTACCTTCTGGGAAGGGAATTTTGCTGGGCATCTAATCCTTTCAACCTTGTTTTCTGAATCGTTTTATTTTCTAATGAAATTAATATATCTTTTTGTTAAAAAAATAATATTCTTGTCAAAAGAAAATAAAGAAAAAATAATCAGGAACTTGAACGACCAAACGAGAAAGGTTTTCTGTTTTATTATTTAATTTTTAGATTGTATAATATATTATTTCTTATAGAAATTGATTAAGTAGTTTTGAAAAAATTATAACCCTTGTCGCAATGTTTTTCCTTAAAAAAATTATATGGTTCTCCTAGATTTTTTTTTAAGCATTTTTAAATTTTATGAGTATTTTATTCTATGATTATATTATTTATATTAAAGATTTATAAGAACTCTTATTATTATTAGAATGTATGGTTTATTATTTCTCTTGAAAGCATATTATATATAATATGATCCTTGTCTAAAGAGTTTCCAAGCTGAAATCAGCCTACTTGAAAGGTTCACAGCAAGCTCCCTCTTCTTTCAATCATGTCTTCAGGTTAGAAGACACCACAAATAATCCTAGAAATATAGCTGCAACATATAAATATATAGCAAAACATAGTATGAAGTTACCCCCTATTTTAGAGGCTCTTTTTTGACATAGCTGCAGATGTGCCAGACAAAAACCACAAAACAGAATGATAAAATCAATTTCATCAGGCATTTATAGATGCGACCAGACTCTTACAATATTCCAACCATGAAACCTAAAACAAAATCTGGATGTAACAGGACTTCAAAAAAGAGTAATTACTCTCCTCAATAGCACTGTTGTTTCATATGACAATAAGAGTTTGATGGAATGTCAACTGCAGCAAATCAAATAAATCAGACGAAATCGGCTACATCCTAAATTACAGAAAAGATCTCAATGACATTTTATTATAGGCCGAATGCCAACATTCAATTTCTTTAGGCACTCATCTTTCTGAGCCCTATTAGCCAGGAATTGCCAGGACATAAAACTGATATGTCAAATATCACAGAGATCTGGCTGTTGCAATGATGTTCTCTGCTGTTATACCGAATTCCTTGTATATTCTCCCAGCTGGGGCACTTGCACCAAACCGATCAATCCCGATCGCCTTGCCCTTGCTTCCGACAAACTTCTCCCACCCAAGAGTGGTGCCTGCTTCGATACTAATCCTGGCAGTGACAGCAGCAGGGAAGACACTCTCCTTATATTCATCTGATTGCTCGTCGAACAGCTCCCATGAAACAAGAGATACTACACGGACCGTCTTCCCCTCCTTCCTTAGCTCATCAGCAGCCTTGGCAGCTATTTCCAGTTCTGAACCAGTGCCCATAAAAATGAGATCTGGTCTGTTGCCGGATGAGTTGTCCGAAATAATGTATCCTCCCTTCTCAACTCCTTCAACAGATGTTCCTGCAAGCTGAGGAAGCTTCTGCCGGGAAAGAGCAAGGACTGATGGCCTTTTCTTGTTGAGCACAGCAACCTTGTATGCTCCAGCAGTCTCATTTCCATCAGCTGGACGGAGCATTAAAATATTTGGCATGGCTCGGAAGCTTATCAAATGTTCGATAGGTTGATGGGTGGGTCCATCTTCACCAAGTCCGATAGAATCATGTGTCATCACATAGATAACTCTTGCCTCACTCAAGGCTGAGATCCTCATGGCAGCTCTCATGTAGTCAGTGAAGACAAAGAAAGTGGCACAATAGGGGAGAAGACCAGGGCTGTGGAGGGCAATACCATTACAGATGGCACCCATTCCATGTTCTCTAACACCAAAACGGACATTTCGTTCCTCAGGAGTGCCCTTTTGGAAGTCACCAAACGTTTTCAATAAAGTCATATTGGAGGATGCAAGGTCAGCACTCCCACCAAGAAAACCTGGGAGTACTTTGGCAAGTGCATTCAAGCACTGCTGTGACAGATTTCTAGTAGCATCAGCAGGACTTTCAGAAGTATATGTCTGGAAAAGGGGAAAAAAATGAGAATAGTTAATATCTACCAACTTCAAATATGGTGTTACTATAATAACTTAAACCTAAGTGGAAAATGAGATATTCACCGGAAGAGCCGTCTCCCATCCAGCAGGAAATTCTCCCGATATGATACCTTTCAGCTCTGCAGCATCTTCTTTATACTTCTTCTCATACTCTGCGAACTTGGCATTCCATTCAGCTTCAAAAGAAGCACCTTCTGGAACATGGCGGCTCCAGTGACTGAAGACAAACACAACAATTTATTTTATGCACTCAATAATTCTATTTGATAAATAACAATTACAATACTTCCTAACCTCTTCACTTCCTCAGACACATGGAATGGCTCATACGGCCATCCAAGGTTCTGTCTAGTTGCATCGACCTCCTTAGCACCCAATGCACTTCCATGCACACTATATGTGTTTGCCTTGTTTGGTGATCCATAACCAATGGTAGTAGTGACCTGCAGAAACTCAGCGGTTCATCAAGAATTTGATGCAGTCGATGACATCCATGATCACAAATTTAACTCTATAATGCAATTTAGGCAGACAAACCTTAATCAGTGTGGGTTTGTCTTTGACAGCCTTTGCTTCCTTAATGGCTGCACGGATATCATCATAGCCATTATTACCATTCTTAACCCAGATGGTGTGCCACCCAAGAGCCTCAAAACGAGCCATTACATCTTCCGTAAAAGCGATCTCAGTGTCTCCATCAATGGAAATGTGGTTGTCATCATAAAATGCGATAAGTTTCCCTAGGCCCCAATGCCCAGCAAGAGAACAAGCTTCATTTGAAATGCCCTCCATTTGACAACCATCCCCGAGTATGACATACCTATACCATTAAAATGTCTAGTGAGTCACGTACATAAACTTAGATTGAAACTAGTGGAATTCAGTCATCATATAATGCAGACAGCATAAAGATCAGTTACGTGTAATGGTCCACAATCTCATTGTCAGGCTTATTGAAACGGGCAGCTAGGTGCTTCTCAGCAAGAGCCAACCCAACTGCATTTGCAACACCCTGACCAAGAGGACCTGCACCATTTAATGATAACAAATGGAAACCTTAATTTCTCTAACAACAATCAACTGGAACAGAAAAAAAGGTTTCATTAACGAGGAGAGAATTCATTCAATGTTTATAAGAGAACATATTGATTATCTATTTAAGAAGCAAACCAGTTGTGACTTCAATTCCAGGGGTTTCAAAGTTCTCAGGGTGACCAGGAGTTCTGCTGCCCCACTGCCGGAATTCCTTTATGTCTTCAATCTACAGACCAGATTTAAAATGTCAAAAACTTATCATATAAGATGACCTGACACACAAGCATAAACGACATGATAAAATAGTGTAACTCAAATCTTCTTCTAGAGATCAATATCAAGATGTTGCAATACAAGAACAAAATATGAACAACATCATGTTGGATATGTTTAGCTACTGAAGCGAAATCAGCTAAACATTACCCGGTATGATTATATGCCCTCAATCCAATATTCCCTAATCACAGAGCTAAAACTTAATATAAACTTTATTTCCAGTAACTAAAAATGCATCCTTTTCATGTCTCACATGAAGCAAACAAATCTTACTATGCATTTAAAAATAATAATCAACTATCGATTTCCACGCTTGCTAAAACCTAAAACCTTTTCCTAATTCTGTGGATAACCTGAAAAAGAAAAAATTTGAGATGAGCATTTTCAGCTCAATAAGGTTTATTTAAGTATAAATGGCAGATGCCAATGAATCTTACCATGTGCCATGCAATTAGTTTACAATATGATTAATGATGACAAATTAACATCAAGTAGAATACAGTATCAACATGAATATGACCCGAAAATAATTTTGCATGATAAAGGACATCGTATTACTATACACAGGATCAGTTTGATCACTTGAGATGAAATGACTCCTCTTATGGATGTGAGGAATCATACCATAAGACACTCCCAACTGTTTATTCGAATGAACTGGTGATCCACCTTATCATGATGGAAACAGACCCCATTTACAGAAAGAAAAATTTTGAGATGAGCATTTTCAGCTCAATAAGGTTTATTTAAGTATAAACGGCAGATGCCAATGAATCTTACCATGTGCCATGCAATTAGTTTACAATATGATTAATGATGACAAATTAGCATCAAGTAGAATACAGTATCAACATGAATATGACACGAAAATAATTTTGCATGATAAAGGACATCGTATTACTATACACAGGATCAGTTTGATCACTTGAGATGAAATGACTCCTCTTATGGATGTGAGGAATCATACCATAAGACACTCCCAACTGTTTATTCGAATGAAGTGGTGATCCACCTTGTCATGATGGAAACAGACCCCATTTACAGATATGGGAAATTGTCTATAGCCACATACATCATCATATAACACTACTTTGCATGCTCATGTAGCGAACTTATACATAAAATGATTTCTTTATTATACAATAGATAGTTGTTAGGAAATAACATGGAAAACTTTCAGTAGGTTATCAATGAGGAATTGAAGGATATTAAGGTCATTCAAATCATATAAAGAATCAAAATGTCACAATTAAATTATGATTTAATTCCTAGAAATTACAATCAGGTTATCAAAATATTACAATCAGACTTCCAAAAAAGATGATATTACAAATCAATCCTCATGATTTTACAAATCAATCTTTAAATATTATGAATCCATACTAAAAGAACTACAATCCAGTTCTCAAATATAATGGATAGTGGATAAGTCTGATAAAAAAATGTAAACCAACCCAAATCAATTGAGCTCAAATAATTTGATTCAATTAAGCCAACTAGCAATATATAACTTTCATTAGGTTACCAACTTAGGTTGACCCATAAATACAAATAAAAATAATAATGTATAATTATCTATTTTGTTATGAGATAAGAAACTTGATTCACCAAAAAAGTTGTCCATTTTACAAGTATTCATTATTTTTATTTTTATTTTAAATTCCTCCCTCCAATGCTTCCTTTTTCTTCTCTCCTTTCTTTTCTTTCTTCCCCTTGAATCTCACACTCCTCATCTTTTTTTTATTTATTTTTTCTTATTCTGCTCCTCTCACCTTTCTTTTGAAACAACCCTCCTCCCATGCACTAACATGGCAGGCCTTGCAGACCTGCTGCACCTGAGGGGTTGCTGCAACTCCTGGGGGCTGTTGCACCTTCGGAATGCTACAGCCTGCCCGGTTCAAGGCTGCAGGTTGGATTGGTTGCTAGCCCAGTTCAACGCTGGGGGGGCCCTTCCGGGCTGGCCTAAAGTAGGTTTTCCCCCTTTTTTGTCTCTACCAAACGATTTGAATGTCAACTTAGATTTTGTGTGGCTCCTTAAGGATCTAAGGATATCAGAAGGAAGGCCATGACCATAAATAATCCAAGAAAGAAGATTAAGGAATCTATGACATTTGTCAAAAAAAAAGACTTGGATTAGCGTCTACCTAATGTTTGTTTCTCCAAAACAGTGTTATGATGTCTTTTAACCAAAGATCCATCAATATCGGAAAAAGAATAGGTGACATATTGATTTAAGATCAGGCGAATAAAGAAGAACAGTTCCAAAACAAATTTAGAATAAAGAGATATCAAAGAATAACAGGTCCCTACTTGTTTCCCTTTGAATGTTACTACCTCCTCCTTTCCACTTCTGAGTTTAGTGTGGAAGTTTCTTGGTTTAGAATCGAGAGTTCAAGGGGAATTCATAAAAAAGCTGACCCAGTTCTCGCTTGTATTAAGAGCCTACTCCTGCTCTAACTCAAAGTCACTAATGTCTTCCAACTCTTATCGTCTAAACGCATCATTCTCTTAACTAGATTAGGAAAACTACCCAAAAATCAGAATCTCAATTACCAAAATATCTTTTTTTGCAAATATTAGTCAAAATCCAGGCATAACAAATCATGTTTGTGGAAGATGGAGACGACCAAGCAAATTTAGGTAATGGAAAGCTTTGAAAGTCTAAGCTGAAAACTTGAACTCAACTCCAAGAAAAAGAATAACCTGCATCCTTATGGAGCAATATACAATTAATTTTCCAGTAACATAAGCTAAAAGGAAAAATAAATAAGAAGAGAGAAAAACATTTTGATAAAATATAAAAGACGATGAAAAAGTAACTCGTCAAAATCGGATCTTCCATCAAATCCAGTTGAGATCTGACTGCTCAGACTAATCAAGCAATCAAAGAGGTGAAGGAAAAAAAACAGGGGAAGAAGAAAAATCAAATTCCAGCCTTTCGTCCCACATAAGATCGAATGTTACAGACAACAACACAAGATTCAGTCTATCATCGAGTTGCCACCTTTCCCGCAAACTAATCAGCAAACCCAAAGAAGTCAAAGGCCTCACCTTGACGCTATCGTAGCCAGCGAGGTGGAGCAGCGCGTAATGAAGCATGCATCCATGGCCTGCGGAAAGAACGAACCGATCACGATTGAACCAGTACGGGTTCTTGGGGTTGTACTTCATAAACTCGTCGTACAAGATGTGGCCCATTGGAGCGCACCCCATGGGGAGCCCCGGGTGGCCGGAGTTGGCCTTCTCGACGGCGTCAATGGCGAGGAACCGGATCGTGTTGACCGACTTCTCGACAAGGGCGTCCGTGGCGGCCGCCTCGAGGGTCTCCACAGCCGCCGCCCTGGCCGGGCCAGCCCTACGGGATCGGAACACCGGCTGCCTCATGCGTAGGAAGCGGAGGGCGGAGGGGGACAACGTGAGAGATCGGCCGACGAGCGATCTAAGGGCATCGCCACCGGGGAGGGCAAGGCGGTGGGAATGGCTGGAGGAGGGGGAGCAGTGAGTGGAGACCGCGAGGGCCTGGGCGGAGGCGGAGGCGGCGACGACAGAGGAGGAGGCCGCCATCGGTCGGTCGACTTCGAATTCTGCGGACTTCCTTGGTTGAGGGCAGATACTAATAGAGGTGGGGACGCCAACGTGACGGGGAATGCGATGCGGACGGTGGATGATGAGCTATCTAGACGTCGGATCGGACGAAAGCTGAGATCCTGGCCGTCAGATAGGGTAGGTGGGTGACGAACTGCCTCGTGTTTCATTTGGCTTTCCTTGCATATCCAACGCAGGATCTTGCTAGCTGATTTGGAAGTGTTGGTTGTAATTTTGGTGTACTGAACCCCCAATTCTACTCATTTAAGAATAAATCCTCCAAAAATTCTATTAGCTTTCAACACTACAAAAGAGAGAGAATGAAAATTTCTCGAATCCCAAAAAATATATCTCGTATGTACTAGAAATCCAAAAAAAAAAAGAGAGAGAGAGAAACTTAGACCATCAGATGAGACTTAAATTAAAGCAGTGATATAGTTTTCTATTAAGAATTGGATAAGATATAATGTGTTCTCAGTTGCAACATCTTAGGTGGATCCCCAAAAGATATAGCAATATAGTTTCTTTTTAGCACTACAGATGATAAGGCAGAGGATTTAATGAAAGAAAAAAAAACACACAAAGCATATTTTTTAGAATTAAATATTAAACTCCTCCCAAGCCATCATTTTCTTGATCATATTCGAAGATTGCATTGGAAAAAATTAGTGCATCAAACAATACAAAATAATAAAGGGCAATCGTGTTTAAAATTATCTAAAAAAGAAAATTAAAAGAGGAGCTTCGATGCAACTGCAAAAGGTTGCTCGCATTCTTATCAGATCATGAATAAATTGAAATAATTAGCTATGTGTATTATTTGTATTTGATCAAATTCATGCATATGACATATGTTGATATGGTAACTATTGTTCTACGTATTTGCTTGTCAAATTCCTGGACAAGGGATAATTTGACCTATATATGCATAAATATGTATATATAATATACTTTTTATCAACATTTACTAACTAGTATACTTGGCATACTCATTATTTTTCTTTTATATGGAGATTTGAATCATAAAATTTCTTTGTATCAGCTGAGGAGATCAAAGTTGTATGTCCACTGTCACTAGTATACTTCTCAAACAAGTTTCCATGATCATGCCATCTCTGGTTTACTGATGAAATCTGGAAACTGATTTAGATTCAAGTGCTAGTGGGTTGTTGCCAAATCAATAAATTGGGTCAAAATTTTCTTGAACATTATAATATATTGGCAATGACAAGTGTAGGTCCCTTGCAGTGTTCTGTAGCACTATAATTTACTCACGATGATGGAACATCTTCCCCAATAATTCTCATGGAGAGACTGTGGGAGCATTCCCCAATACGTTGAATGTGGCCATTGTACCACAACTGGGCCAGCCTAAGTATTATAATGTGAATCAAATGTTGCATTTTGACTCACTTCTCTGCCTACCTCATGAATCAAGTGTTATATGATAACTCACTGCTCCACTTCTTGTCTACCTACCTCATGAAGTGTTATATAATAACTCACTTGTCCACCGACCTCATGAATCAATGTTATGCAACTACTGTTGTCCACCTACCTCATGAGTCAAGTGTCATACAACAACTCACTGCTTCACCTACCTCAATTGTGAGAGTGAGAGAGAGAGAGAGAAAGAGATAGATGATTGTGGAATATAAATCAACGGTTCCTGCCTAATATATTGGCTTAACAAATTTATGTTTAAGATGCTTGCTAAAGAATTTAGATGTTAATTTGTGAAGAGGTAGTTGGAGAAATTATGGAGCAGGTGAGAAGACGTTGAATTAGAGTAATAAATGTATATCTTGAGAAGAATGATTGGTTAGCATGGTGAGAGATTTCTTGGAGGGAATCTGAGGTGTACTCATACTAAGCTAATGATATATGATTTTGGAGTGGCTCACAAGACTCGTAGGTTTCGAAGGGAAAAGTAAACGTGAAAAAAATGTCATGATGTGATATAAAAATTTTTGAAGTTTAATGATCATAGCATCGGAAGCATTATGTTCAAGAGAGTGCCTTATGAAAATATAAGACTTAGATCTTATTATTAGCTTATGTGCAGCATAGGGGCGTATCAGGGATAACATAAATAATCAAATATTTTAAGTTTTTGAATGTTTAAAATTTTCTGAAATAATTTTTCAAATGATGACTGATGTTGTAGGATTGAAGTGAGCATGCGGTTAATAAGGTAGATTATAGTTTGAAAGATTGCTGACCAAAAAGTTGGTAGCATAGAGGCTTGGTGTAAAAGGATGAGACCAGTTTCAACTATAGATCGATATTTTCATTCGGCATAGCTAACTAGTTGAGAAGTGTGCGGTAGTAACTTGAGATTATACCTCAGGATGAGAGAGGTTTTTAGGGCTTGGCATTCACCTTCTTCATTAGAATAAATTGTTCTAATTGTAAACTGAAAAAAATTCTCGACTAGCTTTCCAAAGTGAGTAAAGATTGTGAAACTTTTGAAAGGATATAACCATATATACTTAGTAAAGTAATCTATGAAAATAATATAAAATCTAAAATTATATAAAAAAAAAATAGTTAAGATAGGACCCTAGACATCAATGTAGATAATTTTAAATGGTTTGGAGCAGAATATAAAAGGTGTTATAAAAGATAGTATGTGACTTTTATTATTAAGACAAGAATTATATTATAATTCTACTTAATATGAAAGTTAGAAGAGAATAAAGAGAAAGTTGTTGAAAAAATGATGATGGATGATAAAGATGATGATACTATACATGGATTGGAGCAACAACTTAAGTGAGAGTGGTTAGCTAGGTGATTTGTGAAGTTAACGATCACTTGTAAATGTTATCTTTATTCTGGCCTCTAACCAAGGATATTCTTGTGCTCAAATCTTTTACAAGAAATGAGTCAGGAAAGAATTCAATAGAGGTATTCTTTTTATTTGTAAAATTGAGAAACAGAAATAAAATTCATTTTCACGTGAGATGCAGATAGAACATCAACGAGTGTAAAAGTGATGATGTATGAATTAAGTATTGTAGAACTAGTGTGAGTAACAAGGATTCTGTTATCGTTACTAATGATGATGTCTTCATTGCCTCCGTAATCATTGTGGATGGATAAATTCTGCAAATCAAAATAATATGATAAGAAACACTGAAGACCACAATTCAATTGTTTGGATGAATAATCGGAGTAGTCATGATATTTGCTTGAGGCCAATTAGGTACAGCAAAAAGCTTAGATAAGACCGACATACTTTTATTGTGTGTATAATTTTGTAACAAAACTGACATACAACTTTTTGTTTATTATTATTGTTGAGTTGCTATGACTACTAATAGTTATTGAAGTTGCCATCTTGATTGAAAGGTTGATAGTGTAATAGAGAATGATAGCTCTGCATATTAACCATGTGTTCAAGAGGCATATTATTCAATCTTTTATTGAAGTTCTTATTGCTTTGGTTATTCTTTCTTTTGGATTTTAACTCACTTGAATTGTAATGGTTGGTCCTATCATCCTTTTTTCTCGTTTTAGATATGTTTCATTATCAATCAACTTATCATATAGTTTTTCAAATGACATCAGTGAGTCTCGTGCCCGAATTGTTACTATCAATTTCTTGTATTCATCTCCTAGGTTATTGAGAATATGGACAATAATTTATTCATGGAATGACTTATTAAAGTCTAAGTCATTTATAATAACTTTTCTAGTTTGCATATAATTAGCAATAGTATTTTCCTTTTGTGTTGTTTTTATAAGAGTATATAAGAGACTTAACATGCAAGTATGAGAGTGATTGATAATAGTAGTTTGTAATTTTGATCATGCTTTTTACTGTAGTGTTACATATAGATATTAATAGTGCTATAGAGCCAATGACTGAAGGTTGAATTATCTATAGAATAAGATGATTTTATCGTAACCAAAACTTACGATCAGGACTGGGTTCTCCTGGCATTTGGATTTTTTTTATGGACAACTGACAGAACAATTGACATAGCCTAATATATCATATCTAAAGAGTAGATTGAAGAATTATACTTGCCAAGATGTAAAGTTATCGCTTGGATAATTTAAAAGGGATTAAAGTTGATAAATCCTGTATGTTGAGAAGAATTATTATTTTTTATAGAAATAATAATTAGAGTGTTAGATGTAGATAGATGGGTTAAGTTAGCATGTGATTCGGTTGAAGTCCGTCATCTTTAGAATACAGTAAATGGCGAGAGGGACGTGGGCGCTCGGCCTGCGAACTCGAGGCCAGTCACAGTAGGAGGATGGCAACCGCAGCAATAGGTCGACCCAGAAGAGGAGGCTGTCGAAAGAGCAACAGGAGGCTGGAAGCGAGCCGTAGTGAAGCAAGGCTTCGATAGTGGCACAGAGAGGTTAGTGTTCGCCACCGGCTCATGAGAAGATAGTTGAAGTCCGCCGGCTAATAGGGAGAAGTCGTCGCATGCCACGTCCTTGACCTTCTTCAAAGCAAATCACTGGCTTGCAGCAATTTGAAGTAGGGAAAGTCTTCGCGATGAAGAATTGAGAAGGGGCACAGCGGCACAGCACTCTACTGTTGGTGTAGCGACGACAGTAGATCAGCGGTGTCTAGAAAGCAGGGGTGAAGTCACCGAGCATAGACGATCGATCAGCAGAGAAGAGGTATTGCCCTTATCGGACGACGAGGGAGGAGAAATTAAAGAATTTAGATGTTATGAAAGAGATGATAAATATCCATTTAGATGTTATGAAAATAAATAAATATTTATATAGATTTCGAGAAAAAAAAAATTATCATGATCAATCAATTATTAAATATAGGATTATTTCTTTCATGATTTTCTATCATCATCATCATCATCATCATCATCATCGATTTTTTTATCATTTACTCAGGTCATCTGACATTCTACTTTACTTGGAGCTTTACTGTTTAATCTTTGCAGCTCATGAAGGAGAAATTGTAGCAGCATGCAGAATGTTGGCAGGGAGCTGAATCAAAAGGCAAAAGAATAGAAAGAATAAAGAAATACATTAAGGACATGAGTGTTACAAGAAAACCACTAAACAATTTCACCCTACTTGAGAAAATGGGACAGAAATAAATAGGCCTTAAATTTGGATGCATTGCTTAGATAAATGCAACAGAATAGGGCTATATTTTTATTATACCTCAGATCGAGTGTTATGCACTCTGTAATTATTTGCATGATTATATTTCTAAGGATTTAATTCCATTCCCCATTAACTCAGCCAATTTCCTCCGAGCTTTCAGCTTCGTGACAACTGAGACTACAAGTTTTGCCTCCAAGACTAATCCTGGCATCAACATAATCACACTCACATACCATGTTGTTATTGCATGTCATGTATCTATCATCTGATCCGCAAAACATATCTGAAGACAAACTGGCTTCATCATGGTTAAACAGAGAGCACACAACACTTGATCTGAAGATATCTGGTTTGAGTGCACTGCATTATTTTTCTCTCCTTTCGCAGGACACCATGGTTAAACACACAGCTTCGGCTGGTTGATTCCATCAGTGTCATGCTCTCCATCTGAAAAGCCACTGAGACTTCCCCTGACACCTCTTACGAATAGTGTCTTCTCTTGTGTTAAAAAGCATTTGGCTTCGAGTAATAAGAGAATTCTGGGGGAAATTACCAGCAGATGTAGTAAAATAGTGTTTTTGTTTTCCGGAAAAAGAAAGAATTTTTTTTTTAGAAAGAGAAATGAACTTTTTTTTTTGGTACAATCTGATACAACATATTCTTCCTTACAACGTCATATTGAACAAACTAATAGGATAAATGTTCCTACAAGATGGAAGGAATGGCTTCTACAATACTTGCAGATGAAGTTGGATGGATGATTTCGGTCACCACAGATGGATTTACGAAGAAGAGGAGACTCAACTCTGAGGAGTCATTTCCTACAATATCAGTTTTTGGTAATTTAATAAAATCCTAACAGGAAAAGAATATATAGAAAAAAGATAAAATTCATCAAAAACTATCCTAAAGACTATCAGAAAACCCAAAATATAAGTACACTTCATAATCCATTTAATAATTTCGTCTAATAAAGCAAAATATTTCAAAATAGACTTATAGCCAGATATGTACTGAGATAAATCAGAAGATGAACACATCAAAATAGTTTCTTTTACATAAATGAAAAGTTTCATTTTCCTATAAAGTGAGATTATCACACAAAAAATATTTTTCTAATATTTCGTGTATGTATTAATCATATCCTCTTACTAAATTGGATCTATTATCTAACTCATTCAATTTGTTTTTCAAAAGCATTATCTATGTCACCGAACTCTTTTAATCTTTAGTAACAGGAGACTAATCTTAATCCTCTCTATAAATATTTCCCCAACATCGGATGCTCAATGCTATAGAGCAAACTCTTAAACAAAAGATGCCAAGAGTATGAGATAGCAACAACGAATATATCTCCACCTTATCGACTAGTAACATTTAGTTAAGTAAGATATATTATAGATATAATTAAATTTTGATTATAATTATTGATTAATAAAAAGAAAGTATAATTATGATAGGAATCCTTAAAAGATACCATTAATGGGAAGGACTATCTTAATTACTTATCATAAATTTATTGCTCTCGTCCAATAACACATATGAAGGACTAAAAAAGGATGCATTGATATATAAAATTATTGAGAGAATATAGATATTCTCTATCTTCACTTAATCACGTGAATCAGTCATTGAGAAATTATAAATCTTTTTTTATCTCTCCTTATCCCTAAACATTATTCGTAGCAGTCCTATGAAGAATAGAAAGAAAGGAGAAGATAGTCTAGCTTTTCTTATAAATCAACATCATTGTAGCTTTTAATTCCGATGATAATATGATTATAGATCATATAAAGGCTTTCTAACCAACATCGAAAGGTATGTATCATAAATTTTGATATATCATTATTTAATTTTAAGTTTTTGATATTAATTTTTTTTACATAATAGCATAATTATGATTTTTATACTTACAATCGGTATCATAGCCATATTTTGAAATCAAATACTTTAGATCGTAAAAGTATTTCAGATCTATTTTATATATAGATATGCTTATTAACACCCTTCACTTATAAAAAGGTGTTATTTAGTTTTAGTTTATGATGCTTGAACGATCTCTGTGTTGTTAATCGTTAATCTGCTTTCTATCTAGTCCATCATGTTGCCTAATTGCAAATGATGTGAGTTTTCTTATATTTAATCAATGGACTAATATCGATATCTTACTATCGATAGTAGTATTATTGAGGTTGGCAATCTTCGATAGTTGCCAGTTTTGTCACGAGAAGTGGTTGCATATATAGTGGAAGCACCGTGGAGTGTGGCAGCCTTGTGATGGCTACAGTAGTGGGCTACAGTAGTGCCACTACGTGTGACGACTGTGGCAAATGTAATAGCGTCACTGCGTGCAATGGTTATAGCAAAGCCATTACCTGTAGTGACTACAGAGATTGGAGTAGTGTCACAATTGCAATGGCTACCCCGTCATTACCTACACTGTAGTAATGTCATTGTGATGTTTGTTGGTTGCGGTCAGTGTCAACTTAACATCGAAGGCCACAGTACCCAACGGTTATGTGACATCACCGAGCACCACGATAGTGGTGTGGCCGCTAGTCGCTGCACAATTAAGCGTGGTTATGATGACACAATGGCGCACAGCCGCGCGGGGGTGCAATGGCACAACACGACGATGGTGAGACTACTTATCATCCACATGTGAATAGTCACGTCACCACAAGCAGTAGCACGCAAGCAACAGATGGTAAGTGCACCGCCAATGTGACCATGCGCATGGGCATGATAACGAAAACTATGAAAGAGAATTATTAGAAAAGGACATTTTTAACCCTAAAAAATAAAGAAAATCTAATCTTTGTCCTTCAATTTACTTTCAAATTATGCCTTTAAGAAATTCAATTTTTTCACTATATGTCCTAAGTAAAAGTATAGTTTTACCCTTTAGAAATTATAATTTTTTGACTTATGTCCTTAACTATAAAATTGATTAATTTGATTTATTTCAATCAATTTTTTTTATCAAACTTGATCATGACTTTATTTTGATTGCTTGATTAGATTTAAACTCGATCAATTAAGTTTTGATCGAATTTAGAGAAGATTAAATTTTCATTATTTTTTTATGTGGATCAATTTTAACTTTGACTGACCTAATTTGATGAATGATTAGCCAAATCTATAACCCCAATTTATGTAGCCCAATTTTGAGTCTACCCAATTAAATAGGGTTGATTGGTCTAAGGGTTCCATATGAAATTTAAAAAATATATAAATTATGATTTTATTTTATAGTTTTCTCAAATGACATATTAGTAAAATTTTACATACGATAAATAAAAATTTAATTATCATTCTTAGATATTTGTTTAGTTGTTCATATTCATATATTTAAAATTATAAAATAATATTTTATTATTATTGAGCTAATTTGACATATATTCACTTAAAATTTTTTGGTGAATATTATTTGTAACTCATATCGCTAAGTTTTATTTGACTAGTAGCTGCCAAAATGGCTTGGGATGGTAAACTTATGGGATGTAAATTATAATAAATATTTATTCTTTATAGTATATTTTAAATTATATTTTATATTATTGTATTGGTTTTGTAGCCATCAAAGTGGCTTAGACCAATAACTTATAAAATTTTATTAAAAAATTAGTTCTAAATAATATTAAAAATAATATTTATAATGATACACATAATTAAAAGATTTAGATAATCTCAAATGAGAATCTAATTTGAATAATTATATGATGATGTAAGATAATATTATTTTGGATATCCTTGTAGTCTATGATGATATATATAAAGGTAGCAATACTATTCTATGATGATAAAATCAGTCCTCATAAATAATTTTGTATGAATACTAGATATGTTAATATTTCACCCAAAGGTGAAATAGGGAAGAAATTAGTTGTTCAATATTTATTGAAAGACTTAAAATATTAATATTATATTATTTTATTATAGTGTTACTGCTTTCATTATATTTTGATAAATATCTATATTTTTTTAATTAAATTATTATAAATAATTTGAGCATATGCAATTTATATTGAGTGTATTTAACTTTAATCAGACTAACTAAAAGGACACATGCACAACTATTGAAAGCTTTGTAGAACAAGTAATTGAGATAAATGTTTGGGAAAAGATCTAATTTTATGATAATTGATAATAATATTTAGACTTTATTATAATCTATAACTAATGCCTTAGAATATTTAAAAATCAGTTTAAATTTAGTTACATATTAATGAAAGATCTGAATGAAATTTAATATAATAATATTTAAGAAATTAAAAATTTTACCCTCAATATGGCTAATAAAGCTATAATATCAAGAACATTAGATATGAATATAGTTAAGTTTTTTCTTATATAATTTATTCTTAATTTTATTTCTTCTTAGTTTGACTTATTTTAAATTCATTATAATAAAATTAAGGATAAGGAAAACTTAAATGAGTGAATTAGTGGGAGTAAAAATCTTAAAATTCAATCTTGATATTAAGGAGATACAAGATACTTTTTTATCATTTTATATTCAAGAATTATTATTCCTCAAATCACTAAATTATTTGATAAAAGCAAATAATAAAATAACATTAGTAAACTCTCATAAGATATTGATATTATTACTAATAATCTTATAGAATAATCATAACTAATACTTTTAATAAGATCTCATAGGGAAAGGAAATATATTATTTTTAATTATTATATGATATATCTACGAGAATTAAATTATGATAAAGGAAAAATAATTTCTTATTATTTTTATAAGTTATAAAAAATAACAATTCTACAAAGTAGTTTGATGTAATAAATTATAATCAATGGGTTTGATTGGTGTTTGAAAACTCATCGAATTACGTAATAACTGTAAAAGAATCTATTATATAAACATAACTTAAATAGCAATATTGAATGTTATAATAGTTAGACTTGTGGTTAAATATTTTACTCATAAAAATTACATTGATCATAATGAGATTTTTTTTAGTTTTTTAAATAAACTTATTAAGAATTATCATGACATTAGTGAATCATTATGATTTTGAGTTACATCATATGGATGTAAAAATAATTTTTTTTAATGGGTTTCTAGATGGATTAACTTAAATGATTTATAAAGAAAATAATATATATATATATATATAATTTGGTATTAAAATTTAGAAAATTTATTTATAACCTTAAATAAACCACTAGATAATGGTATATAAAGTTTTATGATATCATTAATTTTTTTGAATTTAAGAAAATATTATTGATTAATATTTATATCTAAAGATCAATGAGAGTAAGTTTATTATATTGGTCTATATGTAGATAATATTTTACTTGCCAATGGTAATCTTGATTTATTATATTAAAATAAAAAATTCTCACTAAAAATTTTAAGATGGTTAATATGAATAAAACATCTTATGTATTTTGGTAAGATATTTATGGATAGATCTTAATGATTATTAGGACTATCATAGAAATGATATATTGATCGAATTTTGAAGAAATTTAATATATAGTTTTGTTTAACAAATGACAAAAATAAAAAAATTAGTCAAAATAAATATTTTTAAAATGATTAAAAAAAATCAGATAAAAAAATATTTATTATGAATACATATTTTGAAGTCTATTATATGCTCAAGCTTATACAAGATTAAATATTAATTTTATAGTTGGAATCCTTAATATATATTAGAGTTATCCAAGAATAAAATACTAAAAGGTTACAAAGAAAGTAATAAATATTTGAAAAGGAGAAAGGATTATATGCTTACATATATAAAATTTAATCAGCTTAAAATGATAATATTTTTAAATATTAATTTTATAAATTATCTTAATAGCAAGAAGTTCACTTTATATTTTATATTAGTTGGAGGGGCAATTTATAAAGAAAAATGATAAGCAATGTATTATTATATTATCAACTATTAGAAGCTAATTTTACAGTATGCTTTAATGTCATTAATCAAGTTTTATGGTTGTGAAATTTTATTATAGGACTTGGTGTAGTTAGACTAAATTACTAAATTACACTTAAGATATTTTATGACATATCATAACAGTTTTTTTTTCTAAGAATGATAAGTAACCTAGTATTTAAAACATTATAGTGTAAAGAACCTAATAGTTAGAGAAAAGAGTTTAGAAATAATTAATATTAATTAATATCTTGAGTTCCACTATATTGATTATTGATTCATTCACTTATAACTTATAATCTAAAGTGTTTGAAAGAACTATGTTCTTATAATTGAGTTTATGAGCAATCCATAAAAGATATTATGATATATATATATATATATATATATATATATATATGAGTAAACATTATAATTGATATTCTTATTTATGTACTTAAAGTTATTTATTTTTATTATTTTGTTCACATATATATATATATATATATATATATATATATATATATATATATAGTTAAATATGATAATAAGATTGTTTTGACAAGATAAATTACATAGGTTATTTTAGAATATATTAGAAAGGGCTATTAGTATTGTGGTATATAGAATGAAGTATGTGATTGATGACGTATAATTTTATTGATAGTTATAACTCACATTGATAGTTAGATTTAATGTGATATTAGTTTTATTGGATTTATTAGCTTATTTTATAAAATTGATATGTATATGTTAAATAATTTTTTAAAATTTTAGAATCTAATTAAATAAAATTATTTTTAAATAAAATTTTAGTTTATTTATTTTAATTTTAAAATTTTTTATATCTTACCAATTAATGGGCCAAATGGGAATATGTTAGATTATATGATCTTATTTAATTAGATAAAAATATATTATATATATGATTAGATTCTGATTACGATTATCAAAAGTTCATAGGATTCTTAGGGGATGACTTGATCAGAAAAACTTTACTAATTACTTATCCTAGGTCATTTGCTCTCACTTATTAAAAAAAGAAACTCCGAAGGATAAAATAAGGATACGTGAATACGTAATATTATTAAAAAATTATATATATTTTTTTATCTCTCTTTAATCACATCAACTATATCATGAAATTACATATCTATTTATCTCTAGGCTTTTATGGTAGATCAACTTTTGGATTCGACGATAGTACATTTATAAATTAGATAAAAAAAAATTTAAATAACATACACATCATAAATATAATTTATTATTATTTAATTTTAATTTTTGATATTAAAATTTTTATATAATAATATAATCATAATTTTTATATTTACACTGCTATTTAGGCGGTCGATCCCCGATCGGACTCCCATGGCCAGCTTTTTTTTCCTTCCTTCCGTACTCGACTTAGAACCTTCCGAGGAGTAGTGGCTGCCACTGTTCGGGGGTTGTGTGGATACAAAACGTAAATAGGGACTGAAGAGAAGTGATCATGTTCATCTTTACTTTTAATTCCATGAATCCAGAAAAGTTGGATGACGATCTCTGACGCTGCATGTCGGTCACAGGATCCTGTGATCTTTGCTGTTACGTCCCTCTCAAATTGCTGTGCATGCATGAGGGAGGGTGCCTCTTTACATACGCCATCTCTCCGGTCTCCTTGCGGTTTCGGGAAACCGAGGGCTGGAAGCCAACAGGTTTGGGGATTTATTGGCCATCAATCGCCTCTTGTCGATTCGTATGAACATGTTGGTCATCCAACCTACCAATGGATACAGTCATTTAGTGCAACGTCCCCAAACATCATTAATTGCTTTCTCCTCCTCACGCAAGTAAAGATTAAGCTTAGATTTAACTTTAGATTTAATTATTTTAGACCAATGATTTAAAATTAATATATTAATTATACAATAATTGATGTCAAAGTCGATTTAGCACTGATCACAATGAGTAATTCAAGTAGAAAAAGGGGTTCTTCGACTTAATATTAATTAGATGAAAGATCGGAATAAGAAAAGGTCACCCATTCAAGCAAACCTAATATTCGTCATAGAAAAGGATCACTCGAGACTAAATACAGGTCACAGCGTCCGGTTAACTTGCTAGTTGCTTGGAACGTAATAGAGATGTCATCCCAACTACACAAGTTAAAGCTTCTCATGTTGCAAGTTAAAGCTTCTCATGTTTTTTTTCTCTTTCTTTCTAAGAAATTATAAGTAGCAACTATACACGTACATATTTCAAAATAATTATACTTTACATTTTATCTTTTATAGAATTTGGTTTTGCCTTGTGGACTATAGGATATCTAATTCCATTTCAAAAATAATCCTACATATCTTTTGCTTTCGTCTCTCAGTGTAGATATCTGTATAGAGTTGCTTCTTGGGATTTGACGGCATAGAATAGAATGCAATGAGACAGATCAAGTAAGAAAAGACAGTTTCTTTCAGAGAAACGTACAAGTTTTCTGCTTATATGCAGTCACATACACCATCTCCTCCCACTCTTACCACCTCCTATAGGGCTCATCACGTATCACATTCTAACAGGATAAATTTTTCCTCGAAGATGGAGGGATGATGACGCAATATCTTCCTCTCAGGAGCCGGTCATTTGAGAAGTGAGAGTAGCGAAGTCGTCTTCGTCGCATGGAACTCTGAGCATGCCTCTCGGGTGCTCGAATCCATACTCCTCTTCGGCCTTATGAAGCAAGGTTTGGAAGGAAGGGTGGTGCAGATAGCAGATAGGGACGACGAACCGCTTCTCCATCTCGCCGACGTATACCGCAAAGTGGCCCTTCGGGACATCCGCCGACGCCGTCGCCCTCTGCTGGTTCCGGAAAGATTGTTGAAGGATGTGCTTCATGCGTACAACTCCTGCCAAGCGAACTCCCATGGCCAAGCTTTTCTCTCTTCTTCCCGACAGGTATTTGTTGTTTGAGGGTATGTATGAAGGGATACAGGACATATATAGGGGATTCGAGAGGAGGTGCAGTGGGCACCACAAACTACTTGTTCAAGTCGATAAACTCGATCCCAAGTTCAAACCCATGAACGGAGAAAAGATGGGTATCGATCTGCTACGCTGCATGTCTGCAGGTCATGTGATCTATGTTGTCATGTCCCTGTCAAGCTGCTGAGCTACTCACGAGTAAGTCGTGCGTGAGGGAGCCCTTCCTTACATGCACAATGGCTCCCCTATCTGTTGATAGCTTTGGAGAAACAAATGGCTAGAACCCGGTGGGCTGAAGACCCGCAAGGTAATAATGCTCATCTATGAGTTATCATTTTCCTCGCATGCTATGATCATCTATCAATTATCATTTTGTGTGCAGTGATTTTTGTTCAATTATCCATCATTTTAGTTCGATTATCTTTCTTCGGTTGAAGCAAGTTGTAGGGATCATTTTAGTTCCTTCTCTATTCAGTCAGTAATCAGGCATTCAATAGAAAAATGATAAGGATGAACATGAAAAGCATAACTTAATTGTTTGAAGTACTATTTGCGTTTGTTGCTCTCTCACAAAGACACGAAGGTTTTTACTTTTTTTTTTTATTAATTAAATAAGGAGAAGCTTTTATTTACTAAGTAGAAAGTTCAAAAAATATGACCTATTCTTCAAGGCATAGTATGTAAATTAGAGGGGAAGCTTTCCTTCCAAAAATAGACAGATTAATGTTACACTCTCTCTATTAGCATGCCAATGTGATGCTCTATTATATTCCTTGAAATAGTAAAAAACAGTCAAAGGTTTGAAACTTCAAGATAAAAACAGAGTAATGTCTAATAAGATATTCCAAATCTCCCATTTGAGTAATAAAAAAATTATTTCAAGGATAATTACATTGAAACCCTCTCGTCAAGCATGAAAAAAATTCCTTCGTCGTCGTCGTCGTAGCTTCTTCTTCTTCTTCTTCGCATTGTACAATTGATAAGTTGAAGAAGAATCCTCGATGCCCAAGAGAAATATAAACTCCATTAGCATCTCTAGCCATGAAACCTATGCCTCCGATCTCCAAACTAGAATCCATCAGTGTTTAATTTAATAACACCATTAGGAAGTGGTCTCCACACAAAAGGTTGTATCCTTTCAAGTTTGTACATAAAAACTAATATCACCCAAAGCTTTAGCTCATATGGAATTACCACTAGGCCTACTGTTTTGACCAAAAAAAAAAAAAAAATCATTTCTGAGCTTCCAAAAAGTCCCACATGAGGCAATCTTTCCCCTCCTTCATCTAGGAACCATTAATCCAATCAAAATAGTAGTCAAATTTAAAGATTCAAGTGTCCATACTGAAATGATAAAATGACATTAAAAAAAAAAGAAAATATATTCAATGGATTTGATTGATATTAAAATAGGACAATCAGTGATCATGATATTAAGTCAGTCTATGATGGATGAGCTTCCAAATGTCATGCCATCTATCCTTCTTCACAAGTGTGTTTAGGACTCGGAATATAGCTAAGAAAAGGATAACAGATTTAGTAGCCAAAATTTTAATTGAGGACCTAGTTGTAAATATAAAAAAAGAGAAATCGAGAGCAAGGAAGAGAAGGGAAGAAAGAGTAGAATAGTGTCTATCTGGCTGTGAGATCAGTAGAAGAATAGAGGGGAAAAAAAAAGAAAGAGAAGAAGAAGGAAAGAAGAGGCAATCAGCGATGAAGAAGAGGATGGGCAGAGACTGGGGTGGGGGAAAGGCCTTCGAAAGGAAGAGAAAGAACGAGAAGAAAGAGAAAATAAGAAAAAGAAAAAAAGGAAAGAAAGAAAAAAAATAAAACGAAAAATAAGAGAAAACTATGGATGATTCGATTTGACACAGAATGGATTCAAATAAGTTCATGAAAATTATATGAGGTGTGATTTTAAATTTTCTTATAATCTTATTAATCTAGATATTTTTTTAATTAATTAGATATTTATGCGGGAAAGAAAGTAAGAAGGAGAAAAATGATTATATTTATTGAAAGAATAAGAGAAGAAAAGATGCGATCAACGAAAGTATCTAATAACTCTATCTAACCTATTTTTGAAAGTATTAATACATACGTTTGAAATTGATAAATGCATATGATTTACATGATCTTTTAAGTCTTTGTTATTTAAAAGTATTAAAAAATAAATATTTATATTATTTTATAAGTATTTTTAAATTATCTTATCAGAATTTATATTTTAATATCTTTCCAACATTATATTTGAAAATGATTGAAAAATATTTTATTTTTTATTTATTTTAAATAATATATGATTGCATCATATTTTAAAATGATTTAAAAAGGATTTGTTAAAACTTCTAGTTTTGTAAAAGTCATTGATATATTATTTTAAGTAACATGATAATTATTTGATCAGTATGGTTATGATCTAAGCCACACAAATGGAAGTTATACATTATAATATGTTTTAGAAATTAGTTATTTATGAGTTCTAACATAAGAAAATATGTTTTATTCATACAATGAGAGTTAAATATGATTATGAGCTTTAACATTAGAATATAACGTGGTCATAGCCATTGATACTATTATGAACATCATAGCTATATTTATGTTTATTTGTGAAAAATTAATGATATTCTTTGCGTTATAATGTTTATGCCTTGATATTTGACATTAGCAGTTATACTTATATTTGCATTATGAAAGTATATTTAAATATATTTTGCTTTGAAAAATATTGTTAAGAAGACATGATTTAAAGTGCATATGAAACTGATATCTAATAAACTATATAATAATGATGAAGAATTTGATATTCAAGCATTTATGTTCACAAGTCACGATTTTGAAATGCATATAAAGTTGAAGTTTTTGGTATAAGCATAAGAAAAATATTTTATATTCATTCATATTTCGAAACTATGTTTTGAATCATATAGAATTCATATATTTTTATAATTATTTATGATAAATTTTGTTAGCAAGTGAATCATGATGCTTATTGAGTTATGCTTTTCTCATATGATTATCCTTCAAATTTTCAAAGCTACACAGCAAAAACATGATGAATGAACCAATGATTCAATTATGCAACTAATCTACGGAGGTTATCTCTTTTGCATGAAACAGTACCTTCTTATTCCTTATTTGCAATGAGTAAAAGGGAAGGATCTACCCATGATGGTTTTTATCAGCTCACAGCCCACCTCCTCATTTAATCTAACCCTAATTTATATTAAGAGAAATGTGATGGTTATGAAAATAGGCATAAAAGGACAGCAACGAGGGCAGTAGGGCACATCTTGGCTGCAGCAAAAAAGAGGGGAAAAGGATACAAATCTAAAGAGAAAGAAAGGAAAGAAAATAATGATAATGCAGAGAGACTATTCTCAATCATTCGGTAGTGTTCTCATCTTAGGTTAGATCAAAACTACGGTAGATTCTTACTGTGATTACTTCGGGAGAATTAGGGAGGATTTAGATATTATGGATAGTGACGTGATCATTATATCCCAGTTATTCTCTTATGATTGTTATTAGGGTTTTGGACAAAAGATTGAGATTTGTATATTTATTATTATTATAGTGGATTATCTCTAGTTTGTCCTGTAGTTTTTACCCTTTACATTGAAGAGATTTTCCACATATATCTTGGTGTTCTATTTGATTGTGGTTCCACTTAATTTTGCTGTGTGTTATAGCCTACTAGTATTTATTCATATACAAAAGTTTATTTCTCTTTATATCCCATCAACTGGTATCAGAGCAGGGTTGTGGTGATTTAATTTTTGTATTTGAACATGGAAGCCAGTAGTGTTTCTCGTATGATTAGTTTGAATGGAAACAATTGGATGATATGGAAACCAAACTGAAAGATTTCTTGTATTACAAAGATTTATATGGATCTTTGTAGGGGGATAGTGCAAAACCCATAACTATGACAGGTGATGAGTGGAAGAGGTTAGATCGAAAAACAGTTAGGTTTATTCGACAATGGCTTGATGATAGTGTCTTTCACCATATTTTTACTGAAATTTCTGTATATTCTCTTTGGAAAAAATTGGAAAGTCTCTATGAAAGAAAAATAGTTGGCAACAAAGCTTTTTTGATTAAAAAACTTATGAACCTAAAATATAGAGAGGGTGTTTCTATTGCTGAGCATTTGAATAAAATACAGAGTATCACTAACCAGTTATCCTCTATGAAAATGTCTTTTGATGATGAGTTACAAGCATTGTTACTACTCAGTTCATTACCAAAAAGTTGGGAGACACTGATGGTTTCTCTTAGTAATTGTGCATCAGATGGTGTTGTCACCATGAGTCAAGTAATAAGCAGTTTATTGAATAAGAAGTTAAGAAGAAAGAATTCAACAACATCTCAGAATGATTCATAAGCATTTATCTCAGAGAACAAAGGAAGGTCAAAGTCTAGAAGTAGTTCACGCATGGGTGGAAGCAAGTCAAAATCAAGAAAAGATATTGTTTACTATAACTGTGGTGAGAAAGGACATTACAAGAATTAATGTAAGTAACCTAAGAAGAACAAGAAAAGGGAAAAGAAGTGGAATCTACATAGTCAAAGGATAATACTACAACTACAGTGCAGGGTGATGATTATTTGATTTTGTCTCCTTCTGATGATATTTTTTCTTGTAAATATTAGGATCTTGAGTGGGTGATTGACATAGATGCTTCTTATCATGCTACACTACGGAGGGAGTTTTTTGTTACATATAGGTCAAAATTTTAGAGTTGTTAAGATAGGTAATTATGACATGACATACATTATTGGCATGAGTGATATCCATATAAAGATCAACCTTAACTGCAAGTTGGTGCTTAAGGATATGAGGCATGTGATTGACTTGAGGCTGAATTTAATTTCAGTTGGAAGGCTAGATGATGAAGACTATGATAGTAGATTTTACAATGGGCAATGGAAGCTCAGTAAAGGTTCTCTTGTTATAGCTAGTGGAAAGAAATGTCATACTTTGTACATGTTACAGGCTAAAGCTTATGGTGAGTAAATGCTATAGAGAAAGACTTCAGCATTGAGTTGTGGCATAGGCGATTAGGACACATGAGCGAGAAAGGGCTACAAGCTCTTTCCAAAAGAGAGGTATTGCTAGACCTCAGAATTACATATTTGAACCATTGTATTGATTGTTTGGCTAGTAAACAATACAGAGTTTCATTTGCTAGTCCTGCTTTGTCTAGAAAAATGAATGACTTAGACTGTGTTTATACAGATGTATATGGTCCTTTAAGGATAAAAACTCCTAGTGGATCTGTTGATATTCCTAGTATAAGTGATGCACTTTATTTTGTCACTTTTATAGATGATTTTTTCAGAAAAGTTTGGGCCTATGCTTTGAAGATTAAAGATCAGGTTATTAATGTCTTCAAAGAGTTTCATAGGTTTAAAAAGAGATAGAAAGATAATTAAAATACATTAAATCAGATAATAGTGGTCAGTATATATGATTGTTTAATTATTATTACAAGTCACATGGGATCCAACATGAGATGAGAGTTCCTGGTACACCACAGCATAATGCTATTGCAGAGAGGATGAACCACACCATCATGGAAAAGATCAGATGTATGCTTTCACAAGCGAAACTACCGAAAAGGTTTTAGGATGAGGCTTTGAGGACTGTAGTTAATGTGATCAACTTGTCACCATACACAGCCCTAGATGGTGATGTTGCAGAGCATGTATGATCAGGGAAATATGTTTCCTATATGCATTTGAGAGTGTTTGGTTGTCGTGCATTTACACATGTTCTAGACAATGAGAGGTCCAAGCTAGATGGTAAAACTAAAGGATATATTTTTCTTAGTTACTCACATGATCAGTTTGGTTACAGGCTTTGGAATCCAAAAAAGCAGAAGGCATTCAGAAGCAGAGATATAGTCTTCTTTGAGGATCAAACTTTTGAAGATTTGAAGAAGAAGACACCGACCAAGACTTTTGTAGAAGGATTAGTAGATTGTGACCCAATTACTCCTTCAATATATCAGGGTGATGGGGGAGATGTGCAGGAAGATGGTATAGAGTCTGATGTTGATCTACCTGTAGGACATGTTGAGCAAGAAAAAGTTGGAGAGCAACTTCTCTCAGAACCTTAGTTGAGAAGATCTTCTAGACAACGTCAACCTTTTAGAAGATACTCTACAAATGAGTATGTGATGCTTAGTGATGCAGGTGAACCAAAGAGTTACCAGGAAGCAGTTGAAAGTGAGCAAAAAAAGAAGTAGTTAGTTACTATGTAGGAAGAGATGGATGCTCTTCAGAAGAACCACACTTATGATTTAGTACTACTACCAAATGGAATAAAGGCCTTGAAGAACAAGTGGATTTTTAGGTTGAAGACTCAAGAATATTATTCTCAACGAAAGTACAAAGCTAGATTGGTTGTAAAAGACTTTAGTCAAAAGAAAGGTATTGACTTTGAAGAGATATTTTCTCCTGTTGTTAAAATGTCTTCTATTTGTGTTACTTTTAGTATTGCTACTAGTTAGGACTTGGAGGTTGAGCAGCTAGATGTGAAGACAGCTTTCCTTTATGGTGATTTAGAAGAAAAAATTTATATGGAGCAATTAGAAGGCTTCAAAGTCAAAGGTAAAGAGAACTTTGTTTGCAAGTTAAAGAAGAGCTTGTATCGACTAAAGCAACCTCCAAGACAGTGGTACAGAAAGTTTGATTTATTTATGACAGAAAAAGGATACAAAAGAACGACTTCAGATCATTGTATGTACATCAAATAATTTGATGAGAATTTTATTATTCTCTTAGTTTATGTTGATAACATGTTGATTCTTGGGAAAGATATGTCTAAAATTGATAAGTTGAAGAAGGAATTAAGTGAGTTTTTTGCAATGAAGGACATGGGGCCTGCAAAGCAAATATTGGACATGCAAATTTTCCATGACAGAAAAACTAAGATGATTTAGTTGTCATAGGAGAAATATATCGAGAAGGTATTGGAAAGGTTCAGTATGAGTAATGCAAAGCTAGTTAGTTCTCCTCTTACAAGTCACTTCAAGTTGTGCTTAGAACAAAATCCATCAAGTGATGAGGAGAAGGAGAAAATGCAAAAGGTTCCTTATGCTTCAATAGTTGGAAGTTTAATATACGCAATGATATGTACGATGCCGGACATCAGATATGCAGTGGGTGTTATCAGCAGATTTCTAGCAAATCCAAGCAAAGAGCACTAGGCAGTAGTGAAGTGGATTTTTAGATATCTCAGATAGAGCTCTAAGGTTTGTTTAAACATTGAAGGTGGACTACTTATGTTGATAGGTTACACAGATACAGATATTGCTAGTCATAGGTGCCCAGCAAGCCAATCACGTGAGTGATGGCACGTGTGACTTGATACAGAATCTTTTTGCTTATTATATTTTGGCGTATATCACTTTATAACTATTGCATAAATGCATATATATATTGTGATGTCCTTGGATTTGTGCAATGGGAATCGGATCGTGATGAGATCATGATAATGAGATCGATTCACCTTTAAACACATATCCTAAATAATGCCAGGTCATAGGTTACTTTCGAGGGGACATCGTGATAACCGGATAGACCGATGTCTTTGTATACCGTCCATATGATGGATGCAGCTGGTCTCATAGCTGCTCATGTAGGGACACTAGGGATACATTACAGTGCTCATTGGAGAATAAGTTTATTGATTGATCCGCTTACGGAATCTTTGGATGGTTGATGATGCCTTATTGTCGACAAATGATTCCGTAGTCCTAGTGGTGTATCTGGTCCTTAGACTTGAGACACCAAGGATGTCCTATATGAGTGCTCCACTCTTTGATATCGACTTATAGGTTTGGCTGTCCCGGATCTAGTACAAACCGGTCATTGGGAGTGGTAGTCGACCTTCGAGGCTATTGAGTGTCGATAGAGGATCATCCACTCGGCGTCATGAGAGGAATATCCCATGTGTTCTTGCTCGCACAAATCCCCCGGCGGGTCATTCGGGTTGAGAGAAAAGAGTTCTCCCGAGAATCCGATTAGAGCGAGACTTCAGTAAAACCGTATGGAATCCGACAACACCATACTTTTCGATGTACGGTCTCCGGGATATTAGATGGATGAGGGACTATAAGTACATGGTAATCGAGGACGACAGGTCCAATGGATTGGATTCCCCAGATCGTTGCGGGAACTACTACAGAGTGGCCTAAATCGTCCGTGGTCGATGAGTTGAGTGAATTATTACATAGATAATAATTCACCGAAGTTAGAAGGAGTTCCGACGAGGTATGACTCACGGCCCAGCCGATATTGGGCCTAGAGGGTCACACACATATGGTAGGCATTACGATGAGTAGAGGTTCGGATATGAGATATCCGGACGAGCCCTTGTCTTATTGGATGCATCCAATACCCACTAGGGAAGGACCCATTAGGGTTTGACACGGGATCTCTATAAATAGGAGGGATTCCAGACCTCATAGGCTAGAGTCTTTGCTTGCCTTTCCTATTCTCCTCTCCCTCTCCACCTCGAGGGCACGAGTTTTGAGGAGGGTCGTCGCAACCCTAACCGTGGGATCACCGCTAGAGAGGAGGACGTTTGACCTCCTTCACCCTCTCCTAAGGATTTGTAAGGAAACAGGATTTACGATCTCCCCAGGTAACACAATCTCTATCACGCAGTTTTGTGTTTTCATGGATTTTTTGCGCGCAATCTTCGCATGACGATCGAACATCTTTTTTTGGAATCGGGGATTTTGTTTTCTAGTTCTTCCGTTCTGCGTATGATGTCGCCCCATGATTTCCCAACAGTGGTATCGAGCCAGTTGTTACGTGCGAATGATTGGTTTTGAACCGCGTGTGTTGTGTTTAGGAAGAATATTGACGTCAAAATCGTTGACGAAAAAAAGCGAGGAAGGGCAGCAAATGCGGTTGTTTCCCTCGATCTACGCAGCCACCGACCACCAGAAGGCGAAGCCGCAGCCAGCACCACAGCGGCCGGCGCATCGCAAGCCGCCTGGCCGATGCTAGCGCCGACCAGCGGGGTTGGCGACCCGCGGTAGAGGAGCCTAGCGGCCCGACCCTCGTGGGTAGAGGCGCCGAGGGGAACAAATACGGGCCGAGAGCACCGCAGAGCAACGATGCTTGTGGCCAGCTGCTCCCATCGGCAAAAACCCCGCATAGGCGTCAGCCAACAGGCAAAGACCGCCTTCAGCGGCCTCCTCATGGCGAAACATGGTGGGAGGCGGCGCCCGGGGCGCCCGCAATGCAGAAGCGCCCCAATGGCGCAGCCTGCTAGCGAGGGCACCGCCCTCGCCCTCTCCCGCCTGAACGCCAACAAAGATAGGGAATTAGGGTTTGGGCAAAAGGATAGTTTTGCCCCTGTGAATTTGAGAAATTCCAGTTTCTGTCTTTTGTCCAAATTATAAAAATACCCTTAGGAATTGAGAAATTCCCTACATATCCCTGATTTCAGAAAAATATTAATTAATTAAAAAGTTTAGTTGATTGTTATTTTTTATTATTATCTAGTAGTCCTACATGATGATGATTATTTATACATGTGATGTATGATGTGTGGACGGATGATCATGGACCGTGTGATGTGTGTACTTGTGATTATTATTATTGAGGTCTGCGAACTTCCATTATATTTCTCGTTTATTGCCGGCCTGCGTGCCTATGATTAAGTTGTAATCACATGAGGAGGCTTGTGATGGAGCGTGGATCGATATAAGGACCCACGAGATTTGACGATCGTGATGCATGGAGATGCATCAAGATGTCGACGGAACCGACGAGGACGAGATGGACGATCACAGGGCATGGAGATGCACCGTTGCACACATAGATCTTGATGTGAGTTATTAGGCCTACTGGCTCGGGCCTAATCATATTAGGTTGTAGTCCATGATTATCTGATGTGATTGCTTATACACATACTAGATATATATATATAATTGCATGCGATGTAGATATATATTAAATATGTATATGTGTGACATGTCATATTAGGAGACCAAATTATAGAAACATCTCTCGATAATATTAAGTCGGTAAACGTGAGGCAATTAGATTGACCCACGTGGCCTTCCATCGTTATGAGTAGGAACCGATTCCCGGTGTAGGTTGAGTTGGTCGAGTCCCTTGAGACTCACCTATATCGCGATTAAGCTATCTTGCTTACATAGAGATGTCACCGGTGACCTGAGGACATGGTATGCTTGGTCGAGTCCCTCGAGGGTATATCATCAAATCGGACTCATCTTGTAACGAAGGTGTTGACTTAACCGAGCATCATGGTTGGTCGAGTCCCTCGAGGCCATGGTGATTCGGAGGCCGAACAGGGCGGGAATCACAAGGAGTTGTGATCGGCAAGAGTTGCCTACCTTTTTAGGCTTAGTGTGATTGGTCGAGTCCCCGAGGTTACACTAAGACGCCGATTGATCCCGATCCCCACTAGAAGTCTGCTTGGAGACTTCCGTTTCACGTCTTTGAGGGTGTCGCGCGTGACTTCGTTAGTAAAATAGTGGGAGCATATTAAGATAGAAGTCCATATCTTGATAATTTATTTCTTGCAAAATCTGCATGTTATTCATTTCTCTTACATCTTTATTTTCAGAAAATGTCACTTTCAAATCCCTTTACGTGGTATACTTGATGTCAACCGCCTTCTTGGTCCAAATTATACGGATTGGCTCCAGTAACTTGAGAATTGTTCTCACAAATGAGAAAAAATCGTGTACGTCCTTGATATAGTGATGCCTACGCCCAAGAAGGGCAAGCGAGGATGAGATCGCCGCCACGCGGAAGTACATTGATGACTCTACTCTTGCTCGAGTGCTATATGTTGGGCTCTATGACTCCAGAGTTCTGAGAGACAACATGAAAAGATGGATGCCAGATCCATTCTCCTACATGTCCGAAAATTGTTTGAGGAATAGGGAAGGACTCAACGATATGAGATATCCAAGAGCCTTTTACACGCTAGGATGACTGAGGGGACACCGGTTCAGAACCATGTCCTAAAGATGAAAGAGTGGATAGAGAAACTCACGGGTCTAGGAATGGTCCTAGAGGATAACTTGTGTGTGGACATTGTGCTTCAGTCCCTTCCAGATTTCTTTTCATAGTTCATAATGAATTTTAATATGAACAAGCTTGAGGTGACTCTCCCAGAGCTCCTCAATATGTTGAGGGAGGCAGAGAGTACTATTAAGAAAGAGAAGCCAGTTCTCTACACTGGTGAGACCAGAAAGAAAAGGAAAGCAGAAAGGTCCCTTAAGAAGGGAAAGGGCAAGGGCAAACAAGGTAAAGCAAATGTTGCTAAGAAAGACCCAACAAAGGACAAAGGCCAGTGCTTCCACTGTGGTAAAGATGGGCATTGGAAGAGAAACTGCAAAGAGTACCTTGCAGAAAGAGCGAAACAAAAGCTTGATGAAGCTTTAGGTACATTCATGATCAGTCTCCATTTGTCAGACTCTTATGATAACACATGGGTATTGGATACCGGTAGTGCTTATCATATATGCAATTCGTTGCAGGTTCTGGCAAGGCCTAGGAGACTACAGAGAGTCGAGATGGACCTCAAGATGGGTAATGGAGCAAAAGTTGCTGTATTAGCTATTGGCGAGGTCGCCCTACATCTGCCTAGTGGAGCTTTTATTGCATTAGATGCATGTTATTTTGTTCCTTCTATTATCAAAAACATTATCTCCATTTCATGTTTAACAGTTAGTGGATATAAATTTGTTTTTGAGAACAATGGTTGTTCGATATTATTAGATGATAAGATCATCATGAAAGGAACATTGCATAATGGTTTATTTATGTTAGACACCACTCCACATATCATGAATGTAAATATGTCCAAAAGGAAACGAGATGAGTTGAACAATGCATACATGTGGCATTGTAGGCTAGGTCACATCCATGAAAGAAGGATTCAAAAGTTGCTAAATGATGGATATCTAGATCCATTCGACTATGTGTCATATACGACTTGTGAGCCTTGCATTCGTGAAAAACTGACCAAATCTCCATTTAGTAGAACTGGAGAGAGAGCCAATGAGTTGTTGAAACTCATACATAGTGATGTATGTGGACCCATGTCAACTCATGCCATTGGAGGTTACTCCTACTTCATTACATTTACTGATGATTTCTCAAGATATGGATATGTGTACTTAATGAAGTACAAGTCTGAGGCCTTTGAGAAATTTAGAGAGTATAAGAATGAGGTGGAGAACCAGACTGGAAAGAGTATCAAAACTCTTCGATCAGATCGAGGAGATGAATACTTAAGTACAGAGTTTACTCAGTTCCTCAAGGACCATGGTGCTAGTCATAGGTGCCCAGCAAGCCAATCACGTGAGTGATGGCACGTGTGACTTGATACAGAATCTTTTTGCTTATTATATTTTAGCGTATATCACTTTATAACTATTGCATAAATGCATATATATATTGTGATGTCCTTGGATTTGTGCAATGGGAATCGGATCGTGATGAGATCACGATAATGAGATTGATTCACCTTTAAACACATATCCTAAATAATCCCGGTCATAGGTTACTCGAGAGGGACATCGTGATAACCGGATAGACCGGTGTGCTGTATACCTGTCCATATGATGGATGCAAAATGTCTCATAGTTGCTTTCGTGTAGGGACACTAGGGATACAAAGATGCAGGTGCTCATTGGAGAATGAGTTCATCGATTGATCCGCTTACGGAATGCTTTGGATGGTTGATGATGCCTTATTGTCGGGGCAATTTCCGTAGTCCTAGTAGTGTATCCGGTCCTTAGACTTGAGATACCAAGGATGTCCCAGATGAGTGCTCCACTCTTTGATACCGAACTTATAGGTTTGGCTGTCCCGATCTAGTACAACCGGGTCATTGGGAGAGTGGTAGTCGACCTTTACGAGGGCTATTGAGTGTCGATAGAGGATCATCCACTCTCGGCGTCATGAGAGGAATATCCTATGTGTTCTTGCTCGAACAAATCCCCGGCCGTCATTCGGGTTGAGAGAAAAAGAGTTCTCCTGAGAATCCGATTAGAAGCGAGACTTCGAGTAGAAACCTTATGGGTCCGACAACACCATGCTCGATATACTGGTCTCTAGGATATTAGATGGATGAGGGACTATAGGTACATGGTAACGAGGACGCATTGTCCAATGGATTGATTTCCCAGATCGTCTGGGACTACTAGTGGCATAGTGCACGTCCAGTAGTCGATGATGAGTCGAAAGTGAATTATTACGAGATAATAATTCACCGAGTTAGAAGGAGTTCCGATAGGGTATGACTCACGGCCAGCTTCGATATTGGGCCTAGAGGGTCACACACATATGGTAGGCATTGCGATGAGTAGAGGTTCTGGATATGAGATATCCGACGAGCCCTTTGTCTTATTGGATGCGCATCCAATACCCACTAGGGAAGGACCCATTAGGGTTTGACACGGATCTCTATAAATAGGAGGGATTCACAACCTCATAGGCTAGAGTCTTTGCTTGCCTTTCCTATTCTCCTCTCCTCTCCACCTCGAGGGCCCGGAGTTTTGAGGAGGGTCGCCGCGAACCCCGGCAGGTGGGATCACCGCTAGAGAGGAGGACGCTTGACCTCCTTCACCCTCTCCTAAGGATCTGCAAGAAAACAGGGGATATCGATCTCCCTAGGTAACACAATCTCTATACGCAGTTTTGTGTTTTTCGGATTTTTTCGCACCAATCTTCGCATCGACGGCGAAACATCTTTTTTTTGGGAATCGGGGATTTTTTTTTTCTTCATTGCGATATGATGTCGCCCCCATGATTTCCCCAACAAAGGTATCGAGCCGGGTTGTTCGTGCGAATGATTGGTTTTGAACCGCGTGTGTTGTGTTTAGGAAGAATATTGACGTCAAAATCGTTGACGAAAAAGCGGAAGGGCGACAACGATTCTGCGCCCTCGACCTACATGCTGCCCACTTGCGACCAGAAGAAGAACTTCCACCACAAATACGCAAGATGCGCTGTGCCTACAGCAGCCGTGACGGTGCCTTGCTTAAAGCAGGCTTGTCGCCGCGGCGGCACCAGCCCACCGCAGGCGGTATGCCGCCGCCGGCCGCCCGCCATGCGCGACGCCTACCGCCATTGCTCCCGCGGGCGAAAACCCCACCCCCGCGTGACGCTGGGCGGGACAGCCCGCTTCGGAGGCGGCGGCGCCCGAGGCACCCACCCGCGATGACGTCGCCCCGCCAGTTTAGGCGATGCCCTCGCCCGTCGCCGCCTGATGTGCCGCCGCCAGGGTGGCGGCGGCGGCAGCGGCAGCAGCAGAGAATTAGGGTTTTGGGCAAAAGGATAGTTTTGCCCCGTGAATTTGAGAAATTCCAGTTTAAATCTTTTGTTCAAATTACGAAAATACCCTTAGAATTTAAAAATTCCCTATATGTCCCCGATTTCAGAAAAATATTAATTAATTAAAAGGTTTAGTTGATTATTATTTTTTTATTATTATTTAATAGTCCTACATGATGATGATTATTTATACATGTGATGTATGATGTGTGGACCGGATGATCATGGACCGGTGTGATGTGTGTACTTGTGATTATTATTATTGAGGTCTACTTAACCTCCATTACATTTCTCGCTTTGTCGGTCCGGTCTGCGTGCCTATGATTAAGTTGTAATCACATGAGGAGGCTTGGCGAGGGCGCGTGGATGCGATAAGAGGACCCACGAGATTCGACGATCGTGATGCATGGAGATGCATCAAGATGTCGACGAAAACCGACGAGGGCGAGATGAACGATCACGGGGCATGGAGATGCACCGTTGCACACATAGATCTTGATGTGAGTGATTAGGCCTATTGGCTCCGGGCCCAATCATATTAGGTTGTGGTCCATGATCATCCGATGTGATTGCTTATACACATACTAGATATGTATATATATTTGCATCGCGATGTAGATATATATTAAATATGTATATGTGTGACATGTCATATTAGGAGACCAAATTATAGAAACATCTCTCGATAATATTAAGTTCCAGAAACGTGAGGCAATTAGATTGACCCACGTGGCCTTCCATCGTTATGGTAGGAACCGATTCCCTGTAGGTTGAGTTGGTCGAGTCCCTCGAGACTCACCTATATCGCGATTCGCTATCTTGCTTACGACATAGAGATGTCACCGGGTGACCCGAGGACATGGTATGCTTAGTCGAGTCCCTCGAGGGTATATCATCAAATCGGACTCATCTTGTAACGAAGGTGTTGACTTAACCGAGCATCATGGTTGGTCGAGTCCCTCGAGGCCATGGTGATTCTGGAGGCCGAATCAGGGCGGGAATCACAAGGAGTTGTGATCGGCAAGAGTTGCCTACCTTTTAGGCTTAGTGTGATTGGTCGAGTCCCTCGAGGTTACACTAAGACGCCGATTGATCCCGATCCCCACTAGAAGTCTCACGGAGACTTCCGTTTCACGCGTCTTTGAGGGTGTCGGCGTGACTCGTTAGTAAAATAGTGGGAGCATATTAAGATAGAAGTCCATATCTTGATAGTTTATTTCTTGCAAAATCTGCATGTTATTCATTTTCTGCTACATCTTTATTTTCAGAAAATGTCGCTTTCAAATCCCTTACGTGGCATACTTGATGTCAACCGCCTTACTAGTCCAAATTATACGGATTGGCTCCGTAACTTGAGAATTGTTCTCACAACGGAGAAAATCGTGTACGTCCTTGATACAGTGATGCCTACGCTCAGAAGAAGGGGCAAGCGAGGATGAGATCGCCGCTACGTGAAGTACATTGATGACTCCACTCTTGCTCGGTGCTATATGTTGGGCTCTATGACTCGAGTTACAGAGACAACATGAAAAGATGGATGCCGATTCATTCTCCTACATGTCCCAAAAATTGTTTGAGGAACAGGGGAAGGACTCAACGATATGAGATATCCAAGAGCCTTTTCCGCTAGGGATGACCGAGGGGACACCGGTTGAAACCATGTCCTAAAGATGATTGAGTGGATAGAGAAACTCACAGGTCTAGGAATGGTCCTAGAGGATAACTTGTGTGTGGACATTGTGCTTGAGTCCCTACCAGATTCCTTTTCACAGTTCATAATGAATTTTAATATGAACAAGCTTGAGGTGACTCTCCCAGCTCCTCAATATGTTGAGGGAGGCGAGAGTACTATTAAGAAAGAGAAGCCAATTCTCTACACTGGTGAGACCGAAAGAAAAGGAAAGCGAAAAGGTCCCTTAAGAAGGAAAAGGGCAAGGGCAAACAAGGTAAAGCAAAGGTTGCTAAGAAAGACCCAAAGAAAGGACAAAGGCCAGTGCTTCCACTGTGGTAAAGATGGGCATTGGAAGACAAACTGCAAAGAGTACCTTGCAGAAAAGGGCTAAACAAAAAAGCTTGATGAAGCTTTAGGTACATTCATGATCGGTCTCCATTTGTCGGACTCTTATGATAACACATGGGTATTGGATACCGGTAGTGCTTATCATATATGCAATCGTTGCAGGTTCCGCAAGGCCTAGGAGACTCTGAGAGTCGAGATGGACCTCAAGATGGGTAATGGAGCAAAAGTTGTCTGTATTAGCTATTGGCCCGAGGTCGCCCTACATCTGCCTAGTGGAGCTTTTATTGCATTAGATGCATGTTATTTTGTTCCTTCTATTATCAAAAACATTATCTCCATTTCATGTTTAACAGTTAGTGGATATAAATTTGTTTTTTTGAGAACAATGGTTGTTCGATATTATTAGATGATAAGATCATCACGAAAGGAACATTGCATAATGGTTTATTTATGTTAGACACCACTCCACATATCATGAATGTAAATGTGTCCAAAAGGAAACGAGATGAGTTGAAATAGTGCATACCTGTGGCATTTTAGGCTAGGTCACATCCATGAAAGAAGGATTCAAAAGTTGCTAAATGATGGATATCTAGATCCATTCGACTATGTGTCATATGCGACTTGTGAGCCTTGCATTAAAGAAAAATCGACTAAATCTCCATTTAGTAGAATCGAGAGAGAGCCAATGAGTTGTTGGAACTCATACATAGTGATGTATGTGGACCCATGTCAACTCATGCCATTGGAGGTTACTCCTACTTCATTACATTTTCTTGATGATTTCTCAAGGTATGGATATGTGTACTTAATGAAGTACAAGTCCGAGGCCTTTGAGAAATTCAGAGAGTATAAGAATAAGGTGGAGAACCAGATTGGAAAGAGTATCAAAACTCTTCGATCGGATCGAGGAGGTGAATACTTAAATCAGAGTTTACTCAGGTTCCTCAAGGACCATGGGATATTATCCCAATGGACACCTCCTTATACACCGCTTGACTCAATGGTGTCTCTGAAAGGAGAAATCGTACATTATTAGATATGGTACGGTCCATGATGAGTTTCATTTGATCTACCCATCTCATTCTAGGGATATGCCCTAGAAATCGCACTTACCTTCCAACGAGTTCCAACTAAGTCAGTGTCTACACCATATGAGATATGGAAAGGGAAGAAGCCTGATCTTAAGGTTGTTAAGATCTGGGGCTGCCCTACCCATGTTAGAAGACACAACCCCGATAAATTAGAATCAAAGATAGAGCGATGCAAATTTGTGGGATACCCCAAGGAAACTTGTGGGTATTATTTCTATCATCTCGAGGACCAAAAGGTCTTTGTAGCTAAGAGAGCAGTGTTCCTTGAGAAGGAACACATTCTTGATGGAGACAATGGGAGAATGATAGAATTGAGCGAGGTTGGAGAACCAAGCTCAAGCACCACTCTCTGACCCGAACTCCTGTTCAAAACCTAATACACAAGTATCAACTTTACGCAGTGTCCGATAGAGTATCCCATCCTCCGAGAGATATGTGGGACATATTAGAGCAGAGGATGTAGAGGATATTGATCCTCGGACCTCTGAGGAGGAGCTATTACAGTATAGACTCCGGAAGTGGAAAGAAGCCATGAATTAGAGATGGATTCTATGTACTCCAATAAGGTTTGGAACCTAGTTGATGCTTCAAGGTATTGTACCCATCGGTTGCAAGTGGATCTTTAAGAAAAAGATCGGAGTAGATGGAAAGGTAGAGACCTATAAAGCAAGGCTAGTGGCTAAGGGGTATCGTCAAAGGCAAGGTGTTGACTACGATGAAACTTTCTCACCCGTAGCAATGCTAAAATCCATCAGAATTCTATTGGCTATTGCAGCACACTATGATTATGAGATCTGGTAGATGGATGTGAAAACTGCATTCCTCAACGGGAACCTCAAGGAGGAGGTGTATATGATGCAACCTGAGGGATTCATGTCCAAGAACTGCCCAGATAAGGTGTGTAGGTTGCTTAGATCCATTTATGGACTAAAGCAAGCTTCCCGAAGTTGGAACATAAGATTTGATGAGGCAATCAGATCTTATGACTTCGTTAAGAACGAAGATGAGCCTTGTGTATACTGAAAAGGTAAGTGGGAGCTTATCACCTTTTTTTGTTATATGTGGATGACATCCTCATCATTGGGAATGACATAGGAATGCTATCCACAATAAAGGCTTGGTTATCTAGACACTTCTCCGTGAAGGACTTAGGGGAAGCATCTTATATCTTGGGGATTAGAATCTATAGAGATAGATCCAAGAGGATGCTTGGCTTGTCCCAGTCCAGTACATAGAAACTATTGTCAAAAGGTTTGGCATGGAAAATTCCAAGAGAGGTCTCATCTGGATGAGACATGGGATATCGCTTTCTATGAGTATGTCCCCAAAGACTCCGGAAGAAAGGGCGAACATGGATATGATACCTTATGCCTCAGCAATAGGGTCTATCATGTATGCCATGCTATGTACTAGGCCTGATATAACGCATGCTCACGAAAGTGTCACGGCGGTATCAAAGGATCCAGAACTTGGAGAACCGGAAAGCAAGAAAGTGTATCCTTAAGTACTTGAGAAGGACTAAGGATCTTTTACTAGTATATGGAGGTAATAGCCTTAAGGTTGAAGGCTACACCGACTCAAGTTTTTCAGTCCGATGTCGATGATAGCAAGTCGAATTCGGGGTATGTGTACACCTTGAATGGAGGAGCAATGTCTTTGGAAGAGTTCCAAGCAACATACCACTTTGACTTCGACCCGACCAGAGGCATTACATTGCTGCATTAGATGCAGCAAAAGAGGGAGTCCGGGTGAAGTTCATCACAGATTTGGGAGTCGATCTGAGATAGCGACAAGTCGACTTCCTTATATTGCGACAACTATGGGGTGATTACTCAAATAAGGGAACCCGGGTCTCATCGAAGTGTTCTGAGGAGGTTCCAGCTTATAAGAGAGATCGTAACCCGAGGAGATGTAGCAGTGGAAAGAGTTTCATCCGAAGATAACATTGCAGATCCAATCGACAAAGTTGTTGTCTCATTTTGTCTTTGGCGTCCCACGGGGTTTGATGGGGATTAGACACATAGGTGATTGGCTTTAGGTCAAGTGGGAGATTGCTAGTCATAGGTGCCCAAGAAGCCAATCACGTGAGTGATGGCACGTGTGACTTGATACAGAATCTTTTTTTTATTATATTTTGGCGATATCACTTTATAACTATTGCATAAATGCATATATATATTGTGATGTCCTTGGATTTGTGCAATTGGAATCGGATCATGATGAGATCACGATAATGAGATCGATTAAGCCTTTAAACATATATCCTAAATAATGTCGGTCATAGGTTACTCGAGAGGGACATCGTTGATAACCGGATAGACCGGTGTGTTTGTATACCGTCCATATGATGGATGCAGCTGGTCTCATAGCTGCTTCGTGTAGGGACACTAGGGATACAGACAAGTGCTCATTGGAGAATGAGTTCACCGATTGATCCGCTTACGGAATCTTTGGATGGTTGATGATGCCTTATTGTCGACAACGATTCCGTAGTCCTAGTGGTGTATCCGGTCCTTAGACTTGAGACACCAAGGATGTCCTGTATGAGTGCTCCACTCTTTGATACCGACTTATAGGTTTGGCTATCCCGGATCTAGTACTGATTGGTCATTGGGAGTGGTAGTCGACCTTACGAGGGCTATTGAGTGTCGATAGAGGATCATCCACTCTACCATGAGAGAAATATCCCATGTGTTCTTGCTCGAGACAAATCCCCGGCCGTAATCATTCGGGTTGAGAGAAAAGAGTTCTCCTGAGAATCCGATTAAAAGCGAGACTTCGAGTAGAAACCGTGATCGGTCCGACAATACCATGCTCGATATCTGGTCTCCGGGATATTAGATGGATGAGGGACTATAGGTACATGGTAATCGAGGACGACAGTCCAATGGATTGGATTCCCCTGTATCGTCTAGGGACTACGGCGTAGTGGCATAGTACGTCCGTAGTCGATGAGTCGAGTGAATTATTATAGAGATAATAATTCACTGAGTTAAAAGGAGTTCTGACAAGTATGACTCATGGCCAGCTCGATATTGGGCCTAGAGGGTCACACACATATGGTAGGCATTGCGATGAGTAGAGGTTCGGATATGAGATATCCGATGGAGCCCTTGTCTTATTGGATGCAAATCCAATACCCACTAGGGAAGGACCCATTAGGGTTTGACACGGGATCTCTATAAATAGGAGGGATTCACAGCCTCATAGGCTAGAGTCTTTGCTTGCCTTTCCTATTCTCCTCTCCCTCTCCACCTCAAAGGCCTGGAGTTTTGAGGAGGGTCGTCGCAACCCTGCTATGTGGATCATCACTAGAGAGGAGGACGCTTAACCTCCTTCACCCTCTCCTAAGGATCTGCAAGGAAACATGGATATACGATCTCCCTAGGTAACACAATCTCTATACGCAGTTTTGTGTTTTGCAGATTTTTTGCGCACCAATCTTCGCACGACGACGAACATCTTTTTGGGAATTGGGGATTTTTGTTTTCTTGTTCTTCCGCTGCGCATATGATGTCGCCCCCATGATTTCCCAACAGATATGACAAGAGATATAGATACGAGGAAGTCCACATCAGGTTATGTACTTACTTTTGTAGGGCGAGCTGTGTCATGGCAATCCAGATTGCAAATGTGTATTGCTCTCTCCACCACATAGGCAGAATATATTGTTGCTACAGAGGTTTACAAAGAAATATTATGGATGAATGAATTTTTATAAGAATTGGGACTGAAACAGAAAAATTATATGGTGCATTGTGACAGCTAGAGTGCCATCCATTTGTATAAGAACCCAATGTTTCATTCCAAGTTAAAGTATATAGATGTTAGATACCACTGGATTCGAAATGTATTTGAAGAGAAGCAGTTGCAACTTCAGAAAATTCACACAGATGATAATGGAGTAGACATGTTGACAAAGACTTTACCAAAAGGAAGACAGGAGATATGCCGACAACTAGTCGGCATGACTTCACATTAAGGAGTCATGGGACAGCCTCCCTTATGGGCTGAAGGGGGAGATTGTTGGGCTAACAGCCCACATTCAGCCCATGGTGGGTTTTATCAGCCCACCTCCTCACTTAACATGACCCTAATTCATATTAGGGGAGTGTGTAGTGGTTACGAAAATAGGCATAAAAGTGCATCAACGAGGGCAGTAGGGTAGATCTTGGTAGCAGTAAAAAGGAGGAGAAAAAAATAAAAATTTAAAGAGAAAGAAAGGAAAGAAAACAAGGACAACGTAGAGAGACGATTCTCAATCATCCAGTAGTATTCTTAGGTTAGATTAAATTTACAATAGATTCTTACTGTGATTATTTGGAGAGAATTAGGGAGGATTTAAATATTGTGCATAGTGACGTGATCCTTGTATCCTAATTATTTTATTGTGATTGTTGTTAGGGTTTTGGCAAGAGATTGAGATTTGTATATTCATTATTATTATAGTAGATTATCTCTTGTTTGTCCCGTAGTTTTTACCCTTCACATTAAGGAATTTTTCAGATATATATTGATGTTCTATTTGATTATGACTATATTTAATTCCGCTATATATTATAACCTACTAGTATTTATTCATATACAAAAATTTATTTCTCTTTATTTCTCTAAATAATTGTTTCCAGTCAGATTTAAACAACATACTTTATACGACAACCTATCCTATGGAAATTAGAAAAACAAGAAATTGCCAGCTTTATGAGTTTGAGCACTTGCAAGACTTGAAGTGGGAAGAAGTCCAATTCATTAAACATATTATCTTGTCAATGTGATTGATAAGTTAATGATAAGTATCAAAGGGAGACTTCCTTTTTTTTTTTAGCTTTACTACTTTTTATGGTCCAATAAAATTACTGAAATGCACATAGAGATATATATGAAGATTTATTTTATCTATATAATAATAGTTCGATTTACATACGTATAAGAAATGTGCACTGTGCTTCTTGGAGGTTTAGATGACGGGGGAAGTGGATTCTGGTTGAAGATGTCGGTGTCGATGCCGAGTACTCTGCAGATAGCATTGCAAGCCGCTTCTTTCAGCGTATGGACTGAATCCAGGAAGATGATCTAACAAAGATAGCTTCTTTCATAGAAACGATCGGTTTAATGCTTCTATACACAGAGTCGGATCAGACAATGTCTGATCGCCTCCTTACAACTCGGTACTAATTGGTCAGCTACGACTAATGCTTGATTTCTTCCTCTCACGAGCTGCTCATTCTTGAAGTGAGAGAGGCGAAGGCATCTTCGTTGCACGGAACCCTAAGCATGCCTCGGGGGTGTTCGAAGCCATATTCTTCTGCAGCCTTGTGGAGCAAGCTCTGGAACAAAGGATGCTGCAGGTAGGAGAGAGGGACGACGAACCGCTTCTCCATGTCGCCGACGTACACCGCGAAGTGCCCCTTCGGCACATCCGGCGCCAACGAGTGGTGCTTCCTGAAGGACCGTTGAAGCGTCTCCTTCATGCGGATCACTCCTGCCAATCGAACTCCCATGGCTCTCTCTTCTTCTTCTTCTTCTTCTTCTTCTTCTTCTTCTTCTTCTTCTTTCCGAGAGCTGGTGACTGCCTGTGGAGGTCGAGTGAGTGCGTACAAGACATACATATAGAGAGAGAGAGAGAGAGAGAGAGAGAGAGAGAGAGAGGAGTGAAGTGAAGTAAATTGTTGGGCACGTACATGTTACTGAATTCCACGAATCGAGACAGTGCATGTCCCAGGATCATGTGATCTTTGATGTTACCTCCCTCTCAAGCTGCTCGCTGCATGAGGGTGCCTTCACAAAGATCATGTTTCCCAATACCCTCGTGGTTTCAGCAAAACTGAGGGCAGAGTCTACTGGTTTGAGGAGGGGTGATCATCATCTCCGAAGCATCCTTTGTCGATTCTTCACGTGTGTTCCCCCTCATCGACCTGTTCATCCTGCTATGTTCCAGTGGATACCATCATCATCTCCGATGCAGCGTTCCCATAAAGCAAAGATAATATAGAAAAATGCAAGTCTGAAGGGATGAATGTGTGCATTCGGATAGAAATTAAATGGTAAAATTAAGATACTGGATTTTTCTGTATTACTTTGGTTGGAAAAAATTGCTGAACATACACTGTCACTGTAGATTATGCTAGAAATCAGTTCATATTTCGCTGGGAAATTACTGAAAATGAAAGATCAGTTAGTTCATTTAGTGTTGATTTGGAAGACTTTTATCTGTACACAAATACTAAAATAGTTCAATGATCTTCAGATTGCGTGGAAATTAAATGGATTAGGGTTTGTCGTGTTGACAGAAACATGACATGTTTGGCACGGACGGGAGCTAAAGCCAATCTTTTGTCCCATTATTCTGCATACCAAGTCTTCCGAACATCCATAGATACAGAATGGACATAAGATCTAAGTTTCCATGACAGAGGACCCTTTGCGCTTGTCCGAGACACAACATTACTACATTAAAAGAGGCAACCAACACTTGTGCCGGTGAACACGAATGATCTGTTGATCTATGAATAATTAATTATGTTTAGCATAATTGCTAACATATGGGGAAGAAAAAGTTATTGAGTGCTGTCATTTTTCCCATCCATCTCATCTATCCTCCATTTCACCAAGTTCTTCACCATCCTTGTTCTCAGTGATTGTACCTTCCTTCTCATCTTTGGATTGGTAATTTGAATGCCATGCCTAGTTAAGCACCATAATTCATGGGTATTTATTTTCTGCATTAGTATTTTTATTTTCTGTATAGCATAAACACTGAAGAAAAGAAGAATGTGGAATGGACCACCCTTGGTGTCTTTCCAGGGGCTGCCTTGGACAAGTTTGTCTCTTTCTCGAGATCCACCAGTGCGCCCATAAAATCATTTATCAAGTACAATGACAGATCAGTGGGGCAGCCACGGAAACATGGGGATAGCAGCAGCTCATGTGAACTTTTCTCTTGGTCATGTACAGATGAATAAGATGATAAAAGTTCCTACTCCAAGGCAATTTATGGCTCTATTAGCTGGAATAGCTTGAGAGAGAGAGAGAGAGAGAGAGAGAGGCTCTTTTTACAAACACTTTTTTGTCAGACGCCAAGATCATATTTATTTATTATTTTGAGCTTACATTATTGTTCTATCAAAATCTTCCTTGTCTGATAAATTGGATCGATTCAAGAAAATGATTTTTTTTTATACTCAGCCTAAGAAAATTGAAAGTGGGACTCTCGATCGATTTAAAATATATTTTTTTTTGTTTTTCTCGGTCTGACCATAATATCTACAATGGGTTACTAAATGAGAAAACAAAAAACATCTTCAATTTAATCTATTAGTGTCCAATCGATGTAAATTCACTTGGTGAAGCAATGCACCACATTACCTGGTAACAGTCGCTAAGCAATAGTCACAAAGAGCAGATTCGACACCTACACCATTCACAACAGTACAGGAATATAGACAGACATCGTACTTCATTCACAACAGGTAACCCTCATCAGAGAGAGAGAGAGAGAGAGAGATGAAGCATGCACTAACACAAGCAAAGTTGAGTAAAATATCAGCTTATGCAGACACCATTTATTCCTTTACGGACAATTAACTCCGACACCGAAGGCAGACATCGATCACTTTCACGGGGTGGCCATGTTTTCCATTGCGAGAGGAGCTATTTCCTCCCCATCAATGCCGGGCTCGCTACCGGTGGCTCCTAAGCTCATGAGAAACTGCTCCCACTTCTTGGCAGGTCCCTGCGGCAATCAACCGACCTATCGGTCAATGCTGATGTATAGATTTGCATCAGAGAAAGGGAATCACTTCATCGTTATCGTCGCTCACCTTCCAGGAGAGGTCCTGTTTCATGCAGTTCTGAATCATCTGGGCGAAGGCCGGAGTACGGTAGACATTAATGGCCCTTTTCACAGTTTTCACAACTTTTTCTATGTCCTCCTTGTCAACGACATTGCACTGCGAAGACACATTCGGAACCGGTGCTTGATCGAATGGTGCCCGATGCATTAAAAGGAGATCTGACGAGAGAAGAAGGATCCTTACATTGGCACTGAAGCGACCCATATGAAACCCGGTGATGCCTTCCTTGACAGTGTCAACAAGTCCACCAGTCGTGCTGCACACGGCGGGCTGCAGTAGATATTAACAACGATCAGGTTTTCCATCCATTCAAGTGCAAACGATTAGATTAGATAGATGGCGACGAGATTCCGAAAGCAAGATTGGCAACATACAATTCCATATCGCATGCCCTGAAGCTGGATGAGGCCACACGGTTCGAATCTGCTAGTAACAGCGAGAAGATCTGCTCCTCCCATGATCGCATGAGCCAAAGGTACATTGAACTTCAAGTGTGCTCTCAATTTATCCGGAAACATGTCTTCGAGCTCTGCAAGCTGACGCTCCAGCTTCTTCTTCCCAGTGCCCTGCGGGTGACGAATCAAGGCTTTTTATGCTGAGCAAATAGGCAGCAAGATGCTAACTGTGGAGCGAATCAAGGCTTCATGCTTACGAGCACTATCACTTGGACATTCTCATCCATGAATTCTGGAATAGCTGCGGCAAAAATATCTGAGCCTTTCTGCTCTTCCAATCTGCCGAGAAAGGCTACAACAGGGATGTTTCGGTCGACGGGCAAACCAACTTCGGCTTGTAAAGCTTCCTTGTTCAGAGGTTTTGCATCCATCACCTGAAATCAACTTCAGTTAGATCAAAATTAATACGAAGGAAGTAAGACAAGAAGTTTGGAAAGCTCCGATCCCCCACGGTTGCTGTGTCATAATTGGTAGATATGTATTTGTCCGTCGATGGATTCCATTCGTTAACGTCCATCCCATTCACGATTCCAGTGACACCAGTCATGCGCAGGACGCCGTCCAACTCAACCCCAGTTTCTTCCCCTACAAGTTCTAGTGCATAATTCGGACTCACTGTGACGACCCTATCCGATTCTATAATACCAGCCTTCATCCAATTTATTTTCCTTCCTTTCACGGGCTCGTCGTACCTGCATGGAACACATCATATGAGTTTTCATCGAGCGAATCTTCATCGATGGCCAATCGGATTAGTATGTCCGTAGGATAAACACGATAGCATACCCGTCGGTGAAATCGAGAGAAGATTTAAATTCATCAGGAAGATTAAGCAGTGCAAAGTCCGACAAGGCAAATCGGCCCTGGTAGACGATGTTATGGATGCACAAGGCAACCTGACAATCGAGTAGAATCCACTCAAGTCATACTAACTAACAAAGGACGAACAAAACCGAATTACCAAAGATCTTTTACCTTGGCGTTCCTGTAAATCCCGCGTGATCGGTGCATGCTCTTCAAGTAGCATGGAAGAAGACCAGTGTGCCAATCGTTCGCGATGAACAAAACATCCTCCCCTGCTCGTAAGATGCAATGTTAACGACATAAGCCATCGGGAGAAGCAAACAAATAAGAATCGTACCATATGGCCCGGAATAGTATTCACTGTTGTTGAGATGTAGAACCCTTGGAGCTTCTAAAGCTGCCTGGAAAGGTCATCCATGATTTTGTCAAAGGCAGAGATCCATAAAGAGTAGTAGATGTAGGTTTCACTAATTGCTTCGCAGTGTAACTTAGAAATCGATGCTGAATTTGGTTTAGTAATAAACAATCACTGACCTGACAGAAAAGGCTGAATCTTTGCTGGTTGTCTTCGTAATCTGTTCCTGTGACAGGACCATATATCTTTCCTCCGGTCTTTCCCCACACCTTACCTTACACGAACAGATCCGTGGTGAGCTTTTTGCCACTCGAAATGTTATCTGAAGTCGGCATCAGATGTAAAATAGTTCGAACCTTGGCAAGAAACATAGGGTGATCAACGAAGACCCTGTCGACTCCCCTTTTGTAGCAGTGGAAGAAGCGAACTGTTTCGACTCTGTTCCCAACTTTCAACTGCACGCACATAACCACAAACTTCAAAATGCAGCAGGATGCTGTGTGTTGCAATCTAGATAGCTAGCTAGCTAGCTAGCCAGCAATACCTCAACCTGCACGCTTGTATCCCATCCGTCCTTGTACTGATCATAGCGTGGAGCTATAGTCATGACTCTGTGTCCATTTGCCTCGAGAAGGATCGATATCACAGAATTCAGTCACGCATCAACAGAATTGTACAACAATAAAACAGGAAATAAATCTTTATGCGGCAGCATGTTGAAGTTTACCGCCATGGCTGGTGGCAGTCCTCCGAGAACGTCACCGAGTCCTCCAGTTTTACTCCAGGGAGCCATCTCGGCACCGACAAAGACCAAGTTCATCCCTTTTCCGCATACGACGACAGCCAAAGGTCTACGGCTGGCACGCCGAGTGGCCGTCTTCGCTTGGGTTGAGGTCGCCTTGGCGTTGGACTGCAGCCGAAGCGAATCAACTATGTTTTCAGATCTCAATCCTTTGTAAGCAGTAATTTGGTTCCTCGAGTTTGGAATTCTTCTGCTCTGGAAGGACCTTGGCTCGGAATCAACGAAACCCCCAGCACTGGTGCAGGAGCCTTTGGAGAAGTGCAACACCGTCACAGTCGCCATCGAGGTATGCTCACTGCAGTAAAAGCCCGACGCGCATAGAATAAACTTCAATCTGCACGCGCACACAGTTCACAGATGTTGTTGATGAGCAGTAAAACTATCATCCGTATACCTCCACAAGAGTCTTCGCGATTCATTTCTAGAAAAGCCTTTGCAGAAATAACTTAACTGAAGGTAAAAAGAAGTGGATGTAGAAACAATTATATCACCACACAGTCTACACCAATCTATTTGCGGTGTGGTATTTGTTTCAATTTCTTGTTGTGCTCTGTTGGTAATCTTGACCTAAAACTTCATCCAAAATCAAATAAAAAGGAAGAAAAAATTCAAAGATCATTAGTCAATGTGTTGAAACAAGAAAACCATCAAAAAGTTTTTGTCATGTTCGATGATTTAGACAAACTTCATAAAACCATAACCAAATCATCTGCCGAACGTTCTCCTCCGACAATCTAAACCTGACGGCCCACAAATTACATGAATCGCGTGAAAGGGTGACACTATATCTCTTTTAAATTTCAGGAAAACTAAGATTACCTCTCTGTGATCGACCGTGATCAAACCTCTCTCTCGCTCTCTGCTCTTGAGGCTTGCAGGTTGAGCAAACGGGAGCGCGTGGTATTTGTACCCACGGCCTCCTGGGAGATCGCCTCGAAGAAGGCATGTGCACGAGGTGGTGGCGGGTGTACACGCAGTGGACGTACACGGAGGGGGAAGGAGAACGCGGGCGGGATCGTAAAGAGGGTGACTGTAACTGCCAACCGGGCGACCCCTTTGGGAGGTTCGGGAAGAGGACGACGGCCCGGAACGGCCGCTGCTGAGGTGACACGACGCAGAGCGTAAAACTACCGTATAGCCCTCGTTCACCAAGACGAATTCGGGACATTTTGGTAATTATGGAAGAGCGAAAGACCAAACAGCGCACGAGAACGGCGCAACGAGGAAGACGGTCCCTGAGGCAGGGCACGAGAACCATGCAAGAGAACGTTCACGCAACCCAGGCGGAGAAGCAACCGACAGGATCAAACGTCAGGAAACACACAAACAAGGAGCAGTAGCGCCTAATACGCCACCGTCCTGATAGATGTAACGATGCTCATGTGAGACCGGCCATGAAGCAAATCATGTCATCGATCGAAGTTTCTTCGTTGAGCAGCTACGGACAAAAGGATGGCGGAAGCGTCGAGCTCGGGCTTGCTGTAATAGTCGCTGTTTCTTCTGATCTTAAATGCCTGCAATCTTTGAGAACCTAACTTTTCGCTCGCAGCTGCACATGAGTTCTTCTGTTCACTACCATCTCTAAGAAGGAACTAAATAAAAATATGAAAGAAGTTGACATCATTTTAGCAAAATCTATTATGAAAAATATGTCGACATAAATAAATAATATAAAAATCATGGTACGCTTAATAATGAGCACCGGTTTCTCATTTAGAGTTAATTGAGACTGTTAGGATAAATGTTTTTTTATGATATTTATTATGCGTGTTCTTCACATGTTAACTCCTAACTCCATACTCCTCGACATAAACTTCTGCATCAAACATAGAAGACGTTTACAGTCCCCAGTAGCCTCTAAATCCTTCAGCTTCTGCTATCATTTAAGCTTCGAGCATCGCTGTCAGAGATAGATAGCGAGGAAGGGGCCATACCAATTCAAGGGTTTTTATTCTTAAAACCATTTACCAATACTGCATGCCCTGAACAGCTTCTATTAACACCATCAGCTGCCTCTAAATACTTGAAATTATTGGCTGTGGCAACAACAGCTGCTAGCTACAAAGCCATATCATTAGAACATCACTACCAGCTGATTAGATTGGAGAATGAGTTCCATCTCAGATTTCACCTATTCATTTAATAAGATTCTCGAGTTATTCACACTCGAGAGAAGACAAAAAGGATGCCACGATCAGCACTAAAACATGCAGTGTCAGCTTTTCCACCATGGAAAGTTCTGTAATTATCTGGAATCTGGGCATTGGAGCCAGGATCAAATACAAACTATCAAGCTTTTCATCATATGCATAGCAAGTAGATGCATTAAGCATTGCACAGTTGCAAAGAATTCTATCTTTTTTTCCTTTCTTTCGGTTTGAAACATGGATCCAAGTGTAAATTGGCAGAGAATAAACTAGGAAGAGCCCAAGTTTGTGATTCAACAGTAAAATCTGAGAAAGAATGATCAGAGAGCTTTATCCGGAGTAAATAATCTCCAAACTTTTGTTTGGCTGCAATTTCCATCCAAGTGACTGAGGCCTTAGCTTTAATCAGTAGCACCTGCCATTCAAAAAATCAAGCATGTTGCCATAAAAGTCATTTGGTAAAGTTTCATGCATGATGCACTTCCACCACCAGACCAATATGAAATGAAAAATCATTATCAAATGTTAGATTTTCAAAATATATACCACAAATAACTGAAAGTAACAAAGGAAATCCCATATTAGGGGCTAACTAATCATTCTTTTACCTATATTCAAACCTCTAAGTAATGATCTTTACCATTGCAATTCAGTTTGAGCATAAGAAAGCAAATCAAAGATTCAAGCAATTATTCAACAGCAACTTAAATAGGACAATCAAATGGTCACTTGGGCTTGTGAAATCCCAAGCTTTTGGAGAATCCATATTACATTCCCAAGCTCGTCATTCTGACTTCAATTCCATAGTGTTTTTTTGTTCCAAACGAGCTGTTTGATTTTTGAAGAGTTTGCTTCTTGCCTAAACTTATCTTTGTTGTGATTACACCATGACAACGACTGTACTTTTACACCAATATAACCCCCTTACTAATTAGGATCCAAAAAAATGGATCACTATGATGATTTTTATTATTTTGGAGAAGAAAAAGGCATTACTATACAACTAAGCAACAATGTAAAGGTTTGTCTATCTAAATTGAATTAGCATGTCATACAAAACTTCCAAGGAGTCTAAAGAGTTTTAACTATAGACACTTAAATTTATGAACCAAATTTAGTAAAATTGGACTTACTATCTCCTTGAAATCAAGCCAGCCCCAGAAGACCTGGCAAAATATAAGTAGCCACATTCATTATATCATCTAGATTGAAAACCAGAAATTTACATCATTGGAATACTTGAGCATATATTTATTTATATCTATATATCAGGACAAATTGATAGTACCTCTCTTGCTGGTTCCCTCCAAAATTCTGCATTCCATCACTCAGCTATTTGATCTGCAAAGAAGATAAACTGTTCTATCAAGGTTTGTTGCATTTCCGACCGTAAAATGAACAGACGAATGGCCAGTTTTGAAATCAGACGGTATACCATTAGCTTCTTGGACATTCTTTAATTTACTTGAAATTTTGACATCCGAAAGTCCCTGAATAATGTTAAAACTGACACCATTTGGTTTTTGGTCCTGTCTTATTAATATCTGGGTGCAGTCGTCACTTGAATCTCCAGCATCAATCACAGAAGCACCATCTGCAAAAGTTTTACTGTTTACAACCTCTGATTCAAGTGATTGTACCCTTTTCCGGCGGCTGATTTGAGCAACTGGAGTAACAGCAACCGAAGGAAACAATGATACATAAGGAACAGAAGATGCAGAAGCAGCAGCAACTTTGGCAACAGCTGCAGTTGCAGATATAATTTGTTGTGCTCCTTCACGAAGGTGGATGAAGTCCCCCTCGATAACAAATAACTGGAATTGCAAAGATAGAATTTTTTTTCACTTAATATAATAGTTAACATTGCCATTAATAGTTCAAATATAAAAGGCTAAAAACCTACTTCAGGATGATGAGCAACGAAATCATCAAGCTTTCCATAATGCTTCTTGTAATGGTGCCAGCGAAGGGGTGCAAGCATTTTCCCAAGCCTATTCGGTAGCTAAAACAATAGTAGCAAACAAGCTTAATAGGGAAATAGATTATACCAGTTAGTAAATTCATTATACAGTTTGCATTAAATTGTTGTACTCACTGTTGTACTGATTCTGATTCTACCATCTGATCCAGCAGGAATTGCACGGACAATGCAAGCCAAAAGTGATCTTTCATCTAAAAGATTGGGCTCCAATGGTGGTTTACCAGGCATCGAAATACTTGAAACAAGTGCAGCCGTAACAGCAGATTCTTTTGTGTCATTTAAACTGACAGAGGAGCTGCTTTGCCTAGTGGATAACATGATGCTAGAAGTTGGCCATTGCTTTCCAGATTCCAGAACTTGCTCTTGTGATTGGTTCCCTGCAGCTGTAAGGTCCTTAACCTGCACAAGCGAAGAATCAACAATACTAGAGAAACTATCTTAATAATTGTAGACAACAGGATGTCAGTGTTCATTAAGATTCATTTTAGCAGTTCTGTTCTTTCAACTTTAATATCCATAAAGTGGCTTAAAAAGAGTACGAACCCTTGGTTCAATCTTCATTTCCGGTCGGTCGAATTCTTTTGCAAAATCCAGGTGAGAAGGTGCATCTGAGGTCCCTTGTGTTTGTTGGGTAGCTGAGTACCGATCACTGTTTGATTCAAGCACCTAGCAATAAAAAGTTAGCACAAACATAACACTTACCTAAGAGACATCAGACAAACAGATCAAGATAAAGGAAAAACTGTTTCTTATTTAACAACCTGAACTTCTTCACTTGAGACATTGCATGAAAGGCCAGACATCTGTTGCAGGTCTCTGTGGCTATTAAGATAGTCTGGATGGACCATTTGTATTTCACCAGGTAGATTGGAGCTATAGTGGATATCTGATCTTAAAAGATCCTGCTCTGTCTGGGATTGCGGATGCTTGCTCTGATTAGGCATCTCTGAGATATCTGGTACAATCTAAAGTGGACCAGAAATATAAATTGATATTGAAAATGGCATAAATAATGAATAACAAGCCTTCCAAATTTCATGCTTCCGGTACCTGCTGATTTTGCCAGTGCTGCTGAGTTGGAACAATTGGCACTGATTGTAAATGGCCCATGTGAGATTGCAGAAAAGGTGAATTGGCAACAGCTACAGGCTGTTGAACACTTTGTGGAGTCATTGCATAAGTATGCATTGTAGTCATTTGGCCAGGAGGAATAAAGGCATTCATGCTAACTATAGATGATGGCACTACTGGAACACCAGGGGCATGATCAATCTGACAAGAAAAACTTAACATCAAAAAAGAGGACAATCTAATCGTACATGACACAGGTAAATATTTATCCTTAATTGTCTTTGCACAGTTATATGGAACAGGATAATGAATGTAGCCTCATATAATTTATATTTGGTTTTTATTGAATAACCCTTATATTGATCTACCTAACATTTTTTTTGACATAGGATTTGGGGATGGTAGTAACTTCTATGAACACTGTTTCAGGATGGTAGTAACTTCTATGAGCACTGTTTCAACTAGTACAAAATCAATGTGCAGTTGTAAAAGTTCTTTGACAAGTTCTAGTCCGCTGGCACAGGCCAAATATGTGTTCTGTGTAACTTGAGACAGCATGTGATCATCAGAATCCAATCCTCTATTCCACTAATACTGGTAAAAGGTGTAAGTAATTGTTCACTGAAACAAGGTACAATGTGTATAAGATATCTCTAGTATGACATACTCTCTGTTTAAGTTTGGGACAACCAAATGTATTTGTCATAAAGAATAGGAAAGTTCATGATTACAGGAAGCCCACACAAGCAAATGACTGAGTGAATGCAGGATAAATTAAGAAAAGGTGTTCTGACATTTTCTTAAGCATATTAGAATCCCCAATGTGAATGTATGCAAGTAATGAGAAAATATTTTATTTGAGATTATTTTTGTACAAAACTGATGGGCTGGAATCAAGTTTGTAACCAACAACTATGCCATCCATATTTATCATCTCCTTTTAAACATGAAATTAACAAATGAATAATAGGATTGTATTAGATTAGTTGGATATGTTTCATACACTGAGGCCTTTACCACTGTCATCCTTATGCCCTACAATCTTCAAGTCTTCTTCTTCCCTAATACAATTATGCATTTCACCTCTAACACTCATATTTATATTACGCATGTTTGTCATGCATATGGTCATTTAAACTGTAAGTTAACAAATAGATAAAGTAGTCCAAAAGACTTGTAACATACAGAGAAATCAAGTTTTGAAACTTCCAATTAGTTCAGCAATAACCTTTTCCAGTTCTTCCTATAAGATGGTAACATAAAGCATTTTCCAAGAAATGTTACACTAATGCATCTAAAAAGGGTGGCCCAGCGCACAGGGTTCCCGCCAATGCGAGAAATAAATTGGACAAAGCAATTAGGAATACTGATGTGAGAGGATATAGCAGAGGACCTAAAGAACTTCATCATAAATGTAAAAGGGAATTGATGACTCTCTGACTAGATGTTGCCCAGAACAAGACTAAGGGGAAGATGGTATTCATGCAAGAAATTAATTGATGAGACTTATGGCTTGTCATTGCATCTACAAGCAAAAACTAGTTCTACAACATCCTCAAAATGGCATGCTATCTATAAAAATGGGCCAACTACATATTTGGATTCTTCCTACAGACAATGACAGTGACATTATCACATTCCACATCAAGATATCAAGTGAACTACTATGAGCAACTGATGCAGCAAAGTATTTTTCTTCCTCGGTTCTTGACAGATAAAAGAGAAATGTCAGTTGCTATCTTGCATATGAGGAAAGATTTCTAGTATGAACAAAAAAATAAAAGAGCTTTAGTAAATGATCCCACCTTAGTAGAAAGATTGGCAGCTGAAACAAAAGATGAACTCCTGTCTTCACCTCCATTAGATGTAAATTCCAGGTGACCATTTAATTTGCCACCATCTTTCACATTGATCAGATTTCCATTATATGAAGATGAGTATGTTGAATTTTCATAAGTAGGACATGACCCATCTTTATGCATTCCATTCTTCTCCTTTACCTCAGCCAACTCTTGCTGAAGCTGCTGTATGGTTTTCATGTGATGGTGCTCCATTTCAACAAACTAGCAAAAGAAGAAAACAGTGAACAACAGAAAGGAAAAGAAGCCAAATCAAAATATTATCATGGCAGGATATGATAACCAATTTAAATATTATTGTAACAAACAAGCAATTGATGCGTAGATTGCTCTGGCAGAACAGCTAAAGCAATTGCAATTGAACCTGCCGCTGAAAACCAATCCAGTACTGGTTGAACTGCTCAATGCGTTGTCGTAGCTCAGTTTGTAATGACTGGTTAGTGGATGACCGCAAAGCATCCATTTCTTGAACACGTGAAACCCAAGCTTGTGTCTCCCTTAGTTGTTCATCCTTGAAGAGGATAGTTTCTTGTGCAACTCTATTCTGAAAGGAAGATTTTGTTGAAAAAATTATTTTATATGTTTGCAAATTGATGAAACTAAATGATGATCTTTATTGCACAAAAATATAAATAGACAAACATTATAGAAATGTGCGTTGGAGCACAATAAACAGATAAATATTAACGAGATCAGCACAGAAAATATTAATAAAAAATACCTTATAACCTTTTCCTAGTACTCTAGATTTACAACCACAAGCATCCCTGAGTTTGCAGCTTTTGTATTATCTACTCACAATTGTTTTGACCTAATCAAACAGAAGGATAATGACAAAAAAGATAAGAATATCCTATGTAACATAGTAAATGACCCATGCAGCTTAACATATATCACAACCTAAAGAGCGAACAATGTAACCCTATTTCACACATGCCACAAACCAAGATAAGTGGATTATTCCTGCAACTGTAGATGTTGCATGTTTAAAAGAACTGTGCAAAGCATTCATATAATAAGGTATAGATGTAGAATAAAGAAATTTGAATTCATCAACGTCATGGTTCAATTTGATATGCACTAATCAGCCAAATCACAAGTTGACTCACACGATTCAAATATTTTAAGGTGGTCTATTGAGTCCAACCACCTAATTCCCTAATATTATATACATATTCAATCCTTTAAACACACGCAAGTAGGTTTTAGAAGCTTAAAGCATGAACAAATGTGCAGAAATTTGGCAACTGCATGACAAAGTGACAATAAAAAAGGCCTTATGTTGTCCAAATGCCAAGAAGAATGCCAAATATATGAATCACTATTTGGTTGTTGCTTTCCAATAACATAATTATTGGCTACTGAATAATTGTTCCGTTTGTGCAAAGTCATTTTGTTCCATATGACCTGCATGTAATATGGATTCTCAATGGAATAGTAAACAATCTAAAACACACTGTATGTTCAAGTTTGAATCCGTGGCCCAACTTCTTAAAAGCTAACAATTACTAATAGTCATTTGTAACCAAAATTAAATAAGTGCAATGTAGATGACTCTAGATCATTGTCAATCAGCATATACAAAAATGAACTCCAATAACAATAGAATATATTTCTACAGCCAGAAAAAAAAAACATTGAATATTGATTGACTAATTCTTGAATAGTGTCATTGCAATGTTAACACCCATAAATCTCAGTTGGGTTTCAACTACATGATGCATAGGATGGATTTGAAATCATGAACATGCACTTAAATAAGGCAGGGCAAATTTGAGGCATCAACCTGCTCTTGAAATGCACAAAACTGAAACTAATGCTTGATGAGTGGCATTGAGATGTTGACAGTGTCATTGAAATGTTAACGCCCTAAATATCACTACAGTAGATTAAGTTTAAATGCAATAAGACAGAGGGTAGATTGTGATAACAGACAAATGTAAATAAAGTAGGCAAAGAAGGATCAACCTGCTCTTGTAATGCAAGAATCTGACTATCCTTCTCTTGAATATGATCATGGAGATCACGAATTTGATTCAGAAGTTGTGTTTTTTCTGCTGCTGAGTTATCACGCTCCCTTCTGCATAAGAATAGTTCAAGATTCTGATAGGAGTTTTGTCAATAAGAATATTAATTCCGGGTGCAAAAGATCATTCATTCAAATAATATATTGAATACGATAGGCCACAAATATGCTTTAAAGAGAAGCAGAGCCCACTACCGAAACCTTTGTTGCAGAAAGCAAGGAGAAGATTCAATTGGACTCCCAAATTTTGCTCCTATCATTTACTTAATAAGACAGTCTATAAAACAAAGTTCTAGTTAACAAGTTTATAAATCAAAGTTGATGTTGATTTCTAAGTTTAAAGTTTAAACTACTTGCAAAATAAAGATTCTCTAATTTATTGGACAAATAAATGCTGGGTGCAACTTTACTTCAACAAGTAGTCAATGAAAGAGAACTCCAATTGATAAGTTCCCTGCTAATATGGAACTATAGTAAAGGATATTAAGATAATATAGCATATCTGTAAATATTAATCATTTAAATAATTAAATGAGGACAAATGCAGAAGAAAAAACAACTAAAACACTTAAGGGAAAGCTTGCCAGTTGTTTAACTGATTAGGCATATGTCAGCAATTCATTAATTCATTACAAACAGAAACAGAATGGAAATGTTGAATGTCAGAAAATTTATGCAGAATAATATAATAGCCAAAGCAGGGCCAGCATCAGTAGATAACAATTCAGAAATGGTTAAAGAGATCCAACTACAAGTTCAGAAAATTGATTTTGGAAAAGAAATTTAACAAACCATAGAATATTACACATTTAGTGAAGGCACGACCATTATTATTTTTTGAGTGGAAACTCACATACCTGAAGGTGGCTAGCTCCTTGTTTTGTTCTCTAAGAAGGTCATCTTTAGCCCATGCCTAAATGAAAGCAAAGGCATAAAACAAATCCTTGGAAAGAAATATACATATATATATAAGAAAAAGATATGCAAAACAAACTGCTTCAGTGTCAAATTTCATAGCATCTAGCTCCCTATCGGACTCTTTTAGTTTCATCTCCAGCTCAAGTATGTGCTTTTCCCGTTTGTGTAGTTTCTCCTGTTCAAAGAGTACAACTAATAGATAAAAAGCACAACAGTTCACATGAAACAGTTCTTGGACATAAGTGGAATTATTACAAACAGAAAAGCACATAAGACAAAAGATTATGAATAATGTTTAGTGCAAATTATAACAAAAATTTGTGTCCATGCTTAGGGCAATTTAATTACTTGGATTTAAAATAGTAAGACAAGTTATTTCAAGGGGATTCATGAAATTTTGCACATAAATTCGCCAAACTCTTGCACTTGGCCATCGTATTACAAGTAGACTTGTCCACTATGGAACCAAGCATGAGAGTAAAAAGTAGCATCAAGGTCCATAACAACTGAAAGTTTATTGTTGATTACCAACCAAGAAAGATTTGTCATATGATATATATCATCTGAAACACAGAGCTTTATTTATGAAGAAATGATACAAGAATATTGACTAGCAAAGAAGAAGTGATACAAGGCTCTGGAAACATTTTAAAGCATCATTCTCATGAAGAAAACTATAGACAGATTACGAAGAAATATCAATCAGAAGTGGTCAATGCAGTAAATGCATAGTCATGCACTGCATGATGACCTACTGCCAGTTACGCACGCATGACAAAGACACATGCCATGTTGCACTGATGATGGTATCTAAATTGTGTAGTCAAGATATTATGTAAAACGAAGACACGTTGCATATTGCACTGATAATGGTATTCAAACTGTACGGTCAAAATATTAGGTAACTTGCAACAGATCACATTCAAAAAGCCAAATCAATGGTGAAAGAAACATTTAGAATCTAATCAATCAAGCTTAGATTTTGTATCATAAATGATAAAACTGAGCATGTCAAGAACCTTTAGGTTAGCATTCATATCTCTGTGTTCCTTGAGCTGCACTTCAAAACTATTCTGCACCTTCAACATATCTGATCTGCCAATCGCCTTAGCTCGTAGATCAATTTCCATTTGTTGAAGCCCTTCTCTCTGCTTCGTGATTTCTTGCAGCTTCTGGTGCAAGATTTTATTATTCAACTCACCAACACCTTCAATAGTGATCGAACGCAAGTCCCCATCCAGTGGGCTGGTACCCTCCTTCTTCACATCACACGTGTGAACCCAAAAGATTAATCCCTTGTCCCCAAAAGCACGTCCTTGTATTACATCTTTTGCTTCTCACACAACAACTTAAAAGAATATATACCTCATATACGTTTCTCTCAGCTGATTGCTCCGATTTAACCTGCAGAACATAAAAATTTTAGAGAAGATACAAAAACCAATCGCAAGAAACAAGGAGAACAATAAATGAATCGCTTTTTGACTTCACCTCGCCTCCATTGTTCCCAAAGGAGTGCTCGATGACTGCCTGCCACTCCTTTCTGGCAGCCTGGGAGGAGGGCACTCCGTCGATGCCGGCGGCGGCATCCATGTGGTCTCACAGGACGATTGCAATCCCCGGGCAGGCCGATCGAGCTCGGCCCCAACACGAAGCGGGGAGCTCGGCCCAAGAAAAGGAAAGGCCTTTAGAACCAAAAAGATGACACTCGGGCCTCTAAGTACGGATCTATGAACAAGAAATGATGCGACGCCGTTAAGGATCGGACAGGAAACCCTAATTTCTGAAGCGATTTGGGAAGATGAGCGAAGAAGGGATTCAAGGGCGAAGCGAAGGTGAATTGGGGAGAGATAGAACTCGATCGAGGGTGAACGGGGAAAGTGGAGGGGGTGTGGGAATTCGGTGGGAGGAGAAGAGATTGGAGAGGAGGAGGAGGTTGACGGGGGTTTGGGGAGACGCAGAGGAGGAGACGAGGGGAGAGCGCCCGCCAATTTGTCCGGGTCGGATCGTGGGAACCGAGGGAGGTAAGCGGGTCGGATTACCGCCGGGGTGGGCCCTCGGCTGGTCCACAAGGGTATGAGGAGGCGTTTGATTGATGATCCAAGTTTTGACCCATGGAGTCAACTTGAGTTGAATCCGATCCGATCTTAATCTGGGCTGGATTTTGTGACTTTGGAATGGGAAAATATTATTTAGGCTAAATTAGCCCTGTGAAATACTATTTTTCATGCACAAAATATTAGTCTCATGAAATTATTTATATACAATCTATCCAATCTAATTATATATAATAAATACCCTCTGGACTTTCACCTTAAATCCACTTAATCTAATTGAGGACTACCAAACACAAAGCCCACACTAAGCTCTAACTTTAAACAACTGGATTAAAATTGGAGGCCAAACTAGAAATAATAGCTACGTCGATTGGCCCAAATAACATATATGCACCATAAAAGCCCAAATGTATAGAGTCGAGAAGGCCCAAACAATATATTTTATTCAAGTGCCACATTTCTTCCTTGTTGCGATGATAAATAATATTTTGTGGTTTTCTATTTGATATTTATTTATTAGACAAAAAGATATTATAGTGTATAACATAAATCCTTTAAGTTTAATGATTTTTATGAAATAAACCTTAATTGAAAACATATTTCGGTTCATTTAACAGACCTGCCGAGGCAATGCACAGAATGTATATACTCTTTCAGTTAACACATTATTAATTTATAACAGATGCATATATATTCTATTAGAAAGAGACATCTATCCGTGAATCACATTCTTAATGAATATTATAATGATTTAATTTCTGTTCTGTATTGATTAATAATATTTAATCAATTTATTAAATTATCATCAAATATCACATGAGATTTTAATATTGCATCACATTAAATCTACCATGATGATGTAAAAAAAAGAAAAAGAAAAAGCACTATTTATACATTTAGACAAATTCCTATAAAAAATATTTATGGTCTTGATAATTTCTCATAGAGTGTTCTAACTCTAAAAATTTTTTCCAGAGAGTTTTAACTTTTCAAAATGGTAAGATGAACCCTCCAACAACTTGTATATTTTCCGATATATTTCTCTCTCAATCTTTTTGATGAGCCAACCCATACAATTCAACCAGTACAATCGATTTAAAATTTGAACCATTTTAAAATAATATCAAGTTATATTATTAAAAATAATGAATATGAACATAAAAAAATATATATAATTATTTTTTAAAAAATAAAAATAATAAATTTAAAACTAATTTTCAACTATAAAGTCAAGAGTAATATAATAATATTATTAATATATTTAAAAATAAAAAAATAAAAATAAAATTTTAAAATTATTGAAGAAACATAAAACTAAATTTGAAAGATCTATATGATAATTATTTTTTATTTTTAAGTTTTAAAATTAATTTGTTTACTAATTTTGTATCATCTTACTATATATATATCATATATATATATATATATGTATATATATATATCATCTTAATATAAAAAAAAAATTAAATTAAATAATTTACTGATATATATATATATATATCGATTTATATTATCAAAAATAATAAATATAACAGTAAATTATTCAGCAAAACAATAAAAAAATAAATATAACTGTAAATTTAAAAAAGATTCCATTGACTATAAACTAAAGAATAGTATATAATATTTATAAAATTGAAGAATAAAAATATATTATAAATTTGTTGATATTTTCAATGTTTGAATAGTTTATCTTTTTTCTAATTTTTATTTTTATTAGAACATAATGGATCTTTTTATTTTTTATTTTTAATATTTGAGCATCTAAATAACCAAGAAACCTAAAGTAAACTTTTGGCCCACAAAAGACAGGGCTGATATCTAATAAAATATTTTCTGGACGGAATAAAAAAATACTATATATGATACAAGGACTAGTTAAAATACTATAATTTTTGTATGAAAGCTTTGCATTGAACCAAATAGATATCCATGACACTTTTATTGTTTTATAATTTTTTTGATTTATTCAGCATCTAAACTATATGTCATTTTCCTATTTTCTCCAAGTTTTTTCTACTTCCACCAAATAGACGATGGATTCATGCAATATTTTTTTTGCACTTCAGCTTCTAAATATGTGAGAAATCTAGGGTAAAAATTTGATCCACAAAAGGAATGTCCTGGATATCCGATATACTATTTTTGGAATGAGATAAAAAAATAATATATATGATATAATAACTGATCAAAATACTATAAATTTTTTGTATTACACCCAGATGGACATCTATAACACTTTTTTTTTTCTTTCTATTTTATAGAATTTTTTTATTATTTTTTTAAATTTATTTAGCTTTGGAACATGTGTGTTTTTTTTTTCTATATTCTTTATTTTTTTATTTCTACCAAAATATGATGAATGCTTGTAATATTTTTTGGACTTTTGTGAGGTAAAAAGTCTATGATAAAAATTGATTCACAAAACCGAAGCCCTGATATTAGATACATCATTTTTTGATAAAAAATAATGCATCATCTAATATAAGAACTGATAGGGGTAAAAATAGCGATGTGACACGTCAGCACGCCAGGTAGACACACTACCCGAGGAGGCAAGCACTGACGCAGACTCGACATTTGCCGACGTCACCAGCCCTCAGCTTTGACCTCGCGCTTCGGTCGAGAACCGCGGGAACACATCGACCAGAGGCTCGCCATACCCTCTGATCCTTTCGGCCTCCCCACCAGCGACCCAGTGGCAATGTCGGGGCGCCACCAACGGTGCTTGTCCCTACCCCGCAAAGCAGACGCGTCGGGTAATATCCAACCTCCTCTATAAATACCCCTGAGTCCTGAGGACAAAGGGGAAGACACACCAAAAAAGCACTTCTGCTTCTCCTCCTCTGAAACCCCCTCCACATCCTTCTCTAACTTGATCATCGGAGGGGTCGGGTCGAGCATCCCGACCCGACTTGTGTCTTGATGTCTGAAGACGGTGTCGCCCCTTCCCGGAGCTTCCTCCCAGGCCGAACCGCCGACCTGCCGGCCGAGCGACCAATCCCGAACCACGGTGCCCGTAGTAGGGGAGACCCCGAGGGCGTCGCCCGAGATCCCCGACATCCGGGACCCGAGAATCCGAGCAGCGTCGGCCCCGAGGCCACGGCTTAAAAAAGTTACTTTACCGTAGCAGTTGGCGCTAGAAGGAGGGCCCCGGATGTCGGTGACCAGCCGAATCCACCGGCCCGAATCCTCACCCGCTAGGTTCCCGCCTCGGGAACACCCCCCATGAGGGCGGAGCTCATGACGAACGCCCCGCCGTAGCGCGAACGCCATCGGGCAATCTGTTCAATGACCCAAGCTTGACGCCTCCCGACGGCGCACCCGTTGGCCCGCCGTCAGTATCACCTGAGGCTTTTCACGACCTCGCCCATCAAGTCCGGACCCTTATCGGCATGATCCAGACCATCATCCCGGTCGTCTCCCAATGGACCCCTCCGCCCGCGACCCGGCCCTCGCCACAACAAGAGACCCTGTCCGGACTCACGCACCACTCCCCGAGCTCCCGTCTCACCTCGAAACCCCAGCAGCTCGGCCGGGGGAGCCAGCGAAAGACACTGCCGAAGTCAACCCGGGCAAGCGCTCGGACCGTAGGCTTCGACTAATGCCTGCGAGCTCGGCTCATTCATGTCTTGTCGGTCCAAAGGCTTGGCGAGGTACAATAATAGGAATCCGCAAGTCAAAGGGAGAGCTTCGGGGTGGGCCGGGCCATGGATCTTCATTCACCCCAGATACAAGAGCGGCGATCCGTCGCGCCACTTCCGCCTTCCCTCCCTCGGATCGTCTGACGGCGCCACCGACCCGACGGACCCACGTGGCCCTTTTTCGCCCGGATGGCGTTATTCGGGACCGGCGCCCCCGATGTGTAGGGCATTCCCCACGACTCTCTGGGGCTGGCCCGCACATGGTATGGTCTGGCACGAAGCACGGGACCGTCGCCTCCTTCGACCCACTTCGCCAAAGATTTTCAGCTTAACTTCACGGCATCGCCCGACCTAAGCCGTCCATGGCGTTGCTCCTCGGGCTCAATCGGGAAGGAGGACCCCCTCTCCCATTTTGTGAACCGATTTGACCCCCAAATTCATGGACTGTCCGGACGCTCACCCCTCTTTCTTGATGCGGGCGTTCATGACAGGGCCTCCAACCCTCCGATTCTTACGGTGGCTCGTGGAAGCGACCCCGTCATGATCCCCTCGATGCTCCGTGCTAGTCGGTTTATCGCCCCGGAGACTTGGATGGTGGAAGGCGGGAGGAACACAAAAAAAGTTAAGTCCGAGCAGCCCCAACAACAACAACCGCGCCTCCTCTCGGCGAAAGTTGGACGTACTGCCCCCAAGGCCCCTCTTCACGCCTTGAATTAGTCCCGGACTGAAATATTCCTACGAGAAGGGGAAAGGGCTGCTCAAGGACCCTCGCCCGATGAGGAACCCGCGGGAGCTCGCGGACTGATCAAGATATTGCCGATTTTATCGGCAGCACGGGCACGACACCGAGCAATGCTACGAATTGAAGAAGCAAATCGAGGAGCTTATCCTCAGAGGACACCTCGGCCAGTACCTCCGGCCGAACAAGAACAGTCTCCTCGCCCAGAGGGCCCCGTCGAGCGGCACATCGATGTGATAGCCGGGGGTCCCGCATCAGGAGGAGGCTCTACGTCAGGCAGGAAGGCGTATGCTCGAGCTGCCCCCGAAGCCTCGGGGCACGGCGGAGCCCCAGATTACCTTCCCAACCGGGCTGCCGAGCAACCCGACCGCGACGGCGCCACGTAATATCCGCCCGGGGTAGCCAACGCACATATGAGGAGGATCATGGTGCGACCACGGGGAGCTCGGCCGATATACTCTACTTTGGCGCTTTTCGGAAGCTAGGCTTGGCGGGAAAACCTAAGCCCGATGTGCTTCGGCGCTCACCGGTTTCCGCGAGAGATTCAATATCGCCCTTGGAGGCCATTACTTTGCCCTTGACTCGGGGACCCCGCCCGAGGTCGAAGGCGGTGATGACCACTTTCTGGTGGTCGACCTCCCTACCGCTTACAATGCCATACTTTCGGTTGGTAGACCCTCAACAAAGTCGAGGCGGTCGTCTCGACCTACTACCGAACCATTAAATTCCCGACTCACGATGGAGTCGGGGAAGCCATGGAAGCCCCTCGAGAATCCCGGCGGTGCTACCTTACCGCCGTATCATTGGGCAAGAAAACCAGGACCAAGTCACCCTTGGCAGATCCGCGGGAAACGAAAAAACCGACTCCTCATCCCCAGCCGACGGGGTCCACCGTCGACATTCCCTTGATAGAAGCCCGACCAGACCAGACCGTGAAGATCGGATCGGAACTACCTGAGTAAGAACGGGAGCAACTCGTCGGTCTCCTACGGGAAAATGCCGACGTCTTCGCTTGGTCCCCGTCGGACATGACGGGCGTCGACCAGGTCGCGAGCACCACCTCAACATCCCACGGCCTTGCCCGGTAAAACAAAAGGCGGCGCCGGGCTCCTGGACGGCGCGTGCAATACAAGAGGAGGTGGACCGGCTCTGGCGCAGGCTTCATAGAAGAAACCAAATATCCTCGGTGGCTGTCCAATGTAGTCCTCGTGAAGAAACACAATGGAAACCGGAGGATGTGTTTGACTACACCGATCTCAACGACACATGCCCTAAAGATCGCTACCCCTCCAGAAGATCGACCGGTGGTCGACGACGCAACCGATCCGCCACGCGACTCTCCTTTATGGGCGCCTACTCGGTACAACCGGATCGGGATGGCGCCCGGAGACGAGAGCACACGACCTTCCTTCCAATCGAGGCGTATACTTCTACAAAGTCATGCCGTTCGGGCTGAAAAAATGTTTGGGGCCACATATCGAGAACGGTAAACAAGATGTTAAGCCCATCAAATAGGGAGAAACATGGAGGTCGTGGGCGACATGATGATCGTGAAAAACCGGAGGCCATAACACACCTTGCCGACCTGGCGAGGCCTTTTCGCCACGCTTCTGCCGAATGCGGCATGCGGCTCAACCCCCACAAAGTGTGCTTTTCGGCGTCACCTCCGGAAGCTCCTCGTTCATCGTGCGAGAGAGGAATCGGCGCTAACCCGGAGAAGGTTCAAGCTATAATCAATATCACGGTCTCCCGGACGGTTAAATACCGCGCGACTTAATGGAAGACTTGTCGCTCTGTCTCGCTTCCTCGCCCGTCGGTGATCGCTGCCTCCCATTCTTCAAAGCTCAAGAGCGAAGAGCTTCCAGTGGACACCCGAAATCGCGAGGAAGCTTTCAAACAAATAAAAAAACACATGGCCACCTCCCCGGCTGCTCTGTCTCTCCGGGGCGAAGGCGGGCCTCTACCGGTGGCCTCCCGGCATGCGGTCAGCTCCGATCTGGTCAAGAAAAGCTCCGACCAACAACTCCCGATCTACTACATCAGCCATATCCTAAGTGAGCACGAGGGCGTTACCATAGATAGAGAAACTTCGCTTCGCCACGGTGCTCGGCTTTCGGAAGTTGCGCCCCTACTTCCAGTGCACCGTGGAGGTCATCACCGACCAACCCCTCCCGCCGGTCTTAACAAAATTTGATGTTGCGGGGCCGGCTCCTCAAATGGGCGGTGGAGCTCGGCGAACATGACATAAGCTACTTTCGCCGGGGACCGCCATCAAGGCCCGGTGGCGTAGACTTCATCGTGCGGGGTGACCGCGACTAGAGAACGCGAGACCTCGATCAAGCTCCCCGGCTTGGACCACCTGCCGCGTTGACGGCTCGGCCAACCCAAAGGGCGCGGGCTGGTCCTCCTCGCCCCCGATGGGCGCTCGTTCGGCGATCCCTTCGGTTCGATTCAAAGCCACCAACAACGAGGCGAGTCGAGGCGCTCTGGCGGTGGCGCCCCCCCTCGAGATGCAGGTGGCCGCGATCTGGCGTCCTCGACTTCGCAACTTGTGGCCGAAAGCAGCTCAACGGCGGATCTGGCTTCGGGACCGACCATGGCGAAATACAGCGCGGGTAAGGGACCTAACCGCCAAGTTTAAGCTATTTCACATTATCCAACGTTCAGGGAGGAGAACGAGGCGGGCCGACGCACTAGCTAAAGTGGCGTCAAAAACCGGTCTCGAAACATGGCCGAGATCGAGGAGCTCCCCTACCGGCCCCGTCGAAATAACAACTACTGACCCCGGTACACGCCCGACCACATGGGTATAAGAGTTGCTGCTCTTCAAGCGAGATGGAACCCTCCCCCTCGACGAAGTCGCGGCTCGGCGCCTGCGTCGCACGCACGCGTGGTACACCGTGGAGTGTGGGCGCCTCTACAAACGATCCTTCACCTACCCCCTCCTGCGATGCTTAGAGCCAGACGAAGCCCAGATGGTCCTAACCAAACCCCACGAGGGGATATCACGGGAGAGCATATCGGCGGGCGAACCTTGGCGCACAAGATACTCCGTCAAGGCTACTACTGGCCGACCATGTCCCAAGACGCCAAAGCCTACGTTCGGCGGTGCAGTTCGTGCCGGCCCGACCGCGCCAGCGCACCCGACAGACCAGCGGTCCCTTCGATCCCATCAATGCGCGCATGGCCATTCGCGCGGTGGGGTTTGGACCTGCTTTCGGACCCTTCCCACTAGCCTCCGGACGGTGGAAGTACATAATTGTGGGGGTGGACTATTTCCCGGCAGAAGTGGGTGAGGCGAACCACTAGCTATAATCCGCGGAACATCAAATAGAGAAATTCGTGTGGAAGAACCTTGTGACTTCGGTTCGGGTTGCCCAAGGCCATCATCACGACAATGGACCTCGGTTCTCCAGCCAGAAGATTCCGGGAGTTACGTAGTCGATCATGGCATCCGGTGAGATTCATTCGGTGGCCCATGCTCGGAACCAACAGACTGGCGGAGGTAACCAACCGGTCCATCTGGATGGACTCAAAAGAAAAGTGACCGCAGCCCGATCGACTGGACCGAGACGAACTCCCCAGCGTGCTGTGGTCGCTGCGCACCACCCCCAAAACCGCAACCGGAGAATCCCCATACAACCTCGCGTTCGGAACGGAGGCTGTCCTGTCGCCTGAGGTAGCCATCACCACCCTCCGAACACAAAGCTACGACGAGAAGGCTTCGGACGAAGGACTTCGAGTAGCCCTCGATCTGCTGGAAGAACGGCGCGCCAACGCACATGTGAGAGCCCTTTCGTACAAAAGGGCGGTCGCAAAGATTTACAACCGAAGGGTGCGACCCCGACCCATCAAACTAGGCGACCTGGTCCTGCGAAGGACCGAGGTCAGCAACCCGACCAGGGCAAGAGGCAAGTTAGCCCCAAACTGGGAGGGCCCATACCGGGTGGCCGAAGTCATTAGAATCGGAACATTCTGACTCACCACAATGGCGGGTCATCCCCTGCCGAGGACTTGGAACGCCCAAAATCTCAAAAAATACTTTCCGTAAAGAAAAATCCGGCTAAAGACAGAGCCGGACCAAGACGCAGACAACCTACCTGAAGGGAAAGAACATGTTCATTCAAAAAGCGGGTTACAAAAAGTACAAAGATCATCACCCCTCAGGGGCATCCGGGCTGTCATCGAAAGGAACATCGGATGGCATGCCGACATCCAGGTCCTCGGGGAAGGAACCAAAGGGATCCTCCACAACCTCCGAGCCGGGGTTGCGCACCTTGAAACGAGCAAGGGCAACCCGATACCCGTACTCGTAGGAAACCCGCCCGGTCCGAACTAGGCCGAGCTGGAATCCCGGGGAGCCCTTGTAATCCTCGATCAGCTTCTTGTCCCTCCCCGGCCTCTGGCGGATCTCGGCATCAAGAGCCTCCGAAGCTCCCCGCGCCTCGGCCCGCGACTCCTCAAGGTGTCGGAGCAGCTCGAGGGAGTCCGCCCTCGCTGAACGAGCCTCGGCCACCGATGCTCTCAAGCTCGTCTGGAGCTCCGTATTACGCCCCTCGGACACCTCCAGCCGCATCTGGAGCTCCGCGAACCGCTCCGTGGATGCTTGGAGCTCCGACCGAAGGCGCACCGCCTCAACCTCCAAATCCGAAGCGCGCCGCTCGGTCGCCGCGACAGCCTCAGGGCCCGCTCCAGCCCGAGCTTCGTCCACCTGCTTCCGGAGCTCGGCATTGCGACTACTCAGGGCAGTGATGACCTGTCCCGCATCACGGATGCGATCCATCAGCGCGACGACATAATGGTTGCCCTGGAGAAGGAAAGAGGTCAAAACCAGGCGTCCTAAAACGCACAAGCAGAGGGCGAGACAACACTTACCCACAACAGCGACTTGGCGGACTTACTAAGCAGAGTCTCGGAGGATAAAGTATACAAATCCCGAGCTATGTCGGGATGCAGCCCTCCGCGGACGAACCTGGCCGCGCAATCACCATCGGCCCACACCCGGCTACCCCGGGTGAGACCGTCCCACCGGCCGACTAACGGGTCAGTGGCCGCGCCGCGCGGAAGAGCGCCCACCTCCCGCGCCAAGTAAAGCTCGTCCTCTCCCCCGAGCGGAAGACGAAGGAGCTCGCGAATGGAGGGCTGGCGAGGCGCCTCCATCGCCACACGCCCACTCGGACCAGCCTCGCCCTCCGCCTGACTCCCCGCGTCATGGTCCGCCGGCGCCACCACGCCCTCAGCCCCCGCCGCCGGTGCCATGACACCTTCCGCTGAGGCCGTGACCACCTTAGGACCGTCGCTCGAAAGCACCCGTGCCTTCTTCCGAGGCTGACCGGCCTCGACGTCCACGGGGGCCTCCCTTGCTCCCGCCCTGGTGACGGAAGGCGAACGGTCCGACACAGCCGCAGGAGTTTCTACCCCTCGAAGGGCCTCGAGACGCACCATCTCTGCAAGGAAAAGCCAAAACAACAATCAGTTAAGCGGGCAACCCATGAGCGAAAAGAGAACCCCTAAAACCGCCCCGAGGGGTATACCTAGAGGCACCGGGCTGAGACCCGCCTCCGCCAACCACCGCTCGGACATATTTCAGATGGCTCAGGAGGCCGGGAGGATCTCTCTAAGCCTCTGGAGCCCTCGGCGCCCCTCGTCGTCCAAAACTGGGACGGTGTTGTCTATCACATGCGCCCCCCAGCGAACCCCAAAACCCCAATCTCCCGGGCGGCTGACGAAAAAGAAACGCTCCTTCCACCCCTTGTTGCTGGAAGGGGCCCCGCTCACCCGAAAGCCCGCTCGGGCGAACAGATAGTAGCCCCCCGACCCCTTAGTAAGACGAAAGCAAGAAAGGAAGAGGTCACGGGTCGGGGTTATCTGGCGTATAGTGACACTCCCAAACGCCGCCGATAGCGCCACGAGTTGGCGCCATCCGAGACGGGAGATACGCCACCGAGGAAACACACGAAGTTATGACGGGGTGGAAGGGGAGACGTGACCCGACCTCAAAAGCATCTATGGTAAGGGCGAAGCCCCTAGGATGGGGTCATATGCCCGTTGGCCCTGGCTCGAGGGAGCCTGAAAGGGCGAACTCCTCCCGGATACCATAACGATCGCGGAGGAGGCTCAAGAACGACTTCGCCCACGGTAGAGTCATGGTCGTCGACCACATCGGGGCCTCAAGGGCGGGCCACCTTCTCATCGGACGACGAGGTGGGATTCGACAAATCCCGTCTCCACGGTTTTCAAAGGGGACAAAAGGGGAGGAGGAAGACGCCATTCTCACCGACCTTTAGTAGGGGAAAGAGGGAACGACTGATGTGAGACAAGCGTAGGTATACGGAGTAGTGCGATGAAAACAGATGAAGGAAACCCCAGCGGCTGACCTCAGGCTACTTATAAGCGGGCCGCGTCCCGCCGAAACGCAACCCCTCGTCTCCCGAAATATGCTTCGAAAAACAAAGAGCATCACCTCGCCATAAATGCAAGATGGCGTGGCTGCGCCGCGAATAGCGGGCGGTCGAAGGCGCCCAATCATGTCAGCCTCGAAAACCGGCAGCCCCAAAAGGGGAAAACCCTTTACTTCCCCGAGAAGAAAGGCGACCCGGCCTCCGCGCCAGCGCCGCGTTCGAACAGCCGATCCGGGCGCAACCAATCGGCGGCCAAAAGCCAAGCACCTCCTCGGCCCTCGGCTCATCCATCCCGAGACACTGCTTGCGGTCACCCGGCTTGTGTTGTGTTCCTCGACCCTCGGCTCTCGCCATCCCGAGACACTGCGCGGTCACCCCTTTGTGTTGTGTTCCTCGACCCTCGGCTCTCGCCATCCCGAGACACTGCGGGTCACCCCCGCCAGTGTTGTGTTCCTCGACCCTCGGCTCTCGCCATCCCGAGACACTGCGGTCACCCCGCCTATGTTGTGTTCCTCGGCCCTCGACCCTCGGCTCTCTACGCTATCCCGAGACACTGCGGGTCACCCCGCTTTGTGTTGTGTTCCTCGACCCTTGGCTCTCACGCCATCACGAGGCGCTGCGGGCGCCCACTTTGTGTTGTGTTCCTCGGCCCTCGGCTCTACGCCATCCCGAGACACCTGCGCGGTCACCCCGCCTGTGTTGTGTTCCTCGGCCCTCGGTTTTACGCCATCCCGAGACATCTACACGGTCGCCCCGTCTGTGTTGTATTCCTCGCACTGCTCGAGACACGTTCGCGCGGCCAGCCCCCTACGTCGTGCCCCTCGGATCCGCATAAACAGCCCACCTGAAGTAATAAGCCATGCATCTAGCTCCCCGCATGCAAAAACCGACGCATAGCTCCTTTCGGATGGGGCATATGATAGGGGTAAAAATGGCGATGTGACACGTCGACCGCCGGTGAACACACTACCCAGAAAGGCAAGCAGCGACGCGACTTCGACATTTGCGGCGTCATCGACCCTCGACCAAACCACCTCGGCTTTGACCTGCGGCGCTTTCGGTCGAGGCACCGCGAACACATCGATCGAGGCTCGCCATACCCTCGCGGTGGCTTCGGCCTCCCACGACCCGATTGGCAATGTCGACGCCACCAGCTTGATGCTGCCCCACCCCTATGAAAACGCGTCGGGTAATATCCAACCTCCTCTATAAATACCCACGAGTCCCGAGGGACAAAGGGGAAGACACACCAAAAAAACACTTCGCTTCTCCTCCAAACCCCCTCCACATCCTTCTCTAACTTGATCGTCCGGAGGGGTCGGGTCGAAACACCAGGCAGACTTGTGTGCGTGTCTGAAGATGGTGTCGCCCCTTCCTGAGCTTCATCCCGAGGCCAAACCGTAGACCTGCCAGGCCGAACGACCCAGATCCCGAACCACGGTGCCGGCGGTAGGGGAGACCAGAGGGACGTCGCCCGAGATCCCCGACATCCGGACCCCAGAACCGAGCCGCGTCGGCCCCGAGGTCACGGCTTAAAAAGTTATTTATCGTAACAAGAACTAGTCAAAAATACTATGAAACTTTTATGAAACCTTCGAACGGCACCCAAATTAAATATTTTTCTATTTTATAGATTTTTTTGAAACTTTTCTGATATTTTCAGCATCCGAATATTTTTTTTTATTTCTTTATTTTTAATTTTTTATAAAAATATAATGGATTCATGCAATATTTTTAATATTTGATCGTTTAAATAGGTGGAAAACCTATCCTAAAAATTTGGTTCACAAAATCCAAGCCCTTTATATTTTTTTCTATTTCTAAATATATTATTATTATTATTATTATTTACTAAATATATATTTATTATTATTATTATTATTTTCAATAATATGAATTGATATATATGAATAAATTATTAAATATAACTTATTTTGAACCGATTCGGGCTTTAGATTGGTTGAACCCATTTTGATTATAATATATATGAATTGTTTCATTAAAAAATAAAATATTTGAAGGGGAAAAATATAAAGTTCCCGACAGACGTGTCGATAAATGCACAAGTATGCCCCCCTTCGTGACTGACGTCTCGAAACACCATCACGCCCCATTTTGCTCCGACCATCCTCTGTACTTACTACAGGAACCTCTCCCCGAGGCTGTGGCTGAACCAAGTCGAACAGAACTTGCAGCCCGCCATGTTTGACCCCGCCCGCCGCGGTGAACCATCGCCGGACGTGTGGCGTCAGACCACGCCGTACTGAGTTGTAAATGCAGTCCAGTCGGCCATTGGAGGTGAGATACAAGACATGGACTAGATGGTTACTGTCCTAGATGTCGGGGATGAGAGACCAGGCGTCGAACAGGTGGCCTACGACCTCAATCTTCGGCTACTTGATAGTTGCTTGTCTCAGCAAGCAGATGCCGGGATTAGACACGATTTTGGAATGCAACGCAAAAACGAACACCACCTGCTGGAAGAAGAAGGAGAAGAAGAAGAAGAAGAAGAAGAAGAAGGCAGTATAAGTCATCGACTCGATATGTTGATTTAGGACATGATAGTTTCCATTATTTATTTATTTATTTATTATATATATATGATTTATATTATCAATTATAATGTTTTTGGATAGACATATAGTTTTTTTTTTTAATACGGTGATCAAAATATTATAAATCCATTCACAAAAATTATAGTTGAGGCAAACACAATAGCAACTATCCCATCTAAAAAAAAAAGGTTCAAAAAGATATTCTCATTGGTTTAGGAATAAAAACAATGAAAGATTTCTACATAGCAAGTCTCTTCAAAAAATACTATAATTGAGAAATTGATTGATTCACTATAATACTATAAATTGATTGTTTTGGCATATGCATGCAGATGGCTCACTCAACGGGTTTCATGTCGCAATAATCAATGTGAAGTATTATTATTATTAAATAAGCCATGTGTTACAGTGAATCAAATAAGAAGCTTTAGTGGAGGAGAAATATAGTACGTAATAAACATACATCGTGGTGGTTTGGTGGATGGCATTTGTTTCACGTGGACTTGTATGGAGGATGGGAATCTCCAGCTCAACTTGGCCGATGTTGTGCATTGTGGCAATCGATTCGCCTCACGTGAAGCCATACGTTCTGTTGACTGCGTGTCTGGCCATTGATTGAATGTCATTTAAGCTTACTTCTCGTTCATCATGATAATAAAAATAATAATAATTTTTTTCTTTTTTATGATAAGAAAGATAATTTTAAATTTTTTTTCTCTTTTTTTATGATAAATATATATAATAATTTTTCTTTTCTTTCTTCAAAATATAGAAACACATCTTAAACAAAAAAAAAAAAAGAGGGATTCATATGGAGCTATGTAAACCCATATTTAGATTATTAACTTAAGCGTCGAATGGATCGAAATCAGAAATCTCCTACCATCGATCACTTGTGTAGGTCTTCGACGTGTCCAAGGAACACTTTAGGATGATCCAAAGCTATTTTCAGTAGATAAACTATACCTTGGGACGATCCTGAGTTCACTTCAATAGTCAAGTTGTACCTAGGGATGACCCTAAGCTCCCTTCGACAAACATGTCGTATGTCGGAACGATCATAGGATCATCATTGTGGGCTAGCAATATATCGAGAGTCCTTTTGCCATCTTAACCCTTCGTTCGAGTCGCTCCCATGCAAGCCCCTCAGATTAATCTTTTGATGGGATATAAAGAAGAATTACTTTTTTAATGAATAAATACTAACACGCAGCGGAATTAAATGAAAATCATAATTAAATATAACACCAAGATTTACGTGAAAAACCTCTCCAACGTGAAGGGTAAAAACCACGAGGCAAACCAGAGATAATTCACTATAAGAATAATAAATATACAAATCTCAAAGTCTTTTGTCCAAAACCCAAGCAACAATCTCAAGAGAATAATTGAGATACAAGGATTATGTTACTATGCATAATATCCAAATTCTTCCCAAGTAATCACAACAATAATTTACTATAAATCTGATCTAACTTGAGACAAGAACACTATAGAACAATCTCTCTGCATTGTCTTTGTCTTCTTCCCTTTTCTTCTCTTGTTTTTATGTCATTTTCTCTTATTTTTGAATTAAATTACTAGTACAGTTTTATATAGTTTTTCTCCTCTCAATTTCATAACCCCACTCTCCCCTAATTAAAGAGGGATGGGCCGTGGGCTATTAAAGCCCACTATTGGTTGAACTTATGGGCTGACAGCCCAACATCTTCACCTTCGGGATCGAATTGACTCTCTAATTAACGATATCAAGATAATAATATTTTCAGTTATGACAAAATGTAACTTATCGATTATCAATTAGGTCAAAAAAAATAAATTGAATAGATAAATATGTATAATTTTATTTTCTTTTGCCCATATTAACTGATATAACAGGTTGGATGTTTTTTTTTTTTTTTTTTTTTTTTTTTCGGCTAGTGCACGATCCATCAATCTACTCAAGGTGAGTTTTAATATCGATAACAGGGTTTTAACATATAGACAATTCGATCATCTCGCATCCTATCATGTCTACATGAACATGGACTCAGATATCTAGATCCTTTCTTGTTTATTCGAGCTTAACATCTGATGATTTGTTAGATGCCTCTATGATCCATTAATCACCGAAAATTTCACATAATTATTTTTTTAGATAGATCGGTCACTTAATCCCAAATGGTAATCATAGCTCCTCCTCCCATAAGTTCCTCGGTGTGTTATTTGAAACCCTCAAACAATTTTAGTATATTGTATTTTTTTTTTCTTTAATCCCCTAATTGTTTTACCAAACTTAAGTACGAAAGAAATAGTTTTCAACAGGCACACATAATGTAGTTTTATAGAATAATATCCCATCGAACCAATTCACTTTTTAACTTCTAAACTCACAATAAGGTTGTATGCTAGTCTACTCTAATCCCTGACATATCGAACGATCAGAATCAATCATTATAAATTTCGTTTAAGAAACCCAATATATGAAGATATAATAAAATATGTGTAACTCACTTGTAAGGTCAAAGACCATAATTTCCAAGGTTTACGAGCATAAATATGTAGAAAACCCCTCCAAAAAGTACGGACGGTATCAATTACACTGTAAGAAGTACCTTACAATTTTTTAAACATTAATATATATTATCTTTTCGATGTATTTTATTGTTTTTTCCTGCTATATTCTTTCTATAAGTGAGCGAGTCCAAAAGCCGTGCAACAATGCATTATCCTCGATATAACAATTCCCGTGTTGATGACATAGTTATATTAGATTAGGTGACTATTAAACTAAACCATTGATTAATAGTACATTATTGAAGTGAGAGAAAGAAAGATGTACGAGAATATTTATTTGTCACAATTATTTAGCTTCTCACAGGAATCAAATGTCTCATTCATAATGACATTGTCACTTTTCCACATCCATATGCAATCACATGCTAACACTTCCAAGTAGACAATCAATCTCTCTATATATTTATTTTAGCATATATGTTTTTTTTTTTAATTTAAAAAAACTTGCACATATATTATTATAATAATCTTCGTATAAGGAAAAGTTAAATCTTAGATGAATATCTAATTTACATTAAGAATACTTAGTTTTATTATTTTAAAATTTATTTATTTATTTCTCAAATAGTATCTTTAATTAAAAAAAAAAATTAAATTACTTCTCAAAATTCTTTTAGCCTATTACGGTAAAACTTACTATAATAAAAATTGTTTTGACCTCTCATACTAAATATGCTATCTATATTTATTATAGTGTTAGGGTTTTTAATAGGTTTACAGTGATAAAATAAACTCAAAATCCAACTGAAATCAACTCAAATATTAAAAAAAAAAAAAGTATCCCAAGAACAACCAAAGAGGGAGAGTTCCATATCAATTATATCAATTATAGTGTTTTTGAATATACTTATATTATCCTTAAAATAATATAAATCTAATTAAAAAAATACCTATAATAAAATATTAGACTAGTGCATCATATGGATCAACTCATAAGGTGCAAACAATACTCCTTTAATTTTCTTCTTAGGGGACATTCCAAGAATCATAATAAATTGGGAAACACCCTTTGAAAAATATGAAAAGGAAGCATCTATCGAGAAAAGTCAACAAAGAAACTTTTTTTTATGATAATATATATATATATATATATAATTAATTTAGATTATTGAATGTATTTTCTTGAAGTGCTAAAATTAGCTACGATGCTATGTTACCCACATCTCATAGGATGAGAAGATGGCTCAGAAAAGGACGATGAAAGCTCCCTTTCAATTGTATTAACTGCATTTTCTTCAGAATAGATGGCAGCAATTCATTGTCTACGAGACCAGGAGATAAATCCCATACAATTTATATCGTATCTACCTCTATTCCTTGTCTCCTGGTCTCTTGGAGTATGTTTCCCGGCTTGCACTCTATTCCATCTCCTACCTGCCTCATCTCAATCATATCATTCTGATCGAGTTAGACATTGCATGCAGCTTTTCCTATCAGTTCTCCTTGCTGTGATGGATTCTCTATCGTGTGTCGTGTTCGGAGGAACCTCTCTCTTATTCACGAATCAGTGTTGCCTACTCTAACTTTGACCAAACATGTAATGCGACAAAAGAATATAAGGTCAGTTTAGAATTCATAATTTCAATATATTAGTTATCTCTTAGATTGTGACAAATGATAAAAATATCGAGGTAATGTGATTTATCATATTTTAGATTTATCTTAAACAATATATTTATATTACTTAAAATGATAAAGTATAATTTTTTTCAAAATTTTTCATTTTCATCTATTTATCTTAATCTAAATTCCTATCTTTTATTATATCTAATCATAACTATTTGGTTTAATTTTATCATACCGCTTTAATTTAAAATAGTTATAATTTGAAGTTATCTTTAAAAAATAAAATTCTTTCGCTAATGCTTTCGTAAAGTTGTCCACGAGCTAATCTTCGATGCTACAGTAATTCATTTAAATTTTTTTCTTAATCAGTTCATGAATAAAGCGATGTTGATATGCCGATGAAAGACATGATTATTCCTCGTTGCAATAGTAGAGTTACTATTACATTAGCTTTTAGCTAATCTATCTTTTTTTAAAAGAAATTATTAGAATTCTTAGAAATCAAATTGTTTGATATACCGTAATATACTTTGCCTCAAAGCTTGAGATAGCAACACTGTTTTACTTTTTTGTTGTTCATGAAATCACCCCTGAGTCAAGGTTAAGCATAAATCTTAAAAGTATTTTTTCTATCGTCTTCCCAACCAGCTCAATCACTATTAGTATAAGAATATAGTTTCAAATCTTTTATCTGCTTATAACGAATACCATAATCGATAGTTCCTGTACCTAATAACTCTTTTAGTTGCTCCAAAGTGATGCTTGCTAGGATTGTGCATAAATCTGAATAACAAACGAAATGCAAACATAATATCCAACCTTGAATGTGTAAGAGAAATTAACCCTAAAATTAAACTTCCATATGGTTTCTCATCTATTTTTTCAACGTCATCTCTAATATAATTTATCATTTATATTCATTGGAGTTTCACCGGCTTATAAGTTATCATATGAAACTTTTTAAATAATTTTTTAGCATATTTTTCTTGGTATAGACAAATTGTATTTGCATCTTGAATAATTTTTATTCTTAAAAAATAATATAAAATTTAGCAAGCATATATGTTAAATTTTTAGTACAAATCATATATCATTTACATACAAACAAATAATAAGGATTTTTATACCTTGGGATTTTATATACTTGTCAATTTTACTATATTCTTTTTTCGAACCATACAATTTTATCTAATTTGTACACTTTATCTTTTAGCCTTTTAATTTTTAGTACAATCCTTCATGCAGCTTTACATAAATTTTCTCTTATAACTTTTTATTTAATAATATTTATTTAATAATAAATTGATAAATCTATCTTTTTTCTGAGCTGCTAATGCTAATACTGTTCTAATTGTATCAATTCTAGTAAGTAAAGAAAAGTTTCTCAAAAATCTAGAATTTGAGTACTAGATAACTAAACAGGCTTTATGTTTTTTACAATAAGCTATCCATATTAAATTTTGACTTGTACATCCACTTGAGTCCAATTACTTTTTTTTTTCAAGTCTTGTATTTTTTCAATTGCATGTTGTTAGTCATTCATTGCTTGCATCCATTTTTCTTTTTAAGTTGCAACTTCAAAATAAATAGGTTTCAAAGCAAAGCATGCAAAATCACCAAATTGATATATATATATATATATATATATATATATATATAATTGGAGGTGTTTCAATATCACTAAATCCACTTGAATTAGAATTATTCAAAATATAAAAAGATTCGGGTGAGGTATTAACAATAGATAATGTATCATGTATATTTCAAACTTTTTCTTCATTAAAAATAATACCATGACTTATGAACAATATCTTAGATGTAGGATCATCAAGTCTAAATCCTTTTGTTTCATTACTATAAGCCACAAATATGCATTTAATATTTTTATCATCAAATTCCTTTTTCTATAGCAACATACAAGTAAGCAATACAACTAAATATCTTTAAGTGGGTTATATTTAGCTTTATATTTAACTATACTTCATAGGATATGTTTCCTTGTATTATCTTAGTAAAAAAATAATTTAACAAATATATTATTGTATTGACAACTTTTAGATTTTCTTTAAACATATATTTGGTAGTCTGGACCATGACTACTCTATTTTTAACTTGCAATAAGTTCTCTTTGAATGTCTATATTCTTTTAAAAAATAAAGAAATAAAAGTGGATCACCCCCTCAATCAACACGTCGAGTTTTAATGCAACAACCACTTTATTTTTCTCAAAAAATATACACACATCATCTTTGTGCAATCATTTATAAATAATAAAAAATATTTACTTCCACTATATGAAATAGTTTGCATAGACCCACAAGTTTTTACTGTTCTTTGGCTCTTTAAGAATGACTTTGAACTTCTATTTTGTTTTTCAAGAGCATAAGATTCATAAACAATATTTTTATTCCTAATTTTAGGTAAACCAACTATAATATTATTCTAATTTAATTATTTTAATTTATTATAATTTAAATGACTATATTATTTATGTCATAATATCGATTCATTAATAGTGAATGCATGTAAAGAGAAATTTAAAAATAATAAAAAATATTTTAATTTTTATCATCCTCATTGCTATCAATGTTTTAGTTTTTATCATAAATCAAATTTTTTATCATAAAAATAATATAATATCCTTTTCTCATCAATTATCCTATAGTAATAAGATTTTATTTTAAATCATGAATAAATATCTAATAATTTTTTTATCAAATTTGATATTTATAGCAATTGTTCCTTTTCATTTCACTTGTAGATCTAATCGAATCATCAAGCTTTTAAAAGAAACTTTTGTCCCCTATCATATAATTACTATATTCCATCCAAAAACCAAATAGATCTAGAATATTCTTCATCAAATATTATAATTTTTTTTTTCTTCATCTGCTTTTTCACTATTATTTTTATGATAATTTAGTTAATTTTTGTCCTAATAATCTTTTCAAAATGGTCATATTTTTTCGGTTAAAGTAGAAAGAAATATGTAGATTTTTATTTTTGTACCAGCAATCTTTTTCCAATATGTCTAACTTTTTTTGTAATAAAAACATTAACGAGTTTCTTTGTTACCTTTATTAGAGTTCCTCTTACTCTTATTTGATTAGTGTTGTCCCTTACCTCGAGCGTCAAATCGTCCACAACCTCTCTCATTCTGTTCTCTCTCTTGAGATCCAATTTTTAATTTTTTTAATTTTTTTTTTATAATTAATCTTCATTTGAATAATATATTTTTGAAGTTTTATCTAAAGATCTATTCATTTTTTGTTCACGAACTAAAAGTAAGTCTATTAATTTATCAACAAACAATGTACTTATATTATTAGCTTCTTTTATAACAATAAAAATCATATCAAATTTTAGAGATAAACTTCATAATTTTTTTTTTTACTAGTGTTTGATCTTTGAAGTCTTCACCATAAGATCTTGTTTGGTTCACAATAAACGAAACTTTTGAAAAAAAATAGTAATAAATTAATAATCTCTTATCGTAAGTTTTGAATTCTCGAAGAATTTAAGGCTTTGAAGTTTTTAACTTATTTGTGCCTCTAAACATACTTTTTAATAATTTTTTAAATTTTTATTGATGTTGACGCCAACATGATTCAAAAAATAAAGACTTATCTATTGCTTATTGCTTGTAAAGAGCTCAAGCTTTTTTTTTTCATTCATTTGACATTTTTTATCTTCAGTAATATTTGGATATATTGGGATCCTATAGATAATATTCAACAAAATTATTTTCTATCAAGTTCTACAACCCTTATGAAATAAATAGAGTTCTCATTTTAACAATCCAAAACTGTGATTTTTATGAAAAAGTTGATCAAAAGCACTTGCGATAATATCTATAATTTTCATTTTTCTTTTCACGTTCTAGATCTAACTTCTTTTTTAATCAATGTACTTATGTTTGTCTTCTTCGCTCTAATACCATACTTATTGGATTCAACCAAGAACACATATTTATATTATCTAAATGGATAGAGTATAATTTTTTTAAAAAAATCAACCATAACCTAACAATCTTCTCATTCTCATTTATTTATCTTAATCTAAATCCTTTTTTTTTATTATATCTAATCCTAATTATTTAAATTAATTTTATCAGGGTTTACTATAGTATAATTATTTAAAATATTTTTTTTTAACTATTATTAGTGAACAAATGTGCCATGGCTAGTGAGTCAGCACGGCTTGGTTCATGGGTCGATGTCGGGAGTCTTCTATCGATTGAGCTGGATGCCGAGGTCGACCGGACCCTTGCGTCGGGGTGCTGATCAGCGTTCCTTGGCGTGTCGATCTAGGCGCCGTGTATGCCGAGTTGCATCTCTCCTTCTCCCGAGTGGTTGATAGCTCATTTTCTTAAGGTGACTACGTTTTCATAAGGTGGCCACGTTTTTTTAACTATTATTAGTGAACAAATGTGCCATGGCTAGTGAGTCAGCACGGCCTGGTTCATGGGTCGATGTCGGGAGTCTTTTATCGGTTGAGCTGGATGCCGAGGTCGACCGGGCCCTTGCATCGGGGTGCTGATCAGCGTTCCTTGGCATGCCGTTCTGGGCGTCGTGTATGCCGAGTTGCATCTCTCCTTCTCCCGAGTGGTTGATAGCTCATTTTCATAAGGTGGCCACGTTTTCCTGCAAAAATGGCCCTCGTCGGGATCACCCGATGAGGCCTCTCCGACGAGCAAGTTAGTGGAGTGATCGATTGATTTTTGCCTCCCTTTTCCCCCTTTTGGCAAGATGATGGCTAGAGGTTTTTATATTACTGTACGTGGGTCGGTCATACGCAGGTTGGCGTGGTGGACGTGCTGAGTAGTGCCTTAGTACGGATTCTGACTTGGCATGTCTTAGGGGTGGCGCCGTCTCGGGGCTTTGACCTGACATGTCTTGGGGGCCAAAATATGTCGTATCACTTCTCCTCCCCCCTCTAAGGCATGCTGTGGGGTCCTTAGAGGGCCGAGAGGCATGCCTGGGTTGGAGTGATGCGATAGCATGGATTGCTTATGGGGGAAGCTGGATTGGCTCGTCGTGGGGGCAGTTTGGAGGGGCGACACCCCATGCTTCAAGCATGATTGACTCTATTGATCGGGCGACAGGGGCCTGATAAGGCAAAACCGACATGTCGACACCGACGCGACAAAATCGACGAGGGAAAACTGATGTGTCGTAGCTCGAATAATGGGTTTGACATGGCTCGAAGTTACGACTGCCAAGTTTGCAAGTCGGCGAGCGAGCCGGAGTGACTCGGTTTGAGATTTGACGAGTCGTGAGTCGGGGATTGACATGGAGCAACTCGGGTAGTGGACTAGTCTAGCGAGGCGTGGCTCGAGAGTTAGATTGGCTGAGTTACAACTAAGGCGTGGCTCAGGCGTTGGATTGGCCGAGGTGTGCTGAGGCATGGCTCGAGTGTTGGATTGGCCGAGATGCGTTTCGGGCGTCGGATCGGTTGAGATGTGTGGCTCGGACGCTAGATTTGGCTGAGATGTGACTCGGGTGCTGGATTGGCCAAGGTGCGACTGAGGCGTGGCTTAGGCGTTGGATTGGCCGAGGTGCGCTAAGGCGTGGCTTGGGCGTCAGATTGGCTGAGGTGCGACTAAGGCGTGGCTCGGGCGTTGGATTGGCCGAGATGTGTTTTGGGAGTCGGATCGGCCGAGATGGGTGACTCGGACGCTAGATTTGGCCGAGATACGACTCAGACATTGGTTTTGGCTGAGATGCATTCTGAGCGTCGGATCGGCTGAGATGCGTGGCTCGGGCGTCTGATGGCCGAGGTGCGTGGCTCAAACGCTGGATTTGGCCGAGATGCAACTCGGGCGTTGGATTGGCCGAGATGCGTGGCTCGGGTGCTGGATTTGGCCGAGATGTGACTCGGGCATTGGATTGGCCGAGATGTGTGGCTCGGGCGTTGGATTTGGCCGAGTGGGTAGATTCGGCTCTGTATCGAGTCTAGGGATTGAGTTTGTGAGCTCGGCTCCGAATTGAGTCTGGGGACCGAGTATGTGAGCTCGGCTCCAAATTGAGTCTAGGGACCGAGTTACGAGCTTGGCTCCGAATTGAGTCTGGGGACTGAGTTGCAAGCTCGGCTACGAATTGAGTCTGGAGACCGAGTTATGAGCTCGACTCCAAATTGATTATGGGGATCGAGTTGCGAGCTCGACTCCGAATTGAGTTTGGGGACCAAGTTGTGAGCTCAACTTCGATTTGAGTTTGGTGATTGAGTTGCGAGCTTGGCTCCGAATTGAGTCTGGAGATCGAGTTGTGAGCTCGGCTCCGAATTGATTCTAGGGACCGAGTTGTGATCTCGGATCCGAATTAAGTTTGGGAACCGAGTTTGTGAGCTCAGCTCCGAATTGAGTCTGGGGACCGAGTTGCGAGCTCGGCACCGAATTGAGTCTGGGGACCGAGTTGTGAGCTCGGCTCCGAATTGAGTATGGGGACCAAGTTTGTAAGCTCGGCTATGAATTGAGTCTGGGGACCGAGTTTGTGAGCTCGGCTCCGAATTGAGTCTGGGGACCGAGTTGCGAGCTCGGCACTGAATTGAGTCTGGGGACCGAGTTGTGAGCTCGCCTCTGAATTGAGTCTGGGGACCGAGTTGCAAGCTCGACACCGAATTGAGTCTGGGGACCGAGTAGTGAGCTTGCCTCCGAATTGAGTCTGGGGACCGAGTTGCGAGCTCGGCACCGAATTGAGTCTGGGGACCAAGTTGTGAGCTCGGCTCCGAATTGAGTCTGGGGACCGAGATTGTGAGCTCGGCTCCGAATTGAGTCTGGGAACCAAGTTTGTGAACTTGGCTCCAAATTGAGTATGGGGACCGAGTTTATGAGCTCGGTTCCAGTTTCGGTGCTGATGGGTCACCAGTCGGGAGCGATCTGGAGAGGCTCGGGCAAGAGCTGGGCCGGCGAGCTGCATGTCGGGAATCAATCTGGAGAGGCTCGGGCAAGAGCTAGGCCAGCGGGCCGCAGGTCAGGAACCGATCTGGAGAGGCTCGGGCAAGAGTTGGGCCGGTAGGCTGCAGGTCGGGAACCGATCTGGAGAGGCTCGGGCAAGAGTTGGATCGGCAGGCCGCAGGTCAAGAACCGATCTGGAGAGGCTCGGGCAAAAGCTGGGTCAGCGAGCAACAGGTTGGGAACTGATCTGCGTGAGCCGCAGGTCGGGAATCGATTTGGAGCGGCTCGGACAAAAGCTAGGTCGGTGAGCCATAGGTCGAGAATCGATCTGGAACAGCTCGGGCAAGAACTGGGCCGGCGAGCCGCAGGTCGGGAGCTGATCTGACAAGCCTGTGGACCTCTTGTCGCGAGTGGCTTTTCGGCATGAGATTTTGGATGACGAGGCATCTTTCGATGGGTCTCCTGGGACATGGAGTCGCTTCTCGGGGTTTCTTGAGATAGTGCTCGAGGTGACCTTTTTGGATCAAGCCCTCGATTTGATTCTGGAGGTCACAACAATCTTCCGTGTCGTGGCTGTAGTCCAAGTGGAACGTGCTTAGAGGGAGAGGTGGGGGCCTCGGGAGTAATAACTCTTGTCAGTCGGGCCTCTAGCGGTGTTTCACCAGGGCTGCTTAAGTCGTTCCCCGGGATTGTTCCGCCCTTGGCCTCTTATTGTTCATGCGCCTTCTCACCACCAGAGCTTCGACGACGATGTACTGGTTGGCATGCTGGAGCATCTCCGGGATGGTTACTGGCGGCTTCTCGATCAGCAACCAAAAGAACCTCGAAGGTTTCATACCCATCAGAAAGGCCTGCAAGATTAGAGAGGGGTGAGCATTCGGAAACCTCCGAATCTCGGTGGTGAATCGTGCCACGAACTAAGAGAGTGATTCGTCCTCGCGCTGGGATAGTGCAAGCAGAGTGGCCATGGAAGGCCTGGGCCACACGCTAGCGAGGAAGTTTTGCTCGAATTCCTCGGCAAGCTGGTCGAAGGACGAGACTGAGGCTGGGCGTAGCCGGCTGAACCACGTTCGTGTCAGCCCCCTTAGAGTGGTCTGAAATGCTCGGCACATCAGTACATCGGAGGTGCCATATGGGCCCGGAATAAAGAGACGTGCTTCATGGGATCAGAGCCTCCGTCGTATATTTCCAATGTTGGCACCCTGAAGTTGAGGGGTACTGGCTTGTCTTGTAGTTCCTAAGTGAAGGGAGACCCACCCGAGGCACCCTCATTGGACTCACTCCGCGACTTTCGAAGCTTGCATTGGAACGCGTCCAGGCATTGGTTGACCCGGGACAATTGGGCTCTAAGCGAGTCGTCCGCTGAGTCGGACGATATGGTGTTAGGCTCAAGATGAGACAGCGTGACTCGGTAGGGTGCGGGTGCGTTTTGCCCGGACGGACCCTTCGGGTCCGTCGCTCGCTCTCGGGCTTCTCCGATCCCGACTTACTCCCCATTCAGGGGTTGTCGGGCTGGATCGGTCGGGGGTGCTGCCAGCCGCACGATTTGAGGGATGATCGGGGCAAGCATCTGCATCATACTCGCTATAAGCTGCACTTGCTTGGTTAGGCTAAGAAATGCCTCGGGTGTCACGGTCGAGGGCCCTAGGGCGAGCCTCGGGGGAGACAGTCCCAGGTCGTTGAACATACGCTAGTAGCGATTTGGTGTCGAAGCTGGTATCCTCCCGTCCACAGGGGCGGGGAGGGTTTGACCTTTTGGTTCAGCGGAAGGGAGATCGGTCGGGGATTCTCTCCCGGGGCGAGCCCCTACCAGCTGTTCCAATGACATCGGCTCTCCTTCTAGCACCAAAATGTTAGTGAACAAATGTGTCGTGGCTGGTAAGTCAGCATGGCCTAGTCCACGGGTCGATGTCAGGAGTCTTCTGTCAGTTGAGCTGGATGCCGAGATTGATCGGGCCCTCGTGTCGGGGTGCTGATCAGTGTTCCTTGGTGTGTCGATCCGGGCGCCGTGTATGCCGAGCTACGTCTCTCCTTCTCCGGGGTGGTTGGCAACTCGTTTTCGTGATGTGGCCATGTTTTCCTACAAAAATAACCCTCGTCAGGATTACCCGACGAGGCCCCTCTGACGAGCAAGTCAGTGGAGTGATCGATTGATCTTTACCTCTCTTTTTCCCCCTCTAGTAAGATGTTGGCTATAGGTCTTTATATTATTGTACGTGAGTCGGTCGTACACAGGTTGGCATGGTGGACGTGCCAAGCAGTGCCTTAGTACATATTTTGATTTGGCGTGTCTTGGGGGTGGTGTCGTCTCGAGGCTCTGACCTAACGTGTCTTGGGGGCCAAAATATGTCGTATCAATTATGATTACAACATTTGTATTATCAATCAATTTTTAATGTATTATTTAAGATTTTGAGAATTGAACATTGTTTTTTAGAAGGGTACACTATTTTCTTGGTACAATATGACATTTCTGAATAATTAATTTGATTTTTTACTACATTTATTCAGAAACTTTGGTAATAAAGATAATAGGTTGCTCCATTGATATCATTTAATAAAAGGAATTAAAATAGAATTGATAAAAATGACTCCATTTGTGGTCATTCTTTAAGATAAAAATACACATTTAACCCTTTTTTGAAGTAAAACATGAATGTTTAGGTACTTTAATGACAAAACATCACTTGCATTGATTCTAAAAGCAGTACCATACTATGTTTCTAAAATGAATACAAGGCTGCTCAAAATCAATGTAAAAAAAAATAATATTTCATTTTCAAATGTTTCGTGCTGATAAATATTCGGGCATTTACTTATGGCACTTGTTAGTGAGCAAATGTACGGTGGCTGGTGAGTCAGCACGGGCTTGTCCACGGATCGATGTTGGGAGTCTTCTGTCAGCTGAGCTGGATGCCAAGGTCGATCGGGCCCTCGCGATGGGGTGTTGGTCAGCATTCTTTAGTGTGCCGATCCGGGCGCCGTGTATGCCAAGCTGTGTCTCTCCTTCTCCGGGGTGGTTGGCAGCTCGTCTTCGTGAAGTGGTCGCGCCCTCGGAAAGGAGTGTGGGTTGGTGTTGGTCGGGATCCGGACCGATTGGCTGCTCTCCTTCGTGCACCGGATGGTGATTTTCAGGTGGTTGGTAGCTCGCCATCGTGAGGTGGCCACGTTTTCCTGCAAAAATGACCCTCGTCGGGATCACCCGACGAGGCCCCTCCGACGAGCAAGTCAATGGAGTGATCAATTTTTTTTTTCCACCCCAGGCCACATGCTGGCTAGAGGTCTTTTATATTACTGTACGTGGGTCAGTCGTATGCAGGTTGGCGTGATGAACGTGCTGAACCTTAGTATGGATTCTGACTTGGCATGTCTTGGGGGTGACATCATCTCAGGACTCCCGAGGTCGAGCAGTGCCTTAGTATGGATTCTGACTTTGACGTATCTTGGGAGCCAAAATATGTCGTATCAGTACTCCTAAACCAATTTATGGTAATCTTCTTGTCCGCATATCACTGATGCACAAAGTTACTTAAATTAAATATGAAGCTTTGAAACTTACATGAACATATATTAACCGGGAATATAAGATATAATTTTTTTAAAATCTACAATCTCTATATGATAATCTTAACTAATACAAGCATAAAGTGAATAAAAAATACATCTATTTTAAACTCAATTCAGTTGATCTTAATTACGATTAGAAATGGAAAATAACATTTGGAGGGACGTATATATTATACTAAAATTTCACAGGACAATTACATCATTTCCGAGATTTACAAGAATAAGTATCTCTAAGTTTATGGTTGCATTAAATCACAAGAAAGAAAAAACTAGGAAACACTTCACATCTAATAAATTTAAATAGATTCCTTTTGTGTATTTATTGTTTTCTCATTCTTATTCATATTAATTGGAGTCCTAACGATATATAATATTAGTTCGCGTGGTACATGGTGCTAAGATTAGTCATATAAATGAGAACTAGGGAATCTCACCCAAGACCGGTGTGCCAGCCAATCGTGCGTAGTAAATTATTGAAGTGAGACGAGGAAAGCTTCGTTAGACAGCTGACCTACTTTTTCTTTCAAACCAGCAAAAAAACAAATGCCTCCTCGTAGTGGCATCCATTATTAGTTACCCAATGTCGTTTCTCCACATACGATTGAAATCACATGCCTGCATGCTACTCTCCTATAGCCAAGTGGCAATGAGATATACACCGAACGTACAATAATATCGTAGTTAATGGTAATTAATTGTTAGATAAAAATCCTCCTATTTACCTATAAAACTCTCTCGTTACATAAGCTATGTACAACGTTAGAGACCTACGTGTCATTCATTGCCTATCCCACTATTTGTTTTGCTTTGCTTAGCTTAGGTGGCAGCACTCGATGGTCCGTGATAATATCTCGAATTTGAAATTAGAATTGAATCAGTTTCAATCTCAGTAAAGGAGGAATCGACGGTTTCGATTTTGAATCGAAACAACCTATTTTTTTTTTTTTTCTCAAAATATCCTTCGAGTTATCTGTTTATTAAATTATTCAAAAAGATAAATTTATTTATTTTTTTTCAGTCTGATAACTCTAATTCTTGGTCAGTTCATTTCCCATTCGAACTGTGATCAGGTCCACTAGATACGGCTCCCACGTTTAGCATATCTAGCTTCATTCCACGTCGATCCATCTGCTACCTACCTCCGCCAATCGTGTTCGATGTCCGTACCATCTATGGAGTCTGCCAGTGCTCCGTTCGTATGGTTACAATCCAAGTGTCCTCTGATCCTTGCAAGATTTCCCTTTCGTGTGGTCACAGACTTATTGTCGTTACTAATTACTTCAAATGCCTACGGCAAACGTTGATGTGAAGGTTGCATGCGGCGGCTCTTCCTCCCCCCCTTCTGTCGATGGTGTTGGCATTGTCGTCTTCCTCCTCCAGCTTTGGCACTTCTCCAAATGGGTGTTCTTGTTCTGTTTGATGCACTAATATAACCAATCATTTGATGATGATGAAGAAGAAGAAGAAGAAGAAGAAGAAGAAGAAGAAGAAGAAGAAGAAGAAGAAGGAAGTTGATGCATTGATGCCGAGTAGGTCTTGGTTCCATGTAGAGAGGGCAAGACATGGGAAAAGACCTGCGTGCTGGCTACGAAACACAACAAGGACGAGACGAAGACCATGTCGTTAGGAGGTCAGTGCTCGTCAAGCCTGGCGAGGAGGGCAGCCCTGAGGCCGTCCTCGCGCTGCAGCTCGGTTGGCACCTTCACCACCACGTCCTGCAGCACCACCTGCTCCAGGCTGGACACGCTCGCGTGGTGCACGCGGAGCTCCAGGTCGCGCAGTGCCGCCATCAGCCTCGCTGATGGGTGGCCCCGGTCCTCCGACTGCACCCTTATCAGCGCCTCTGCACCCAGCAGCTTCACCTCAACCTCCATTGCCGCCTTGGTGAGTGTGGTGGCGCTGGTCGTGGTGCTGCTCGTCGCGGCGCCGGCATCGGCGCTGTGACCGGCGGTTTGCTCCACCGTGATCTCTTTCATGGCCGTCTTGCCTTCCGCCTCCAGCTTGTCGACCTTGGCCTTGAGCTCCTGGATGTAGGCCACGGCGTCCGCCAGCAGCGACGCCTTGTCCATCCGCGACACGTTGGGAACCACCGAGCGCAGCGCGTAGAAGCGGTGGTTCAGCTTCTCGCGGCGCTGCCGCTCCGCCTCGACGTGGCTCGCGGGCGCCTCGCGTGTGCCGCTAACGGTCTTCCGCCCCCGTTTCTTGGGCCGGCGGTGCTCCACCGTCAGTCCGCCGTCCGAGTCCGAGTGGCCCGAGTCGACGGAAGACGAGTGGCCGGCCCCGTTCTTCCTCACCGCAGGCGACGGGGCGGTCGCGATCGTCGGGGCCGCGCCGGTGGCGAGGGCGGCGTCGTGCGGCAGCGTGGAGAAGACGGCCTTGGCCTGCTGCATCACGACCCAGTTCTCCCCGATGATATCCGTGGAGCCGAGCTCGAGTACGCCGCCGGGTACCTGGACGCAGGCCAGCGTCTCGATCCCATGAAGCTGGGCCTCGCGGGTGCGGTCGCACCCGCACGCCTGGAGCGCATGCGCGCCCGCCAGCCACACCGGCGCAAGCGAGCTGTAGACGCGGGCGGGGACAGCCGCAGCGGCGGTGGCGTCCCCGGCCACCACGAACGAGCGGCTCAGTGACACGGCGTAGAACCACTCGGCGTCGTCGACGGCGTCGGCGCCGGACCTACGGTCGGCGACGGAGCGAGCACCGCGGAAGTGGCCGTCGGCGAAGGAGAGGAGGCGGTGGTCGGGGGAGGCGCGCCAGAAGATGGCATAGGCCCACCACTCGGGGCGGGCGTCGAGGAGGCGCTGCAGGTGGTGTTGGAGAGCGGTGGCCGTCGGCTGGTGCAAGCAAGAGGAGGAGGATGAAGGGGAGATAACGAGCTCGTCCATTACGGATTGGTTCGTCGGAGAACTCCAAGCCAAAGTGTTCGTCTTTCTGTGCGTGCGCGTGCGCGTGTGCGAGAGGGAGATGCAGGGGCAGGTAATTTAATGGGGCGGGGCAGAGGATGCGACATGGGGAACGGGTGCGGGATGGCAGAAGCCCGGTACAATGATTGACTGAACTCTTGAAGTCATGATAGCATATGGATGGGGGAGAGTAGGTAGATGCACATGCCATGTTATGGAATAAGAGAATATGATATGATATATTTACCACGAGTTGCTCATGTTCTTAGTATGGATGCTTTCGACCAAAGTGAATCACTAAATAGACATTTTTGGAGAGCTCTTACCTCCATTTCGTGAAACACTGATGTCAACCTTGCATGGAACCTTCACTTGGGTGAACTCGTGTCGTGCTCACTTTGCACCTATGCCAGAACATACAATCAAGCCTTAGATGTCAAATCACAACAACATTAAAACAATGTCAATAAACTTGTCTGAATGATATGAATCTATACCTTTCCAGCATAGCATGTGTTGGCCTTGCAGGTTCATACTCTGACCTGCACAACAATTCTTAATCTACCATAAAGATGGTGTTTGTCAGCTGAAAGAGAAAAATAGAAAAAGAAATGCCTCAAGATAATGGAATCATTTGGCACGTCACAAGAACTCCCTCCATATCCTTAATTTGACAGTAAGGATAAGAAGCAAAGAATCGAGGATGGTAAAGGATGATGTGAGGAAAAATAACTAGTTCACAACCCATATTATATCACATATAATCTTAGATTAATAAATTAAAAACAAAGATTCAAGAGGGATGTCAGGAACAGTACAAAACATTAAAGTGAAAACCACTTCCTGTCATCCACACTAGATGGGAACAATTGGCAACTGATCAACCCCTTAAGGAGTATTTCTTGCCAGTGAAGGCCTGGAACTTTGGTTCTTCTTCTTTCTTTGCAGGTTCTTCCTTTATTTCTTTAGAGGCAACCTACAACAAACAATAAAACAATTTTTTTCAGCTGCTATAAGTGCATAAATATTGTCACCAGGAGTCCATAAAAATATATTGCCCATATGGCTGGTCAAATGGCACCTAATATCAACCATATGGTTGGTGCAACATCATTTGGATAGAATCTAAATTTGCATTATTTTCATCCTTATCAGATAATAGAAACAATGATCAACCAGGTAAGAACAAGTTTTGCACCTTCTGTGCTTCTCTTGAAGCATGAACGGAACTTGAACCAAAAACAAGCTTTCCCATACTTTGACGAGAAGGGTTGCTCTGTAAAGTGGACGGTGTTGACTGCTTTATGCTGTTTACGGCTTCTGGTTTGGGATCTTCCATTGGGGAAACAAAAGTTGAAGCTTGGTCCTTTGAAGGCTTTCCATCTAACCTTCTTCCAGCACCAGTAAATGGAGTGAATTTTTGCTCATCTTTGGTTTCAGTTTGAGCATCCTGAACTGAAATATTAAGACAAATTAAATACCTCTAAGAAGAGAAAGATAAGAGAAGAGCTAGTGTCAATCAAGTAGCAATGGTTTCTGGTCCCTGTATATTGAACTAATTCTACTTATAGATGAATGATCAATTTGAAGAAAACATGTCTGACCACAGCTAAAGCACAGATTTGAATGAAAGTCACATATATCCAGGATTCATCTAAATGAATGACCTATCAGGAATATGGCAAATATTGACAGGCTCTTTTATAATGGAACTATATCAGCACGTGAAAATGGTTAAAACATGGCTCGCAGCTTGTACAAACAATGATGTCATATGATGGCTCCATCTTCCGTGATTGGTTGGCAAATTAACCTAAAATACAGATCGAACAGCTTCCATTCAGTTTAGGAAGTACTAAATTTAGTTTTATCTTTCTGTTTTCAGTAGTTGATGAGTTCATAAGATGTACACGTGAAAGAAAACATCTCTGGCCAATCAGTAGCCTAAGAACAAAAAGAATTAAAAAAACCCCTGTTGCTCATCCATTCATCTAACTTGATCCTTTACACTTCTTTCCTAGGAGGTATGGCAGCCATCTCTCTCTCTCTCTCTCTCTCTCACACACACACACACAAAACTCACTCATTATTTCCTACTCTAGTTATACTAAATGGTAAATCTACATTGTCTTATCATTCTCTTCCTCTTGTACATCAGTCTTCTAGCTCTTTAATTCCAATATTCTGCTTTTTCTATTGCATAAAATTAAAAAAAATAATCTCCTACAATTACATATATTCATGTGATGAACAGAAATTAAGTTTATATCAGTTAAACTTTGTTTTATTACAAATGTGCATGCTGAATTACCAGACAGTTCTCTCCCTAATGCTAGATCAATGTCTCTGATGCCCAGATTTGGTTGGGTGTTGTTGCCAAAAATAAGCTATATGCTTGAGAGATAGATGACTGAAACTAGCACATTAAGTAACAACTCCATGCCACAGACAAAACTGTAAACAAAGTGTTTGATGTAATGCTCATGTATATCCGCGTCTTTCGATTATGTTCATGCTTTGCACAACATATAAAGGGCTGAGAGTAAGCTTAGCAACCTCATTTTGGTTAGTTTTAGTGGCCGTCTTAGACATATGCAAACAAAGATTGTGTCATGTGGGTACTTGTGGGGATTTCGATATGTAGTGGACCATTTTGGATCATTTGTTGCGCGACCGTTCAGAGCTTGTGAAGTTTGTTTGTAATTTGCATTGGCTATGAAGTGTTTATTGAAATGATTGCTTGTGGATTCCGAGTAAAACACTTTCTCTAACCCGTTTTCTCTTTTATAGGTCTTAAGAGACTATAGGAGGTTTCGGGGAGGCTGACATTTGTGGACGGACACGCAAAGGTGCCGCACGACTTAGGCAGAACCAGCTAAGTTCGTGACATATTGTCACGGCCTTAGCTGGAATTGCCTAAGGCGTGAGGCACCCTTGCGGCCAAGACGCGAACTTAGCTTGCGTTGCCTAAGTCGCGCTTTGCCCTTGCGATATTGCTCCACAAAGATCAGCCCACTTGTAACCTCTCGTAGGTCCCGAAGGACCTGTAAAAGAGAAAGTTGATTAGTTCGAAAGAACGAGCGAAGAACAAGTCCCGACGTCTCGCGAAAAGAGGGGAAGCTTTACAAGCAATTCAGCGAGCACCTTGCGTGGAGAAGAGAAAAGAGGGAGAGGGGGAAAACAAAGGCTTTAGAAGGTTGAACGAACAGCTGCAAGCCCATAAACAGCTGCTCACCGAGTCCCGGGCGCGACAACAAGTTCCCGTCAAGGCGAACGTGCGAACTTGCGAATGAGTGTTCAACACCCGGTACTATACCGAAGCCCCATCCAGCTCAGCCCTGTGCCCCATCCAGTCTGGCCATCCGTCTAGGGGTGGAGGCTTGTAGAGAAGTATAACTTTGACCCCAAAAATTTAAATAGCTCGATCCAGAATCATCCCAAGAACCGAGCGTCTCGACCACTAATGATATTGTGCGGAACTCCCCAATACTTCACCACATCCTTCATCATCAGCTTGGCTACCTCCTCTACTGAACAGTGTAGGGGAGCATCAATGAAAGTTGCATACTTTGAAAACCGATCTACCACCACGAGTATCGATCCGAGTCTCCCTACAAGTGGCAAGCTTGATATGAAGTCCAAGAAAATGCTCTTCCACGGCCTTTCTGGTACGGGCAACGGCTCCAAAAGTCCCATCGGCTTCCGCTGCTCCACCTTGTCTTGTTGGCAAGTAAGGCATGTTCGAACATATTCCTCCACATCAGTCCTCATCTTCGGCCAATAGAAGGCCCTCTCCACGAGAGCCAACGTTCTGTGAATGCCTGGGTGTCCAGCCCAAAGGGAATCGTGACACTCTTTTAAGAGTTCACGCCTCAAATTGTCTACTCGGGGAACATAAACCCTATTCCCTTTTGTGTAAACGAGTCCCTCCTGGACCCAAAATCGTCGTGCCTTGCCTTCTTTGATGAGCTGCATCAGGATAACTGCCTGGGGGTCACTATACAGTCCATCCCTGATCCTGGAAAGGAAGTTGGAGTGCAACTGACTTGCTTGGCCTCCGCCCTCCACTTGTGCGGCATTCACACGCTCCACTTTCCGACTCAATGCATCGGCCACGACATTTGCCTTCCCAGGCTTATACTCCATTGCCATATCAAATTCAGCCAGGAAGTCCTGCCAACGCGCCTGCTTTGGGGAGAGCTTCTTCTGAGTTTGGAAATAGCTCAGAGCGATGTTGTCCGTCCTCAACACAAATCGCGAACCAAGGAGATAGTGTCGCCAAACTCGTAGACAGTGGATCACCGCTGTCATCTCCTTCTCATGCACTGGATACCGCCGCTCGGTCTCGTTGAGTTTGTGGCTCTCGTAGGCCACCGGATGACCCTCCTGCATGAGTGCTCCCCCAATAGCGAAGTCCGAAGCATCTATATGAACTTCAAAAGGCTCCCCATAGTTTGGCAATTTGAGCACTGGTTCTTCCATAACAGCAGCCTTCAGATCTTGGAATGCTATTTCACATTTGTCAGACCACTTCCAAGGCTGCTCCTTCAGCAACTCCATCAGTGGGGTTGCACGCTTCGAATATCCCGCTATGAAGCGTCGATAATAGTTGACGAAACCAAGGAAGGATCTCAACTCTGGCACCTTCTTTGGAGTTCGCCATTCCGCAACCGCTTGCACCTTCGACTTATCCATCCGAATGGAGCCATCACCGATTCGATGTCCAAAGAATAAGATCTCAATTTGAGCAAAGTAGCATTTCTCCCTTTTCACGAACAAAGTGTTCTCCCTAAGAACCTTGAAAATTGTTCGAAGGTGTTTGACGTGCTCCTCGAGAGTTTGACTGTAGACGACGATATCGTCCAAGTAGACGACCACGAACTTATCAAAATACTTCTTGAATAGCTGGTTCATGAGAGTGCAGAACGTGGCCGGAGCGTTGGTTAAGCCGAAAGGCATCATCAAGAACTCAAACGCTCCATTCCTGGTCACACAGGTAGTCTTCGCTTCCGCCTTCAAAGAATGCTTTTTGTCGATACCCGTCAAGGTCGAAGTTTTTGAAAATACTTGGCTTTGCCCAATTGGTCGAACAAGTCCGAATGGCGGGATGGGATACTTGTTCTTCACCGCCACTTTGTTGAGGTCCTTGTAGTCGACGATAATCGGAGGCTCCCACCTTGTTTTCTTCCGGAAGAGAACTGGAGCTCAAAGGTGCTTTAGAGTTGCGGATGAGACCACCATTTAGCGGTTCACCTAATCGCTTCCCGGGTTCTTCCGCCAACTTTGGCGGGGCATCGCGGTAGGGTGGTCTCATTTGGGCTTCCCCATCGGCTCCATTTCGATGTTGTGATCCACGCCTGGCGTGGTGGAAGAGTCTTCGGCAACTAGGGTGACATAACGTCATTGAACTCTTTTCGGGACGTTACCACCACCTGATGGGTTCTTGAATGGCCTTCTCGTCAAGTGGCTCTAGCTTCATCGCCGCCACGAAGGTTAATTCACCTTTTCGCACCCCTTTCTTTAGTTGCAACGCTGATATATGTTGCGGTTCCTTGGTTCCTCTCCGAGAGACAGGAACCACGCAATCGTTGCCTCCCATCATACATAGGGTATTCAAGAACGGCATTGGCACCAACTTCGCCGCGTGCATAAACTCCATTCCAAGAATCACTTGGAAGTCATCCAATGACATTGCCATCATGTTGGTGTTCCCGCTCCATGTCCCGATTTTGATGAGGACTCCCTTCGCCAACCCGGAGATTCGTTTGGCCTCCGAGTTCACCACCTTCATTCGACTTGGGCTTTGCTCCAAGATCAACCCGAGTCGCTTTGCTTCTCGATCGGCTATAAAGTTGTGGGTAGCACCCGTGTCCACCATTACACGAGTTGTTTGGCCATTGAGCTTGATGTCAACATACATTAGCTCGCCACTTCCTGCTTTTTGTTGCATTGTCTTTGAGTTCTCCCCCACTTGACCCCGCATGGCGTTCAACAAACGCATGGCTCCCATCCGGGGTCCTTGCGACTCCTCATCGTCGCTGCTGGCTTCAGAACTACTCGAACTAAGGGCGACAGCCTTGCCCTTGTTCAATTTGGGAGGGTGGATGAAAGCTATTAGCGTATTGAGTGCCTGTTTTTGTGGGCACTCCCTCACCATGTGTGGCCCTCCACACAAGAAGCATCCGCCAGGTTTCGGGGCTTTGTCTTTCGGGCTTGGCCCTTTATGGGAACTCTTCTTCTTTTGTTTGCCCCCGAGCTCCTTCTCTCGAGAATGTTTTGAAGGGCGATTGCCTAAAGATTGTTTTCTTCTCCCTGGGTCTTCGGAGGAAACAAAGTCGGTAAGCCTTTCTGCAGTAGCAATTGCCCCGACCACATCGGTGACATTCCTTCGATTTAGTTCCTGTTGAGCCCATGGCTTCAAACCATCGAGGAAGCTGAACAACTTGTCCTTCTCGGACATGTCCTGTATGTCCAACATTAGTGCAGAAAATTGTTTCATATAGTCTCGAATGGTAGAACTCTGGCATAGTTGTCTCAACTTCCTTCTTGCGACGAACTCTATGTTCTCATGTAGGAACTGAGTTCTCAACTCCCGCTTCAAGTCTTCCCATGTGTCAACCCGACACCGACCTTGTTGGATCTCCTCCCAATGGGTTCGCCACCAAAGTTTCGCATCTCCGTTCAGATACATTGTTGCTATAGAAACTTTGGTATCTTCAGAATCGGGCCTCGTAGCTCAAAAGCATTATTCCATGTCGAACAGAAAATTCTCGAGGTCTTTGGCATCTCTGGCCCCTTCATAACCATGAGGCTCGGGTGCTCTCAAGTTTTGTGGTGGTTGAATGCGGGTGTAGCTTCCTCCCGCATTTAGTGCTCTTGTGAGCATGGCCACCTTTGAAGTGAGTTCTGCCACAACATCCTATAAGTGTTGCACGGAGTCTTTGGTGTCATCAGACAGTCGGTCGACTAGGGCCTCGACCTTGTCGATCCTGGACTCCGCTTCCTCTTGCGAGCTCTCTACCCCAACAAGCCTTTGTTGGTCATGGTAGAGTTCCTCCATGCTCGCTTCAAGAACATCCAGGCGTGTTTACGCCATTGTGAGTCTCTCCTTGTGACTCTTTTTCCCGGTTAAGCCCAGATTAAGCCTCTCGCTCGGAGAGTAACAACTTCGCTCATCATGTTCATTGGCCGCCTCTTAAAGTGGCTCCAATAGCATGAGAGCGAGTGTGCTGTGTAGCCCACCCCTACCGCTGCCGGGGCAAGGGTCCCGGCTTGTTTCGCCTTTGTTGGATTTGCCACGATGCTTTGCCGTGGCGAAGTTACGAAGTTCCTTCCGTTGTTCGGCCGGGTGTTTGCCCGCCCGATACCCGCGATGTCACGCCTTAGCTAGAATTGCCTAAAGCGTGGGCACTGCGGCCAAGACGCGAACTTGCGTTGCCTAAGTCGCTTTGCCCTTCGCGATATTGCTCCACAAAGATCAGCCCACTTTGTAACCTTTCGCGGTCCCGAAGGACCCAGTAAAGAGAAAGTTGATTAGTTCGAAAGAACGAAGCGACCGGACAAGTCCCCGTCGCCTCGCGAAAAGAGGGGAAGCTTTGTGAGCAATTTAGTGAGCACCTGCGTGCACAAGAGAAAAGAGAGAGGGGGAAAACAAGGGTTTTAGAAGGTTGAACGAACGGTGCAAGCCCACAAACAAATTTGCTCACCAAGTCCGGCGTGACAACAAGTTCTGTCAAAACGTCTGCGAACTTTAGAATGAGTGTTCAACGCCCGGTACTATCGGAAAGCCCCATCCAGCCCTATACCACCGGGGTTCAAAGGGGAGATGGCTGATGTTTTTGTGAGCGGAGGCAGATTCCAGAAATCAGCCCGCGACACACCTAAAAACGGTTTCGTTTTTGTTTTGGGGCTATTTTGCTTTCGGTTGGTGAGCGGTCGCTTTGTAACGTTGCAGCTTGTTCGAACTTACATTTTTACAAGCAAAATGACTCAAAACCAAGGCAAAACAGGCTGCCAAGTAACTGTACATGTAGATGAGAGCGACGAACGGTTCGTTGAACGGAGTTGTTGTGGGTGTACGACGACTGTTCGTGACAATATGGCATCAGAGCAGGACGAGCACTTAAAAACACTTGGCATGTAAATGTGGGGGACCTAGCGGGGCTACGTTGAGAGCAGCTAGCACGCACGACCGTTTGGGGGAAACAGGCATAGAGATGTAGGGAAAGGAGTCGCTCAAAGAAGCGGGCATCTGAGATTGACATTTAGAGGAATGATTAACCTTTCGCGCGAGAGGCATCACGAGGACAAGCAAGCTGGGAAGAATATGTAGCACACAAAGGTTGAGATGGCTAAGTTCGAGCTACGGCTCGATGTTGACAACCATACTTGATCGTGCACAAAGCAAACGAGACGCTTGGTAAAATGATGAGACCGTGTAAAGTGGAATGGGTTGTTCAGCGACTAAAAGAGTTATGCAAAGTTGACAAAGATGAGAGGAATTGCTAACTCAAAGAACTCGGTACTCATGCAAGGGCTTGTATGCGAATGATGGAATGTTCGTGGCCATCCTAAGGCGATAGAAACTAGGCACCATGGAGCATTGAAACTTTCTCTTCGGTATGGGAAGAATGCGTCCATAGAAGGCTGAAGTGTGCAGCGAGTTTAGTATGTTGCTAGGCCTTGGGGGGTGCAACGAGGGCTGTATTTGCGAGGAGTCGCAATCTAGCAAGTGCATTTGCGGGAGAAAAAACAATGCACTTGCGAGTTCAGCATGTTGCTAGGCCTTGGGGGGTGCAACGAGGGCTGTATTTGCGAGGAGTCGCAATATAGCAAGTTCATTTGCGGGAGAAAAAACAATGCACAGTTTGTTCAGCAAGACGAAGTAGCCTAACAGGATGGTGGTCTCTGAAACTTCTAGAGGAGAGAATACGAAGAGAGAAGTTGCTCCAATAGGATAAATATCTAGGAGGGATAAGTCCCGATTCTCCAGAGGGAGAATCATGTGCAATGGACCGTACATGTTGAGGAGAACCTCAAGACATCAACTCCACAAAGCTCAACGGACCGAGCGAGCGACGAGGAGTTGTCGCATGATCTCGCATGAGGTAATGCATTGTGAGATCAAGTGGGAGAGCGACCCAAGGCAACATAAAATGAAGGCATACTTGAAGCCGATATAGAGATCAGACTCAATAGAGGGCTGACCTGTGGAATGGCGGGGGCAAGGGCCACCATCAACTCAATGCAAATCGAGGAGTGGAGCAACTTGGGTGTAACTTGGTGAAGTACCCAAGCCGCATAAAGAGAGTCGACATAGAAGATAGAACATGGAGTGAAGGCATGAAGCTTTCCTTGGATAGAGGTCAAAGACATGAACTCTTGTAGAGGTAAGAGCGGGATCATGTCGTTCCATGGGTCCCTCATTTTGATGGAGCAGATTCATCCTGTATGGTGCCAAAGATGAAGGGTGCTTTGAGGCATATGCACCTTATCTCGAAGAAGCATTTGATGGAGGAACAAAAGCGACTCAACTTGCGGAGGCAAAGTTGGGTTCAAAAGGCCTTGGCACGGGACAAGAGGACGCGAAGGTAGGTATTCTTGAAGAATACACCATAGTGCTGCCATTCGAGTTGTCATGAAGAAAGCGGTGCGCAGGTGGAGATTGTGCTGGTGGGGCAGAGGCCCAGGATCTAAACAATGGTGGACGAATTTCAGCGAAGTCGGTGGAATTCGAGAGCTATTAGGAGATGGATTGTTTTAGAGTTGTGCTTTGTCTGGGTGTGACCTGAGAGCAGGTGGACGAAGGTTGATAGCCGAAGGAGCGAATACAATTGAAGGTAGAAGAGGCCCTGCAATGTATTAGTAGAGGTCACACATGGAGGGATTACAATCCAAGTTCATATCACAATGATCAAAATGCAATGGAGATGTCACCAAGAGGCAACATGATGTATCAGATCATGGTGGAATAATTTGTGGCAATACGATACACACGAAACTAGTCCCATGAGAGAGTGAGAGATTAGATCATACAGAGGTATGATTAGGAGCTATTGGGAGCTCCATTTCGGTGAACATGACAGCAAAAAAAGCTATGGATTCAAGGAGTGAATGCCATGGTATCATAGAAACGGGTTTTCCATGCGTGCATCGAATTTTGCATCGAATGAAAGCCTTGGTTATCAACATACGGAGTGTGTACCACCGAGGGAGAATTTCGAATGTAAGTACTAGTGAATCCTATGGGGGACTTGATCATGCAGAGGTATGATCGGAGCGGTTGGAGAGTTGGACTGCTCTAGAGCTCATATTCGCTTAAGGGAGCCCGACAAGTCAGAGACCAAGGCCGAGTAAGCGAACGTTGCCACCAAAGAAGCTAAGGAGAACAAAATCGACATAAGCCCTGTAACATGATGGTGAAGGCCATGCATGGGAGTTGCAGTCTATCTTTTCATTGATCAAGGAGAACTACTCGGAGAACACAGAGGTGTTGAAGTAGGTAGTTGAAAATAGCGAGGAAGATGAGTCCAGAGGGACTTAGCTACCCAAAACTAAGCATCGGTTAGAATGAAGGTGGACTTGGAGGAGTTCCATAGTGCCACAGAGGCAGATCTATCGATCACGAAGAAAGGGACGCAAATGCGATGCAACAAATAGTAGAGCCATGAGCATGGCAACGCCATGGTATCGCAGAGGCAGGAATTTCGTGAAGTCATCGATCCTTTGTTCTCATAGAGTGAGAGCGCTTGGTCATGAAAGGGGTCGAGGGGGTGGAGAATGTAGAGACAAACCCCAAATACCAAGACAAGATTGAAGGGCAAAGGCCAAGAAACTTCGTAAAATTGGTGTTAATGAGTTTCTCATCAAGATAGTTGAAAGTGAAGGACTTCGGGTTGTTGTAAGAGGGCTCGACTAAGGAACGAAATATGCAGTATGCAGTGTTGTATCTTTGCTACTCAAAGGAGTAGGCAGCAAAAATGATAGAGAAGGCAGTACAATCCCAGAGGTGACCAAAACTATTAGAGATTTACTCCAAATTGGGGTGAAAAGTTATTGCATTCCAAAAGTTTGATTGTATTGAGAAAGTGAATCATAGTAGCTAACTCAATACAATGAGTATAGACACTTTGAGTGCTTTGGAAATGTGAGCAAACAACCAGCAAAGGCTAGTAACCAACTTGATGCATGAAGTACAACCAACGAGAAGGCGGGCGAAGTCAAGCAACCTTTGTCTTCTCAACTCTTAAGAGAATTGGTGAAACTGAATACCCCAATTCTCTTATCTATTCAGTAAAGGAGCTCTGCATAAGTTCAAAGACCCTTCGAAGAAATCTAGTGGAAGACAATAGTTGTCAAATCCTCACCAATGGTGATCAATGCTACTGAGAATAGATTAACTACTTCATTTCCCAATAGAATGCCTATCGAAAGAGGAAGTGATGCGAACCTACTTGGAAGTGACAACTAAGTGGAAGAATAATCGATGGGCAAATTTTACAGAGGATGGACCCAAAAACTTTAAAGTCTACGAGGCAATGCTCATTAAAGTTTTAACAAGCATCCACCCAGTTCAAGCGATATGAAGTATTTGAGAGACTGCGTATACTAAGGATGGTCTTTTCCTTCATCTAAGGGATCCGTAGGAACTAACAAGGATCAGCACAACTCAGCCGACCCTACACTAGAGTCAGAGTCATTGGCGAGTTGAAGCAACATGACAGATCAAAGTTCAACTACTTAACAACAACATGGAGTGCAGTTGAGGGCCAAGAGACATATTGCAACTGAAGCAGAAGATTGAAGACTCAACAAAGGCGAGGAGATGCAGCATCTGCAAAGACTTTGACGAGGACGTCAAAAAAATAAGTGAGGAAAAATATCACAGACAAAACTATAAACGGGGTGTTTGATGTAATGCTCATATATGTCCGTGTCTTTCGATTTTGTTCATGCTTTATATAGTATGTAAAGGGCTGATAATAAGCTTAGCGGCCCCATTTTGGTTGGTTTTGGTGATCGTCTTAAGCATCCAAACAAAGGTTGTGTCATGTGAGCACTTATAGGGATTTCGATCTGTAGTGGGCCATTTTGGACCCTTTGTTGTGCGACCGTTCAAAGCTTGTGAAGTCTGTTTGTAATCTGCATTGGCTATGAAGTATTTGCCGAAATGATTGCTTGTGTATCCCGAGTGAAATGTTTTCTCTAACCCGTTTTCTCTTTTGTAAATCTGAATGGACCATAGGAGGTTTTGAGAGGCTGACCTTTACGGGCGAACACGCAAGAGTGTCGCACGACTTAGGCAAAACCAACTAAGTTCATGACATCCTATCAAACAAGTACTCGAAAGCACAAGAAGCAAAATTGGTGCATATAGTTTAGACCAAGATATGCAATACCGTACCGTACCGATGTTTCGAGGTTGGCTCGATATGGTACGGTACCAGTGTATCGAGCGGTACACCAGGGCGTACCAAATAGGTTTATATATTTTCTTCTTTACTGTAGCACTGTAGCATTGCTACAGTATAATACTGTAGAACGTTCCGTTCGGTACCGGACGGTCCGTGTACCTATATGCCGTCAGACCGATACGTACCGCCCATACCGGGCGGTACCATTCGGTACTGCATACCATGGTTTAGACTATTCAGAGGATAACCAAGAGAAAAAAGCAAGGTTTAGCAAGGATTTGCTGATCAATACTTATGCACTATTTCCTTATAAACAAACATAAGAAACGTCAAGATAGAAACTCATGAATCTAAATTAGCATGACCAGAATTACCTAGAATCCCAAAATTTAGCATGCAGGTTTCTAGAATACTGAAAAAAATGCTGGCAAGCAGGAGGATTCCAGCACACAAACTTACAAGCACAATAGTTCGCAACTCAAAAGAAGCATGCATTTCTAGGCAAATCAGAAATGCCCGCTCCAAAATAACCCAGATAGAGAAGTATTCTTGTACTAAAAATGTGGAATTATTTTGAATATCATTTAAGACAGTTTGCCAATTTACACTGTAGCCTAACGAAATAGTAAATTTTTTGATGTATTTTTATATTAAAGACTTTATGCCATGCCAAGAAAGGAATATCTGTGGATAAAAATGGACAGAGTATGCATACCATGGTTTAAACTTAAAAGTTTCAAATATTGTTTTGTATTTACTGATCTGATGACTCACTCGTACACAAATTGCAGCAATTTTGTCCGTTTGAAATCGAGCTTACTGCCTAGTAAGCTCACTGTACCAGATCTATCACCAAGCTTAATGGGTGGTAAACCTACTGCCAGGTATTGGTACCAAATAACTGTTTTTTCAGTTTGTTGACAGCTATTGATAGTTGTCTTATGCTCTTATCCTTTTTTCTTTCTCTCTCTTACTCTCTAGTCTCCATTGATGCCTTCTCCTCCTCAGCCACCTTTTCTTCTTCTCCTCTTCTCCTTCATCTACCCCACTGCCACCACCTCTATTACCACTGCTGCCAACTCCTCTTCTCCTTCACCACCACCTCCTCTTCTTCCCCCATCTCCTCTCCCTCACTCTCTCTATCTCTCTTGTTCTCACCAGTAACACCTTGTAATAATATTCAGTATATTGTACAGTACTGTTACAATACTGATCTAGCCACTAAGATTTTAACCCTTGAAGCATTTTATATAGACTAATGTCCAAGACACCTAACTGTAGACAATATGGGCACAAAAAATGAGAATACAAGAGTATGGGCAACAATGTGAGCAGCTGTTATGGATATCACCAGAACAATTTCCCACCATTTTTTAACACAAGGATTGAAGTCTTGGTCACAGAAAGTGTGCCGGCCTGCAACTGGAACAAAATGCTCTACATGTGGTGCTGTATTGTCAAATGGTACAACCAGAAGTGCTGGAGGAATTGGAAAGCAAAAAAAGAGAGCAAACAAGACTGTTATCAAACTTCAACCAAGATATAATGGATAGGGAAAAAAAAGGGAGAAAAACAAGGAACTCTCTCATGTCAAGGCCTAGAATCAAGCATGGCCATGCACCTATGTATACAATTTGCAGGCCCATTGCTACTGTACAATATTTACTAAGAACCAAGGTTTACATACAATTGATTATAAAGCAGCACAAATCTAGGAAGACTATGATAATTAAAAAGAAAGCATATTAAGCACTTACATTAAAATACTGAAATAGCTAAAATATGATAAAACCACCCATCAAGAAACTTTTAAGCAAAGAACACTGCAAATCTGGAGAAATCTGGCAAAAAAATAAAGAGAATACAATTTCTTAAGATGGGAAGAACAAAGGATAGTGTGCATTGAAACCTTGAACTGGTGCTTTGATCATAGGTGCAGAAGTTTGTGGACGTTCAGGCTCTTTATAATCAAGTGGTGGTGCAAAGTCAACCTCACAGTCTGTCTCAATAATGCTAACTGCAGAAGAGGGCTTTGTTTCCACAATATCTATGTAGTACTTCTTGTTGTTATATGCTACCATGATACTGTCACCAGTTGTTAAACATGAAAAATTCCTTAAAGTTGTTTCCAAACTGCAAATTTTCAAGAACATCTTGTTAGTGGCCTTACTGTAGCAAATTATTCATATTACCAAAAGACATCCATGTTAAAGCAAATGCAGAAGGGATGATGGAGCCTTTGGTTGAATTAACAATGCATCAAAAAGTTCACTAACATGGCCTTGGGGTTTGAGATATCCAAAAAGTCCTTTGTATGTGGCTGTAGCTTCACATATGTACCCTTGGGAAGCGTGGCATTTTTAACACGAACTATATCTCCCTCTTGTACAAGTAAGTTTTGCATCATCTGAAAAATGAGGAGCACATTAGATAACAGACTTCACTTACAGCAGAAACAGAATTCAAAAAATATAAATTAAAAGAAAATAAACCAAGAAAATATTCTCAGTACTGCCTACCCAATACGGCATGTAAATCATGCCTTCTTCGGCAATAAACTCTAGAACACCACAATGTGAAACTCGCTCGGTTTCAACACTACGCAGCTCAAATAACATTGGGTAATCGATGTGTAGAGAAGCTGCAGAGTACAAATATCAGCATGATATATCTGGTGATTAGTACCACCACAGATCACCCACTAGACAATGAAAATAAGCTGTTGCAGAAGCAATAAGTGCATTTTACCATATTATGTAAAAAGAGATTAAATGAAAGGAAAATAGTTCAACTAACCAAGACGATCAAGAGCAGAGGGAGGCATTATAACTGAAAGAACAAAAAGCCCAAAAGATTATTTTAGTTAATAGTGCATAAACGAACAACAAATAGTTCAATAGAGAGCAAAGTCACAAGTGAATTACTTTTATCACCAATTTCCAGCTGTGGCTGCAGAGAGAAACACAATATCAGTACTCCTTAACAGAAAAAATGTAAACACTTAGTTAAATCATCTTCTCAACAGGCAGCCTCTACATGTTAGAAAACAGGGAATATCACTTCCACAAAAAGTGTCTTATGACTGTTCACAGAAAAAATAAATGATAGTCAAATGACATGGTTCTTCTATTTGAGGACTTTGAACATTTTTATTTGTTTAGGAAGAATAAGAAAATAATTATTAAAAGAAAGGACCTCAAACCTTGTCAATAAAAGAAGCAGGGAAACAACAGTATGTCTGCTCAAATGAATTTCCATGATAACCAAATCCTTCAAAGAACTGATACAAAAAACAAAAGAAATGTTAAAGCATTAACTGTAAATCAATTAAGTAAATGACCAGGTCATAGAACAAGAAACTTAAAATGAAAAGAATGCAGAAATAATGGGCAATGGCAATATTAATCACCATAATAAGTAATGAACATGCAACAGGAGATAAAGATGCAACCTACTATAGAACATATCTCTACAGCAATCTGGGGATAATTGGTGCTGCAAGACATTCGAAACAAGTGATTCAACCTCCATGATCAAGTAAAACTATTTGTCAGGAAAACCTCCATCAATAATCAACACAGCCGCATTAGAGGAATAATAAGACTGGAGTAATATTAATCAGTAGATTTCCTAACATCGTCAAGTTTACATAGGTCCCTCAAAAGATCAGACAAACTCTCAATATTGAAATGGATCAGTGTAAAGCCTAAAGCTTAAGCAATAAGCACCGGGAAGAACTAAATAGGTCGGCAACCGAGTAACCTGTCCATGATGAGTACGAGATACAGGGAAGATGCTGATGATGATCCCAGCTTGCTATACAAATTCATGTATGTATGAAGCACTATTAGATGTACGAGCAGGGGAGAGAGATATGACTTAATACATCACAGTACAAACACGACAATAGCAATGGAGTTGTACCTGGTTAATCTAGCAGGAGAGCTACAATGAGGGATCCTATTGGCAAAATATCCTAGGGAAAGTTTGAATCTTTCATCAGAAAGTCAGACTTCTAATTGTTCCTTAGCCATTTTTATAAGTTCAGAGAGATGCATGTTGATTTTTTTGGTTACTTGTGGGGTAGACTTTACTAATGGCAAATACATACGCATACTCTTTTGCTGATAATAAAGAGTTAATTCTAGATCAGCAAGAATTTTCTCATTTATGGTAGTTAGCATTGAACCATGAATTGTAATGTGAGAACTTGGCAAAAAGACCATAGAACATTGATCAGGATTGGAGGCAAATACAGTAGAGTTGCTTTTGTCAATGTGGACTACCACTATGATTTAGAGTGGAGCCATTGGACAGTTTTTCTGAGATGGGGCACTCACTCATAATTAGTGAATCGTAAAATATTCAAGGTACCAACTCCATCTTCATATTTTAGCTGATATTTTTCTTCTTTCCTAAAAAATCTCAACCATTCATGTTTCCCAAATATACCATGTTAATTAATGACGTAAATAGTTGACTAAATCCTACACGCATGAATTTTGTGCTTCATATGTAACAAACAAAGAAAATTACTTAGTTTTAGGTTATTAATTCTGGATGCATCCCCATTGACCAGATTTTAATATGTGTGCAATTAGTAGACCATGATTCACGGTAGATGTTAGTTCTTAAACATAGCTTACTACACTTCTAAATGGAAATGTTCTGATACTGAAATTCAGAAAAAATAAATAAACTTCTATAATCATAGTGAGAAATATTAAAATCATAGAGAAAGCATATATTTTGAAAGGGAAGTTGTATTGCCATGTCAAGACCCACTTGAATCTCTCGGGATTAATAAATTTTTCCCTATTTCAATCTCATAAATTTGACAAATCTAATTATAATTATTTTTAAAAACTATCTAAATTGATTTGAAACAAATAATCTAATGGAATGGAATCATTAGGGCACTTTGCTTGTCCATATAAAGATAAAGAAAAACAATCAAAATACTATGAATAATTTTAGATCAGAGATTAGAGACCAGGATTACACATGAAATCTAAATTAGTATTTACTGTAAATTTCATATCAAGATTTTAAAGTTAATCTTAGAAGCATTGGTTCTGTAGACTCCTCTTCCACTCAAATCAACAGGACAAGTCACTTGGCATTGGTCCAAAACCCCTTCAATATCGCCTAGATGATGACTTCCTCAGGGAAAAAGCAGTAACTGAGGTCTCATTCTTTCAATATTGCCTAGACAGTGTCTTTTTTATTTTTTATTAGATTTTAATTGGATTACATCAGACTATTTTAATTTTTCCTTTTTGACAAAAATCTTCTCAATCACAGGGACTTTGCACCTGTAATTAATGAATTGCTATAATATTGGAAACTTGTTGAACCTAATGAATGCATTAAACCCTAGTTTCACTGCCTTGACATGAAAACATGTATTCCAATGAATGAGACAATAGAGGTTGCCATTAAGTTACATCATGAATCCAGCATGTGCCTTTCTCTCCCACATAGTCCTTCCAAGCATCTACCTTAACCTATGCCTTCCCTTCTTCCTCTTTCAAAGCTTTATTGACTGACCACACCAAATCCACTTCTACCTCTCATTATTCCTCTTATCTACATCTCCTCTTTGTTAACGTTCTCTGGATTTCTTTATACTTTCTCTTCCACTGATACTCGACCACCTCTTCTCGTTCATTGAATGTTGATTACAATGTTTATACCTTTTATGACTCGCTTTCAATTATATTTTAAATCTGATCATAATTTGTTTGATGATTTCCTTGTTCATCATATCATACTAGAAATGATCTAAAAGTTTACTCACAGAATCCTATTCATTTAGATGAGTGCCAATTTATTTTTTGCATATGCAACTGGATATTGCTATGCCCTTATCTGATGCCGTAGTGCTTGCATACCAATCATTCAATATTGTGCCATCACAAAACCACGACAGAGGCTGGTGATGTACCCAAGGTACACCAGCACACCCAAGCCTTCTTATTGTTACTTGGGTTGATTCAGCTGACATGTGCCCCATGTTGTAATGTGTTGGCATGTGAGACACTTGCTTGGAGGTGAAAAGGATGTTCTTGTTGCACCATAAATATCCAACACATGATAAACTTGTCTACATCCATCCTTCAGCATCCAACAACCAACCAGATGACATGTACAAAGTCTTAAGTATTACTTAGGGAAGCTTAAAGTAATTGACAATAGAGATGCTATGTCAAAAGTTCAGATTCTACACAGAGAAGCTTAGGCAACATGCATGCAAGTTCATAATGAAAAGCTCCAATAGAAAAAGTTATCAAAATTTAAAGCTCTGAAATTTCCTCTTGTATGTACCATTTTGCTTAGATCCAAGTAGTTCGCTCTTCAGATATCCTGAAAAAACTATTGAATCAAAATAGCATTACGATGGGAGCTAATTATGATACTTGAACTTCACAAAGAAGTTAACAAATAATAATCAACATGGATACCAATATATGATAATAAGTTGGAACTATATATATATAAAACTTGGATAACAATATGGATTGTATGCAGCTTTTGCAATAGAAACACACTAGTTAAGAAGCAACTCTAACTTCTATATCAAGAAAGAAGTCATTTTTCATTTTGAAAGTTGATTAAAAAAAGACTATCAGCAATTATTCCTAATCTTTTAATTGGATACAAAACACTGTGTTATTCAGATAGGTTTGAGCCTCCAATGCCAATATGGTGTTTGCTTGGTTTGTATGATGCTTCCATATTTTGTTCAAAATTTGTGATAACTTCCAACCATAATCCTAGTGGTTGCTTTACACAACCAAATAAGTTAATAATTTAACTGCAACTTGAGTTGTAAACTCAAAGTTAGGTCAAACAGAAGTCTTAATTAACCATAGAACTCATAGCTTATCTACATAGGTTTATAATACAAAACAGGAAAGAAAAGACATTGATCGCATCAGGTCTCTTTACAGCCTATAAGGTGGACCCTTATTTGGTAAATGATACATGTCTAAATTACCAATGTTGTAATAAAATATATATCGTGAGAATCAGTTAATTTCAACCTAAGAGCTCTATGACTAGAAGTGTATCTTGCTGTTTTACATTTTTGTAGGGGTGATCTGTTAGTATAATCCCCATTTTCTATCTTCAATCCATTGACTTGAGTAATATCTTCTTTTGTGATACTCCACACAACCAGACTAAATTTGACTTCTTTAAAATTTAACTTTGACCTAATTGGGTGCCTCAATCCAATCTACTCTCCTCAACTTGATTTGTCATCATGATATCCAATTCAAGCCAAATACAATATCCAATTAGATCTATTTTACCTAATGTAATCCTAAACTGAAGTTAGCCAATAAAGAAACAAAAGTCCAACTCTCTTTCTCCACAACTTTATATGCTTTCCAGCTAGTATATCTCAATAACCACAAACAACCCAAACACATGGGTTTCTCTTGGTTGGCCTCAGGTTTAATTTCCATCAGCCAAATTATTTTTCTAGCATGCAGAGCCCTCAAGATTAGCCATCTTTATCTTGAAAGAATGATCAGAAATATGAAACTAAGACCACTAACCCTTTAATGATCCTATATTTTTTTTTCTCAATGAATTTTGAGCACAATATTATGAAACAAAGCCAAAATAAGCAAATTTGAGGAATATTGTCAATATCAACTAGGACAATTGCAATTGTGCTCATCTAACTGATACTTATCCTTCGTTCCTCCAAAACATTATTATATAGGTCGAGCTAAAACCATATTGCAGAGGCAAAGAATAGCACAATTTCATATAAAAAATTACTTGGATAAACATATCTATATGGAGACCTCCCATGGAACTTATATTTTTACAATTAGAATTCTCCACAAGGAATATACAGACACCATAATCTGGATGACCACATGATCTACTTTCCCTTGGACTAAGTAATTTATCATATTACCCAAATTTCAAATCATAGTGACCATGCCGGCATGCCCTAACACATAAACCATTGATGGGATGCTCACAAGGGCCTTACTGACCATTTAACAGTCGATCACCAAGTCAGCCAGATGATAGCTAGCCTAACAGAAACTGCTCCTCTCTACCCTACTCCACCATGATAGCTACTGGTGGAAGTATAGTTTGCTATGTTCCATTGCTTGCTCAATTGGCCAGGAAAAACATGCCCCAAAAGGACTTCTCCTGCATACAATTACATTCTACCTAACTCACCGGGATAGAAATACTTCTCCTTGTTCTTCCCAGCTATCTTCCCCAGTTCCATGTATTAAAGATACTTTCTTCCTTCTCAAGCACTCGAGAGGAGAAACACTGCAGATCATCGGCACATTGGCACTTTGTATTGGCATGGCATTGTCCAGTACTGACAGCCGGGTAAGATTCTGAGATCCTACTAATCCAGATGACCAAAAAGACATCCATCAAGCATAAAATCTATCCACCTACATCATATTTTCGTTTTATCTTCAACGTAATCGCAGTTTCGTGCTTCTTAATTAGATTTCCACTTGAATCACTTTCATCTACAATTAATTTATCCCGACATGGAAATATATCTACCGATACTTTGCCCTAAGTAAAAAAATAAAAAATTAGCAAAAAAGCTCCTAAATTTCAGTCAAATATGTGATCTTTTAGAGGAGACTAGCGATAAAAAAACCCTAAAATTGTTACGAATCAGGGGACAGGTAGCGTAGTTCGATGTAACTGAAATCAAGGATGCAAAAAATATAAAGAACAAATATAAAATTAATAGGAGAAACAGCATAACAATTTGGGGCAAGAGTTGGAAACCTCACAAGGAGCGACGGAGAAACCGAGGGGATTCGAAAGAGGAAGACGACTTCGCTACGAAGTAATCGAGGACATAGAAGGGAGGGCGAGGCCTGGTGTCTCAGGGGTTCAAGTAGACCGATACCGAGTCGGAGACCGGTTTCGACCGGAGAGTTTAATTGAACGGATGGTCTATTGACAATTCGGTTCGACAGGCGGTTTAGTGTCAAATTTGGCGATTCAGTCGGGTTACTGTTGAGATATAGAGACTGTCAACGGGTGGATCGACCCGTTTGGTTCACTGTCCAAGATACGGTCCGATGAATTCTTTGTACTAACGAGGGGAGTTAAGATAGTCAATCGGTGTAGAGATCCCGTTAGGGAGGTGGTTCATTGAGAGCGACCTGATCTTGTTACGATGAAACCGGATACAAGAGATGGATTCTTCTAACTATTGAACCGCCTCCTAGCCACATATTCAGATGACATTAAGGGTTCTGGTCTTGTGCTGGGGTATCATTGCTTAACCCTTTATGTTTAAGTCAATAAAATACAAAAAGGGAGAAAGATAATAATATGAGTAGTGTAAATAAGAGAATAGAGGATTTCTTGCCCACCCTCTCCCCCATCTTGGTATAGGGTTTAGCTTTTATACTTTGGTACTGAGCAATCTAAACATGCGTTAGCCAAGGGCCTCATTATCCTGTATGGTGGAGGTATTAATGAGGGTGACTATTGGCACTTTGGACGGACCGTTGGGATGTCTATAGGTTGATTCCCTTACTGTTTTAGGTTAGGTAGGGAGTGGTCCCTCTATCGGCCATCCGGAAGGGAAGGCTGGTGAAGCCAAGCTATGTTATTAGTCATTAATGCGAAGGAATGGCTTCTGTTGAGATGTCAGCTATGAGGCCACTATGGAAGCTAGGGCATGTTGTTAATCATTAATGTGAGGCATGATTTCTTCAACTATGATATCAATAAGGAGTGGGTCTTGCATGCCCACTTTGGGAAGTCAAGACAGATAGGGCAGATCCCTATAGGCCCAAGTGGTAAGGGGAGTTGGCAGGGCCAAGCTTTTCCCTATCATTCATCCCACGAAATGCATGCTTGGGGCTCTGTAAAGGAGTCTCGAAGTATATCATTTTGCTTGTATTTACTACACACTTGCATGAGTGTTGTTTTTGCTATAAGTTCCTTACTGAGGTTGTGATGGTTGGTGCAAGATCCGTCGAGGCGGACAATGCTCTTTGGCAGCAGCGATAGTAGGAGTGACATATGTTGACTTAAGGGAACCTTTCTTTTTTTTCCTTTTCGATCTATCTTCATTCTCCACCGTTTGCACGGGAGTTTACTCTCTCTCCTTTTTTGACCTCCTGCAAGAGGTTTCCTTCTCCGTTTTTGCCTCCCCCTTTTGTCCCGGAGGTTAGGTCTTCTTTTAGGCCTATCCCCTCTTCCACTTTTGAGGGTAGGTGCTCGATCGTGTGGGCGAGAGGATCGCTATCAGTCTGCCATAGGGGCTTTCATTATAGTGAGTGATGATTCAACTATCGTAATAGGAGTATTGGTATCAATTTGCTACGGTGGCTTTTGCCATAGCATAATGGGTCTTGATTCAACCATCATAGTGGGAGTATTAGTATCGGTTCAACGTAACGAGTCTTAATTTGACCATCATAATGGGAGTATTAGTATCATTCCACCATAATGGGATCTGATTCGATCATCGTAGTGGGAGTATTAGTATCAGTCCATTATAATGAGTCTTGATTTGACCGTCATAGTAAGAGTATTGGCATCAGTCCGCCATATCAGCTTTCATTGTAGTGGGAGTATTGGTATCAGTTCATTGTAGCATGTCATAATTCGACGCACAATGATGGGCTTTGGCTTGATTATATAAGCGAGAGGTCGGACCCATTATGGTGGGATTTGGCTTGACCGAATTGTTAGGAAAAGAGTTGACACTAAGAGGGGGGGGGGTGAATTAGTACAGCGGTAAAATATGTCGGTTTTGAAAAATTCTTTCGTACGATAAAAACCGATTTTGAAAACTTAACTTAAAACATGAAATAAGAGCATATTGAAGGTAATTTGCAGTTAATATAAATTGTAAGAAGTAAATGCAAACCAGAGAACACGCCAATTTTATAGTGGTTCAGTTGTCGTGACCTACATCCACTCCACCAATTTCTCTTCCGTCGAGGCCACCAGCATCCACTATCGATCTTCCTTTAATAGGCGAAGATCAACCTCCTTCTGACACCCCTCTTCTCCTTTTTACAGGTTTAGGAGTCAAACTTTACAAGCACACACTCCTCCTAAATAGAATTCTAAACTTAGACTATAGGAGGGGATTTCTCTAGTGATTGCAACAGCATTTTCTCACTTTTAAATACTCTGTGCTTGTATCTATTAACTAGGGATGAGAGGGGTATTTATAGGCCTCAAGTTAATTCAAACTTGGAGCCTAAAAACATCTCATCCTGGGTTTCTTGGGTTCGAGCGGTACCATCGCTAGTGTCAGTCTGACACTAACACTACATTGGGCAGTACCACCACTTGGGAGGTTGTACTGGGCGGTACCACCGCCCAGACTGGTGGTACCACCGCCTGCAGCCTCTCGAAGGCTGTGTCTAGGAGGTACCACTGCCCAGACCGATGGTACCACCGCCTAACACAGTCTCGAATACTATGCCACGACGGTACCACTTCTTGTGTCACTATTTGGGCATTTCATTGGGCCCAACCAGTCCTTACATGGGCCCAACTGACCCATACAATACTTTCGAGCTACGAGGCCCGATTCTGAAGATACCAAAGTTTCTATAGCAACAATGTATCTGAACATAGATGCGAAACTTTGGTGGTGAACCCATTGGGAGGAGATCCAACAAGGTTGGTGTCGGGTTGACACATGGGAAGACTTGAAGCGGGAGTTGAGAACTCAGTTCCTACCTGAGAACATAGAGTTCATCACAAGAAGGAAGTTGAGACAACTCCGCCAGAGTTCCACCATTCGAGACTATGTGAAATAATTTTCTGCACTAATACTGGACATATAGGACATGTCCGAGAAGGACAAGTTATTCAACTTCCTCGATGGTTTGAAGCCATGGGCTCAATAGGAACTAAATCGAAGGAATGTCACTAATGTGATCGGGGCAATTGCTGCTGCAGAAAGGCTCACTAACTTTGTTTTTTCCGAAGACCTAAGGAGAAGGAAACAATCTTCAAGCAATCGCCCTCCAAAACACTCTCGAGGGAAGGGGCTCGGGGGCAAACAAAAGAAGAAGAGTTCCCACAAAGGGCCAAGCCCGAAAGGCAAGGCTCTGAAACCTGGTGGATGCTTCTTTTGTGGAGGGCCACACATGGTGAGGGAGTGCCCACAAAAACAAGCACTCAATGCGCTAATAGCTTCCATCCACCCTCCCAAATCAGACAAGGACAAGGCTGCCGCCCTTAGTTCGAATAGTTCTGAAGCCAACAACGACGATGAGGAGTCACACGGACCCCGGATGGGAGCCATGCGTTTGTTGAACGCCATGCGGGGTCAAGTGGGGGAGAACCCGAAGACATGGCAACAAAAAGCAGGAAGTGGCGAGCTAATGTATGTTGACATCAAGCTCAATGGCCAAACAACTCGTGCAATGGTGGACATGGGCGCTACCCACAACTTTATAACCAATCGAGAAGCAAAGCGACTTGGGTTGATCTTGGAGAAGAGCCCAAGTCGAATGAAGGCGGTGAACTCGGAGGCCAGACGAATCTTTGGGTTGGCGAAGGGAGTCCCCATCAAAATCGGGACATGGAGCGGGAACACCAACATGATGGCAGTGCCATTGGATGACTTCCAAGTGATTCTTGGAATGAAGTTTATGCACGAGACGAAGTTGGTGCCAATGCCGTTCTTGAACTCCCTGTGTATGATGGGAGGCGACGATCCCTGCATGGTTCCTGTCTCTTAGAGAGGAACCAAGGAACCGCAACATATATCGGCATTACAACTAAAGAAATGAGTGCGAAAAGGTGAATTAACCTTTGTGGCTATGATGAAGCTAGAGCCACTTGATGAGAAAGCCATTCAAGAACCTGCTGTGGTGGCAAACGTCCTGAAAGAGTTCAATGATGTTATGCCACCGGAGTTGCCGAAGACTCTTCCACCACGCAGGGGCGTGGATCACAACATCGAGCTGGAGCCAGGAGTGAAGCCTCCAGCGAGACCACCCTACCGCATGCCCCTGCCAGAGTTGGTAGAACTCAGGAAGCAATTAGGTGAACTACTAAGCGGTGGTCTCATCCGCATCTCTAAAGCATCTTTTGGAGCTCCAGTTCTCTTCTAGAAGAAACAAGATGGGAGCCTCCAACTATGCGTCGATTACCGAGCCCTTAACAAAGTGACAGTGAAGAACAAGTATCCCATCCCGCTCATCGCAGACTTGTTCGACCAGTCGGGCAAAGCTAAGTATTTCTCAAAACTCAACCTTCGGTCGGGGTATTGGCAGGTGTGTATTGCTGAAGGCGATGAAGCAAAGACTATATGTTTGACCAGGTATGAAGCGTTTGAGTTCTTGGTGATGCCTTTCGGCTTAACTAACGCTCCGGTCACATTCTGCACTCTCATGAACCAACTATTCAAGGAGTATTTGGACAAGTTCGTGGTCGTCTACTTAGACGATATCGTCGTATATAGCCAAACGCTCGAGGAGCATGTTCAGCACCTTCGAACAATTTTTAAGGTTCTCAGGGAGAACACTTTGTTCGTAAAAAGGGAGAAATGCTACTTCACCCAAATAGAGATCTTATTCTTGGGGCATCGAATCGGTGATGGTTCCATTCGAATGGATAAGTTGAAGGTGCAAGCGGTTGCGGAGTGGCGAACTCCAAAGAAGGTGCTAGAGTTGAGATCCTTCCTTGGTTTTGTCAACTACTATCGACACTTCATAGCAGGATATTTGAAGCGTGCAACTCCACTGACAGAGTTGCTGAAGAAGGAGCAGCCTTGGAAGTGGTCTGACAAATGTGAAATAATATTCAAAGATATGAAGGCTACTGTTCTGGAAGAACTGGTGCTCAAATTGCCGAACTATGGAGAGCCCTTTGAAGTCCATACAGATGCTTCAGACTTCGCTATTTGGGAAGTACTCATGCAGGAGGGTCATCCGGTGGCCTACGAGAGTCACAAACTCAACAAGACCGAGCGGCGGTATCCGGTGCATGAGAAGGAGATGACAACAGTTATCCACTGTCTATGAGTTTGGTGACACTACCTCCTCGGGTCGCGATTTGTGCTGAGGACGGACAACGTTGCTCTGAGCTATTTCCAAACTCAGAAGAAGCTCTCCCCAAAGCAAGCGCGATGGCAGGACTTCCTAGCTGAATTTGATATGGCAATGGAGTATAAGCCCGGGAAAGTGAATGTCATGGCTGATGCGCTGAGTCGGAAAGTGGAACGCGTGAATGCCATACAATTGGAGGGCAGAGGCCAAGCAAGTCAGTTGCACTCCAACTTCCTTTCCAGGATCAAGGATGGACTATATAGTGACCCCCAGGCAGTCATCCTGATGCAGTTCATCAAAGAAGGCAAGGCCCAACGATTTTGGGTCAGGAGGGACTCGTATACACAAAAGGGAATAGGGTTTATGTTCCTCGGGTGGACAATTTGAGGCATGAACTCCGAAAAGAGTGTCACAATTCCCTTTGGGTTGGACACCCAAGCATTCACCGAACGTTGGCTCTCGTGGAGAGGGCCTTCTACTGGTCGAAAATGGGGATTGATGTTGAGGAATATGTTCAAACATGCCTCACTTGCCAATAAGACAAGGCAGAACAACGGAAGCCGATGGGACTTTTGGAGTCGTTGCCCATACCAGAAAGGCCGTGGGAGAGCATTTCCTTGGATTTCATATTAAGCTTGCCACTTGTAGGGAGACTCGGATCGATACTCGTGGTGGTCGATCGGTTTTCAAAGTATGCAACTTTCATTGCTGCTCCCCTACACTGTTCAGTAGAGGAGGCAGCCAAGTTGATGATGAAGGATGTGGTGAAGTATTGGGGAGTCCCACATAATATCATCAGTGATCGAGACGCTCGGTTCCTGGGATGATTCTGGACTGAGCTATTCAAATTGTTAGGGTCAAAGTTATACTTCTTCACAAGCCTCCACCCCTAGACGGATGGCTAGACTGAAAGAATAAACTTGCTCTTGGAGCAATATCTTCGGCACTACTGCTAGTCATAGGTGCCCAGCAAGCCAATCACGTGAGTGATGGCACGTGTGACTTGATACAGAATCTTTTTGCTTATTATATTTTGGCGTATATCACTTTATAACTATTGCATAAATGCATATATATATTGTGATGTCCTTGGATTTGTGCAATGGGAATCGGATCGTGATGAGATCACGATAATGAGATCGATTCACCTTTAAACACATATCCTAAATAATCCCTCATAGGTTACCGAGAGGGACATCGTGATAACCGGATAGACCGTGTCTTTATACCCGTCCATATGATGGATGCAAACTGGTCTCATAGTCGCCGTGTAGGGACACTAGGGATACAATCATGTGTGCTCATTGGAGAATGAGTTCATCGATTGATCCGCCACGGAATCTTTGGATGGTTGATGATGCCTTATTATCGGACAAATGATTCCAGAGTCCTAGTGGTATATCTGGTCCTTAGACTTGAGACACCAAGGATATCCTATATGAGTGCTCCACTCTTTGATACCGCACTTATAGGTTTGGGTCGTCCCGCATCTAGTACTGATTGGTCATTGGGAGTGGTAGTCGACCTTCACGAGGGCTATTGAGTGTCGATAGAGGATCATCCACTCTCTACGTCATGAGAGGAATATCCCATGTGTTCTTGCTCGCACAAATCCCCGCCGTAGTCATTCGGGTTGAGAGAAAAAGAGTCTCTCCCGAGAACTGATTAGAAGCGAGACTTCGAGTAAAACCGTATGGGGTCCGACAACACTATGCTTTCGATATACGGTCTCTCGGGATATTAGATGGATGAGGGACTATAGGTACATGGTAATCCGAGGACGCACGGGTCCAATGGATTGGATTCCCCTCAGATCGTCCTGGGGACTATGGCGTAGTGGCCTAAAACGTCCCGAAGTCGATGAGTCGAGTGAATTATTACATAGATAATAATTCCACCGAAAGTTAGAAAGGAGTTCGACAGTATGACTCACGACCGACTCGATATTGGGCCTAGAGGGTCACACACATATGGTAGGCATTGCGATGAGTAGAGGTTCGGATATGAGATATCCGATGGAGCCCTTGTCTTATTGGATGCGATCCAATACCCACTAGGGAAGGACCCATTAGGGTTTGACACGGGATCTCTATAAATAGGAGGGATTCACAACCTCATAGGCTAGAGTCTTTGCTTGCCTTTCCTATTCTCCTCTCCCTCTCCACCTCGGAGGCCTGGAGTTTTGAGGAGAGTCGCCGCAACCCCTCGCTGTGTGGATCACCGCTAGAGAGGAGGACGCTTGACCTCCTTCACCCTCTCCTAAGGATCTGCAAGGAAAACAGGATATCGATCTCCCTAGGTAACACAATCTCTATCACGCCAGTTTTGTGTTTTGCTAATTTTTGTGCACCAATCTTCGCATCGACGATGAACATCTTTTGGGAATCGGGATTTTTGTTTTCTTGTTCTTCCACAAGCGATATGATGTCACCCCCTTGATTTCCCAACAAAGGGTATCGAGCTAGGTTGTTCGTGCGAATGATTAGTTTTGAACCGTGTGTTGTGTTTAGGAAGAATATTGACGTCAAAATCGTTGGACGAAAAAGCGAGGAAGGGCAGCAATAGTTGCTGCCCTCGATCTACATGCCTGCGACCACTACCACCAAAGAAGAAATGAAGAAGGCAAAGAAAGAAAGACCGGCCAAGATGCATTGCCGTACCAAGCCTGCAGCCCGGGTCGGCGGTCCGCTTTTGGCAGAAGGTTTGGCACGGCGGGGCTGGCAGCACGCTGGTAGAGGCCCCTTGGCCACGACCCCATCCGGCAAAGGCGCCGGGGCTGAGGCAATACGGGTCGAGGCACCGCAGGCGCTACGCTTTGTATTACCGCCCCCATCGGCAAAAACCCCGCAGGGCGGCCGCCAACGAGGCAGCACCACCGTCATGCGCTGCCTCATGGGCAGAACCGCCCATGAGGCGGCGCCAAGCGCCGGGGGCCCACCGAATGGCCGGGCAGGCGGCGCAGCCGCCTGGGCGAGGGCCTCCCTATCGCCTCCGCCCCCTCAGATTGTGCCGCCAAAGGGGTGGCGACGGTGGCAGCAGCAGAGGGAATTAGGGTTTTGGGCAAAAGGACATTTTTGCCCCTGTGAATTTAAGAAATTCCAGTTTTTGTCTTTTGTCCAAATTACGAAAATACCCTTAGGAATTGAGAAATTCCCTACATGTCCCTGATTTCAGAAAAATATTAATTAATTAAAAGGTTTAGTTGATTATTATTTTTTATTATTATCTATTAGTCCTACATGACGATGATTATTTATACATGTGATGTATGATGTGTGGACGGATGATCATGGACCGTGTGATGTGTTTACTTGTGATTATTACTATTGAGGTCTGCGAACCTCCATTATATTTCTCGTTTATTGTCCGGCCTGCGTGCCTATGATTAAGTTGTAATCACATGAGGAGGCTTGCGGGAGCGCGGGATGCGATAAGCGGGACCCACGAGACGGACGATCGTGATGCATGGAGATGCATCAAGATGTCGACGAATCGACGAGGGATGAGATGGACGATCACGGGGCATGGAGATGCACCGTTGCACACATAGATCTTGATGTGAGTGATTAGGCCTAATCGCTCGGGCCTAATCATATTAGGTTATGGTCCATGATCATCTGATGTGATTGCTTATACACATACTAGATATGTATATATATTTGCATGCGATGTAGATATATATTAAATATGTATATGTGTGACATGTCATATTAGGAGACCAAATTATAGAAACATCTCTCGATAATATTAAGTCGGTAAAACGGAGAGGCAATTAAATTGACCCACGTGGCCTTCCATCGTTATGTAGTAAACCCATTCCCCTGGTTGAGTTGGTTCCAGTCCCTCGAGACTCACCTATATCGCGATTCGCTATCTTGCTTACGACATAGAGATGTCACCGGTGACCTGAGAATATGGTATGCTTGGTCGAAGTCCCTCGAGGGTATATCATCAAATCGCACTCATCTTGTAACGAAGGTGTTGACTTAACCGAACATCATGGTTGGTCGAGTCCTTTGAGGCCATGGTGATTCGGAGGCCAACAGACGGGAATCACAAGGAGTTGTGATCGGCAAGAGTTGCCTACCTTTTTAGGCTTAGTGTGATTGGTCGAGTCCCTCGAGGTTACACTAAGACGCCGATTGATCCTCGATCCCCACTAGAAGTCTGCTGGAGACTTCCGTTTCACATCTTTGAGGGGTGTCGCGTGACTCATTAGTAAAATAGTGGGAGCATATTAAGATAGAAGTCCATATCTTGATAGTTTATTTCTTGCAAAATCTGCATGTTATTCATTTCTCGCTACATCTTTATTTTAAAAAAAATGTCGCTTCAAATCCTTTATGTGGCATACTTGATGTCAACCGCCTTTATCGGTCCAAATTATACGGATTGGCTCCGTAACTTGAGAATTGTTCTCACAAATGAGAAAATCGTATAATGCCCTTGATACTGATGATGCCTACGCTCAAGAAGGGCAAGCGAGGATGAGATCGCCGCCACGTGAAGTACATTGATGACTCCACTCTTGCTCGCCATATATGTTGGGCTCTATGACTCCGAGTTACTGAGACAACATGAAAAGATGGATGCCGATCCATTCTCCTACATGTCCAAAATTGTTTGAGGAACAGGGAAGGACTCAACGATATGAGATATCCAAGAGCCTTTTCCGCTAGGGATGACTGAGGGACACCGGTTCAGAACCATGTCCTAAAGATGATTGAGTGGATTGAGAAACTCACGTGTCTAGGAATGGTCCTAGAGGATAACTTGTGTGTGGACATTGTGCTTCATCCCTACCAGATTCCTTTTCACAGTTCATAATGAATTTTAATATGAACAAGTTTGAGGTGACTCTCCTAGAGCTCCTCAATATGTTGAGTGAGGCAGAGAGTACTATTAAGAAAGAGAAGCCAGTTCTCTACCTGGTGAGACCGAAAAAAAAGGAAAGCGAAGGTCCCTTAAGAAGGGAAAGGGCAAGGCAAACAAGGTAAAAGCAAAGGTTGCTAAGAAAGACCCAAAGAAAGGAAAAAGGCCGCTGCTTCCACTTTGTGGGTAACGATGGGCATTGGAAGAGAAACTGCAAAAAGTACCTTGCAGAAAGGGCAAAACAAAAGCTTGATGAAGCTTCGTGTATATTCATGATCAGTCTCCATTTGTCGGACTCTTATGATAACACATGGGTATTGGATACCCAGAGTGCTTATCATATATGCAATTGTTTAGTGTTTCGGCAAGGCCTAGGAGACTACAAAGAGGCGAGATGGACCTCAAGATGGGTAATGGAGCAAAAGTTGCTGTATTAGTCACTTGGCGAGGTCGCCCTACATCTGCCTAGTGGAGCTATTATTGCATTAGATGCATGTTATTTTGTTCCTTCTATTATCAAAAACATTATCTCCATTTCATGTTTAACAGTTAGTGGATATAAATTTATTTTTGAGAACAATGGTTGTTTGATATTATTAGATGATAAGATCATCACGAAAGGAACATTGCATAATGGTTTATTTATGTTAGATACCACTCCACATATCATGAATGTAAATATGTCCAAAAGGAAACGAGATGAGTTGAACAGTGCATACCTGTAGCATTGTAGGCTAGGTCACATCCATGAAACAAGGATTCAAAAGTTGCTAAATGATGGATATCTAGATCCATTCGACTATGTGTCATATGCGACTTGTGAGCCTTGCATTCGTGGAAAATCCACCAAATCTCCATTTAGTAGAATCGAGAGAGAGCCAATGAGTTGTTGGAACTCATACATAGTGATGTATGTGGACCCATGTCAACTCATGCCATTGGAGGTTACTCCTACTTCATTACATTTACTTGATGATTTCTCAAGGTATGGATATGTGTACTTAATGAAGTACAAGTCCGAGGGGCCTTTGAGAAATTCAGAGAGTATAAGAATGAGGTGGAGAACCAGACCGAAAAGAGTATCAAAACTCTTCGATCGATCGAGGAGGTGAATACTTTAAGTACAGAGTTTACTCGGTTCCTCAAGGACCATGGGATATTATCCCAATGGACACCTCCTTATACACCTCAGCTCAATGGTGTCTCTCAAAATGAGAAATCGTACATTATTAGATATGGTACGGTCCATGATGAGTTTTGTCGACCTACCCATCTCATTCTGGGATATGCCCTAGAAACCGCGAACTTACCTTTCCCGAACAGAGTTCCAACTAAGTTCGGTAGTGTCTACACCATATGAGATATGGAAAGGGAAGAAGCATGATCTTAAGGTTGTTAAGATCTGGGGTTGCCCTGCCCATGTTAGAAGACACAATCCCGATAAGTTAGAACCAAGGACAGAGCGATGCAAATTTGTGGGATACCCCAAGGAAACTTGTGGGTATTATTTCTATCATCTCGAGGACCAAAAGGTCTTTGTAGCTACAAGAGCAGTGTTCCTTGAGAAGGAACATATTCTTGACGGAGACAAAGGGGAGAATGATAGAATTGAGCGAGGTTGGAGAACCAAGCTCAAGCACCACTCTGACCCGAAGTCCGTTCAGTACCTAATACACAAGTATCAACTTTACGCAGGTCTCGATAGAGTATCCCATCCTCCTGAGAGATATGTGGGACATATTAGAGCAGAGGATGTAGAGGATATTGATCCTCAGACCTCTGAGGAGGCTATTATAAGTATAGACTCCCCCGGAAGTGGAAACAAGCCATGAATTCGAGATGGATTCTATGTACTCCAATAAGGTTTGGAACCTAGTTGATGCTCCAAGGTATTGTACCCATCGTTTGCAAGTGGATCTTTAAGAAAAGATCGGAGTAGATGGAAAGGTAGAGACCTATAAAGCAAGGCTAGTGGCTAAGGGGTATCGTCAAAGGCAAGGTGTTGACTACTGACGAAAACTTTCTCACCCGTAGCAATGCTAAAATCCATCAATTCTATTGGCTATTGCACCACACTATGATTATGAGATCTGGCAGATGCATGTGAAAACCGCATTCCTCAACGGGAACCTCGAGGAGGAGGTGTATATGATGCAACCCGAGGGATTCGTGTCCAAGAACTGCCCAGATAAGGTGTGTAGGTTGCTTAGATCCATTTATGGACTAAAGCAAGCTTCCCGAAGTTGGAACATAAGATTTGATGAGGCAATCAGATCTTATGACTTCGTTAAGAACGAAGATGAGCCTTGTGTAAACAGAAAGGTAAGTGGGAGCGCTATCACCTTTTTGGTGTTATATGTGGATGACATCCTGATCATTGGGAATGAGGTAGGAATGCTATCTATAGTAAAGACTTGGTTATCTAGACACTTCTCAATGAAGGACTTAGGGGAAGCATCTTATATTTTGGGGATTAGAATCTATAGAGATAGATCCAAGAGGATGCTTGGCTTGTCCCAGTCCAGGTACATAGAAACTATTGTCAAAAGGTTTGGCATGGAAAATTCCAAGAGAGGTCTCATACCGATGAGACATGGGATATCGCTTTCTACGAATATGTCCCCAAAGACTCCGTAAGAAAGAGCGAACATGGATATGATACCTTATGCCTCAATGAATAGGGTCTATCATGTATGTCATGCTATGTCTTGGGCCCGATATAGCGCATGCTCCTGAAAGTGTCACGAGCAGTATCAAAGCGGATCCGAGCTTGAGCACTGAAAAGCAAGAAAGTGTATCCTTAAGTACTTGAGAAGGACTAAGGATCTTTTACTAGTATATGAAGGTAATAGCCTTAAGGTTGAAGGCTATCTTTGACTCAAGTTTTCAGTCGATGTCGATGATAGCAAGTCAATTCAGGGTATGTGTACACCTTGAATGGAGGAGCAGTGTCTTTGGAAGAGTTCCAAGCAAGATACCACTGCTGACTTCGACCACGTAGGTGGAGTACATTGCTGCATCGAGATGCAGCAAAAGAGGGAGTCCGGGTGAAGAAGTTCATCACAGATTTGGGGAGTCGATATACATGATAGCGATAAGTCGACTTCCTTATATTATGCGACAACTATGGGGTGATTACTCAAATAAGGGAACCCGGTCTCATCGAAGTGTTCGAGGAGGTTCCAAAATATAAGAGAGATCGTAACCCGAGGAGATATAGCAGATGGAAAGAGTTCCATCCGAAGATAACATTGCAGATCCACCGACAAAGCCATTGTCTCCATTGTCTTTTGGCGTCCACGAGAGTCCGATGGAGATCGACATATAGGTGATTGGCTTTAGGTCAAGTGGGAGATTGCTAGTCATAGGTGCCCAAAGAAGCCAATCACGTGAGTGATGGCACGCAGTGACTTGATACGAATCTTTTTTGCTTATTATATTTTGGCGTATATCACTTTATAACTATTGCATAAATGCATATATATATTGTGATGTCCTTGGATTTGTGCAATAATAATCGGATCGTGATGAGATCACGATAATGAGATCGATTCACCTTTAAACACATATCCTAAATAATCCCGGTCATAGGTTACTCGAGAGGACATCGTGATAACCGGATAGACCGGTGTGCTATATACCCGCCCATATGATGGATGCAAATGGTCTCATAGTCGCTCATGTAGGGACACTAGGGATACAAAGACAGTGCTCATTGGAGAATGAGTTCACCCGATTGATCCGCCACGAAATGCTTTGGATGGTTGATGATGCCTTATTATCATACAACATTCCATAGTCCTAGTGGTGTATCTGGTCCTTAGACTTGAGACACCAAGGATGTCCTGTATGAGTGCTCCACTCTTTGATACCGACTTATAGGTTTGGTTGTCCCGCATCTAGTATAGCTGGTCATTGGGTGTGGTAGTCGACCTTCACGAGGGCTATTGAGTGTCGATAGAGGATCATCCACTCTCTGGCCATGAGAGGAATATCCCATGTGTTCTTGCTCGACAAATCCCCGCCGGGTCATTCGGGTTGAGAGAGAAAGAGTTCTCCTAAGAATCCGATTAGAGCGAGACTCGAAGTAGAAACCGTATGGGTCCGACAACACCATGCTCGATATACTGTCTCTTGGATATTAGATGGATGAGGGACTATAGGTACATGGTAACGAGGACGACATGTCCAATGGATTGATTCTTCCCTGTCGTCTGGGGATTACTACAGCGTAGGGCCTAGTACGTCCGTAGAATCGATGAGTCGAGTGAATTATTACAGAGATAATAATTCACCGAGTTAGAAGGAGTTCGACAGTATGACTCACGGCCACCGATATTGGGCCTAGAGGGGCACACACTTATGGTAGGCATTGCGATGAGTAGAGGTTCTGGATATGAGATATCCGGCCAGAGCCCTTGTCTTATTGGATGCAGATCCAATACCCACTAGGGAAGGACCCATTAGGGTTTGACACAGATCTCTATAAATAGGAGGGATTCACAGCCTCATAGGCTAGAGTCTTTGCTTGCCTTTCCTATTCTCCTCTCCCTCTCCACCTCGGAGGCCCTGAGTTTTGAGGAGAGTCGTCAAACTCTGCTGTGTGGATCACCGCTAGAGAGGAGGACGCTTGACCTCCTTCACCCTCTCCTAAGGATCTGCAAGGAAACAGGGATATACGATCTCCCTAGGTAACACAATCTCTATACGCAGTTTTGTGTTTTGCGGATTTTTGCGCACCAATCTTCGCACGACGACGAACATCTTTTTGGGAATCGGGGATTTTTGTTTTCTTGTTCTTCCGCTGCGCATATAATGTCGCCCCCCTTGATTTCCTAACAACTACGTGAGTGCCAACCAACGAGATTGGGTGAAATTGTTGGACATTGCCCAATTCTCTTACAACTTGCAGTGGAGCGCTACGTCCAACAAGAGCCCCTTCGAGATTATTACAGGACAATAACCGTCAACTCCTCACACCATGGCGATTGGGTATACTGGGAGTAGTCCGTCAGCTTACCACTTCGCAAAAGAGTGGCACCGAAATGCAGATATTGTGTGGGCTTACTTAGAGAATGCGGCAAGAAGAATGAAAAAGTGGGCAGACTTGGGAATGCGACCGCAAGAGTTCAAGGTCAGCGATTTGGTGTTGGTAAAGCTCCAACTAGCATCACTCCAATTCTTCAGGAACAAAATCCACAAAGGATTGGTTCGCAAGTATGAAGGGCCCTTCCCAATTGTCAGCAGGGTAGGCAACGTCTCCTACAAGTTGCAGCTACTGGCGTGGTTCAAAATTCATAACGTTCTTCACGCCAGCAACCTAAAAGCCTACTACTCAGATCCGCAAGATACTTCCTGAAGTATTCCAACTCGGCTACCTCCCACCACTGCCTCCTACGAGTAGCGAGTTGAAACCATTCTAGCGGATTGTAAGACAAAGCTACCCAATGGAGTTGAGCAGACAGAGTACTTGGTGAAGTGGCGAAAGCTTCCCCGAACTGAAGCCAGTTGGGAGCCTGAAGACACCCTATGACATGAAGAAGCAATCATCAACTACTACCAACAAGCGTCGACGAGGGCGTTGACAGTTTAAGTGGGGGAGAATGTCATGAACGGTCGTCGCGCACTTGCAACAACTTCGTTCAACGAACCATTCGTCGCTCACACCTACATGTATAGCTACTTGACAGCATGTTTCTCTTGATTTTGGGTCATTTTGCTTGTAAAAATGTAAGTTCGAATAAGTTGCAGCATTACAAAGCGACCGCTCACCGAACCGAGCAAAACAGCCCTAGAACAGGCCAAAACAGCTCCGTTTTCATGTGCCGTAGGTTGATTTCTAAAATCTGCCTCCGCTCACCAAAACATTAGCCATCTCAGCCCCTTGGAACGCCCCAGGTGGCACAGGGCTGGATGGGGCTTCGGTATAGTATCGGGTGTTGAACACTCATTCGCAAGTTCGTACGTTTTCCTTGACGGGAACTTGTTGTCGCGCCCGGGACTCGGTGAGCAGCTGTTTGTGGGCTTGCAGCTATTCGTTCAACCTTCTAAAGTCCTTGTTTTCCCCCTCTCCCTCTTTTCTCTTATGCACGCAAGGTGCTCGCTGAATTGCTTATAAAGCTTCCCCTCTTTTCGCGAGATGTCAGGACTTGTTCGTTGCTCGTTCTTTCAAACTAATCAACTTTCTCTTTTACAAGTCTTTCGGGACCTGTGAGAGGTTACAAGTGGGCTGATCTTTGTGGAGCAATATCGCAAGGGTGAAGCGTGACTTAGGCAACGCAAGCTAAGTTCGCGTCTTGGCCGTAAGGGTGCCTCACGCCTTAGGCAATTCCAGCTAAGGCCGTGACAGAATGTCTATACTTCCGACGAACTCTTAAACTCCCAACAAAATCACGTTCTTGACTCTGAGACTTCATTTTGGTTTATGCCTTGCTATCATAGTTAATCTTGCATACGTAAAAACACACTTTGATCTAGATAATTATTACTAAGCTTGAATCATGTTGTCCGGCATATCATTGGTCCATCAACGCTTCGTCCGATTTTTCAACGTATCGTCCTCTCTTGCGACCTATTGCCCAATTGGCCAGTTGACTCCGTAGCTCCAATATCCTTGGTGCAATATCCGCTCTTTTTGGCTCGATGCCGAAATCCATGGCCCAAAGCCTTCTATCGATACGTCGACCGATCCTCCGGGCTGATGTCCAATCTTCTGACATGTTTTCCTCCGGCCCAACATGATTCTTCCTGCTTTAATTATCTCATCATGATCGAAGCATTTTGCGTCACTCAAAATGTAGATCAAATCATAAACACTTATCAATTGGTTTCATCATCAAAATCTGAGATTCAACACAAATAAGCAAGAGGAGGGACCCACTGTGGGTTTTGGTTTGACCGCATAAACAAGAGGATGGACCCACTATAATGGACTTTGGCTTGATCGTGTGAACGAGAGGCTAGACCCACTATGGTGGGCTTTAGCTCAATGGTATAAGCGGGAGGATGGACCCATTGTAGGTTTTGGCTTGACTACATAAGCAGGAGGTTGGAACTAATGAAAAGAATAGAAGATAAGAATAATTACTGAAGAAGCTTTATTGAAGAAGTGAAGAAGCTTTATTGAAGGAATGAAAAATGCTTCAATACATTAACATGTTCCCTCTCCTATTTATACAAATTAGGATAAATGATTTCCCTCAACAGAATAGAGGATTTTTCTCAACAGAATAGAGATATTTCCTTATATAGTTGGGGAAATCTTATCTTCTATCATGCCCCCACAAGATGGTGCTCCTGATAAGGATACCAATCTTGGATCGATGCAAAGAATTGTTTACAAGTGAGAGACTTAGTGAGTAGGGCAAGAGCATATCACTGCTACTATTACGATTGCTGTTGCTGTGAGGGCACAAGCATTCCCTTCGTTCTCCTTAAGTCCGCCCTTCGTTCTCCTTAAGACCACCGACTTTTGGCAGATCAGCGAAGGCAGCGAAGGCTACTGTGGTGAGGAAGATGAGGATTGGCCATGGAGCCTCTTAGGAATGTGGCTGCAGCGACGTTGGTCGCTGGCCGAAGACAAGGGCGAAGCTTCGCTTTTCTCAACGATGTTGGTCGTTGGCCAAAGGCGAGAGCGAAGCTTCGCTTTTCTCACTGCTCTGATACCATAATGAAAAGAATAAAAGATAAGAATAATTACTGAAGAAGCTTTATTGAAGAAGTGAAGAAACTTTATTGAAGGAATGAAAAATGCTTCAATACATTAACATGTTCCCTCTCCTATTTATACAAATTAGGAGAAATGATTTCCCTCAACAGAATAGAAGATTTTTCTCAACAGAATAGATAGATTTCCTCATATAGTTGGGGAAATCTTATCTTTTATCATGCCCCCGCAAGATGGTGTTTTGATAAGGATACCAATCTTGGATCGATGCAAAGAATTGTTTACAAGTGAGAGACTTAGTGAGTAGGGCAAGAGCAGATCGCTCCTACTGTTGCGATTGCTATTGCTGTGAGGGCACAAGCATTCCCTTCGTTCTCCTTAAGTCCGCCCTTCGTTCTCCTTAATTCCATTGACTATTGGCAGATCAACGAAGGCAGCGAAAGCTACCGTGGTGAGGAAGATGAGGATTGGCCGTGGAGCCTCTTAGGAATGTGGCTGTAGCGACGTTGGTCGTTGGCCGAAGACAAGGGCGAAGCTTCGCTTTTCTCAACGATGTTGGTCGCATGCCAAAGGCAAGAGCGAAGCTTCGCTTTTCTCACTGCTCTGATACCATAATGAAAAGAATAGAAGATAAGAACAATTACTGAAGAAGCTTTATTGAAGAAGTGAAGAAGCTTTATTGAAGGAATGAAAAATGCTTCAATACATTAACATGTTCCCTCTCCTATTTATACAAATTAGGAGAAATGGTTTCCCTCAACAGAATAGAGGATTTTTCTCAATAGAATAGAGAGATTTCCTCATATAGTTGGGGAAATCTTATCTTCTATCAGGAACCACTATAGTGGGCTTTGTCATCCTTGTAATGACATTTTGCCAATGGTGGGCACCAAGGTATAAGGCTGCTAAGGTTCGAGCCGTAAAGTTGTTCTTGAAGCTGGTGCTAGCTCCTCAATGGTCCAGGGAAGCCACGTACAAGGAGTCGGAGGAATTCCACTAGGGGCTATGGAGGGATTCTGCTGCTACAAGCTTATTATGAGCAAGGGGTCCAACGAGGCGGATCATGCACCTTTTGCTGTGGTCAACCCTATTTTGACTTTGAGAGTGGTAGTTATAGTACTTGGCATAACAGTGAGGAGAGCTAGCCTCTTTGTCATTTTGCTATGGTGACTTCTACTGTAGCAAGCATTGGCTCGACCACTTGATCGAGCGAATGAATATCTGTCCACTATAGTGGGTGAGTAGGAGAATGAGTATCTGTCTACCATAGTAGGCCTTAGCCCAATCACCTAAGTGGGAGAATGCCGTAGCAGGCAGCATGGGGCCGGTCTTCCCTTTGCCTTAATGTTAGAACCCTTGCTGATTATAAGCTTGGGGTTAATCTCTTTAGGGGATCGACCTCCTTGGAACTCTATAGGGGTTCCTTCCTCCAAGTTGCTGCTCAAAGGCTGCAGAAAAGATTCATCTATTATTTTACAAAAGAGAAGGAATACATGACTATTTATAGGGTTTCTAAACCCTAACTCCTAATAGGACTCCTACTCAAGACTCCTATTCCTTTACAACTCCTAATGCTTATCTAAGGACAACTCCTAATAGGACTCACACTCAAGACTCCTATTCCTTTACAACTCCTAATTCTTCGCCAAGAAACAACCTCCTAACCCTAGCCGACCTCTTCACTTCTTTAATAGGGGTTGGCTTAGGTAGGTTTTACATGAATGCCCCTCTCAATTAGGACTCTCCTAGCTAGAGTCCTAACAGACCCACCCTCTTCAAATCAGCCTTGTCCTCGAGGCTGACGATCCATGAATTCTGAGAATTTGATCTTCAAGTCGTCATAGTTCTCCTAAGTGGCACCTTCTGCTGGTAAGTTTGCCCACTGTATTAGCACTTCAGTAGTGGGTCGTTGTCGTCGAGTCATGATCCATCGATCAATAATGGCACTCGACTGGGTCGGGAGTTCTCCTTGAGTAGTTATATTTGGTGGATGACTTTAGGCTATCTCCAAGCACCCGTTCACTACTTTCGTCTAGTTGTCGGTTTGTGGGTGATATGTCGTACTCCTTTTCAATTTAGTGCCCTGCATCTGGAATAACTCTGTACAAAATTTGCTTATAAAGATGCAAGTAGAATTTGGCACAAGCACAATGCGTCCCTTATAGCATAATTCTTTTGAGTCCCAACTGTAATGAGCCACGGGACTTGGTGCTTCCTCCAATTTTTTTTATGATCTTATTGGTCTCCGAATCTTCTTGCCATTCTATCTTAATATCCTCAAGGAAGTCGCTGGTCGAAAGTGAAACGACCGAAAATTTAGCTTGCTCGAGTAGCTAAGAAAGCGCATCTGCAACAACATTCTCTTTCCCCTTTTTATAAGTTATTTCATAATCAAATATAAGAAGTTTTGTTACCCATTTTTGCTACTCAGGGTATGATATCTTTTGCTCTAAAAAGTACTTGAGGCTTATATGGTCGGTTTTAATTTAAAATCGTCGACCGATCAAGTAGGGTCTCCACCTCGTTGCTGCATGTACAATGGCAAGCATCTCCTTATCATATGTTGACATATTTTGATGGGAGGAAGACAATGCCTTTTTAGTGTATGCGATTGGTCGACCATCTTGCATGAGAATGGCTCTAATTCCGACTCTAGATGCGTCGGCCTCAATAATAAAGGGTCGGCTGAAATCTGGTAGTGCTAGCATCAACGTCGTCGTCATGGCTGCCTTAAGTTTTTCGAAGATAGTGGAGGCTCTGTCCGACCATTAGAAGACATCTTTTTTAGTAAGGAAGTGGTGCACTGATCTTTCCATAGTTTTTCACGAACTTGCAGTAGTAGCCTGTTAAACCCAGAAAGCCATGTAGCAATTTTATGTTCCTTGGGGTTGGCCAATTCTGTATTGCTCCAATTTTGAAGGGGTCCACTGCCACACCTTCCTCTGATATGATATGCCCAAGATATTCCACCTTCTGTTGAAGAAAGCAAAAATTCGTAGTGGTTGTTGTGTGTTCAAAAAGTGGTTTTCGGTATGTCTTTTTCGCACACTCGTATTTGATGATACCCGGATCAAAGGTCCAACTTTGTGAAGATTTGTGCTCCCTTTCATCTAGCAATTTATATTGGAATAGGGTATTTGTCCTTGATGGTTATGCTATTGAGAGCTCGGTAATCAACACACAATCGCCATGTTCCGTCCTTTCGTACGAGGAGCACCGTTAAAGAGTAAGGACTGTAACTTGGTCGAATAACTCCTCTTTCAAGCATCTCTTTTACAATACTTTCTATTTCATCCTTATGGAGATGTGGATACTGATATGGTTGAGTATTTACTAGAGATTTGCTTGGAAGAATCGTTATACAATGATCATACTGATGGGGAAAAGGTAGGTTGCATGGTTCGTCAAATATATCTAAAAATTCAGCAAGCAAAGGAAGTAGATTTGGATCTTTAAATTCTAATGGCTCTCCCATAGTTGCTACTCAAGTTGTACAAAAAAGCCGCTGCATGTTTTATGCAAAACTTTCTCCATTTGTTGTGTGCAAATCGTCATTACATCGCCCCAACGTTTCCCATGCAGTATCACCTGTTTCTCCTTACTGTAAAATTTCATAATTAGTTTCATAAAATTCCAAGAAATTTTTAGAACCCTTGCAGATTCTAAACTTGGGGTTGATCTCTTTAGGGGATTGGCCTCCTTGGAACTCTATAGGGGTTCCTCCCTCCAAGTTACTGCTCAAAGGCTGCAGAAAAGATTCATCTATTGCTTATGAAAAGAGGAGGAATACATGACTATTTATAGGGCTTCTAAACCCTAACTCATAATAGGACTCCTACTCAAGACTCCTACTTCTAACCAACTCCTAATAGGACTCCTATTCAAGACTCCTATTCATTTACAACTCCTAATTCTTCTTTAAGAAACAACCTCCTAACCCTAGCTGGCCTCTTCACCTCTTTAATAGGGGTCGGCTTAGGTAGGTTTTACATGAATGTCCCTCTCAATTAGGACTCTCCTAGCTAGAGTCCTAACAGACCCGTTCTCTTCAAATCAGCCTTGTCCTCGAGGCTGACAATTAATGAATTTTGGGAATTTGATCTTCAAGTCATCATAGTTCTCCCAAGTGGCATCTTCTGTTAGTAGGTTCGCCCACTGTATTAGCACTTCAGTAGTGGGTCGTCGTCATCGAGTCACGATCCGTCGATCAATAATGACACTTGGCTGGGTCTAAAGTTCTCCTTGGGTAGTCATATTTGGTAGGTGGCTTTGGGCAGTCTCCAAGCACCTATTTACAACTTTCGTCTGGCCATCGATTTGTGAATGATATGTCGTACTCATTTTTAATTTAGTACCTTGCATATGGAATAACTTTGTCCAAAATCTGCTCGTGAAGATGCAAGTAGAATTTGTCACAAGCATAATGCGTCCCTTATAACGTAATTCTTTTGAGTCCCAACTATAATGAGCCACGGGACTTGGTGCTTCCTCCAATTTTTTTATGATCTTACTGGTCTCCAAATCCTCCTACCATTCTATCTTAATATCCTCAAGGAAGTTGCTGGTCGAAAGTGAAATGACCAAAAATTCAGCTTGCTCGGGTAGTAACGAAAGCGTATCTGCAACAACATTCTCTTTCCTCTTTTTGTAAGTTATTTCATAATCAAATCCAAGAAGTTTTGTTACCCATTGTTGCTGCTTAGGGGATGATATCTTTTGCTCTAAAAAGTACTCGAGGCATTTATTGTTGGTTTTAATTTGAAATCGTCGACCGATCAAGTAGGGTCTCCATCTCGTTGCTGCGTACACAATGTCGAGCATCTCCTTATCATATGTTGACATATTTTGATGGGAGGGAGACAATGCCTTGCTAGTGTATGTAAGTGATCAACCATCTTGCATGAGAATGACTCAAATTCCGACTCCAGATGAGTCGGCCTCAATAATGAAGGGTCGGCTAAATTCTGGTAGTGCTAGCACAGACGTCGTCGTAATGGCTACCTTAAGTTTGTCGAAGGCAACGAAGGCTTTGTCCGACTATTAGAAGATATCTTTTCAGTAAGAAAGTAAGTGGTGCATTGATCTTTCCATAGTTTTTCACGAACTTGTGGTAGTAACCTATTAAACCTAGGAAGCCATGTAACAATTTTATGTTCCTCGGGGTCAACCAGTTTTGCATTGCTCCAATTTTGAAGGGGTCCACTGCCACACCTTCCTCTGATATGATATGCCCAAGATATTCCACCTTCTATTGAAGAAAGCAAAAATTTGTAGTGGTTATTGTGTGTTTAAAAGGTGGTTTTCAGTATGTCTTCTTCGCACAATTATATTTGATGATTCCCTAATCAAAAGTCCAGCTTTGTGAAGATTTGTGCTCCCTTTCATCTAGCAATTTATCTATTATTGGAATAGAGTATTTGTCCTTAGCAGTTATGCCATTGAAAGCTCGGTAATCAACACACAATTGCCATGTTTCATCCTTCTTTCATACGAGGAGCATCGGTGAAGAGTAGGGGCTATAACTTGGTCGAATAACTCCTATTTCGAGCATCTCTTTTACAATCTTTTCTATTTCATCCTTCTGGAGATGTGGATACTGATATGGCTGAGTATTTACTGGAGATTTTCCTAAAAAAATCGTTATACAATGATCATGCCGACGGGCAAGAGGTAGGTTGCGCGGTTCGTCAAATATATCTGAAAATTCAGCAAGCAAAGGAAGTAGATTTGGATCTTCAAATTTTGTTGGCTCTTCAAATTTTGTTGGATCTTCAAATTTTGTTGGCTTTATGCAAAACCTTTTACATTTGTTGTGTGCAAATCGTTGTTACGTCGCCCCCACGTTTCCCGTGCAGTATCACCTGTTTCTCCTTACTGTAAAATTTCATAATTAGTTTCATAAAATTTCAAGAAACATCACCTAATGTCATCAACCATTTAATTCTGAGCATAGTCTCATGATCATCAAGAGCGATGAGGAAGAAATATGCAATTATCTCTTGGTCCTGCAGCAACAGTTTCACTCGCGGGCGCCTACGATCATACTTCAAAATCCATTTGTTGGCGACCTGAACGTCAAACTTGCTGCAATTCTCGATAGGTAAGGTCATATGGATAGCAACCTTACTATTTAGGAAGTTATTAGTACTACCCGTGTGGATGAGAACAGTGATCGGTTGTTGTTTGAGAAGGCCTCCAACTTTCATCATTTGCGGGTTTGAGTAGCTGGCTAGTGCATGTATCGGAACTTCGGTCGGTTGTGGCTCTTCTTTTATATCTTCTTTTTTTATGTTCAAGGCCCTCTTTTAGATGTTCAATGACCTCTTCTTCTAGTAGTTCAATCATAAGAAGTCCCCCTTTACTACAGCGATGCTCACGACTCCATGGCTCATCGTAATGCCAACATAACCCCTTCGCATATCGCTCTCGAAGCTCTTTTCTTGTCAACCTCTTTGGTGTAGGGACTCAGTCAACAGTAGGGGGGGCTGAGGGCTTCAGTATTGCTAGTCGAGGAGTGACCTTAGTCCTCTGAGCTTCATGGTTCAATTGCTCCTCTTGATGTCGTGCGAAAGAGATGGCTGCCATAAGCATGTACGGTTGTCGTGCTTTAACTTCTCCCCGGATCTCCAGCTTCAAGCCCTTAATGAAGGTCCCCAATAGCTATTTTTGAGATCAATCACGAGTTTGATTAGATAACCTTTCAAACCTAGTTTGGTGCTCTTGAATGGTGGAGGTTTATCAGATCTTTGTTAGTTGTCCGTCAAGTTCTTGTAATCGGTTGGTCCGAAGCGGATCAGCAGTCCTTTGAATTGTCGCCATGAGAGGATTCCATGAGTGTGTTTAAACTAGTCAAACCATTATATGACATCCCCTTCAAGATATATAGCCACAATTTTCACCATAGATGCGTCTATGATTTTGTGGTACCAAAAATATCGCTCCACGCGTGAGATCCAACCAATCGGATCTTCTTCTTCCAATCTAGGGAAGTCCATCCTTATTCATGGATAGTTGGGATCGGTCATAGAGCCTCCCCTCCTTTGAAAGTCATCTCTTCGGGCTTGGTGCAATTGGGCAAAGCTCTCTCCTTGATGTGATTTCTTCAGGCTTAGTGGTCAGCCCAATCTGAGTTCGGTAAAGAGCGTCCGAATCTTATCCTCCATTCGCACCTTAAAGGCTTCAAATTTAGCATTGATTGCCTCTTTAGATGCCATAGTATATGCCTCCAAATATTTAATGTTAAGATCTCTCTTTTGTTATCAGGTTAAAGGTATGTATAGGTTGAGAGAAGTGATGGTCGAAAGGGTTGGTGGATCGGTGGATGTAGACTACGATTTAGGCTTATTTTGTGGCTGTTTTGAGTGCAGTTTGAGAGTATGGTTTAGTGGAGTTTTAGGGCTGTAGATGAAAGTTTTAGATCTGTGGTAAATAGCAGTAAAGGTTTGATAGAAATCAATGGAAGTTGCTGCAAATATGTGCTGTCTTATAAGAGCAGAATTGTCATCGAAGAAATAGTAGTTTCTCAAAAAAATTTCCACCAAAAACTTGAGAGATTTGAGGAGAGAATTGATAGCAATATCTCAGTTTATATGATAGCAAGGATGTCCAATTTAATCAAGAAAATTTTGGAAGTAACAACAATAAAATTGGTGCAAGTTGCGATAGCAGAATTCTCGTCAAAAAATTTCAGAAGTTTACGACGAAAATTTGCAGCAACACAAAATAAATTTTAGAAATGAATTCTTTAATAGATCAATCTTAGATGGAAGCTAAGATGATCTACGAAGTATATGAGAAATTTTATTCAAAAAAGATTACAAATAGATGGGTTAAGGCAACAATATGCGGTTGAAATTTTTTGCATCACAGATTTTCAAGTGTAGTAGATTGGACGTAAAAGATCAGTAGTTTATATTAAGAATTTTTTGACAAAACTAAAGGAAAATCCACTGCTAGGAAGTGTCAAAGCTATCATAAAAAATTTGTAGAGATTTGGATAGAAAAAACGTAGTATCAAGATCAAACAAGCAGTGCTATGCAGTTGAAATTTTATAATATAGATTTTCAAGTATAGCAGATTAGACGTAAAAGATTAATAGTTTATATTGAGAATTTTTTAACAAAACTAAAGAGAAATATACTATTAGGAAGTGTCAAAGCTGTTATAAAAATTTTGTAGAGATTTGGATAGAAAAAAATATAGTAGCAAGATCAAACAATCTGTGTTATACGGTTGAAATTTTGCAATGTATCTTTCGTCGTAGAGATGAAAACTTTATGATGAAAAGTTTATGCAGTAATTTTGGAATAATTTTTTTTTTTTGATTTTTGAATAAGGATAACTAAATTACAGCAACAGTAAGGTAGGAAACCAGAACCTCTTGCAATTCACGGGGAGATCAAAGGATGATCCACGGTGGTGTAGATGACGGTGGAATTTGACGATGATCTTTTAAGCAATTGTGGAAATTGCTTTGGGTGGCTGTGGAGGGTTGATGGATGGCTGTGGAAGGGCAGTGAGATGCCAAGAACGCTGCTCTAATACCAGGTGTTAGAACCCTAATAAGACCCTAAAGTCTTATCGTAAAAAAGAAGAAGAGAAAGGGGATGATCACTTCGAGGGGATCGGCCTCCTTGATCGCTTCAAGGAGATCGACCCTCCTTGATCGCTTCGAGGGAATCAGCCTCCTAGGATTTGTCAAAAGACAGAATAATATTTTTCATAGATGATCGAAAAGAAGCAGTTACATCCCTATTTATAGAGTTCCGACTTTAGCTAAACTAAACAGACTTAATAAATACGTAGAAAATAAAAGAAAAGCACAAAAAATAAAAGGAAAAATAAAAGGATCCTAACAATCCCGCCTCCTTTAATTCAGCCTTGTCCTCAAGGCTGAGCAGCATCAAATTCTGGAAGCTTCTCCTTTAGCATGCTGTAGGACTCCCAAGTGGCATCTTCCTTTGGTAAGTTGGCCCATTGCACCAACACTTCAGTTACAGGATGTCTGTAGTACATTGCAACTCGTCGATCAAGTATGACTTGTGGTTGAGCTTGAACTTCCCCAGTAGTAGAAGTGTCCGGCAAATGGCACTACACTATTGCATCTTCACCCAATTTCCTTTTAAGACATGCAACATGAAAGACTGGATGTATTTTAGAGCTAGTAGGCAAATCCAAGCGGTAGGCCACTGGTCCAATGCGTTCTAATACCTTATAAGGCCCAAAAAACCGAGGAGATAGCTTCATGGAAGATCGGACCTTTATGGAAGTTTGCTTGTAGGGTTGAAGACGAAGGAAAACCCAATCACCCACAGTAAATTCTCGTTCACTTCGGTGTTTATCAGCTTGTTGTTTCATTCTTGCTTGTGCGGCTGTGAGGTTATCCTTTAAAAGCTGAATAATCTTATTTCTATCCATCAATTCCTTGTCCACTTGATCAACTTTAGAAGAATCGGGTACATACTTTGTAATTGTAGGTGGGGGTTGGCCATAAACTACTTCAAATGGAGTCATTTTAATAGAAGAATGGTAAGAGGTATTATACCACCACTTTGCCCAAGGAAGCCATTTGACCCATTCCTTCGGCTTATCGCTAGTAAAGCATCGGAGGTAATTTTCTAGGCACATGTTTACCACTTCAGTTTGCCCATTTATTTGCGGATGATAAGCAGTGCTCATATTCAGCTGAGTACCTTGTAAATGAAAAAGTTCTGTCTAGAAGGAGCTAGTAAATATCTTGTCTCTGTCACTAACAATGGAACGGGGATTCTCATGCAATTTAGCTATGTTTTCCACAAAAATACGAGCAACACTTGTAGCAGTATAAGGATGTCGTACAGCACAAAAATAAGTATATTTTGTGAGTCTATCCACGACTACAAGTATAGTACTCTTTACTTGAGATGATGGGAGACTGTCAATGAAATCCATAGATGTCGGTCCAAGTAGCATTAGGAATAGGGAGGGGCTGTAGTAAGCTTGGGGTCGCTACTGTCTCAATTTTGTGACGTTGGCAAACATCACATTCAGTAACACATTTTTTGATAAAATTTTTCATACCTTTCCAGTAAAAAAGTTGTCGAACTCGCTTATAAGTGCGGAGAAATCCCGAGTGACCAGCAATTGGTGATGAATGGAACTTCTTCAGAATTATTGCCTGACAAGAAGAATGTGGGGCAACCACTATTCGGCCTTTATAGCGTAAGTCCACCAAATCCCAACTATAATTTGAGACAGAACTTGGGGCTTCTTCTAATCTTTGAATGATGTTTTGGATCTCAGGATTATTTATCCATTCCCTTATGATAACTTCCAAAGTCTCGCAAATAGGAATAGAAATAGCTACTAGTTCAGCTTGTTCTAGAAGGCATGAGAGGGCATCTGCTACTAAATTCTCACTCCCCTTTTTATAAATGATCTCATAATTGAATCCCAGTAGCTTTGTGACCCATTTCTATTGCTCTGGAGAAGAAATCTTTTGCTCTAGAAAATATTTGAGGCTTTTGTGATCAGTGCGTATTTAAAACTGTCGACCAATTAGGTAGGGTCTCCATTTTGTGGTTGCATGTATTATAGCTAGCATCTCCTTGTCATAAATGCTAGTCATAGGTGCCCAGCAAGCCAATCACGTGAGTGATGGCACGTGTGACTTAATATAGAATCTTTTTGCTTATTATATTTTGGCATATATCACTTTATAACTATTGCATAAATGCATACATATATTGTGATGTCCTTGGATTTGTGCAATGGGAATCGGATCGTGATGAGATCACGATAGTGAGATCGATTCACCTTTAAACACATATCCAAAATAATCCCGGTCATAGGTTACTCGAGAGGGATATCGTGATAACCGGATAGACTAGTGTGCTGTATACCCGTCCATATGATGGATGCAGTTGGTCTCATAGTTGCTTGTGTAGGGACACTAGGGATACAGTACAGGTGCTCATTGGAGAATGAGTTCACTGATTGATCTGCTTACGGAATGCTGGATGGTTGATGATGTCTTATTGTCAGACAACGATTCCGTAGTCCTAGTGGTGTATCTGGTCCTTAGACTTGAGACACCAAGGATGTCCTGTATGAGTGCTCCACTCTTTGATACCAGACTTATAGGTTTGGCTATCCCAGATCTAGTACAGCTGGTCATTGGGAGTGGTAGTCGACCTTACGAGGGCTATTGAGTGTCGATAGAGGATCATCCACTCTCGGCGTCATGAGAGGAATATCCCATATGTTCTTGCTCAGACAAATCCCTGGCCAAGGTCATTCGGGTTGAGAGAGAAAGAGTTCTCTGGGAGAATCCGATTAGAGCGAGACTCGAGTAGAAACCGTGTGGGTCTGACAACACCATGCTTGATATACGGTCTCTGGTATATTAGATGGATGAGGGACTATAGGTACATGGTAACTGAGGACAGATAGGTCCAATGGATTGGATTCCCTTGTATCGTTTGGGGACTACGGCGTAGTGGCCTATCACATCCGTAGTCGATGAGTCGAGTGAATTATTACAGAGATAATAATTCACTGAGTTAGAAGGAGTTCTGACAGGTATGACTCACGGCCAGCTCGATATTGGGCCTAGAGGGTCATACACATATGGTAGGCATTACGATGAATAGAGGTTCGAATATGAGATATCCGATCGAGCCCTTGTCTTATTGGATGCAAATCCAATACCCACTAGGGGAGGACCCATTAGGGTTTGACAGGGGACCTCTATAAATAGGAGGGATTTAGAGCCCCATGGGCAAGAAAGCTTTTGTTTGCCTTTTCCTATTCTCCTCTCGATCTCCACCTCAGAGTAGGTCTGGAATTTTGAGGAGCGTCGTCGCAACCCTGTTGTGTGGATCACCGCTAGAGAGGAGGACGCTTGACCTCCTTCACCCTCTCCTAAGGATCTGCAAGGAAAGCAGGGGATATCTGATCTCCTAGGTAACACAATCTACTCTATCTGCCAGAGTTTCATGTTTTCGTGGATTTTTTGCGTACCAATCTTACGCATCAATCGAACATCTCTTTTGGAATCGGGGATTTTGTTTTTCTTGTTCTTCCACTTATATATGATGTAAGCCCCAAAGTTTCCCAACAATGGTATCGAGCCAAGTTGCTTTCGTCTGCGAATGATTGGTTTTGAACTGCGTGTGTTGTGTTTAGTAAGAATTTTGACGTCAAAATTGTTGACGCAAAAACAAGGAAGGGCAGCAACAGTTGTTGCCCTCGATCTACGTGTGTGCAGTGCAACCGTAGGCCGAGGACGACCAGGCGGCGGCGGCCAGACAGACGGCGCCGCTTCTTCTATGAGCGATGGCGCCCGCTGCGCTCCCATGGCGAAACCCCCCAGGCCAGCCCGGTGGGACAACACCGCCCTGGAGGAGGCCCCACCCCAATGGCAATGGCCGCTACCAGTGCGTCTTTGCCTGCCGAGAGGCGCGTGCCCACCCGCCAGCAAGAGCAGCGCCCAAACGAAGGGGCGGCGGCAACGAAAAAGGGAAAGGGCATTAGGGTTTTCTAGGCAAAGACAGTTTTGCCCCTCGGAATTTGAGAAATTCTAGTTTTATCTTTTGTCCAAATTACGAAAATACCCTATCAATTCAAAAATTCCATTATAATGTCCCGATTTGAAAAAAAAATAATTAATTAAAAGGTTTAGTTGATTATTATTTTTTATTATTATTATCTAGTAGTCCTACATGATGATGATTATTTATACATGTGATGTGATGTATGATGTGTGACGGATGATCATGGGCCGTGTGATGTGTGTACACAGATTATTATTATTGAGGTCCGAACCTCAATTATATTTCGTTTATTGTTCGGGCCTGCGTGCCTATGATTAAGTTGTAATCACATGAGGAGGCACAAATGGGGCGTGGATCGCGATAAGGGACCCACGAGACGGACGATCGTGATGCATGAAGATGCATCAAGATGTTGACGGAACCGACAAGGACGAAATGGACGATCACAGGGCATAGAGTTGCACCGTTGCACACATAGATCTTGATGTGAGTGATTAGGCCTACTGGCTCGGGCCTAATCATCTTAGGTTGTGGTCCATGATCATTTGGTGTAATTGCTTATACACATACTAGATATGTATATATATTTGCATGCGATGTAGATATATATTAAATATGTATATGTGTGACATGTCATATTAAGAGACCAAATCATAGAAACATCTCTCGATAATATTAAGTCGGTAAACGTGAGGCAATTAGATTGACCCACGTGGCCTTCCATCGTTATAAATAGGAATCGATTCCCGGTGTAGGTTGAGTTGGTCGAGTCCCTCGAGACTCACCTATATCGCGATTCGCTATCTTGCTTACGACATAGAGATGTCACCGGTGACCTGAGGGCATGGTATACTTGGTCGAGTCCCTCGAGGGTATATCATCAAATCAGACTCATCTTGTAATGAAGGTGTTGACTTAACCGAGCATCATGGTTGGTCGAGTCCCTCGAGGCCATGGTGATTCGGAGGCCGAACAGGATAGGAATCACAAGGAGTTGTGATCGACAAGAGTTGCCTACCTTTTAGGCTTAGTGTGATTGGTCGAGTCCCTCGAGGTTACACTAAGACGCTGATTGGATCCTGATCCCCACTAGAAGTCTGCCGGAGACTTTCGTTTGACGTGCTGAGGGTGTCGTGTGACTCGTTAGTAAAATAGTGGGAGCATATTAAGATAAAAGTCCATATCTTGATAGTTTATTTCTTGCAAAATCTGCATGTTATTCATTTCTGCTGCATCTTTATTTTTCAAAAAATGTCGCTTTCAAATCCCTTTACGTGGCATACTTGATGTCAACCCCTCAACGGTCCAAATTATCTGGGATTAGCTCAAGTAACTTGAGAATTGTTCTCACAAATGGAGAAAATCGTACGTCCTTGATACTGATGATGCCTGCGCCCAAGAAGGGGCAAAGCGAGGATGAGATCACTCGCTTCGTGAAGTACATTGATGACTTCACTCTTGCTCGATGCTATATGTTGGGCTCTATGACTCCTGAGTTACAGAGACAACATGAAAAGATGGATGCGGATCCATTCTCCTACATGTCCATAAATTGTTTGAGGAACAGGGAAGGACTTCAATGATATGAGATATCTAAGAGCCTCTTCCGCTAGGGTGACTGAGGGGACACCGGTTCATAACCATGTCCTAAAGATGATTGAGTGGATAGAGAAACTCACAAGTCTAGGAATGGTCCTAGAGGATAACTTGTGTGTGGACATTGTGCTTCAGTCCCTACCAGATTCCTTTTCACAGTTCATAATGAATTTTAATATAAACAAGCTTGAAGTGACTCTCCCAGAGCTTCTCAATATGTTGAGGGAGGTAGAGAGTACTATCAAGAAAGAGAAGCCAGTTCTCTACGCTGGTGAGACCAAAAGGAAAAGGAAAGCAGAAAGGTCCCTTAAGAAGGAAAAGGGCAAGGTCAAACCAAGTAAAGCAAAGGTTGCTAAGAAAGAACCAGCAAAGGACAAAGGTCAGTGCTTCCACTATGGTAAAGATGGGCACTGGAAGAGAAACTGCAAAGAGTACCTTGCAGAAAGGGCGAAACAAAAGCTTGATGAAGCTTCAGGTACATTCATGATCAGTCTCCATTTGTCAGACTCTTATGATAACATATAGGTATTGGATACCGGTAGTACTTATCATATATGCAATTCATTGCAGGTTCTGGCAAGGACTAGGAGACTAGAGAGAGGCGAGATGGACCTCAAGATGGGTAATGGAGCGAAAGTTGCTGTAGTAGCTGTTTGCGAGGTCGCCCTACATCTGCCTAGTGGAGCTTTTATTGTATTAGATGCATGTTATTTTGTTCCTTCTATTATCAAAAACATTATCTCCATTTCATGTTTAATAGTTAGTGGATATAAATTTATTTTTGAGAACAATGGTTGTTCGATATTATTAGATGATAAGATCATCATGAAAGGAACATTGCATAATGATTTATTTATATTAGACACCACTCCACATATCATGAATGTAAATGTGTCCAAAAAGAAACGAGATGAGTTGAACAGTGCATACCTGTGGCATTGTAGGCTAGGTCACATCCATGAAAGAAGGATTCAAAAGTTGCTAAATGATAGATATCTAGATCCATTCGACTATGTGTCATATGCAACTTGTGAGCCTTGCATTCGTGGAAAACTGACCAACTCTCCATTTAGTGGAACTGGAGAGAGAGCCACTTAGTTGTTGGAACTCATATATAGTGATGTATGTGGACCCATGTCAACTCATGCCATTGGAGGTTACTCCTACTTCATTACATTTACTGATGATTTCTCAAGGTATGGATATGTATACTTAATGAAGTACAAGTCCGAGGCTTTTGAGAAATTCAGAGAATATAAGAATGAGGTGGAAAACCAGACTGGAAAGAGTATCAAAACTCTTCGATCAGATCGAGGAGGTGAGTACTTAAGTACAGAGTTCACTCAATTCCTCAAGGACCATGGGATATTATCCCAATGGACACCTCCCTATACACCTCAGCTCAATGGTGTCTCTGAAAGGAGAAATAATACATTATTAGATATGGTACGGTCCATGATGAGTTTCGCTGACCTACCCATCTCATTCTGGGGATATGCCCTAGAAACCGCAGCTTACTTTATGAACAGAGATCCAACTAAGTCGGTAGTGTCTACACCATATGAGATATGGAACGGGAAGAAGCCTGATCTTAAGGTTGTTAAGATTTGGGGCTGCCCTGCACATGTTAAAAGACACAACCCCGATAAGTTAGAATCAAGGACAGAGCGATGCAAATTTGTGGGATACCCCAAGGAAACTTGTGGGTATTATTTCTATCATCTCGAGGACCAAAAGGTCTTTGTAGCTAAGAGAGCAGTATTCCTTGAGAAGGAACACATTCTTGGCGGAGATAGTGGGAGAATGATAGGATTGAGCGAGGTTGGAGAACCAAGCTCAAGCATCACTCTACAGCTCGAGTCTGTTCAGGTACCTAATACACAAGTTTCAACTTTACGTAGGACTGATAGAGTATCCCATCCTCCTGAGAGATATGTGGGACATATTAGAGGAGAGGATGCAGAGGATATTGATCCTCAGACCTACGAGGAGGCTATTATGAATATAGACTCCGGGAAGTAGCAAGAAGCCATGAATTCTGAGATGGATTCTATGTACTCCAATAAGGTTTGGAACCTAGTTGATGTGCCCGAAGGTATTGTACCCATCGGTTGCAAGTGGATCTTTAAGAAAAAGATCGGAGTAGATGGAAAGGTAGAGACCTATAAAGCAAGGCTAGTGGCTAAGGGGTATCGTCAAAGGTAAGGTGTTGACTATGACGAAACCTTCTCACCTGTAGCAATGCTAAAATCAATCAGAATTCTATTGGCTATTGCAGCACACTATGATTATGAGATCTGACAGATGGATGTGAAAACCGTATTCCTCAATGGGAACCTCGAGGAGGAGGTGTATATGATGCAACCTGAGGGATACATGTCCAAGAACTGTCCAGATAAGGTGTGTAGGTTACTTAGATCCATTTATGGATTGAAGTAAGCTTCCCGAAGTTGGAACATAAGATTTGATGAGGCAATCAGATCTTATGACTTCGTTAAGAATGAAGATGAGCCTTGTGTATACAGAAAGGTAAGTGGGAGCGCTATCACCTTTTTGGTGTTATATGTGGATGACATCCTGATCATTGGGAATGAGGTAGGAATGCTATCCATAGTAAAGGCTTGGTTATCTAGACACTTCTCCATGAAGGACTTAGGGGAAGCATCCTATATTTTGGGGATTAGAATATATAGAGATAGATCCAAGAGGATGCTTGGCTTGTCCTAGTCCAGGTACATAGAAACCATTGTCAAAAGGTTTGGCATGGAAAATTCCAAGAGAGGTCTCATACCGACGAGACATGGGATATCCCTTTCTATGAGTACGTTTCCAAAGACTCCAGAAGAAAGGGCGAACATGGATATGATACCTTATGCCTCAGCAATAGGGTCTATCATGTATGCCATGCTATGTACTAGGCCTGATATAGCGCATGCTCTGAGTGTCACGAGCAGGTATCAGGCGGATCCAGGCTTGGAGCACTGGAAAGCAGTAAAGTGTATCCTTAAGTACTTGAGAAGGACTAAGGATCTTTTACTAGTATATGGAGGTAATAGCTTTAAGGTTGAAGGCTACACTGACTTAAGTTTTCAGTCAGATGTCGATGATAGCAAGTCAAATTCAGGATATGTGTACACCTTGAATGGAGGAGCAGTGTGCTGGAAGAGTTCCAAGCAAGATACCACTGCTGACTCGACCACAGAGGCGGAGTACATTGTTGCATCAGATGCAACAAAGGAGGGAGTTTGGGTGAAGAAGTTCATCACAGATTTGGGAGTCGTGCTGGGTAGCGAAGAGCCGATCTCCCTATATTGCGACAACAACAGGATGATTGCTCAAGCAAAGGAACATAGGTCTTATCAGAAATCTAAGCATGTTCTAAGGAGGTTCCACCTTATCAGAGAGATCGTGACCCGAGGAGATGTAGTAGTGGAAAGAGTTCCATCCGAAGATAACATTGCAGATCCACTAACAAAGCCGTTGTCTCAGATTTGTTTTGAGCGTCACAGGGGTCTGATGGGATCAGACACATAGGTGATTGGCTTTAGGTCAAGTGGGAGATTGCTAGTCATAGGTGCCCAGCAAGCCAATCATGTGAGTGATGGCACGTGTGATTTAATATAGAATCATTTTGCTTATTATATTTTGGCATATATCACTTTATAACTATTGCATAAATGCATACATATATTGTGATGTCCTTGGATTTGTGCAATGGGAATCAGATCGTGATGAGATCACGATAGGGAGATCGATTCACCTTTAAACACATATCATAAATAATCCCGGTCATAGGTTACTCGAGAGGTATATCGTGATAACCGGACAGACTGGTGTGCTGTATACCCGTCCATATGATGGATGCAGCTGGTCTCATAGCTGCTTGTGTAGGGACACTAGGGATACAATACACATGCTCATTGGAGAATAAGTTCACTGATTGATCCGCTTACGGAATGCTGGATGGTTGATAATGCCTTATTGTCAAACAGCGATTCCGTAGTCCTAGTGGTGTATCTGGTCCTTAGACTTGAGACACCAAGGATGTCCTGTATGAGTGCTCCACTCTTTGATACCAGACTTATAGGTTTGGCTATCCCAGATCTAGTACAGCTGGTCATTGGGAGTGGTAGTCGACCTTACGAGGGCTATTGAGTGTCGATAGAGGATCATCCACTCTCGGCGTCATGAGAGGAATACAGCCCCTATTCCAGCTCCAGAAGCATAAGATTCAATCATAAACATCTTATTAAAATTGGGTAAAGCCAGCACGAGCGTAGTAGTCATTGTAGTTTTCAAGAATTAAAATACCTGAGTTGCCTCTTCTGACCATCTGAATGCATTTTTCTTTAGAAGTGACGTCAGGGGGCACTAATTTTGCCATAATTCTTCACAAACTTTCAATAATAGCCTATTAATCCCAAGAACCCCTTTAAAGCTTTGATTGACTTTGGAATTGGCCAGTCTATCATCACTTGGATTTTTGAAGGATCAACTACAACACCCTTTTGAGATATGATATGGCCGAGGTACTCAACCTCAGGTTGCCCAAAACTGTACTTGGATTTCTTGATAAAAAGACCTTGCTCACGAAGAATATTAAAGACAATTCGTAAATGTAATAAATGACTTTTTAGAGAATGACTGTATATTAAAATATCATAAAAGAAAACCAAAACAAACTTACGGAGATGAGCTTGAAATATACCATTCATTAAACTCTGGAAGGTAGAGTGCGCATTGGTTAACCCGAAAGGCATTACTAGAAACTCATAATGGCTGTTATGTGTCCTGAAGGTAGTTTTCTGAACATCCCTTTCATGTACTCTGATTTGATGATAGCCCGATCGTAGGTTCAATTTAGTGAAGACCTGAGCTCCTCCCAATTCGTCCAACAGTTCATCCACTACTGGAATAGGATATTTATCTTTCACTATAATATTGTTAAGTGTTCGATAGTTGACACACATCTGCCATGAGCCATCCTTCTTTCTGACTAGTAAGACAGGAAAAGAATGTGGGCTAACACTAGCTCGTATAACTCCTGTTTTGAGCATCTCTGTGACAATCCTCTCTATCTCTGCCTTTTGAAAATGTGGATATCTATAGGGTCGGACATTGGTTGGTGCCTTCTCGGGTAATAGTGGGATCCGATGATCATGACATCTAAGTGGTGGAAGTCCGTGTGGCTCTGCAAATATATCCGCAAACTCTGTTAGCAATAATTCAATATTTCCAACAGGAATGTTCACTGTCATTTCCTTTTTAATGTTATGCAATTGCACCAAAAATCCGGTGTGTGTCTTCCGAAGGACCCGCTCCATCTGATGGCTAGTGATAGTTGTAACCTTACCTCCACGTCTTCCTTTTGTGCCTTCACTGAGTTATCGGTAGCCATTGCATACGATTGCAAGTCGGTAATCCCCAGTTCTTATTTTTGATGTCTGGTCAAGGGCATCTATATAGTAGCTGGCAGTAGCAGCGACGGTGGCAACAGCCGGCAGTAGCAAAGGACCCCACGCGGTTGTGGCGCGGTTGAAAACTAGGGCAGAGCAAGTGTGCTCTATTTCGGTTAGATGCAGAGCAAGGTGGAGCGGCGGTAGCTGGGAGGCGAGCGGCGGTCATCTCACGGTGGCCCACAACAGTGATGGGTCGGCTGGGCGGTGACGCGGCTCGAGGGGAAGAGGAGTGCTGGAGGAGGCGCGACTGGATACAAGGGCAGCAACAGTGAGTTGCCCTGTTTCGGTCGCGGTGAGGAGGGGGGCAACCGGCGACTGCAGTTGCGACCCAAGGGTCGGGGCACAGCTAGGGTTGCAGCTGGGAGGAGAGCGGCGGTGATCGATCGGCCGGGAAGCAGTGGCGGCGGTGGAGAAGGAGTTACCCTGTAGCGACGGTAGAGAAGACGAGCAGGGCTGCGGCGGAGTGGGACGTTGGCAGCGTCGTCTCCTGGCAGCGGTGGTGGCTCGGGTGGGAGGCGGCGGTGGACTCTGGTCGGAAGTGGGGCAGAGCCGGTTGCTGGCCGAAGAGCAGCGACGGGCGGCGGGTGGGCTGGCCGGAAGCAGGGGAAGCAGGGGTGCGTGGTGCGGTTGCTGCTTCTTCTTCTCTCTTTCTTTCTTTCTTTCGTTTCTTTTTTTTTTTTTGGATAGCTTCGTTGCAGTGAGAATGCCAAGGATCATCGCTCTGATACCAAATGATAAGACCCTAAAGCCTTATCGTAAAAAAGAAGAAGAGAAAGGGGATGATCACTTGGAAGGGATCGGCCTCCTTGATCGCTTCGAGGGGATCGACTCTCCTTGATCACTTCGATGGGATCGGCCTCCTAGGGTTTGTCAAAAGACAGAATAATATTTTTCATAGATGATCGAAAAGAAGCAGTTACATCCCTATTTATAGAGTTCCGACTTTAGCTAAACTAAACAGACTTAAAAAATACGCAGAAAATAAAAGGAAAGCACAAAAAATAAAAGGATCATAACAAACCCTTATAGATTCTAAACTTGGGGTTGATCTCTTTAGGGGATCGGCCTCTTTGGAACTCTATAGGGATTCCTCCCTCCAAGTTGCTACTCAAAGGCTGCAGAAAAGATTCATCTATTACTTATGAAAAGACGAGGAATACATGGCTATTTATAGGACTTCCAAACCCTAACTCATAATAGGACTCCTACTCAAGACTTGTACTTCTAACCAACTCATAATAAGACTCCTACTCAAGACTCCTATTCATTTACAACTCCTAATTCTTTTTTAAGAAACAACCACTTAGCCCTAGCCGGCCTCTTCACCTCTTTAATAGGGGTCAGCTTAGATAGGTTTTACATGAATGTCCCTCTTAATTAAGACTCTCCTAGCTAGAGTCCTAACAAAAACATCACCTAGTGTCATCAACCATTTAATTCTGAGCATGCCCTCATGATCATTAAGAGAGAGGAGGAAGAAATATGCAATTATCTCTTGGTCCTATAGCAATAGTTTCGCCCGTGGGCATCTTTGGTCACACTTTAGGGTTCTGCCGTCGACAACCTTTTTATCAGACTTGCTACAACCTTCGATGTGAAGTGCCATCCGAGCTGCAACCTTACTATTTAAGAAGTTATTAGTGCTGCCTGTGTCGATGAGAATAGTGATCGGTTGTTGTTTGAGAAGGCCTCCAACTTTTATCGTTTGCGGGTTTAAGTAGCCAACTAGTGTATGTACCGTAACATCGGTCGGTTGTGACTCTTCTTCTGCATCTTCTTTTTTATGTTCAAAGCTCTCTTCTGGATGTTCAATGACCTCTTCTTCTACTAGTTTAATCATAAGAAGTCTCCCTTTACTACAACAATGCTCACGGCTCCACAGCTCGTCGTAGTGCCAACATAACCCCTTCGCATATCGCTCCCGAAGCTCTTCTCTTGTGAACCTTTTTGATGCAGGGACTCAGTCGATAGTAGGGGGGGCTGAGAGCTTCAGTATTGCTAGTCGAGGAGGGACCCTAGTCCTCCGGGCTTCATGGTTCAATCGCTCATTTTGAAATCATGCGAAAGAGATGGCTGCTATAAGCGTGTACGATTGTCGCGCTTTAACTTCTCCCCGGAACTCCGGCTTCAAACACTCAATGAAGATCCCCAATAGCTATTTTTTAGACCAATCATAAGTTTGATTAGATAACCTTTCAAACCTGGTTTAGTACTCCTGAATGGTGAAGGTTTATGATCTTTGCTAATTGTCCGTCAGTGTTCTCGTAATAGGTTGGTCCGAAGCGGATCAACAGTCCTTCTTTGAATTATTGCCATGAGAGGACTCCATGAGTATGTTCAAATCAGTTAAATTACTGTATGACATCCCCTTCAAGATGTATAGCCATAATTTCCACCATAGATGTGTCCGCGATTTTATGGTATCGAAAATATCGCTCCGGGCGCGAGATCCAACCAATTGGGTCTCCTTCTTCCCATCTAGGGAAGTCCACCCTCATGCGTGGATAGTTGGGATCGATTATAGAACCTCCTCTCTCTTGGAAGTCATCTCTTTGGGCTTGGTGCGATTGGTTAGGGCTCTCCCCTTGATGTGATTTCTTCGGGCTTGGTGGTCGGCCCAAATTGAGTTCGATAAAGAGAGTCTGAATCTTATCTTCCATTTGCACCTCAAAGGCTTTGAATTTAGCATTAATTACCTCCTTAGATGCTATAGTATATGCCTCCAAATCTATGATATTAAGATCTCTCTTTTGTTATCGGGTTAAAGGAATGTATAGGTTGAGAGAAGTGATGGTCGAAAGGGTTGATGGATTGGTGGATGTAGTTTGAGGGTGTGGTTTGGTGGAGTTTTAGGGCTATAGATGAAAGTTTTAGATCTGTGGTAGATGGCAGTAAAGGTTTGATAGAAATCAATAGAAGTTGCTGCAAGTATGTGTTGTCTTGTAAAAGCAGAATTGCCGTTGAAGAAATAGCGGTTTCTCGATGAAATTTTCACCAAAAACTTGAGAAATTTGAGGAGGAAATTGATAGAAAAATCTCAGTTTATATAACATCAAGGATGTCCAATTCAATCAAGAAAATTTCTGCAGTATAAGGGCAAGGAAATTAGTGCAAGTTGCAATAGCAGAAATCTCGTCAAAAAATTTTAGCAGCTTGCAATGAAAATTTGCAGCAACACAAAATCATTTTTAGAGATAAATTCCTCAATAAATTAATCTTAGATGGAAGCCAAAATGATCTATGAAGTGTATAAGAAATTTCATTAAAAAAAATTGTAAATAGATGGGTTAAGGCAACAATATACGGCTGAAATTTTCTACATCACAGATTTTCAAGTGTAGCAGATTGGACGTATAAGATCAGTAGTTTATATTAAGAATTTTTTGATGAAACTAAAGGAAAATCCATTATTAGGAAGTGTCAAAGCTATCATAAAAATTTCACAGAGATTTGGATAGAAAAAATATAGTAGCAAGATCAAATAAACTGTGCTATGCGGCTAGAATTTTATAGTGCAGATTTTAAGGTATAGCAGATTAGATATGAAAGATCAATGGTTTATATTGAGAATTTTTTGACAAAACCAAAGGGAAATCAGCTGTTAGGAAGTGTCAAAGTTTTCATAAAAAATTCATAGAGGTTTGGATAGAAAAAATGCAGTAGCAAGATCAAACAATCAGTGCTATGCGATTGGAATTTTACAATGCAGATTTTCAAGTATAGAAAATTAGACATAAAAGATCAATAGTTTATATTGAGAATTTTTTGACAAAACCGAAGGAAAATATGCTATTAGGAAGTGTCAAAGCTATCATAAAAATTTTGTAAAAAATTGGATAGAAAAAATGCAATAGCAAGATCAAACAGACTGTGCTATGCGGTTATAATTCTGCAATATATCTTTCGTCGTAGAGATGAAAACTTTGTGATGAAAAGTTTATGCAACAATATATGAATAATTTTTTTTTTAGATTTTTCAAAAAGGATAACTAAATTGCAGCAGTAGTAAGGTAGGTAGGAAATCAGAACTTGTTGCAATTCACGGAGAGATCAATGGATGATCCGCGGTGGTAGAGATGACGGCGAAATTTAGCGACGATCTTTTAAGTAATTGTGGGAATTGCTTTGGGCGGCTTTAGAGGGCTAATGGATGGCTGTGGAAGGATTGTGAGATATCAAGAACGCTACTCTCATACCAAGTGTTAGAACCCTTACAGATTCTAAACTTGGGGTTGATCTCTTTAGGGGATCGACCTCCTTGGAACTCTATAGGGGTTCCTTCCTCCAAGTTGCTGCTCAAAGGCTGTAGAAAAGATTCATCTATTACTTTAAAAAAGAGGAGGAATACATAGCTATTTATAGGGTTTCTAAACCCTAACTCCTAATACGACTCCTACTCAAGACTCTTATTCATTTACAACTCCTAATGCTTCTCTAAGAATAACTCCTAATAGGACTTACACTCAAGACTCATATTCCTTTACAACTCCTAATTCTTCACCAAGAAATAACCTCCTAACCTTAGCCGACCCCTTTACCTTTTTAGTAGGGGTCGGCTTAGGTAGGTTTTACATGAATGCCCCTCTCAATTAGGACTCTTCTAGCTAGAGTTCTAACACTTAACCCTTGCAAGACAACAATCAAGGGCTTTAATTGCATGTTGGTGAGAAAGTAGAGATTGAACTCTTTGGCAAGTTAGCGAGTGAGGCCCTAAAGGGCTTTGGATGAGACAAGTGAGTGTCCAGGAGGGGGTAGACCCAGGTCATCGAACATACACTAATAGCACGTGGGGGTTGGTGCCGACATGTCGACTTACTAGGATGTGGGAACCTCTTTGACAAAGCATTTATTAAAAGGAGTTACGGAAGGATGTCCCTATGACATTTGGCCCTCATTCTCATGCTAAAATGTTGGTACATAAAGATCATCGATAAGTGAGTTAGCTCAGTTGGTTCACTATCGAAGGTGCAAAACCTTCCCGATAACTCTTCCTTATTAATGGGAAAATCTGCCATAGCTAGCCAATGTAGAGAGCCCACTGGGGAGGTGGTTCGCCAGGAGCAGCTTGGCCTTAGTATGGTGAAGCTGAGTAGGAGAGCTGGATTCTCTTAGCTGCTGAACTGCCTCCTGGCCATGTCTCCGGATGGCACCAGGGTCTTGCACAACTGGTCTGTGCCGGGGTATCCCGGCTCAACCCATTCGATGCTTAAGTCAGCAAAAGATTGAGAGGGAGGAAGATAATAGTATGAGTAGTGTGAATAAGAGAATAAAGGGTTTTTTGCCTGCCCCTCCATCTTGGTCCGTGGCTTGGATTTTATACTTAGGTGCTGAACGGTTAGAACGTGCATTAGCTAAGGTCCCCCCTATCCTATATGGTGGAGGTGTTACTAAGGGCAACTTGTTGGCGTGTGTCCATTAGCACCTTGGGCGGACCATTCGAACACCTCTGGGTTGACTCCGGTGTTGCTTTAGGTTAGGTAGGAAGTGGTCACTCCATCGACTATCCGGAAGGGAAGGCTAGTGAAGTTAGACTATGTTGTCAGTCATTAATGCAAAGGCATAACTTCTATTGAGATGTAACTCAAGAGGTGACTAGAGAAGCTAGGGCATATTGTTAGCTAGTAATGTAGGACATAATTTCTTTAGCTATGATATTAATAAAAATTGGGTCTTGCATACCCACTTTGAGAAGGCAGGGTAAGTAGAATAGATCCCTGCTAGCCCAGGTGGTGAGGGGAGCTGACGTTGCCAATCTTTTTCCTATCAGTTACTTAAGCTCCGATGGCCTTCATAGCCCTATTTGCTAACATATATAAGTTTGAATGTATTTTGTGTCATCATAGAGCATATGCTTGTTAGGATCGAGTTGGTACTAAAAGGGAGGGTGAATTAGTGCATACGTAAAAATCACGTTGAGTTAGAAATTTTCGTACGATAAAAGCCAATATCAGAATGTTTAACTTTAAAAACGTTCATAAGAGTGTAAAGCTAAAGTAATGAAGAAGCAAAGCAGTTTGCTATAAAGGTAAATAGCAAAACATAAATACAAACCGATTTATAGTGGTTCGATCATCGTGACCAATATCCACTCGTGATTCCTCTTCACTCGAGGCTATCAGCTTCCACTACCGATCTTCCTTCAATGGGCAAAGATCAACTACCCTTTTACAATCTTTCTCATTTTCACGGGTTTAGGAGACAACCCTTACAACCACTCTTTCTTAGACCTCACTTCTCCCTTTACAAGAACTTTCTAAATACTAGGAAGAAGGGACTCTAAATCCTAAGAGAGATTACATAATTTTTCTCAAGTATTCTTTCCCCCCTTTCCACTCAATTTCATGCTCAATTCTTGCTTCTTCATGCAGAAATAACTGGGGTATTTATAGACCCTAAATGACTTAAAAAATAGAGCCAAAAAAGGTCTTATCCTGAGTTTTTCGGGTCTTGATGGTTCCATCGCCTGTGTTGGGTGGTACTACCATTTGCTGCACTAACACTGGATGGTACCACCGTCTGACATAGTCTGGGAGACTATGTTTGGGCGGTACCACTGCCCAGTCTAGTAGTACTATCACCTGACACAATCTTGGAGACTATGTCCTGGAGACTGAGCCTTTGGCGGAGCCACCGCCTAGACCGGCGGTGCCAATGCTTGACCCAACTTTTGTGTCACTGAATGGGCATTTCTCTTGCCCCAAAAAAACCCCAACAAAGGCCCAATTGATCTTTAATTGAGTTGGCCTAATTATATTCTAAACTAACTCAATTAGACCTAAACTAACTTGATTTAGACAAATTATTACAAAGCACAAATCATATGTTGTTCGACATGTCATTGGTTCTTCTAGCACTTCGTCCAATCCTTTGGCACATTGTCCTCTCCTTTGACGTATTGCCTAATCAACATGTTGTCTTCTCATAACATTTGATCTCCTTAGCATAATATCCGATCTTCTTGGCCTTATGCCCAAATTCACGGACCGAAGCCTTCTACCGACACGTCGATTGATCCTCCAGCCCGACGTCCAATCCCTTGACATGTTCAACTCCGTCCCAACATCCGATTCTTCCTGCTTCATTCAATTTGTCTCTCCTTGATTAAAGCTAGTCTTGTATCACTCAAAATACAGATTAGAACACAAACACATCAATTGATTTCATCATCAAAATATGAGATTCAACGATGCTTTCAAGTTCGATGACTAGATGTAATAGTGAAGGTAATCAACTATATTGAAAAATTACATGCCAATTAACAAGTATCCCAACCAACCTCTTGTTATGATCAAGAGTAACACTGAGAGGGGGAGGGGGGGTGAATTAGTACAACGAAAAAAATTATCGATTTTGTAAATTTTTCGTTCATTGAAAATCAATCTCAGAAAGTGCTTAACTTTAAAGTAAATAAACAAATAATTAACTTATAAAGTATTGGTAGTAATAAAAAGCAGAATGGAAATGAGCACACTAGAATTTATAGTGGTTCGGTCGTTGTAACCTACATCCACTTCCGATTCCTTCTCCGTCGAGGTCACCAGTGTCCACTAATAGTCTTCCTTCAATAGGCGAAGACTAACTACCTCTTTATAATGCTTTCTCCTTTTCATGGGTTTAGGAGATAACCCTTATAAGCCTCACACCTCTCTTGAATGATCACAACATTTAAAAAAGGAGGAGGACTCTTTTTTACTTTTACAACACTTTCATACCCCAAGACTTCAATATTTTGTTCATACTTTCATGCCCTTTTATGTAGAAAAGGGTGGAGTATTTATAGGCTCCAATAGCTTCAGAATTGGAGCCAAAAAATATCACATCCCTAGATTTTGGGGTACTGATGGTACCATTATCATTATTGGACAGTACTACCACTTGCAAACTGACACTGGGTGGTATAATCGCTTGATAGAACTTGGAGACCGAACTCTGGTAGTACCACTGCCTAACAAGGTGATACCATCGCCTGACAGCATTAATTGCTGATGGTACCACTACCTTGTCTGGGCGGTACCACCGCCCAAAGCACTTGGGAGACTGAGTCCCAAGCGGTGCCACTACTGGTCGTGACTTCAAGTGCTGAATGAGCTGTTAAACCGGCCTAATTTAGCCTTATTAAGGGCCTAGTTGGCCCCTAACTGAGTTAGTGAGATTACCACCCAATCCTAACTCAACTTCAGGTTTAACTATGATAATTTAAGATATTAACTAAGTAATCTTGGTCTGGTATGTCAATTGTTCTTCTAACGATTTTCTAGTGAACTTCCGACAATCTCTCGGTAATGGTCCAATGGACTCCTAGCAAGCTCCTGGACTTTACGACAATCTTTTTAGCGAGTTTCGACGAGCTTCTTTGGCAAGCTCTTGGACTTCTTGATTAATTCTGGTAGAATTGTTAGGACTCTAGCTAGGAGAGTCCTAATTGAGAGGGGCATTAATGTAAAACCTACATAGCCGACCCCTATTAAAGAGATGAAGAGGCCGGTTAGGGTTAGAAGGTTATTTCTTAGAGAATTATTAAGAGTTGTAAAGGAATATGTCTTGAGTAGGAGTCCTATTAGGAGTTAGAATTTAGAAGTCCTATAAATAGCCATGTATTCATCCTTTTTTCTCAAGTAATAGATGAATCTTTTTTGCAGCCTTTGAGCAGCAACTTGGAGGAAGAAACCCCTATAGAGTTCCAAGGAGGTCGATCCCCTAAAGAGATCAACCCCAACCTTAAAATCTACTAGGGTTCTAACACTTGGTATTAGAGCAGCATTCTTGGCATCTCTCTGTCCTTCCATAGCCATCCATCAGCCCTCCATAATCGCCCAAAGAAATTCTCACAATTGCTTAAAAGATCATCGTCGAATTTCACTGTCATCTCCACCACCGCGGATCATCTTTTGATCTCCCCGTGAATTACAATAGGTTATGGTTTCCTACCTTACTACTGCTATAATTTAGTTATCCTTATTCAAAAATCTAAAAAAAAAAGTTTCTATATTGCTGCATAAACTTTTCATTGCAAAGTTTTCATCTCTACGACGAAAGATACACTATAGAATTTCAATCGTATAGCATAGTCTATTTGATCTTGCTACTATATTTTTTTTTATCCAAATCTCTACGAAATTTTTATGACAACTTTGACACTTCCTAACAGTAGACTTTCCTTTGGTTTTGTCAAAAAATTCTTAATATAAACCACTGATCTTTTACGTTCAAATTGCTACACTTGAAAATCTGCATTGCAGAATTCCATCTGCATTGCAGAATTCTAATTGCATAGCACAGATTATTTGATCTTCCTAACAATAGATTTTTCTTTGATTTTATCAAAAAATTCTCAATATAAACTACTGATCTTTTATATCCAAGCTGCTACACTTGAAAATCTGCACTGCAGAATTCCAATCAAATAGCACAGATTGTTTGATCTTGCTACTATGGTTTTTCTATCCAAATCTCTATGAAATTTTTATGACAGCCTTGACACTTCTTAACAGCAGATTTTCCTTTAGTTTTATCAAAAAATTCTTAATATAAACCACTGATCTTTTATATCCAAACTACTACACTTTAGACATAAAAATCTACTACAGTACCTTTCCGTAATCTTCAATTCTTTCGAACCTTCCACCACCCATTAACCCGTTAATAGAAAAAAGATAGAGATATCTCTAATCTATAAGCATATACTATGGCTTCTCAAGATCCAATTGATGCCACATTTAAAGCATGGGAATCTCAGATTGAACCACGGCTAGAATCATGCTTGGAGGACAAATTGTGCGCTTTGCTTGTAGAATTTAGAATTAGACAACCGCTCAGTCTAACCAAATTTTAGTAACGAGAGAGTTCAGAGAGGCCTCCAAAGAAGGAGGGACAGCCCTTGGACCTGCTGCAGCCATGCACAAGGGTAGACTTCCCGCGATGGGAAGAAGGAGACTCGGTGGGGTAGATTTTGCACGTTGAACGTTACTTTCGTTACTACCGAACGTCGGATGATGCTATGGTGGAAATTGCTTTCATCCACGTTGAACAAGATGCTATTTAATGGTATAATTAGCTGAAATAAAATCATGGGGCTCCGACATGGAATCAATTTAAGAACACACTGCTGAATCGTTTTGGACCTATGGAGTATGAAAATATCTATGGCCAACTCACAAAGATTCGACAAACCTCTACGATTCAAGAGTACTAAACCAGGTTTGAAAAACTATCCTACCTTGCTCATAATTGAACTAACTATCAATTGTTAGGAACATTCATCGAAGGACTCAAGCTAGAGATAAAAGGGGAGGTTAAGGCATTGTAGCCCCGTACCGTGACAACTGCGATGTTTTTCGCCCGAATACAATAAGAATGGCTTAACCAAGATGCTTGAAGGATGAGAACCTCTCTTAGGCCTATGGAATATAAACCTCCTTCTGCTCCCAACTATCCTTGGTTGCGAAAAAAATTGACAAGAGAAGAACTACGTGACTGATCAGCAAAGGGTCTTTGTTAGCATTGCAACGAGCCATGGAACCACGATCATCACTGTAAAAGGGGCCACCTCCTACTGATTGAAGCTCTTGAAGACATGGAGGAGGAGATCCAAGAGCATGAGGAAGAGGTCGCGGATGAAGAATAGTAGTTGGTTGATATTATAATGCATGCCCTTATCGGTTACACGAACTCGCAAACGATGAAAGTGGGAGGACTTATGAAGCAACAACCTATCACCATTCTTATTGACACTATGAGCACTAATAATTTTATAAATAGTAAGGTTGCTGTCCGAATGGCCTTACATATCGAGAATTGTAGCAGGTTTGACGTTATGGTCATTGACGGACGAATTTTGAAGTGTGATCATAGGTGCCCGTGGGTGAAACTATTACTATAGGACCAAGAGATAATTATAGATTTCTTCCTCCTCCCTCTTGATGATTATGAGGCCATGCTCAATATCGAATGGCTGACAACATTAGGTGATATTTCCTAGAATTTTGTGAAACTAATTATGAAATTTTACAATAAAGGGAAACATGTGATATTTTATGGGAAACATAAGGGCGACGTAACGACAATTTACACACAAAGAATAGAGAAGGTTTTGCACAAAGCATGCAGTGGCTTTTTAGCATAAATTGAGCAGCAAACTGAGGGAGAGCCAACAGAATTTGAAGATCCAAACCTACTTCCTTTGCTTGTTGAATTTTCAGATATATTTGACGAACTTACGCAACCTACCTCGTACCTATCGGCATGATCATTGTATACTGATTCTTCCGAGTAAACCTCAAGCAAATACTCGGACATATCAGCATCCATATCTCCAAAATGATGAAATAGAAAGGATTATAAAAGAGATGCTCGAAATAGGAATTATTCGGCCAAGTTACAGCTCCTACTCTTCACCGATACTCCTCGTACGAAAGAAGGACGAAACAAGGCGAATGTGCATTGATTATCGGGCTCTCAATGGCATAACCATTAAGGACAAATACCCTATTCCAGTAGTAGATGAATTGATTAATGAATTAAAGGAAGCAAGAGTCTTCACAAAGCTGGACCTTTGATCTGGGTATCATCAAATACGAGTGTGTGAAGAAGACATACCGAAAACCACCTTTCGAACACACAACGACCAGTACGAATTTTTGTTAATACCCTTTGGTCTCACCAATGCTCCCTCCACATTTCAAAACCTTATGAATGATATTTTTTGAAATTATCTTCATAAGTTTGTGCTGGTTTTCTTCGATGATATCCTTATTTACAGCCCTTCTCTTGAAAGTCATTTTTAACACTTACAACTTGTTTTGACGATTTTGCGAGAACATGTTCTTTTAGTCAAAAAATCAAAATGTAGCTTTCTTCAATATAAGGTAAAATATCTGGGGCATATCATATCAGAGGAAAGCATGGTGGTAGACCCTTCAAAAATTAAAGTAATGTAGAATTGGCTAACCCCAAGGAACATAAAATCGCTACACGACTTTCTTGGTTTAACAGGCTACTACCGCAAGTTTATGAAAACTATGGAAAGATTAGTGCACCCCTTACTTCCTTGCTGAAAGAAGATGCTTTTCAAAAGTTGAACAAAGCCACCACCGCCTTTGACGAACTTAAAGCCGCAATGATGACAATGTCCGTACTAGCACTACCCAACTTCGGCACGACTTTTGTTATTGAAGCCGATGGATCCGGAGTCAGAATTGATGCTGTACTAATGCAAGATGGCCTCCCCTTGCTTATAATAGTAAGGTGTTATTTCCTTCTCATCTCAAGATGACTATTTACGACAAGAAGATACTCACAATTGTGCATGCGGTGGCCAAGTGGAGACCGTACTTGATCGGGCGACGCTTTTAAATCAAGGACGACCATAAAAGCCTAAAATATTTCTTAGAGCAAAAGATATCTTCCCCCAAGCAGCAAAAATAGATAACAAAGCTTCTTGGATATGATTATGAAATAGCTTACAAAAAGGGGAAAGAGAATGTTATTACAGATGCGCTTTCGCGGCTTCCCGAGCAAGCTGAATTTTTTGCTGTTTCACTTCCGACCAATGACTTACTTGATGATATTAAGAGGGAATGGCAGGAAGATCCAGAGACTAGTAAGATCATAAAAAAAATAGAGGAAGCACCAAGCTCTATGGTTCATTACAGTTGGGACTCAAAAGAATTACGCTATAAGGGACGTATTGTGCTTGTGTCAAATTCTACTTGCATCTTTATGAGCAGATTTTGGACAAAGTTATTCTAGATGTAGGGCACTAAATTGAAAAGGAGTATTGTATATCACCCACAAACTAACGGCCAGATGGAAGTGGTGAACAGGTGCTTGGAGATAGCCCAAAGCTATCTACCAAATATGACTACCTAAGGAGAACTCCAGACCCAGCCGAGTGCTATTATTGATCGACGGATCGTAACTCGACGACGATAACCCACTATTGAAGTGCTAATACAGTAGGTGAACTTACCAGCAGAAGGTGCCACTTGAGAGAACTATGATGACTTGAAGATCAAAATTTCAGAATTCATGGATCGTTAGCCTCGAGGACAAGGTTGATTTGAAGAGGGTGGCTCTGTTAGGACTCTAGCTAGGAGAGTCCTAATTAAGAGGGGCATTCATGTAAAACCTACCTAGCCGACCCCTATTAAAGAGGTGAAGAGGCCAAGTAAGGTTAGGAGGTTGTTTCTTAGAGAAGCATTAGGAGTTGTAAAGGAATATTAGTCTTGAGTAGGAGTCCTATTAAAAGTTAGTTAGAAGTAGGAGTCTTGAGTAGGAGTCCTATTAGGAGTTAGGGTTTCGAAGCCCTATAAATAACCATATATTTATCATCTTTTCTCAAGCAATAGATGAATTTTTTCTACATCCTTTGAGAAGCAACTTGGAGAAAGGAACCCCTATAGAGTTCCAAGGAGTTGATCCTCTAAAAAGATCAACCCCAAGCTTAGAATCTGCTAGGGTTCTAACAAGAACTTTCGACGAACGTCCAAACTTCCGACAAACTCTCGAACTCCCAACCAATCTCGATCTTGACTCTGGCACAACATTTTCTTTATGTCTTACTGCTATCATAATTAATCCTGCACACTTTTCTCAACATATAGATTAGATCAAATAATTTACTAATTGATTTCATCATCAAAATTCGAGATTCAATAATCTCTCTCTTTTTGATGATGACAACCAATTGATGACGGAGTTAATCTTAACTCCCACTATCTATGTGCCATACTTGAGAAAAGATACTCTTGAATTCAATATGTACATCATGATACTTATCATGATTTACTAATTCAAAATATGATACCACATATTCATCAATAAAAATGATGTCAAGGCATGACGTCCATTTTCAAGTCCAATAATAATAGACAATTATCATTTTCAAATATGATATAAATTTCAAATATAAAATTTAGCAAGATTCATGTTTTAATAAAAATAACGATTTATTAAACCAAGGCATGATTCCAATAAAGCATGGTAATTTCGATATTACATCATAATGATAGACATTTATTATTTTGATACAAAATCAAACATGATACTAGGAATAAAACATTTACAAGTAATCATGCCACATTTCGATACATTTAAAGCAAACATTTTGATATTTTTCAATTATATATTTGACGATACCAATCATATTTAATCATATTTCAAGCATTCACAAGACATTCAAGCATTTATGATACAATACATTTTATGCATTTATCTAAGACATTCATAATGCCAATTTGTCATCAATTTGTCATATTTCTCCCCATTTGTTATCAACAAAAAGGAGAACAATTCAACAATGCAAGTGTGGAAAAAAAAAATTCAAGCAAATTTCACACTAATTTATCCAAGCCATAAAGGAAGGTAAGCAAAAAATTTTGCATGATAACTTTTTGGATAAGCTAACATTTTTACTCAAGGGCTTTTTGGTTCTTTTTTAGACATGCAAGTTTCTTTCTTCCTTTGTCATAAGAATAAGAAGAAGAGGAAGAAGGGTAAGGAAATAATCCATTACGAACCAAATTCATGAAAAGATTTGAACTAAGTCAAATTCAAAATGATGAGTTTCATTAAATCGTGCTTCAATTTTATCAAAGAGAAGGGATTCATGAAAAGGATAAAGATATCTATATGATATCAAATTGCCATTCTTACAAGTGATCATCACACACTAAAAATTCATAAAATTCTTCTTTCATGAGAAGAGTAAGGAAGAAGTATCAAATGAAGAATTAAAAATCTTCGAATAAAACTTCATTAATTAAACCCGTTTCTCATTAAAAATTCATAAGAGTGAAATCCGTGAGAGATGCATTTGTCAACAAATTCCATGAGTGAAGGGACTAAGTGTATCAAACATTATTAAGTTGGTATGAAATAAATTTGATACCAAGTATATTGATATTCTAGATTTCATAAATGCCTTATTTACGAAATGATTTCATGAAAGCTTTAAAAAAAAATCGAGAAATTTTGGAAAAGATATACATTAAACTTATGTATTCGGACAATTTAACATCCCTAACTTTGCAAATGATCATCATATGAGAAGTAATACATCAAGTTGTAAATACCAAAAGTCGAATATTTTCTTTTGTAAAAATCACGAGAAGGAAAATAAATTTCTTTATTTTAAACGAAAAATTGAGAAATTTAAAAAATATATCAAGGAATTTATGTATTCAAAAGATTTATCAAGTCTAATTCTTGAAGTAATGCAAGCATTAAACCATCATCAAGAAGCGCATCATAATATTAAAAAGCACATGACGTCAAAGGTTACGTCATAAAATGTAAAAGTATAGTATATCAAGGAGTACTACTCATCATGGTACTTTTTAGTTCTCTACTCCCTTTTATTAGCAAAAGAAAATACATAATATATTCAGGTGGTGGTAAATCAAAATACCTAAATAAAGTATCCAATTGCCAATAAATTTATTGTATCTCGATTAAGATTTAATCTTTACATAGTTTAATTTGCTCTTGACGTAGTTCAATTCAATCCAATCGAGTCACTATTGGATCGACAGATGAGGAGGGTGCTTGCTCTGTTAGAGGTGCTACCTCAAAGGGACCAGTAAGAGGAGATTAATTTCCCCTAAATATTGGTATTTCAGGTTCTGGATCAAGTGGAGGGGGAAGTCCTTCTAGGTAATCTAATCCAGGTCCCATTTCTGACTATACATTTTAATCTTCTTAGCAGGTTTCTATTTATGATATTAAACCTATCTAATTTTAAGCATTCTTCGTCAGGTGAAATTGTTGAATCTCGGATTTTGATGATAAAATCAATTGATAGGTTATTTGATCTAATCCATATTATTGAGTTAAGTGTGCAGGATTAACTACGATAAACAGAAAACACAAAGCAAGTATACCGGAGTCGAGTTCGATGAACGTTTAAGAGTCCGAAGAATCGTCGGAGATGTTTGCGGAACCAACCGAGAAGAAATCGGAACCTGTTGGAAGTTCAGCCAAGAGATCGTTGGAGGTTCGCAGAGATCACCGAGAAGTCTCAGCTATTCATTAAAGTCATCACAAGTTCGAGAGCATGCTTGGACCCCGTCGAAGGAAGTTCGTTTGAAAGCTTCACCGAACAAGACTTGACGTTCATGGTTATTAAATTGCTTACGATGTGTTTTGTTATGTAGTTCACTTGTAATTAGGATTAGGATTAAGAAGATAATCCTATATATCCCAGTTGGGGCCAAAGTCGAGAATTGGTTTGGGCTAAAAGAAAGCCAAACCAAGTGAATCAGAGCCAGGCGGCACACCGCCTGGGCTGAATTGACACCTCTGGTCTGGCAGCAACACCAAAGACCCCTAACGCTGGCGGTGGCACCGCTATCGAAGGGGTGGCACCACAAAAGATCGGAACCCAAAGAGAATTTGAATTTTGGAGCCCAAATTTTGGAGCCCAAATTTGAATCCTCTTGAGGCCTATAAATACCCCTCAAATCTCAAATGAAAAACAACCTTTTGAGCAGCAAGAGTTTGAGAGAAAGATCTTAGAAAAGTGTTAGCTTGCTTTCTTTTCAATTTGCTAGTGTTCACCTCATCTCTTCTCGAAAAAATCTGTAAGAGAGTGAACCGCTTGTAAAGAGTTGTAAGAGGGTATTTACCCTTCCATTTCAAGAAGCTTGCTAGTGGAAGGTGGGAGCCTCATCAAGAGGGGCCTCATGTGGAGTAGGTCATTTGACCGAACCACTCTAAAATCGGCGTGATCTGTGGTTTGCGTTTCATTATTGTTATTTATATTATTGCAAATCTTCTTATATGCTCTAGTTCCTTATTACTTTTGCTGCGCATATTTAAGAATACGCTTTCAAGATTAAACTTGTCAAGTTCTGCTCTCTTCATACGAAAGATTTTTTTTAAAACCGAAGTTTTTATCCATTTGCACTAATTCACCCCCCCCCTCTCAGTCTTTGCTCCGATCCTAACAATTGGTATCGAGCAAGGTTATCTCTCATATTTGGTTTAATACCCAAGAGAGATGGCTTACTCCGGCATGCAAGAGGGCCATTCTATCACTCGTCCACCTATGTTTAATGGGTCGGATTACACGTATTGGAAGACTCGGATGAGGATCTTCCTTATTTCTATGGATTTCGAGCTTTGGACTATTGCTTTGAAAACGGTTTCAAAAATCTTCTCTTCCATGAGCGAATGGAATGAATCGGAGAAGAAGGTTTTGCTTTAAATGCAAAGGCTATGAATGTCTTGTTTTGTGCACTAGACAAAAAAACGAATTTAATCGTGTTTCAATTTGTGATTCGGCTTTTGATATTTGGAGAACTCTTGAGGTCACTCATGAAGGCACTAGCCGAGTGAAAGAGTCCAAAATCAACATTCTTGTGCACTCTTACGAACTTTTCCGAATGAAACCAAGTGAGTCCATCGGAGACATGTACACCCGGTTTACGGATGTCATCAATGGACTCAAAGCTCTTGGTAAAGATTTTACTAACTTTGAACTAGTAACTAAAATCTTAAGATCCCTCCCTAAAAGTTGGGATCCAAAAGTTACGACCATTCAAGAGGCCAAAGACCTTAAAACATTCCCTCTTGAAGAACTCATTGGGTCTCTAATGACCTACGAAATGACATGTCAAGCTCATGATGAGCTCGAGAACCCCCTTCCAAAGAACAGGAAGGATATGGCACTCAAATCACAAGAAGACCACTTGAAAGGAACATCAAGTGATGAGGACAAAGACAATGACATTGCACTTTTGACTCAAAAATTCAAAAAAAATATTTAAGGAAGAACAAATTTAAAAATAAATTTGAACAAAAGAAGGACCAAGTGATTTGCTATAAATGCAAAAAAACCGGGACACTACAAGAACGATTGCCCTCAAGCCAAAAAAAAAGAGAACACCAAAGAAGAAGGCTCAAGGCAACATGGGATGACTCAAGCACATTCAAGAAGAGGAGTCCAACACCGAACAAGTTGCTCACTACGCCCTAATGGCCTTCAAAGAAGAGGTAACGGATTTAATTAATGCAGATTTACCTTATCATGATTTATTAAATGCCTTCCATGAGTTATTTGATGAATGTAAGACAATTAGTAGAAAATACAAATTGCTAAGAAAGGAGCATGATAGTCTTACGTGTGCTTTTGATAAATTAAAAACTGAATATCATGATTGTCTAGCTCCATGTGTTAAATGCCATGATTTAGAAACTCTCCAAAATGAGAACTTAGTACTTAAGGACACCTTGAAGAAATTCGAGGTCGGTAGCAAGTCCTTAAACATGATCCTTACAAATAAGGGTCACGTTCCTAAAAGGAGTGGAATCGGATTTGTGAGAAGTACTCACCAAAATCCAACCACCTTCGTTAAAAGGTCCTATCTTACATGTTCAACATCAAAGCAATTGCAACTTTTGTTGCAAATATGGACATGTAACTTACCAATGTCCATTCAAGAAAATTAGTCCCAACAAATTGATTTGGGTTCCTAAAGGAACCATGATCAAGTCTATGCAACATGATAAACAAGTTAGATTAGTTTTTTGAGGCACCCAAAAGTAAATGGGTACCTAAAAATAATTCCTTCTTGTAGAAACATACACCATCACATGCTAGGAGCAAGAGATGGTATCTTGATAGTGGATGCTCAAGGCATATGACCGGAGATCCATCCCAATTCACCAAGCTTACTAGCATGGATTTAAGGCTATGTCACCTTCGGAGACAACAACAAAGGTAAAATCATTGGCAAGGGGAACCATAGGTAACAAATCAAGTTTTTCCATTGATGATGTGTTACTAGTTGATGAATTAAAACATAATCTATTGAGCATTAGTCAATTATGCGATAAAGGTTATATCGTTAGATTTGAATCAAATATGTGCATTATTGAAAAACCAAATCATAACGTTGACTATGATTGCTTTAAAACAAAATAATGTCTATACCATCAATCTTGATGAACTAAGTAATGAAATGTGTTTCTCCGCCATAAATGATGATGCTTGGCTTTGGCATAGGAGATTAGGCCATGCAAGCATGAAAACAATATCTAAAATCTCATCTCAAGAATTAGTACGAGGGATTCCGAATATAAAGTTTATTAAAGATAAGGTATGCAATGCATGTCAACTAGGGAAACAAATAAAAACAAGCTTCAAACCAAAAAATCAAATTAGCACCACTAGACCGTTACAATTGATCCATTTGGACTTATTTGGACCAATTGATACAACAAGTCTAGGTGGAAGCAAATATGCTTTTTGTGATTGTGGATGACTACTCTAGATACACTTGGACCTATTTCTTAGCTCACAAAAGTGATTGTTTCAAGTGTTTCTCTAAATTTTGTAAACTCACTCAAAACTAAAAAAGGGTTCATGATTTCATCAATTGAGTGATCATGGTGGCGAATTTCAAAACCATGACTTCCAAAATTTTTGTGAAGTAAATGGATACAATCATAACTTCTCCACTCGAGAAATCCCCAACAAAATGGAGTAGTTGAAAGAAAAAAAATAGAAACCTACAAGAAATGGCAAGAACTATGTTAAACTAACATAGTTTACCTAAGTATTTTTTTAATGGCCATAAATACGACTTGCTACATCATGAATAGAGTCCTAATAAGACCTTCCTTATCAAAAACTCCCTATGAATTATGGAATAACAAAAAACCAAATATTTCCTATTTTAAAGTTTTTTACGGTTGTAAATGCTTTATTTTAAATGAAAGGGATGCCTTAGGAAAATTTGATGCAAAATCCGATGAAGGCATCTTTCTTGGTTACTCTTCCGTTTTGAAAGCTTTTCGGGTTTTAATAAAAGAACCTTAGTAATTGAAGAGTCTATTCATGTAGTTTTTAATGAAGTCTCAAATTTTAAGAAAAATGATTTTGATGATGATCTTGGTTTTGATAATTTGAATTTAAATGAACCCCCCCTCCTCAAAATAGCAACTTGGATGCACCTTCTTCCTAAATTTCCTTACCTAAGGAATGGAAGTATATAGATGCTCATCCAAAGGAGCTAATTATAGGGATACATCTAAAGGGGTTCAAACTCGTTCCTCTTTCAAGAATTTTTTTAAGCTAATATATCAGCCTTCCTCTCTCAAATTGAACCTAAGTGCATTGACGAGGCCATAAAAGATGATTTTTGGATTATTGCAATGCAAGAGGAACTGAATCAATTTGAGAGAAACAAGGTGTGGGAGCTTGTTCCTAGACCTAGTGACCATTTAGTCATTGGTACTAAGTGGGTCTTTAGAAACAAGCAAGACGAAAATGGTATCGTGGTTAGAAACAAGGCTAGATTAGTGGCCAAAGGTTTCAACCAAGAAGAAGGTATCGATTACAAAGAAACATTCGCTCCGGTGGCTCGATTAGAAGCCATAAGGATGCTCCTTGCCTATGCTAGTAGTTATAATTTTAAACTATTTCAAATGGATGTCAAAAGTGCCTTCTTGAATGGTTTTATTTCCGAAGAAGTATATGTCGAACAACCTCCCGGATTTGAAAATTCTCTTCTTCCTAATCATGTATTCAAATTGACTAAGGCTCTCTATGGCTTGAAACAAGCTCCTAGAGCTTGGTATGAAAGGCTTAGTTCCTTTCTTATTTTAAATAATTTTACCAAAGACAAGGTTGATACTACATTGTTTATTAAACATTGTGAAAATAATTTTCTTATTGTACAAATTTATGTTGACGATATTATTTTTGGCTCTTCGGATGAATCACTATGTGAATCATTTGCCAAATCTATGAGTCATGAATTCGAAATGAGTTTAATGGGGGAATTAACTTTCTTTTTAGGATTACAAATCAAACAACTTAAGGATGGTATATTTCTCAACCAATCTAAATATACATTAGAATTGTTAAAACGATTTAACATGGATAATTCAAAAGCAATAAACACCCCTATGAGTACTTCGACTAAGTTAGATATGGATGAAAATAGTGAAAACTTCGATCAAAAAACATACAGGGGAATGATAGGTAGTCTACTCTACCTTACCGCCACTAGACCAGATATCATGTTTAGTGTAGGACTTTGTACTAGGTTTCAATCAAATCCTAAACTATCTCATCTTAAAAGTGTTAAAAGAATATTTAGGTATCTTAAAGGAACTCCAAATTTAGGTTTATGGTATCCAAAATCTGAAAAATTTGATTTAATGGCTTACGGATGATGCCGATTTTGGCGGATGTAGGATAGATAGAAAGAGTACATCCGGAACATGCCAATTTTTTTAGGACATGCACTTGTTTCTTGGACTTCTAAGAAACAAAATTCAAGAGCACTATCTACTGGCGGAAGCCAAACATTGCTGTCATGAGTGCATGCTGTGCACAAGTTGTTTGGATGAAAAAACATTGGAAGACTATGGAATTCACTTTAAAAATATTCCCATAAAATGTGATAATACTACTAGTGCCATATGTCTTACTAAAAATCCAATTCAGCATTCTAGAACTAAGCACATCGACGTTAGGCATCATTTCATACACGATCATGTTCTTAACAATAATGTTGTTCTAGAATTCATCGACATTAAGCATCATCAATTAGCAGACATATTCACAAAAAAGCCTTGAATGAAGACCAATTTGAATTCATTAGAAGGGAATTAGGCATGTTAAATTGTCCCTAAAATGAGCTTCACGAAAAAATGACTCGTCCTTTTCCTTTCTTTTGTAGATTTGATTTCTTCTTTCTTCTTCACTTCAAAATGATCCATTAAAGTATAACTTATTATCTTGAGGGAAGCAAACAAAAAGGGGAGAGGAAGAAAAATTTTTTTCTTTCCTCCACGGATGCCAGCGGTGGCACTTATGAATCATGGTTACAGCACCGCCTGGAAAGGCCAGCGCCAGTGGTGACACCCTTCGATTTTATGGGCACCGACCGAAAGGACCCTTATTAACCCGGGGTTAGGGCCAGCGGTGACACCGCCCCAACCCAAGAAAGCTCTCCAAACCCTCTCCCATTTCCTCTAACCCTCATTCTGCCTCTTAGAAGCACTAGGGAAGGTTTCTTGGTGGTCCAAGCCTTCCATCTCTCAAAGATAATCTCCATAAGGTAACACTTGAAATTCTTTTTTTTTGATATCTCATTCCCTCTTTTCCATTCTCTTTCCTTTGCTTATTTTTCACAATTTCATCATCATCTTGTCTAGATAATGGCTCCTAAGAGATCAAAAGGAAAAAAAAGGATTGAAGGAGATTCATTTGACCATGATCTTTTTTAGATCAAAAGAGGTAGCCCTTAGTTTTCCAAAATTTGAAAGACGAGGTATCCATAAGGGAAAATATGTTAACTTGGATGAACTAGAAGACTTAGATCCCATTAGGTATTTTGCACACCTAAAAGCTCTACCACTACTGCAACTAGATGAACCAATCTATCCAAGATTAGTTAGATTGTTCTATGCCAACCTATATGAGGACAATAATAGCCTAAGCACTTACCTTCTAGGAACACCCATTAGAATATTTGACAACACCATTTGTGAGCTAATTGGCATAACTGAAAAAAAGATAGAGGATGCTATTTTAAAGGTAAATGGGACGTCAACTCAATAGGAGCAACCTATACCGAAAGCCAGAGAAACAATCTTTGCAAACCCAAACCTTGACTTCCTACCCAAGAGCTGTGAACACTTACTGCCTTTCAACGCTAAAATTCTTCATCACATTATCACAAGCATCATATTCCCCAAACAATTTCATCTTGACGAAATAAGTCAAATTGAGATGAGTACCATGTATTGGATTATGACCGGTCGGGATAATTGTTTTGGGTACTCAATTCGCAACACATGCAGGATATTATGGCTAAAGATACTATGCTGCCATATGGGAGGTTAATCACTAGATTTCTTCATGTCTATGACATTTGCATCCCACCCGATGAAGAATCTATTCAAAATGATAAATATAACATAATAAATAAAAACCTTCTGAAAAGACTTAGGTGCACCTTTAGCAATGGCATATGGGTTAGGCAGCCTAGAAGGACCGATCCAATTCCTCCACAAATAGAACACCCCGAAACACCAATTCTTATGGGAAATGAATCTCCTCCTCCTAGTCCTTTTTTTAGGAAGCAGACCTTCAAGCTCCTATTTCCTCCTCTCGAAGATCGATTATGGCAGAACTGTCTCGGATCAAATCACAAAGAAGAACATATTCAAAATCAACAAGTTGAAATTTTGAAGACACTACTTACAACTGAATGAAAAAATGGATATCATGTATCAGCATTGTGGATTACCTCCTAAGGATTAAACTTATGTATCTTTTAATTCTGTTCTGTTTGCTTTTAACAACAAGTTCAAAGTTTGTCATCGATTAAACGATAACTGATCCTTCCTTTTAGATAACTACTGGTATCTTTTAAGTATGTTTTGATCTGCATGATTTCTTTTGGATAAACTATTTCTGGCAAATTTCAATGATAAATCTTGTTAAATGCTATTTTTTCGATGGCTTGTCTCTTTTTGTTGATGACAAAGGGGGAGAAAAGTGATGACTTATAGCATGACAAAATATGAATTGCAAAATCTTTAAGAAAAGTGATTGATATAAATGACTTATATGCCTTGCAAAATCCTTGAAAATATCACAAGATTGATTGATCATATTGAAAGCATGCCTTACATCTAAATCATAAAATTTATATTGAAAATCTTTATCTTTTGTCGTAGTAAAATTCGTCCCTTCTCATTTAACTTATGATTTTCATAGAAGTTTTGTACTCACTATTGTTTAATGAGGATCACGATAAGCTCTACGATTAGAACTTATCGGGTTATGCTTGAATCCAATGGGATGGAATTCAAGTGTTTTTTTTTTTCTCATAATATGGCATATAGATAGGGGGAGTTATGTTTAACTCCGTCATCAATTGATTGTCATCATCAAAAAGGGGGAGATAGTTGAATCTCGGATTTTGATGATAAAATCAATTGATAGGTTATTTGATCTAATCCATATTATTGAGTTAAGTGTGTAGGATTAACTACGATAAACAGAAAACACAAAAAAGTATACCGAGTCGAAGTTCGATGAACGTTTAAGAGTCCAAAGAATCGCCGGAGATGCTTTGTGAACCAACCGAGAAGAAATCGGGAACTTTGGAAGTTCGCCAAGAGATCGTCGGGAGGTTCGGCAGAGATCACCGAGAAGTCTCAGCTACTCATTAAAGTCATCACAAGTTCGGGAGCATGCTTGGACCCCGTCGAAGGAAGTTCGTCGAAAAGCTCGCCGGAACAAGACTTGACGTTCACGGTTATTAAATTGCTTACGATGTGTTTTGTTATGTAGTTCACTTGTAATTAGGATTAGGATTAAGAAGATAATCCTATATCCTGGTTAGGGGCCAACTGGGGCCAAAGTCAGAATTGGTTTGGGCTAAAAGAAAGCCAAACCAAGTGAATCTGAGCTGCCAAACAGGGCACCACCGGTCTGGCTGTGACACCTCTGGTTGGGCGGTGGCACCGCCAAAGCACTGGCTGGGCGGTGGTGGCGCTTATTTGGCGGTGGCACCGCCAAAGATCGGGAACCCAAAGAGAATTTGAATTTTGGAGCCCAAATTTTGGAGCCCAAATTTGAATCCTCTTAAGGCCTATAAATACCCCTCAAATCTCAAACAGAAAAACAACCTTTTGAGCAGCAAGAGTTTGAGAGAAAGATCTTAGAAAAGTGTTAGCTTGCTTTCTTTTCAATTTACTAGTGTTCACCTCATCTCTTCTCGAAAATCTGTAAGAGAGTGAACCGCTTGTAAAGAGTTGTAAGAGGGTATTTACCCTTCCATTTCAAGAAGCTTGCTAGTGGAAGGTGGGAGCCTCATCGAAGAGGGGCCTCAAGTGGAGTAGGTCATTTGACCGAACCACTCTAAAATCGTGATCTGTGGTTTCATGTTTTCATTATTGTTATTTATATTATTGCAAATCTTCTTATATGCTCTAGTTCCTTATTACTTTTGCTGCGCATATTTAAGAATACGCTTTCAAGATTAAACTTGTCAAGTTCTGCTCTCTTCATACGAAAGATTTTTTTAAAACCGAAGTTTTTATCCGCTGCACTAATTCACCCCCCCCTCTTAGTGCTGCTCCGATCCTAACAGAAATGACTATATCATATGCATGAATTAGTCTAGTGATCAAGCCACTATATGGAAGCATCATATCTTTTTTCGATAATTCAATCATGTTTTATTATATCAAGTAACCAAAACAATTGTCATGTTCTTTCATAATCTAATACATCGTTCTTAATTCCATTTGGCTAACTTCATCATAATGATATTATTTTGAAAGTATAATACTTATCAAGATGTGATGAAACAATTTGATGTTGAAAGGTATGTTCATAACTTTTTGGGAGGATAGATAAGTTTGGATTACAAAAAAATGGTACATAAAGCTTCAGAATAAATGGTCCCAACTGATTCTTCGTCCCATTATCCTCTAAAGTAATAACCTCTCCTTTTCTCAGTAATTCATATGAGACTACAAATTACGCTAACCGTAATGAGTATGTGATGTCCTAGGAGATAAGTGGATACCCTATCATATTCATCCACTTGCAAGTTATTGTAAAATACCCTAACAAGTCTAGGATAAATAGTTTCACTTATTTGAAGAATTGGGAGGATATCTAGGTTAGCAAATCATTGAATTAGTTCTAAATTACTCAATTCCTCTAAATCTACATATTTACCCCTATGAATATTTCTAGATTCCATGGTTGGAAATTTAAGGATATGTTGAGGGGAATCAAAGAGTGTGGAGTCATAGGTTTCATCTATTCTCCTTTTTTCTTTGTCCCTTGAGGATCTTCTAGATGCCATGAGACTACACACATAATTAATGAGAGAACTACACATAAGAGGCAAGATATATCAATGAATTGAGAGAAAAGGTTTGAGAATTACCCTTGTAGTGATCTCTTGAAAACTTGAGATTGATCCTTATATTTGAAGAAGAGAAGGGTTTTCTTGGGTTTTTAGAGGAGCAAGGAGAATGAGGGGTGGAGAAGGGTTTAGAGGTGTGGGAAGAGGTGTAGGAGGGCTTGGGGTCGGTTCTACTAATAGCCCTAAAAGTCTTTTTATAGGGCAAAGTTTCGGGCAGTGCCACCCGCTAGTTGGGCGGTGCCATCGCCTATAACCAGTGCTTACTAGCGGTGCTACCGCCAGTCCAAGGGTGCCACCGCTGGTGCACTCTTTTGATGTTGGTTTGGCTAGCATTTTTCTTTTGGTAGCAAACAAATATTCTTGTCTTCTTTTCTTATAAGCAAGATTGCAATCATTATGTGATGCCAACATTTATTTGCGTACATATCGCATCAAGTCAAAATTAAGTTTGACTTTTGTAGATAAGAGGAAGAACTCTTATAAAGATGATTAATTCATAAAAGATCAGACATACCAATGTTCCATGAATCAGATTTCCCCCTTTTTGCAATGAGAAGAAATAATAGTAAATGACTTCAAAAAAGAAAACTCAATTTTCAAATGTTGAGAAATCAAGATAAATTATTTATCACATAAGATTTCAAATAATCATTGCATCATCAAGTCATTAAACATAAAGTATCCTCACTCATTTTATAACTTGATAGTTTTAATTCTAATGATCTTTCCTTTATTGTTTTGGCTAGAGAACTTCATGGGATATTTTGGATTTTAGTTATAAGTCCTAAGCATCCACTATTATTTTTTCTCCTAGCTTGTGATGGTAGATCTTTTATACGAAGGAGTGATTTTTAAGCAACCATTTGACCTTGGGTACCTCAAAAATCAATCTACTCAACCATTTAAGCAAAAAAAGTTACATTTGGTGCGTGGTGATACATGCAAGGTAGTGTCATGGATAAACTTCTAAACAGGATGTTTGATGTAATGCTTATGCATGTCCGTGTCTTTTAGAATGTCCATACTTTGCCTAGCATGTAGAGGGACATCCAAAGGCTTAATAGTCTCATTTTAGTTGGGTTTGATGGCCGTTTTAGGCTTGTAAATAAAGGTTGTGTCATGTGGACACTTGTGAGAGATTTTCGGTCTATAGTGAACCATTTTACCCTTTGTTGTGCAACTATTCAGAGCTTGTAAAGTCTGTTTGTAATTTACTTTGTCTATGAAGTGTTTTCGGAAATGTTTACTTGTGGATCCTGAATGAGGCATTTTCTCTAACCCGTTCTCTCTTTTGTGGGTCCTAAGGGACATGGGAGGCTTCGGGGAGGCTGACATTTGTGGACGGACACGCAAGGGTATCGCATGACTTAGGCAAAACTAGCTAAGCCCATGACAGATGGTATCAGAGCGGGACAAGCACTCATAGAAACACTTAGCATGCAAATGTGGGGGACCTAGCGGGGCTGTGTTGAGGGCAGTCAGCACACGCGCGACCGTTTGGGGTAAAACGGGCATGGAGATGTAGGGAAAAAGAGTCGCTCGGAGGAGCGGGCATCTGAGATTGGCATTCAGAGGAATGGCCAACCCTTCGCACGAGAGGCACCACGAGAACAGGCAAGCTTGGAAGAATGTGGAGCGCACAAAGGTTGGGATGGTTGAGTTTGACCTACGACTCAACGTTGACAACTATACTTGATGGTGCTCAAGACAAGCGAGGCGCTTAGTAAAGGATGAGACCATGCAAGGTGGAATGAGTTGCTCAGCGACCGTAAGAGTTGTGCAAAGCTCACAGAGGTGAGGGGAATTGCTAACTCAAAGAATTCGGTACTCATACATGGGCTTGTATGCGGACGATGGAATGTTCACGGCCATCCCAAGGCAACCGAAACTCGGCGCTATGGAGCATTGAAACTTTCTCTTCGGCATGTGAAGGATACGTCCGTAGGAGGCTAAAGTATGCAACAAGTTCAGCATGTTGCTAGGCCTTGAGTGGTATAGCGGGGGCTGTATTGACGTGGAGTCACAATCTAGCAAGTGCGTTTGCAGGAGGCAGAACAATGCATAGTTTGTTCAGCAAATCAGAGTAGTTTAAGGGGATGGTGGTCTCCGAAACGAAAAGAGATGTTGCTCCAATGGGACAGTTATCCAGGAGGGATAAGTCCCAGCTCTCCAGAGGGAGAATCATGTGGGATAGACTTCACATGTTGAGGAGGAGTACCTCAACAAACAATAACTCCACGAAGCTCAATGGACTGAGTAAGCAGCGAGGAGTCGTCGCATGATCTTGCTTAAGAGAATACATTGGTGGATGCATTGCGAGATCAAGTGGGGGAGCGACCCAAATCAACACAAATGAAGGCACACTTGGAGTCGATATGGAGATCGGACTCAAGGGAGGGTTGACCCGTGGAATGGTGGGCGCGAGGGCCACCATCAACTCAATGCAAAAACGAGGAGCGAAGCAACTTGGGTGTAACTTGGCAAAGTACCCAAGCCGTATGAAGGGAGCCAGTATAGAAGATGGAACATGGAGCGGAGGCACAATGCTTTCCTTGGACAGAGGTCAAGGACATGAACTCTTGTAGAGGCAAGAGCAGGATCATGTTGTTCCATGGGTCCTTTATTCTGACAGAGCAAACTCATCTTGCATGGCGCCAAAGACGAAGGGAGCTTCTAGGCATATGCACCTTATCTCGGAGAAGCATTTGATGGAAGAACTAAGGCGACTCAACTTGTAGAGGCGAAGTTAGGTTTAGAAGGCCTTAGCACGGAGTAAGAAGACACAGAGGCAGGTACTCTTGAAGAATATGCCATAGTGTTGCCATTCAAGTTGCTATGCAGGAAGCAGTGTGCAGTGGAGATTGTGCTGGTAGGGGCAGAGGCCTAGGATCCAGACAATGGTGCACTAATTACAGCGAAGTCGGTGGACTTCGGAAGCTACTAGGCGACAGACTATCCTAGAGCAGTGCTTTATCTAGGTGTGACCCAAGAGTGGGTGGATGAAGGTCGATTGCCAAAGGAGCGAACAAAATCGAAGGTGGAAGAGACCCTGCGATGTATTGGTAGAGGCCACACATGGAGGGACCACAATTCGAGTTCATCCCATAAGGATTAGAATGCAATGGAGATGTCACTAGGAGGTGACATGGTGTAGTAGATCGTGGTGGAATAGTTCGTGGCAATGCGATACACATGAATGGGTCCCATGAGGGACTAGATCATATGAAGGTATGATCGGGAGCTATTGGAAGCTCTACTTCGGTAAACAACATGATGGCAAGAAGGACTATGGATTCAAGGAGTAAGGGCCATGGTACCGTAGAGGCGGGTCTTCCGTGCATGCATCGAATTTTGCATCGGATGAAAGCCTTGGTCATCAGCATATGGGGGCTGTATTCCACCAAGAGAAAAGTTCGAATGCATGTACCAGTGAGTCCCAGGGGAGGGACTTGATCATGCAGAGGTATGATCAAAGCAGTTGGAGAGTTGGACTACTCCAGAGCCCATATTCGCGGAGCCCGGCAAGTCAGAGGACAAAGTCGAGTAAGCGAACATTGCTACCAAGGAAGCTAAGGATAATAGAATCGGTGCAAACTCTATAACGTGATGGCAGAGGCCATACATGGGAGTTGCAATATGTCTTTCCATCGATTAAAGGGAGCTGCTTGGAGAACACAAAGGTGTTGAAGCAGAGGGTCGAAAGGGGCGAGGAAGCGACGATGAGTCCAGAGGGACTTAGCTACCTAAAATCAAGCATCAGTTAGAATGGAGGTGGACACGGAGGAGTGCCACAGAGACATATCTATTGATCGTGAAGAAAAGGGATATAGATGCGAGGCGACGGATAGTAGGGCCATGGGCATGGCAGCGCCATGGTACCGTAGAGGCGGGACTTCCGTGAAAGTCATTGATCCCTTGCTCTCATAGAGGGAGAGCGCTTGGTCGTGAAAGGGACCGAGGAGGTGGAGCATGTAGAGGCAAACTCCAAGTACCGAGACAAGGCTGAAGGGCAGAGGCCAAGGGACTTCGTAAAACCGATGTCAACGAGCTTCTCATCAAGATAGTCGAAAGTGAAGGATTTTGGGTCATGCAAGAGTGCACGATCAAGGAACGAAGCAGGCAGTACGTGGTGCTGTACCTTTGCTACTCAGTGGAGTAGGCGGTAGGGTTGATGGAGAAGATGGTACAATCCCAGAGGCGACCAAATCTATTAGAGAATTACTCCAAGTTGGGGTGAAAACTTTCTGCATTCCAGAAGTTCAATGGCATTGAGAAGGTGAATCATAGTAACTAACTCAATGCAAGGAGTGCAAACACTTCAAGTGCTTCAGAAGTGTGAGCAAAGAGCAGGCGAAGGCCAGTAACCAACTCGATGCATGAAGTACAACCTCGAGGAGACGGGCGAAGTCAAGTAAACTTTGCCTTCTCAACCCTTAAGAGAATGGGCGAAACCGAGTACCCCAATTCTCTTATCTATCCAGCAGAGGAGCTCTGCACAGGTTCAAAGACCCTTCGAAGATAATGAAAGACAATAGTTGTCAAATCCTCACCAACAGTGATCAGTGCTACTGAGAGTAGATTATCCACTTCATTTCCCAATGAAATACCAATCGAAAGCAGAAGTGATGCGAACCTACTTGGAAGTGATAACTAAGTGAAAGAAGAGTCAATGGGCAAATTTTGTGGAGGAAGGACCCAAAACTTCAGAAGTTTGCGAGACGATACTCGTTAAAGCTCCAACAAGCATTCACCCAATTCAAGCAGTATGAGGCATTTAAGAGACTAGCGCAGTAAGGATGGTCTTTTCCTTCATCTGAAGGATGCGTAGGAATCAACAAGGATCAACACAACTCAGTCAACCCCACACCAGAGTCAGAGTCATTGGTGAGTTGAAGCAGCATGGCAGATTAAAGGTTCGACCACTAAAAAATAGCAACGGAGAGCAGCTGGGAGCCAAGAGGCGCATTGCAGCTAGAGCAGAAGATTGAAGACTCAGCAAAGGCAAGGAGTTGCAGTGTCGGCAAAGGCTTCGACGAGGACGTCGAAGGAATAAGTGGGGGAGAATGTCATGGACAAACTTCTAAACAGGATATTTGATGTAATGCTTATGCATGTCTGTGTCTTTTGGTATGTTCATACTTTGCATAGCATGTAGAGGGACAGTCGAAGGCTTAATAATCCCATTTTAGTTGGGTTTGGTGACAGTTATAGGCTTGTAAATAAAGATTATGTCATGTGGACACTTGTTAGAGATTTTTGATCTATAGTGGACCATTCTACCCTTTGTTGTGCAACTGTTCAGAGCTTGTAAAGTCGGTTTGTAATTTGCATTGTCTATGAAGTATTTTCGAAAATGTTTACTTGTGGATCCTCAATGAGGCATTTTCTCTAACCCGTTCTATCTTTTGTGGGTCCTAAGGGACATGAGAGGCTTCAGGGAGGCTGACCTTTACAGACGAACACGCAAGGGTGCCGCACGACTTAGACAAAACCAGCTAAGTCCGTGATAGTAGGGCCTTTAATAAAGATGGTTGGATTTTTATGAGTGTTATTCACAAATCCAATTCCATCTCTTCTATGAACGTAACCCTTAGATGCCATAGTATATGTCTCCAAATCTGTGATGTTAAGATCTCTCTTTTGTTGTCAGGTTAAAGGCATGTATAGGTTGAGAGAAGTGATGGTCGAAAGGATTGGTGGATGTAGGCTGCGGTTTAGGTTTGTTTTATAGCTATTTTGGGTACAGTTTGAGGGTATAGTTTAGTGGAGTTTTAGGGCTGTGGATGAAAGTTTTAGATCTATGGTAGATGGCAGCAAAGGTTTGATAGAAATTAGTAGAAGTTTGCTGCAGAATTGTGTTGTCTTGTAAGAGCAGAATTGTCGTCGAAGAAATAGCGGCTTCTTGATGAAATTTTCACCAAAAACTTGAGAAATTTGAGGAGGGAATTGATAGCAAAATCTCAGTTTATATGGCAGCAAGGATTTCCAATTTAATCAAGAAAATTTTGGCAGTAACAGCAAGAAAATTGGTGCAAGTTGTAATAGCAGAATTCTCGTCGAAAAATTTCAGTGGTATACAACAAAAATTTGCAGCAACACAAAATCATTTTTAGAGATAAATTCCTCAATAGATTAACCTTAAATGGAAGCCAAGATAATCTATAAAGTGTATAAGAAATTTCATTCAAAAAATATTACAAATAGATGGGTTAAGGCAACAATATACGGTTGAAATTTTCTACAGCATAGATTTTTAAGTGTAGCAGATTGGACATAAAAGATCAGTAGTTTATATTGAGAATTTTCCGACAAAACCAAAGAAAAATCCACTGTTAGGAAATGTCAAAGTTATCATAAAAAATTTGTAGAGATTTGGATAGAAAAAATATAGTATCAAGATCAAACAACCAGTGCTATGCGGCTAAAATTTTACAGTACAGATTTTCAAGTATAGCATATTAGATACATAAGATCAATGCTTTAAATTGAGAATTTTTTGACAAAACCAAGGGAAATCTGCTGTTAGGAAGTGTCAAAGCTGTCATAAAAATTTCGTAGAAATTTAGATAGAAAAAATGCAGTAGCAAGATCAAAAGGACTGTGCTATGCGGTTGGAATTCTGCAATGTATCTTTTGTCATATAGATGAAAACTTTGTGACGAAAAGTTTATGCAACAATATAGGAACAATTTTTTTTGAATTTTCAAATAAAGATAACTAAATTGCACCAGCAGTAAGGTAGGAAACCAGAACCTGTTGCAATTCACGGGGAGATCAAAGGATGATTCGCGGTGGTGGAGATGATAGCGGAATTTGATGATAATCTTTTAAGCAATTATGGGAATTATTTTGGGTGACTGTTGAGGGCTGATGGATGGATGTGGAAGGGCAGCGAGATACCAAGAATGCTGCTCTAATACCAGGTGTTAGAACCATTGTAGATTCTAAACTTAGGGTTGATCTCTTTAGGGGATCGGCCTTCTTGGAACTCTATAGGGGTTCCTCCATCCAAGTTGCTGCTCAAAGACTGCAGAAAAGATTCATCTATTGATTATCAAAAGAAGAGGAATACATGGCTATTTATAGGGCTTTTAAGCCCTAACTCCTAATAGGACTCCTATTCAAGACTCCTACTTCTAACCAACTCCTAATAGGACTCCTACTCAAGACTCTTATTCATTTACAACTCCTAATTCTTCTCTAAGAAACAACCTCCTAACCCTAGCCAGCCTCTTCACCTCTTTAATAGGGGTTGGATTAGATAGGTTTTACATGAATGTCCCTCTCAATTACGACTCTCCTAGCTAGAGTCCTAACACCTGATCGGCCCGAGCTGTTACTCCCGAGGCCCCCGCCTTTGCCTCTGAACACATCCCGTATTGAGATCTTCCTCCAAATCAGGGAGAAAGGTCTCTTGCGCCAACCCAATCCCCTAAAGGCTGTTAGGATCAGGGGTTGATACTAAGGGGGGGGGGAGGGGGCGGGGTGTGAATTAGTGCAACGATAAAATATCGTCGGTTTAAAAACTTTCATACAATAAAAACTAATTTCGACCTAAACCAATTTCGAAAGGTTAATAACTTGGAAGCGTATGAAAGCGTAGTGACTAAGTAAAGTAGTTTATAGTATGTAAATGGTAAGAATAAAATGCAAACCAGAGAACATAGCAGTTTTAGAGTGGTTCGGTCAACATGACCTACATCCACTTTCGGCGAACTCCTCCGACGAGATCACCGGTGTCCACTAGAGGCCTTCCTTCAATAGGTGAAGGCCAATCACCTTTTACACCCCTCTTCTCCTTTTACCGGGTTTAGGAGACAACTCTTACAAGCACTTATTTACTCCTCTCTCAAACTAGTCTAACACTTAGAAGAGGGAGAGGAGATCACACAAGATTTTTGCCGTGTTTTTTTCTTTTTAAACTCTCTATGCTTGTGTTATTTAACTAGGGATGAGAGGGGTATTTATAGGCTTCAATTTGATTCAAACTTGGAGCCTAAAACTTTCCCATCCTAGGTTCCCCGGGCACGGGTGGTACCACCGCTTGCGTTGGGCGGTACCACCGCCTAGTGTCAGTTTGGCTGACACTACCCTGAGCGATACCACCACCCAGGTCTGGCGGTACCACCGCCTAGGGGGCAGTGCCAGGCGGTACCACCGCTTGGCACCCTGTTAGGGGCGGTACAACCGCCCAGACTGGCGATACCATCGCCTGATACAATCTCGAAGATCTCTCGGCAATCTTCTGGCGAGCTTCCGACAATCTTCCGGTGAACTTCCGACGATCTCTCGGTAATATTCCGACGGACTCCCAACAAGCTCCTGGACTTCATGACAATCTTCTTAGTGAGTTCCAATGAGCTTCTATGGCAAGCTCCGTGACTTCTCGGCTGGTTCCGCTAGAACTTCCGACGAACTCTCGAACTCCCAATGTGATCGCGTCCTTGACGTTGGGACTTCATTTTGCTTCATATCTTGCTATCATAGTTAATCCTGCATATGTAAAAATATAATTCGATCTAGACAATTAATACTAAGCATTAATCAAGTTGTCCGACATGTTATTGGTCTCTCGACGTTTCGTCCGATTTTTCAGCACATTGTCCTCTCTTGCGGCCTATTTCCCAATCGGTCAGTTGACTCTACAACTCCGATATCCTTGGTACAATATCCGCTCTTCTTGGCCTGATGCCCGAATCTACGGCCCGAAGCCTTCTGTCGATACATCGATCGTTCCTCCGGCCCGACGTTCAATCTTCTGACATGTTTTCCTCCGGCACAACATGATTTTTCCTACTTTAATTGTCTCATCCTGATCGAAGTATCCTGCGTCACTCAAAATGTAGATTAAAACATAAATAAATATCGATTGGTTTCATCATCAAAATCCGAGATTCAGTAATCTCCCCCTTTTTTATGATGACAATCGTTGACGGAGTTAACCAAACTCCCGGAGTTTAAACAAACTCCCCCTATCAATATGCCATATTGATAGAAACTCTTGGATTCAAAAATCCAAGCAACATGTCATGATCAAATCATGCATGACATCAACATACTTCTCCCGCTTTGTCATCAACAAAAAGGAGAAGTTCCAACTCTTATGTGTTTAGAAATACAAGTTCAAATCGTTGCATGAAAAACATAATATCAAGTTTTATCATTATGCAATTTAAAGCTAGAAAATTTAGCAAGTGTTACATCATGCTTAGAACATTAAAGCTATCAAGTTTTAGATATGCAAGTTTTACAACATACAAGCAAGCAAATTTAAAAATGTGCAAATTGGTATATTTGCTTTTCTTTGCGATGTGCAAGATAGCATATTTTTGCATCTTCTTGAGATTTCAAGCTAGCAATTTCTTCTCTTTTGAGAAGTGTGATTATTTTTGCTTCCTTTGCGAAAACGTAAGCTAACAAAATGTTACATTATTTTACAACATGGAAGCTAACAATTTGAGATGTTCAAGAAGCAAGTTCTTTCTTCTCTTTTGAGAAGTGCAATTTTTGCTTTCTTCTTGAATTGCGTGAGCTAGCATCTTTTATCTCCCCCTTTGTCATTGTCAAAAAGAAGGGAAAAATATAATTTTGTATCTCTTTATTTCTTTATACCAATTTCTAAATCACAACAAAGGTAAGTATCAATCTTATTTGTGCATCATTATATTTTCAATTTAAAATATGTACAATTTCAAAATCTTACATTTCATTTTTCATGCACGATACCAAAAAATAAATCAATCATCATTATGAGCATATCATACATGATACTAAGATATTAAAAAAATTAATCATTTATCAATATTTTGATAATAAATCAATCATCATACATGATACTCATAAGCTAGCAAATTTTTTATCATTTTAGAGCATCAAAACAATATCATGAGTATTTCATGTATAATTTTATTTCATCACATTCATCATTTAAATCATTCATGATACACATCATATGCATCACATATATCATCACAATAAAAAGCATTAGTATTGCATGCATCATTCCAAATCATAAATGTTTCAAATCATGATGGTATTAATTTGTTAAATTGCTTCCTACCATGCATGATCATAACTTTTCCCTCTTTTATCATTGTAAACAAGAAAGAATAAGGGAAGAACAAAATAGTATAAAATATTTCAATCATTTCAAGGTATATAAGCCATAAATACAAAGACATCATGTCATGAAATATAAGACCTCTTGAATTACAAAAGACATGATTCATTTTATCAAATCTCTTCTTTTTATAAATAGCAAAAATTGTAGGTGTACAAGGAAGAGATCTTGATTAAAAAAAATCTCAAGTAGTAAATCCAAGAAATCAAGATCATGATTTGAATACAAACTCATTCAAATTCAAATCGTCAAATCAAAATCATTTTCAAGAGATTCATAAAAGGATGATAAAATAGATTCATCAAACTCCTTTCTGGAAAAATCGAGAAAGTAGGAAAAATAAATTTTTCTAGGAGAAACATTTTCTCTTTTAAGTTGTTTCAATTCATGTAATTTATTTCATTTATGCCAAATAAAAATATGCATCAACGTTTAGGATTGAAAAATGAATTTTGTCATAAAAACTATCAAGACCAATAAATCACAAAAAATATCATCCATCATTTTGAAAGATAAACTTATTAAGCAAGATCATTATGCATTAAATTATCAAGCATGATTTCACTTTTTCAATCAAAATCATTTTGTTTGTTTATCATAAAATATATTTTTTTCATGATTATTTTTAAAATCATTGGAAAGGTAAACATGATCCAATTTTATTTTTGTATTTTCATTAATCATATAATTAAAAAATTAATTTTCTTAAACTAAATTAAAACTAAATTAAAAATAAGTCATGAGAAGCATTATGTAATTTCAAAATAAACTAAAGGCATTTTGATTACCTCAACGTCGAAAGTCGTTAAGGCGTAGTTTACCACCTCGTCTTTCTTGAATTTCTCGTCTTCGGAGGAGCTCGATTCATTTCACTTTGTGTTCTTCTTCTTGCGTTCAAAGCAAGTAGTTGGATTCTTTTTGTTCTTTAATTTTTATTTCATTATTTTTTAAATTTCTTTGAGTTCAAGTTCATGTTCATCATCACTTGAGCTTATGCTCGAGTGGTCTTCAAATGTTCTCAGTTCGAAATCCTTCCTGTTCTTTGGAAGGTGGTTCTCAAGTTCTTTGCGTGCATTGCATATGTGATCAATAAACCAATTAGTTCTTCAATCGAAAAATAGTTCAAGTTCTTTGATTCTTGTATTGTCGTTATTTTCAAATTCCAAATTTTTGAAAGCGATCGTAAAATCTTATTAATGAGTTCAAAATCCGAAAAACTTCTACCAAGTGTTTTTAAACCATTGACGATATCTGTAAAACGGGTGTACATGTCTCCAATGGTTTCGCTCGTTTCATTCGAAAAAGTTTAAAATTATTGATTAAAAAGTTGATTTTCGAATCTTTTAATCTACTTGTGCCTTTATGAGTGGTTTCAAGAATATGCCAAATGTTGAAAGCCATTTTGCACATAGAAACCCGATTAAACTCATTTTTGTCTAAGGCGCAAAATAAGGCATTCATAGCCTTTGCATTTAGAGAAAACGTCTTCTTCTCCAAATCATTCCAATTGTTCATTGGAAGAGAAGACATTTCAAATTCGTTTTCGATTATGTGCCATAAATCAAAATTTAATGAAAGCAAGAAAACTCTCATTCGAGTTTTCCATTAAGTGTAGTCCGTCCCATTGAAAAAGGGAGGACGAATGAGAGAGTGACTCTCTTGAAAGCCGTAAAGAGCCATTTCTCTTAGGTGTTAAACCAATTGAGAAATCATGAGGCTCTGATATCAATTGTTAGGATCAAGGGTCGGCACTAAGAGGGGGGGTGAATTAGTGCAACGGTAAAATATCATTGGTTTAAAAACTTTCGTACAATAAAAACTAATTTTGACGTAAACCGATTTCGGAAGCTTAATAACTTGGAAGCATATGAAAGCGTAGTGACTAAGTAAAGTAGTTTGCAGTATGTAAATGGCAAGAATAAAATGCAAACCAGAGAACACAGTAGTTTTAGAGTGGTTCGGTCAACGTGACCTACATCCACTTTCGGCAAACTCCTCCGATGAGATCACTGGTGTCCACTAGAGGTCTTCCTTCAATAGGCGAAGGCCAATCACCTTTTACACCATTCTTTTCCTTTTACCGGGTTTAGGAGACAACTCTTACAAGCACTCACTTACTCCTCTCTCAAACAACTCTAATACTTAGAAGAGGGAGAGGAGATCACACAAGATTTTAGCAGTGTTTTTTCTTTTTAAACTCTCTATACTTGTGTTCTTTAACCAGGGATGAGAGGGGTATTTATAGGCTTCAAGTTGATTCAAACTTGGAGCCTAAAACTTTCCCATCCCGGGTTCCCCGGGCACGGGCGATGCCACTGCCCAGTGTCAGTATGGCTGACACTACCCTGGGTGGTACCACCGCTCAGGTCTAGCGATACCACCGCTTAGGGGGCAGTGCTGGGCGGTACCACTGCCTACCACAGACTCAAAGACTGTGCTACGACGATGAGACTTCTTAGGGCACTATTTGGGCTTCTTATTGGGCCCAACACAGTTCTTACATGGGCCTAGCTGGCCCCTAATTAGGTTGGCCCAAATTCAAGCCCAATTATGTGCTAACTACGAAATCCTAAGACATTTGCTAAGCTAAACAAGTCCCTATGTCTATTCTTCCAACGAGCTTTCGGCGATCTTCCGGCGAACTTCCAACGATCTCTCGGCAATGTTCCAGCGGACTCCCGGCACGTTCCTGGACTTCACGACGATCCGGCTGGTTCCTTCAGAACTTCTGACGAACGTCCGGACTTCCAACAAACTCTCAAATTCCCAACATAATCACGTCCTTGACTCCGGGACTTCATTTTGTTTTATGTCTTGTTATCGTAGTTAATCCTACATATATAAAACACACTTCAACTTGGACAATTAATACTAAGCATTAATCAAGTTGTCCGATATGTCATTGGTCCCTCGACGCTTCGTCTGATTCTTCGGTGCATCATCCTCTCTTGCGGCCTATTGCTCAGTCGGTCAGTTGATTCCGCAACTCTGATATCCTTGACGCAATATCTGCTCTTTTTGGCCCGATACCCGAATCCATGGCTTGAAGCCTTCTGTCAATACGTCGACTGTTCCTCCAGCCCGACGTCCAATCTTCTGACATATTTTCCTCTGGCACAACATGATTTTTCCTGCTTTAATTGTCTCATCTTGATCGAATCATCCTGCATTACTCAAAACGCAGATTAAAACATAAACACATATTGATTGGTTTCATCATCAAAATTCAAGATTCAATAAAGGCCACTCATAAGGATTGGTCTAAATATTACAGGTTCCATCGAGATTACGGCCATGACATGGAAGACTACCGCGACCTCCAGAATCAGATTGAGGAGCTAATCCAAAGAGGTCACCTCGGGCGCTACCTCAAGGAACTCTGGGAAGAAACTCCATGCCCTAATGGACCTATCGAAAGGCAGATCGACTTCATTTCTGGAGGACTGACAGCCGGCGATAGCAACTCGACGGCGAGGAAGGCCTATGCCTGAAGCATGGTGGAAAAACACCCCCGACCCGAGCTCGAGCCTAAAATCACCTTCAGAGCCGAGGAGGTCGAGCGCTCTCATCACAACGATGCTTTGGTGATCTCCGTCCGAATCGCCAACGCTCGGGTCAAAAGAGTAATGGTTGACATCGGGAGCTCTGCCGACGTGCTATACCTCGATACCTTCAAGAAGCTCGGCTTGACCAAGGAGGACCTCACTCCTATGAACTCGACGCTCACTGGATTCACCAGAGATTCCATCTCCCCGCTTAGGACCACCACACTCCCCATCACCATAAGGGAAGAGTCGAGGGCCAAGATGACAATGACTACCTTCATGGTAGTCGACCTACCCTCAGCTTACAATGTCATCCTTGGTCGCCTAATGCTCAACAAGCTGAAAGCGGTAGTTTCCACCTACCACCGGGCTATCAAATTTTCAACTTCAGTAGGGCTCGGGGAATCCCAGAGTGACCCGGGAGAATCAAGGCGATGTTACTTTACCGCAGTGACACTCCTGGAGAAGTCACGCCCCCGTCAAATCTCGGATCCCCATGAAGGAGTTGTGACATCGAGGCATCTAGAGCCCCCCGAGCAACTCACCGAGGTGTCCTTGAAGAGGAACTGGCTCGATTTGACCGTGAAAATCGGGGCGACACTCCTCGAAGAAAATCAACTCCAACTCATCGACTTCCTGAGGGAAAATGCTAATGTGTTTGCATGGTCCTCCGAGGAGATGCCCGGGATCGACCTATGGGTGACCTAGCACCAGCTCAATATCAACCCCGAGGCTAGGCCGGTGAAGCAAAAGCCAAGGAAGTTTGCTCCCGACCAGCAGAAGGCGATCAAGGATGAGGTCGACCACCTTAAAGAGGCAGGATTTATAACCGAGGTGAAATACCCTTGGTGGCTATCGAATGTAGTCCTCGTAAAGAAACCCAATGGAAGCTGGTGGATGTGTGTTGACTACACCGATCTCAACCGGGCATGCCCCAAAGAGTGCTATCCACTCTCGAGAATAGACTGATTGGTTGATGCCACCGCAAGCTACGAACTCCTTACATTTATGGACATATTCTTGGGCTACAACCATATCCAGATGGCACTGCAAGACCAGGAGAACACTGCCTTCATCACTGACAAAGGAGTGTATTGCTCCCTTCGGCCTGAAAAATGCCGGGGCGACTTACTGTTAGGACTCTAGCTAGGAGAGTCATAATTGAGAGGGGCATTCATGTAAAACTACCTAAGCCGACCCCTATTAAAGAGGTGAAGAGGTCGGCTAGGGTTTGGAGGTTATTTCTTCAATAAGAATTAGGAGTTGTAAAGGAATAGGAGTCTTGAGTAGGAGTCCTATTAGGAGTCTTGAGTAGGAGTCCTATTATGAGTTAGGGTTTAGAAACCCTATAAATAGCCATGTATTTATTCTCTTTTGATAAGCAATAGATGAATTTTTTCTGTAGTCTTTGAGCAGCAACTCCAAGGGAGGAACCCCTATAGAGTTCCAAGGAGGCCGATCCCCTAAAGAGATCAACCCCATGTTTAGAATATGCAAGGTTTCTAACACTTGGTATTAGAGCAATATTCTTGGTATCTCGCTGCTCTTCCATAGCCATCCATCAGCCCTCCACAACTGCCTAAAGCAATTCCCACAATTGCTTAAAAGATCGTCACCAAATTCCGTCGTCATCTCCACCACCGCATATCATCCTTTGATCTCCCTGTGAATTGTAATATGTTCTAGTTTCCTACCTTATTACTGCTGCAATTTAGTTATCCTTATTCGAAAATCTATAAAAAAAAAATTGTTCCTATATTGCTGCATAAACTTTTCGTCGCAAAGTTTTCATCTCTACGACGAAAGATACATTGTAGAATTCCAATCGCATAGCACAGTCTGTTTGATCTTGCTACTGCATTTTTTCTATCCAAATCTCTACGAAATTTTTATGACAGCTTTATTTAGTTTTGTCAAAAAATTCTCAATATAAACCATTGATCTTTTACATCTAATATGCCATACTTGAAAATCTGTACTGTAAAATTTCAGCTGTATAACATAGATTATTTGATCATGCTACTATTTTTTTTCTATCCAAACCTCTACCAATTTTTTATGACAGCTTTGAAACTTCCTAACAGAAGATTTTCCTTTAGTTTTGTCAAAACATTCTCAATATAAACTATTGATCTTTTACGTCTAATATGCTATACTTGAAAATCTGCACTATAAAATTCCAACTGCATAGTACAGATTGTTTGATCTTGATACTACATTTTTTTTGTCAAAATCTCTATGATTTTTTTATGATAGCTTTAACAATTCCTAACAGTAGATTTCCCTTTGGTTTTGTCAAAAAATTCTTAATATAAACTACTGATCTTTTACGTCCAATCTGCTACACTTGAAAATCTGTGATGCAAAAAATTTTAGTCACATATTGTTGCCTTAACCCATCTATTTGTAATCTATTTTGAATGTAATTTCTTATAAACTTTATAGATAATCTTGGCTTCCATCTAAGATTGATCTATTGAGGAATTTATCTCTAAAAATGATTTTGTGTTGCTGTAAATTTTCGTTGAAAACCGCTGAAATTTTTCGATGAGAATTCTGCTATCGCAACTTGCACCAATTTCTTTGCTATTATGCTACAGAAACTGTCTTGATTAAATTGCACATCCTTGCTGCCATATAAACTGAGATTTTGCTATCAATTCACTCCCCAAATTTCTCAAGTTTTTGGTAAAAATTTCATCGAGAAATCGCTGTTTCTTCAATGACAATTCTGCTCTTACAAGACAACACCACATACCTATAGCAACTTCCATTGATTTCTATCAAACCTTTGCTGCCATCTACCACAAATCTAAAATTTTCATCCACAGTCCTAAAACTTCACCAAACCACACCATCAAACTATACCCAAAACAGCCACAAAACAAGCCTAAACCGCAGCCTACATCCACCGATCCACCAACTCTTTCGACCATCACTTCTCTCAACCTATACATGCCTTTAACCCGACGACAAAAGACATATCTTAACATCATATATTTGGAGGCATATACTATGGTATCTAAGGAGGCAATCAATACTAAATTCAAAGTCTTCGAGGCGCGAATGTAGGATAAGATTCGGATGCTCTTTACTGAACTTAGATTGGGCCGACCACTAAGCCCGAAGAAATCACATCAAGGAGAGAGCTTTGCCCAATCGCACCAAGCCCAAACAAATGACTTCCAAGGTAGGGGAGGCTCTATGACTAACCCTAACTATCCACACATAAGGGTGAACTTCTCTCTATGGGAAGAAGGAGATCCGATTGGTTGGATCTCGCGCGCAGAGTGATATTTTCGGTACCACAAAACTGCGGACTCATCTATGATGAAAATTATGGCTATACATCTTGAAGGGGATGCCATACAATGGTTTGACTAGTTTGAACATACTTATGGAATCCTCTCTTGACGACAATTCAAAGAAGGACTGCTAATCCGCTTCGGACCAACCGATTACGAGAACATTGACGAACAACTAACAAAAATCCGACAAACCTCCACCATTCAGGAGTACCAAACTAGGTTTGAAAGGTTATCTAATAAAACTCATGATTGGTCTCAAAAATAGATATTGGAGACCTTCATTGAGGGCTTGAAGCCGAAGATCCGGGGAGAAGTTAAAGCGCGACAACCGTACATGCTTATGGCGGCCATCTCTTTCGCACGACATCAAGATGAGTGATTAAACCATGAAGCTCGGAGGACTAGGGTCACTCCTCAACCAGCAATATTGAAGCCCTTAGCCCCCCCTACTATCAACTGAGTCCCTGCACCAAAAAGGTTGACAAGAGAAGAGCTTCGGGAGCGATATGCGAAGGGGTTATGTTGGCACTACGACGAGCCGTGGAGCCATGAGCATTATTGTAGTAAAGGGAAACTTCTTATGATTGAACCACTAGAAGAAGAAGACATTGAACATCTAGAAGAGAGCCTTGAACATGAAGAAGAAGATATAAAAGAAGAGCCATAATCGACCGACGTTATGATACACGCACTAAAGTGTGACCAAAGATGCCCGCAGGCGAAACTACTAATGTAGGACCAAGAGATAATTACATATTTATTTCTCCTCCCTCTTGATGATCATGAGGCTATGCTCAGAATTAAATGATTGATGACATTAGGTGATGTTTCTTGAAATTTTATAAAACTAATTATGAAATTTTACAGTAATGAGAAACAGGTGATACTGCACGGGAAACGTGGGGCGACGTAACGATGATTTGCACACAACAAATGGAGAATATTTTGCATAAAGCATGTAGTGGCTTTTTAGTACAACTTGAGCAGCAAACTAAGGGAGAGCCAACATAATTTGAAGATCCAAATCTACTTTCTTTGTTTGCTAAATTTTCAGATATATTTGACGAACCTCGTAACCTACCTCTTACCCGTTGGCATGATCATTGTATAACGATTCTTCTAGGAAAATCTCCAGCAAATACTCAGTCATATCAATATTCACATCTCCAGAAGGATGAAATAGAAAGGATTATAAAAGATATACTTGAAATAGGAGTTATTCGGCCAAGTTGCAGCCCCTACTCTTCACTAGTGCTCCTCGTACGAAAGAAGGATGAAACATGGCGATTGTGTGTTGATTACCAAGCTCTCAATGGCATAACCATCAAGGACAAATACCCTATTCCAATAGTAGATGAATTGCTAGATGAAAGGAGCACAAATCTTCACAAAGCTGGACCTTTGATCCAGGTATCATCAAATACGAGTGTATAAAGAAGACATACCAAAAATCACATTTTGAACACACAACAACCACTACGAATTTTTGCTTTCTTCAACAGAAGGTGAAATATCTTGGGCATATCATATCAGAGGAAGGTGTGGTAGTGGACCCCTTCAAAATTGGAGCAATGCAAAACTCGCCGACCCCGAGGAACATAAAATTGCTACATGGCATTCTGGGTTTAACAGGCTACTACTGCAAGTTCGTGAAAAACTATGGAAAGATCAGTGCACCACTTACTTTCTTACTGAAAAAAGATGTCTTCCAATGGTCGGACAGAGCCTCCACTACCTTCGACAAATTTAAAGCTACCATGACGATGACGCTAGTGCTAGCACTACTAGATTTCAGCCGACCCTTCATTATTGAGGTCGACGCATCTGGAGTCAGAATTGGAGTCATTCTCATGCAAGATGGTCGACCAGTAGCATACACTAGCAAGGCATTGTCTCCCTCCCATCAAAATATGTCAACATATGATAAGGATATGCTCGCCATTGTGCACGCAGCAACGAGGTGGAGACCCTACTTGATCCTTCGACAATTTCAAATTAAAACTGACCATAGAAGCCTCAAGTACTTTTTGGAGCAAAAGATATCATCCCTTGAGCAGCAAAAATAGGTAACAAAACTTCTTGGATTTGATTATGAAATAACTTACAAAAAGGAGAAAGAGAATATTTCATAAGGATATTAAGATAGAATGGTAGGAAGATTCGGAAACCAGTAAGATCATAAAAAAATTGAAGGAAGCACCAAGCCTTGTGGCTCATGACAGTTGGGACTCAAAAGAATTGCGCTATAAGAGACGCATTATGCTTGTGCCAAATTCTACTTGCATCTTTATGAGCAGATTTTAGACAGAGTTATTCCAGATATAAGGCACTAAATTAAAAATGAGTATGGCATATCACCCACAAACTGACGACCAGACGGAAGTGGTGAACAGGTGTTTGGAGATAGCCCAAAGCCATCCACCAAATATAACTACCCAAGGAGAACTCCCGACCTAGTCGAGTGCCATTATTGATCGATGTATCATGACTCGATGACAACGACCCACTACTAAAGTGCTAATACAGTGGGTCAACTTACCAGTAGAAGGTGCCACTTGGGAGAATTATGACGACTTGAAGATTAAATTCTCAAAATTCATGGATCGCCAGCCTCGAGGACAAGGCTGATTTGAAGTGGGCTGGTCTGTTAGGACTCTAGTTAGGAGTCCTAATTGAGATGGGTATTCATGTAAAATCTACCTAAGCCGACCTCTATTAAAGAGATGAAGAGGTCGGCTAGGGTTTGGAGATTATTTCTTAAAGAAGAATTAGGAGTTGTAAAGGAATAGGAGTCTTGAGTAGGAGTCCTATTAGGACTTAGGGTTTAGAAACCCTATATATAGTCATGTATTCATCCTCTTTTGATAAGCAATAGATGAATCTTTTCTGCAGCCTTTGACCAGCAACTCTAAAGGAGGAACTGTTAGGATCAAGAGCACTAAGAGGGGGGGGTGAATTAGTGCAGCGGAAATCTTTCTGCGATTAAAACGAAAGCTGCATTTGTTTGATAAAAAACGATTTCGATGTAAAAGCCGATTCTAAGATTACTTTAACTTAAGATTAAGCGAGATGACGTTAAAGTAAATCTATGAAAGCAGTTTGTAGTTTATGATAGAAATCAGAATGCAAGCGCAAACTGAAATGCGACGTTCGTACGATAAAACCGGTTTACGTCTAAATGCCGATTCTGAAGATACTGAACTTTGAGATACATTTTATAAATGAGCATAAGGCAGTTTACAGTTATGATTGAAATCAAAATGTAAACGTAAATTGAAATATGATGATCGTACGAAAAGGTCGATTTACGTCTAAACGCAGATTCGGAAAGCTCTGAACTTAGAAACTCGTTCGTAAAAGCGCAGAGGGCAGTAAGCTATTGAGGAGGTTTGCAGTAAAGATAAAATGCTCAAAAGTAAATGCAAACCGAGATTTAGAGTGGTTCGGTCAATCTTGACCTACTCCACTTTTGGCTTCCTCCACCGACGAGGTCACCGACGTCAACTAGAGGCCTTCCTTCAATAGGCGAAGGCCAACCATCCTTTTACAGTTTCACTCCTTTTGATGGGCTTAGGAGACAACCCTTATAGAAATTTCTCTCCTCTCTTTACAACTCAGAACTTGGAAGAAAATAGGGAGGAGAACTTTTGGCCTTTACAACAATTTTGAGCTCTAAGAATCACATAAAAGATCAAGATTTCGGTGTATATCTGTTTTCTTTCAGTGCTGAATGGGTGGGATATTTATAGGCCCCAACCCAGTTTAAATTTGGAGCTCAAAACTATCAAATCCTGGAATTCCGGGATCAGGCGGTTGCACCTCCTAACTAGAGCGGTTGCACCACCTGGCAGAGCTCGAAGACTGAGCCCAGGCGGTTGCACCTCCTGTCAGGGGCGGTTGCACCGCCTCAGTCTAGCTCGGAGACTGAGCCCTGGCGGTTGCACCTCCTGACTGAGGCGGTTGCACATCCTGCCAGAGCTCGAAGACCGAGCTCAAGCGGTGCTACCTCTCTGTCAGGGGAGGTTGCACCGCCCAATCTCGCTCGGAGACTAAGCCCAGGTGGTGCCACCTCCTGGCTGGGGCGGTTACACCGCCCAGTCTCCCTAGGAGACTTAGCCCAGGCGGTGCTACCTCTTGGCTTGGGCGGTTGCACCTCCCATAGCAATCAGGGTCCGAATGGGTAGATCCATTCGGCCCAATTTGGGTTTTTCAGGGGCCCAATTGCCCCAAGATTAAGCTAATGGGATCACCTCCCATTTCCAACTTAATCATTGTGCTAACTACGATAAATCCTAAGACAATTTCTGTAGCTTGCTTCGGTGCGTCAATCGCTTCTTCCGGCGAGTTTCCGGCGAACTTCCGTCGATCATCCGATGAACCCTCGGTGATGCTCCTGCGGACTTCCGGCAAACTCCTGGACTTGCGATGATCCACTTGGCAAGTTCCGACGAGCTTCTTTGGCAAGCTCATGGACTTCTCGGATTTGTTCCCGCAGAACCTCCGACGACTGTCCGAACTTCCGTCGAACTCTCGAACTCCCAACGTGATCATTGTCTTGACTCCGGCACAACTCCTACTGCATGTCTTTCTTCCATCGTAGTTAATCCTGCACACTTAAAACAAAACTTCGATCGAGACAATTAATCCTAAGCAATTAACCAAGTTGTCAAGCATGTCATTGGTCCCTCGACGCTTCGTCTGATTCTTCGGCGCATCGTCCTCTCCTGCAGCCTATTGCCCAATCGGCCAGTTGACTCCACAACTCCGATATCCTTGGAACAATACCCGCTCTTCTTGGCCCGATGCCCGAGTCCACGGCCCGAAGCCTTCTGTCGATACGTCAACCGATCCACCGGCCCGACGTCCAATCTTCTAACATGTTCCTTCGGCACAACATGATTTTCCTGCTTTAATTGTCTCATTCTGATCGAAGCATCCTGCGTCACTCAAAACACGGATTAAATCATAAACATATATCAAGTAGTTTCATCATCAAAATACGAGATTCAACAGGAACCCCTATAGAGTTCCAAGGAGACTGATCTCCTAAAGAGATCAACCCCAAGTTTAGAATCTACAAGTGTTCTAACACTTACCAAAGAATGGTCGACAAGCTGTTCAAGCAACAGCTTGGGAGGAACATGGAAGTATATGTAGACGATATGATTGTGAAAAGCAAGGCTGCAAGCACCTATCTAGCCGACCTGGCGGAGACATTCCAAACGCTCGGGCAGTTCAACATGCGCTTGAATCCCTCGAAGTGCATCTTCGCGGTCAGCTTGAGAAAATTCCTCGATTTTGTCATCCACTAGAGAGGGATAGATACCAACCTGGAAAAGGTTCAAGCCATAACCGAGATGCAACCCCCCCCGCTTGATCAAGGAGGTGCAGCGCCACGCCGAGAAGCTAGCGGCACTCAGCAGGTTTGTCTCACAATCAGGCGACAAGTGCCTCCCTTTCTTCTAGGCTATGCGGTAGGCCGACAGCTTTGCGTGGACCATAGAATGTAAGGAAGCCTTCGAAAAGCTAAAGGTGTGCTGCGCTCGCTTGCCCTGACTCACCACACCCAAGCCGGGCGAAACCCTCGGCCTTTACCTTGCAACCTCAGTCTATGCAGTTAGCTTGGTGTAACTCGAGAAACACCACCGACACAGCAGCTAGTCTATTATGTCAGCCATGTTCTTATCGGGCCCGAATTTCGGTACTCCCCGATCGAGAAGCTGACCCTCACACTGATGAAGACGACCTGAAAGCTGCGATCATACTTTCAAGCTCACACAATCAAAGTGATAACCGACCAACCGTTGCGGCAAATCCTCTCCAAGTTCAATGCATCGGGTCGAATGCTATGATGGTCGGTCGAACTCGACGAATTCGACATTCAATACTCCCCCAAAACGGCCATCAAAGCCCAGGTATTGGCTGACTTCATCTCCAAGCTAACTCCTAAAGATCATGCTATTGGATAGGAGCATAGCGAGAGCACGTGGACCCTGCATGTGGATGGCTTGGCTAATGTCGAAGCGGCCGGGGTCGGACTTATCCTCAAAAGCCCGACTGGAGAAACCTATGAGAGATTGCTCCGATTACAATTCTGGGCCACCAACAATGAGGCCGAGTACGAGGCGCTACCCCATGGCCTATGCCTCACCCTAGAGATGTATGCGGGCAACCTCGAGGTTTTCAGCAACTCCCAGCTGGTGACAGGACACATTAATGGGAGCTACAAAGCTCGGGACCCGACAATAGTGTTATACCTGATAGAAGTGAAACGGCTCACCCATCACTTCAACCAGCTCTCGGTCACAAGAATACCTCAGGCACAGAACACGCAGGCCGATGCATTGGCTAGGTCAGCCTCCGCTTGCAGCCTGGAGGCAATCCCGGCAACTGAATCCATAACGGTACCGACAATACCAACCCACGACGTCACCGAAACAGAGGTCTCGCCGAACTGGATGGAAGAAATCCTCCGCTTCAAGAAGGATGGGACACAGCCCGATGACCCGACGGTCGCGCGATGATTGAGGCGAACCCAAGCTTGGTACAACAAGGTTGGTGGAAAGCTATACCGGAGGGCTTTCTCTCAACCCCTCCTGCATTGCCTAGCGCCACCAAAGGCTGAAACGGTCCTCGCCGAACTCCACGAGAGGATCTGTGGGGAGCATATGGGGGGCCGAACCTTGGCCTTCAAGACCCTCAGACAGGGGTACTATTGGCTGACCATGCGCTAGGATGCCCTATCATATATGCAACGGTGCCAACAGTGTCTAAGGCACGCCCGGCTGCGACACCAGCTAGCGATGCCTCTTATCCCGATGGATGTGGCATGGCCCTTCGCCCAATGGGGACTTGACCTCCTCGAGCCTTTTCCTCTAGCTTCGGGACAACGACGCTTCCTTATAATCAGGGTTGACTATTTCACGAAGTGGGTTGAAGCTGAACCCTTGGCATCCATCACCGAGAAACAAGTTCAGGGCTTCACATGGAAGAACATCATTACCCGGTTTGGAATCCCAAGGGCTATCATCACCAACAATGGAGCTCAATTCAACAACGCAAAGTTCAAGGCCTATTGCCAGTCATATGGGATACAACTGAAGTTCAGCTCGATCGCGCACCCCCAAACTAACGGCCAAGCCAAAGTAATGAATCGAGTGATCCTAGAGGGCCTTAAGAAGAGGATCTCAGGCACGCGTGGGGCCTAGGTGGATGAGCTCCTTAGCGTCCTATGGGCAATGCAGACAACCCCCAAGACCGCCTCGGGGAAGTCTCTGTTTAGCCTAGCATTCGAGACCGAAGTGGTCCTTCCACTCGAAATGGTGTTCCCGACCTTGTGCATTGTCACCTACGAGCAAAACAACTCCGAGGAGGGCCTACGGGCAAACCTAGATCTCATTGAAGAAAGAAGAGCCGAGGTGCACCTATGCATATTAGCTTACATGAAGGCGACGACTCGAATATACAACCGCAAAGTTCGCCCGAGACCGATCAAGGTCAGAGACCTCGTCCTTTGAAAGGCTACGGTGAGTGACCTGACCCGAGCGAGGGGAAAGGTCATGCCAAACTAGGAAGGCCCCTACCGGGTCTACGATGTGGTCCGAGAAGGTTCCTACTGTCTTGAGACTATAGAGGGAAACCCTCTACCAAGGACATGGAATGTGACAAACTTAAAGAGATTTTATCCGTAAAGACAAAAGGTCAAGATGCCGAAAAGATAGGTTTTATTGGTTAAAAGAAACATACACATTTGCGATCGGGCAAGACAAGAAGTCAGGATGCCGAAATGACAGTTTTCATTGATAAAAGAAACATACACATTGTGGTCGGGCAATACAATCTCAAAACTTGACCCGACCGAAGCAGGGAAAAACAAAAAGTTACAACCCCTAGTTTGGGGGAGGAGTCTCGGGCCCATCATCAAAAGGAACGTCCGCTGGCCTATCGATACCTTGATCCTCTGGTTGGTCGGTGAGCGGGTCCGACTCTAGTTCCAAGTCCAGGTACCTCGCTTGAAAGTGAGCAAAGGCAACCCGATACCCAAACTCATACGTCACCCGTCCCATCCTTTAGAGACCACGCTCGAACCTGGGGGACGAATTGTACTCGACAATCACCCCTTTGATCTTCTCAGGCAGCGCCAGATGCTCCTCCTTTAGAACCTCCTCAACGGCCCAAGCAGAAGACCTGGTGAATTCAACGTCTTGGGAGAGGGTCAGTAGCTCATCGTCGAGCATCCAAACACGTGCCCGGCTTTCCTCCAAATCAGCCTTCAGACGGGTCACCTCTTCCTCCAGGTCCGAGGCATGTCATTCGGCCACGGCGATAGCTTTCAGACCAACTCCGCTCTTCAGTTCCAAGATCTCCAAATGGAGAGAAGAGTTGGCATCCGATAGGCGCTCGATCACCCTTCCGACATCATGGACATGGTTGGTCAGTGCCATGGTGTAATGTTGGCCCTGCACGAAGATCGGCATTAGAATCCACGCACAGAAGGAAAAACCGAACAGGGGAAGAGCATCACTACTTACCCAGACGAATCACTTGGCTGCTTGGTCCATCAGCAACTCCAAGGAGGAGCAATAGAGCTCCTTTGCCAGCACCGAGCAAAGCACCCCTCGGATGAATTCCTGGGCGGTCGGCCCGTCGGCCCAGATCCGACTATCAACTATGAGGTTCACCCACCGCGAGGCGTAGGGAGTTCCCGGCTCCCCGGTGGAGAGGTTGACCATGCACAAGGCCTGAAACTCATCACCCTCGGTCCGAGGTCGGAAGCGGCACAAGTCCCGCATCGACCTCGGATGCTCCGATGACCTCCTTGGAGGGTCGCTGCTAGACACTCCAACCACCCCCTTTCCCTTCGCACCCCCCGAAGCTTTGCCTTGAGTGGCTCCAGACGACCCAGGGGCAGCACTCGCATGAGCAACGGAGCTCGCATACGCCTTCCAAGTTTTGGTTTTCACCTTCTTCGGTGGGCGGCTTGCCTCCGGAGTGTTAAATCTCATATTTGATGATGAAACCAATTGATAATTGTTTATGTTTTAATCTATGTTTTGAGTGATGTAGGATGCTTCGATCAAGATGTGATAATTAAAGCAGGAAGAATCATATTATGCTGGAGGAAAACATGTCAGAAGATTGGACGTCAGACTAGTGGATTGGTCGACGTATCGACAGAAGGCTTCGAGCCATGGATTTGGGCATCGGGCTAGGAAGAGCAGATATTGCACTAAGGATATCGAAGTTCAGAGTCAACTGGCCAATTGGGCAATAGGCCGCAAGAGAGGACGATGCGCTGAAGAATCGGACGAAGCATCGAGGGACCAATGACATATTGGACAACTTGATTAATGCTTAGTATTAATTGTCTAGATCGAAGTGTGTTTTACATGTGCAGGATTAACTATGATAGTAAGACATGTAGCAAAATGAAGTCTCAGAGTCAATGACGCAATTTCGTTGGGAGTTCGAGAGTTCGTCGGAAGTCCGGACGTTCATCAAAAGTTCTGGCGGAACCAGTCGAGAAGTCTCGGAGCTTGCCAGAGAAGCTCATCGGAACTCACAAAAAAGATCATCGTGAAGTCCAGGAGCTTGCCGGAAGTCCGCCGGAACATTGCCGAGAGATCGTCAGAAGTTCACCGGAAGATCGCTAGAAGCTCGCTGGAAGCTCGTCGAATGAATAGACTTACACACTTGTTAAGCTCAAATTATGTCTTAGATTTCGTAATTAGCACGTAATTGGGTTTGGATTTAGGCCAACTCAATTAGGGGCCAGCTAGGCCCATGTAAGGACTATATTAGGCCCAATAAAAGACCCAAACAATACCCCAATAAGTCTCACCGTCGTGGCACAATCTTCGAGACTATGTCAGGCAGTGGTACGCTAGTCTGGGCGATTGTACCACCCGTGGCAAGGTGCCAGGCTGTGGTACCGCTAGTCTGGGTGGTGGTACCGCCCAGCACTGCCCCCCAGATGGTGGTACCACCAGACCTGGGCGGTGGTACTGCCTAGGGCAGTGTCATTATCAGACTGACATTGGGCAGTGGTACCGCCCGTGCCCGGGGAACCCAGGATGGGAAATATTTAGGCTCCAAGCTTGAATCAACTTGAAGCCTATAAATACCCCTCTCATCCCTGGTTGAAGCATACAAGCACAGAGTATTCAAAAGTGAGAAGACGCTGCTATAATCTCTTTAGAAATTCCCTCCTCTACTCTAAGTTTAGAATTCTGTAAGAGGAGTGTGAGTGCTTGTAAGGGTTATCTCCTAAACTCGTGAAAAGGAGAAGAGGGGTGCAAAAGATGGTTGGTCTTTGCCTATTGAAGGAAGACTGATAGTGGATGCTGGTGGCCTCGACGGAAGAGAAATCGGCGAAGTGGATGTAGATCACGACGACCGAACCACTCTAAAATCTGGTTTGCATTTCTTTGAGCAATTTACTTTAACTACAAACCTCCTTACTTGCTCTTTACATCCACTACTCTCTTATGTACGCTTTCAAAGTATTACCTTTACAAAACGGTTTTACGTTGGAAACGGTTTTAATCGTACGAAAGTTTTTGAAGATGTAATTTTTACCACTGCACTAATTCACCCCCCATCTTAGTGCCGACCCCTGATCCTAATAATATTGAAAAAGGATTAATACTTTACCTTTGTCATAATATAAAAATTGATATAAAGGGTCTTCTCTTCTTTTTGACAATGACAAAGGGAGAGATAAAAGATGCTAGCTCACACAATTCAAGAAGAAAGCAAAAATTACACTTCTCAATAGAGAAGAAAGAACTTGCTTCTTGAACATCTCAAATTGTTAGCTTCCATGTTGTAAAATAATGTAACATTTTGTTAGCTTACGTTTTTGCAAAGGAAGCAAAAAATAATCGCACTTCTCAAAAGAGAAGAAACTACTATCTTGAACATCACCAAGAATTGCTAGCTTGAAATCTCAAGAAGCAAATATGCCAACTTGCACAACTTTAAATATGCTAGCTTGTATGATGTACTACCTTGCATATCCACAACTTGATAGCTTGAATGTTCTAAGCATGATGTCACACTTGCTAAATTTTCTAACTACAAATTGCATGATGATATTATGTTTTTTCATGCAATGATTTGAACTATATCTCAAACACATGATAGTTGGATCTTCTCCTTTTTGTTGATGATAAAGGGGGAGAAGTATGTTGATGTCATGCATGATTTAATCATGACATGTTGCTTGGATTTTTTAATCCAAGAGTTTTTATCAATATGGCATATTGATAGGGGGAGTTTGTTTAAACTCCGGGAGTTAAGAATAACTCTGTCATCGATTGGTTATCATTATCAAAAAGGGAGAGATTGTTGAATCTCATATTTTGATGATGAAACCAATTGATAATTGTTTATGTTTTAATCTACGTTTTGAGTGACACAGGTGCTTCGATTAAGATGAGACAATTAAAGCAGGAATAATCATGTTGTGTTGGAGGAAAACATGTCAGAAGATTGGATGTCAGACCGGTGGATTGGTCGACGTATCGACAGAAGGCTTTGGGCTGTGGATTTGGGCATCGGGCCAAGAAGAGCGGATATTGTGTCAAGGATATTGGAGTTGCAGAGTCAACTGGCCGATTGGGCAATAGGCCGCAAGAGAGGACAATGCGCCGAAGAATCAGACAAAGCATCGATGGACCAATGACATGCCGGACAACTTGATTAATGCTTAGTATTAATTGTCTAGATTGAAGTATATTTTACATGTGTAGGATTAACTACGATATCAAGGCATGTAGCAAAATGAAGTCCCGGAGTCAAGGACACGATTTTGTTGGGAGTTCGAGAGTTTGTCGGAAGTCCGGACGTTCGTCGGAAGTTCTAGCAGAACCAGCTGAGAAGTCTCGGAGCTTGCCAGAGAAGCCCATCGGAACTCGCCAAGAAGATCGTCATGAAGTCTAGGAGCTTGCCGGGAGTCCGCCGGAACATTGGCGAGAGATCGTCGAAAGTTCACTGGAAGATCGCTAGAAGCTTGCTGGAAGCTCGCCGGATGAATAGACTTACACACTTGTTTAACTCAGATTATGTCTTAGATTTCGTAGTTAGCACGTAATTGGGTTTGGATTTAGGCCAACTCAATTAAGGGCCAGCTAGGCCCATGTAAGGACTGTGTTGGGCCCAATAAGAGGCTCAAACAGTGCCATAAGAAGTTTTACTGTCGTGGCACAGTCTTCGAGATTGTGTCAGGCAATGGTACCGCCAGTGTGGCCAGTTGCACCACCCCTAACAGGATGCCAGGTGGTGGTACTGCCCAGCACTGCCCCCCACATGATGGTACTGCCAGACCTGGGCAATGGTACCGCCCAGGGCAATGTCAGTGTCATACTGACATTGGGCGGTGGTACCGCCCAATGCAGATGATGGTACTGCCCGTGCCTAGGGAACCCGAGATGGGAAAGTTTTAGGCTCTAAGTTTGAATCAACTTAAAGCCTATAAATACTCCTCTCATCCCTAGTTAAAGCACACAAGCACAGAGTATTCAAAAGTGAGAAAACGCTACTGCAATCTCTTTAGAAATTCCCTCCTCCACTCTAAGTTTAGAATTCTGTAAGAGGAGTGTGAGTGCTTGTAAGGGTTGTCTCCTAAACCCATAAAAAGGAGAAGAGGGGTGTAAACGGTGGTTGGTCTTCGCCTATTGAAGGAAGACCGATAGTGGATGCCGGTGGCCTCGACAGAAGAGGAATCGGCGAAGTGGATGTAGGTCACGACGACTGAACCACTCTAAAATCGGGTTTGCATTTCTTTGAGCAATTTACTTTAATTGCAAACCTCCTTACTTGCTCTTTACATCCACTACTCTCTTATGTACGCTTTCAACGTATTACCTTTACGAAATGGTTTTACGTCGGAAATGGTTTTACGTCGGAAATGGTTTTAATCGTATAAAAGTTTTTGAAGACGTAATTTTTACCACTGCAATAATTCACCCCCCGTCTTAGTGCTGACCCCTGATCCTAACAAGGAGACCCCGACATCCCCCTCTGTGAGGTGCTCCCGGCACCAGAACCCTCGCCACCCTGAGATGGTGGCGTGACGGCCTTGGCATGAGACGTTTTCTTCACCGACTAGAGGTTCACCATCTCTGCAAACAAAAGCCCAATCGGTTAGCTAGCTCGAGATGAGACGGATGATCCAAAACATATGAATGACTATACCCCTAGTGGCTGGGCTCAGTCCCACCTCGACTAGCTACTCCTCGGCCATCTCCCTAATTGCCCGAGAAGAGGACAAAATGCCCCTTAATCAACTCACATCCGCAGTTTCTCCATCAGAAAGAAACGAAGGGACATTATTAATGGCTCGGGAAGTCCATCGAACATTGAAACCCCACCCCCAACTATAGCTGACAAAGAAATAGTGACTCTTCCAACCTTTGTTGTTGGAAGGAGCGCCGTTGATCTTGAAACAACTACGGGAAGTTAGGTAATATCCTCCTCGCCCTTTACCTAAGCGAAAGTAGGCCAGGAAGAGCGTCCACGACGGCTCGATCCCTCGCTCCTCGACACTCCCCGAGAAAGGCCACCATATAGCGCCAAGAGTTCGTCGCCATTTGGGATGACGATATCCCCCACTTGCGGAGGCACTCCTCGATAACAGGATATAGTGGGAACCACAATCCTGCCTCGAGGGCATCCACGGCCAGCCCAAATCCATTGGGAAACAGATCATAGGGCTGCTGACCGGGCCGAGGGGCATAAATACCATAATATTTCGGGATACGATGGCGATCCTGAATCGCCCCCAAAAGTTCCTCGGTCACCACCGAGTCTACGTCGTGCCACGACTTGAGGGTTTCAAGTGTGGCAGAACCCCCGGCGGCCCCCGAGAGTGTGCCACCCGAAGACGAACTGACAACCTCAACCCCCGGGCCCCTAGAAGAGGAAGAAGAAGAAGAAGAAAAAGAAGAAGACGATGAAGAGGAAGATGGAGACATCCCGACCTTAAGGTTAGAAGGAAGGAGCCAGGGCATGGAACGAAAGACTGAGCAAAGTGATGGCAGCTATTCTGGAAGAAGCTTATAAAGGGCAAGCTAATCCATCGCGAGGCAATGTTTGGGCTTCCTAAGGAGAGAGATGGTCGCAGCATTTAAAACCCATCATGACTCCTCGGATTCCCCAAATTCATCGGTCTCGGAGCTCCCACCAGAAGCATCTCGTCACCAAAGATCTCCCGCTAGAAGCAGCTCGTGACAAATGATCTCTCGCCAGAAGTAGCTCGTGACAAACGATCTCCTGGCAGAAACCACTCGTGACAGGAAACTTCCCGCCAGAACCTATGTCGCTCCAATCAGCACGCCATGTGGTGCAATGGCACGCACACGCCACCCCGTGCTCTATAGTGCCAGTCTCAAACCTGAGCCTGAGATCAATTAGTTGGCCAACAAGTCTAGTCTCTTTTCTGCTAGTCATAGGTGCACAGCAAGCCAATCACGTAAGTGATGGCACGTGTGACTTAATATAGAATCTTTTTGCTTATTATATTTTGGCATATATCACTTTATAACTATTGCATAAATGCATACATATATTGTGATGTCCGTGGATTTGTGCAATGGGAATCGGATCGTGATGAGATCACGATAGTGAGATCGATTCACCTTTAAACACATATCCTAAATAATCCCGGTCATAGGTTACTTTCGAGAGGGATATCGTGATAACCGACAGGCCGGTGTGTGTGTATCTGGCGTCCATATGATGGATGCAGTGGTCTCATAGCTGCTTGTGTAGGGACACTAGGGATCTGATCTGGTGCTCATTGGAGAATGAGTTCACTGATTGATCCGCTTACGGAATGCTGGATGGTTGATGATGCCTTATTGTTAGACAACGATTCCGTAGTCCTAGTGGTGTATCTGGTCCTTAGACTTGAGACACCAAGGATGTCCTGTATGAGTGCTCCACTCTTTGATACCAGACTTATAGGTTTGGCTGTCCCAGATCTAGTACAACTGGTCATTGGGAGTGGTAGTCGACCTTACGAGGGCTATTGAGTGTCGATAGAGGATCATCCACACTCTAAAGTCATGAGAGGAATATCCCATATGTTCTTGCTCGAGACAAATCCCTGGCGAGGTCATTCGGGTTGAGAGAAAGAGTTCTTGGGAGAATCGATTAAAGCGAGACTTCGGTAGAAATCGTGTGGGTCCGACAACACCATGCTCGATATCTGGTCTCTGGTATATTAGATGGATGAGGGACTATAGGTACACGGTACCGAGACGAGACAGTCCAATGGATTAGATTCCCCAGATCGTCTAGGGACTACTGGCGTAGTGGCCTAATACGTCCCAGTAGTCGATGAGTCGAGTGAATTATTACAGAGATAATAATTCACTTTGAAGTTAGAAGGAGTTCGGCGAGTATGACTCATGGCTAGCTTCGATATTGGGCCTAGAGGGTCATACACATATGGTAGGCATTATGATGAATAGAGGTTCTGATATTAGATATCCCAAGCAGAGCCCTTGTCTTATTGGATGCAGATCCAATACCCACTAGGGAGGACCCATTAGGGTTTGACAGGGACCTCTATAAATAGGAGGGATTGAGCCCCATGGGCTAGAGAGCTTTGTTTGCCTTTTCCTATTCTCCTCTTCATCTCCACCTCGAGTAGGTCTAGAGTTTTGAGGAGCATCGTCGCAACCCCTCTTTGTGGGATCACCGCTAGAGAGGAGGACGCTTGACCTCCTTCACCCTCTCCTAAGGATCTGCAAGGAAACAGGGATATACGATCTCCCTAGGTAACACAATCTACTCTATACGCAGTTTCATGTTTCGCGGATTTTTGCGTACCAATCTTCGCATGACGACGAATATCTCTTTGGGAATCGGGGATTTTGTTTTTCTTGTTCTTCCGTTGCGCATATGATGTCGCCCCAAGGATTTCCCAACAGTGGTATCAGAGCCAGGTTTTTCGTGCGAATGATTGGTTTTGAACTGCGTGTGTTGTGTTTAGGAAGAATGTTGACGCAAAAACAAGGAAGGGCAGCAACAGTTGCTGCCCTCGATCTGTGTGCGTGCAGCTCAGCCGAAGGCGGGCAACATAGGAGCTGCGTCTGCTGCAGCTGGCCGAGGGCCTGCTTGCAGCAAGCTTGCTGCCGGCGGGGCTAGCAGCCCACGGGCAGAGGCGCTGCAGGGCAGCGGTGCCCGCCGCCGCTACTCCCGCGGGCGAAACCCCCCACAAGGGTGGCCGCCCGGTGGGACAGCACCGCCTGCGGAGGCGGCGGCGCCCGAATGGGGCACCCACCCGCAGCGGCAGTGCCGGTAGCAGGCGTGCCGCGCACAGGCTACCGCCGGCAGGGTGGCGGCGGCGGCAGCAGCGAAAAGGGGAAAGGGCATTAGGGTTTTCTGGGCAAAAGATAGTTTTGCCCCTCGGAATTTGAGAAATTCCAGTTTCTATCTTTTGTCCAAATTATGAAAATACCCCTATAAATTCAGAAATTACCTATAATGTCCCTTATATCAGAAAATATTAATTAATTAAAAGGTTTAGTTGATTATTATTTTTTTATTATTATTATTATCTAGTAGTCCTACATGATGATGATTATTTATACATGTGATGTATGATGTGTGGACGGATGATCATGGACCGTGTGATGTGTGTACCTTTGATTATTATTATTGAGGTCTGCGAACCTCCATTATATTTCTCGTTTATTGTCGGGCCTGCGTGCCTTTGATTAAGTTGTAATCACATGAGGAGGCACAGTGGTAGCGTGGATGCGATAGCAAGACCCACGAGACGGACGATCGTGATGCATGAAGATGCATCAAGATGTCGACGGAACCGACAAGGACGAAATGGACAATCACATGGCATGGAGATGCACCATTGTACACATAGATCTTGATGTGAGTGATTAGGCCTACTGGCTCGGGCCTAATCATATTAGGTTGGGGTCCATGATCATCTGGTGTAATTGCTTATACACATACTAGTATGTATATATATTTGCATGCGATGTAGATATATATTAAATATGTATATGTGTGACATGTCATATTAGGAGACCAAATCATAGAAACATCTCTCGATAATATTAAGTCGGTAAACGTGAGGCAATTAGATTGACCCACATGGCCTTCCATCGTTATAAGTAGGAACCGATTCCCGGTGTAGGTTGAGTTGGTCGAGTCCCTCGAGACTCACCTATATCGCGATTCGCTATCTTGCTTACGACATAGAGATCTCACCGGTGACCTGAGGGCATGGTATACTTGGTCGAGTCCCTCGAGGGTATATCATCAAATCAGACTCATCTTGTAACGAAGGTGTTGACTTAACCGAGCATCATGGTTGGTCGAGTCCCTCGAGGCCATGGTGATTCGGAGGCCGAATAGGACAGGAATCACAAGAAGTTATGATCGACAAGAGTTGCCTACCTTTTAGGCTTAGTGTGATTGGTCGAGTCCCTCGAGGTTACACTAAGACGCTGATTGGATCCCTCGATCCCCACTAGAAGTCCCGTCAAGACTTCATTTCCGCGTCTTTGAGGGTGTCGCGTGACTTTCGTTAGTAAAATAGTGGGGAGCATATTAAGATAGAAGTCCATATCTTGATAGTTTATTTCTTGCAAAATCTGCATGTTATTCATTTTCTGCTGCATCTTTATTTTCAGAAAATATCGCTTTCAAATCCCTTTACGTGGCATACTTGATGTCAACCGCCTCACAGTCCAAATTATACGGATTGGCTCCGTAACTTGAGAATTGTTCTCCTGGCGGAGAAAATCATGTACGTCCTTGATACAATGATGCCTCTTGAAGAAGAAGGGGCAAACGAGAATGAGATCGCTTCCACGTGAAGTACATTGATGACTCCACTCTTGCTTAGTGCTATATGTTGGGCTCTATGACTCTGAAGTTACAGAGACAACATGAAAAGATGGATGCCGATCCATTCTCCTACATGTCCCAGAATTGTTTGAGGAACAGGGGAAGGACTCAGCGATATGAGATATCTAAGAGCATCTTCCGCGCTAGGATGACTGAGGGGACACCGGTTCAGAACCATGTCCTAAAGATGATTGAGTGGATAGAGAAACTCACAGGTCTAGGAATGGTCCTAGAGGATAACTTGTGAGTGGACATTGTGCTTCAGTCCCTACCATATTCCTTTTCACAGTTCATAATGAATTTTAATATGAACAAGCTTGAAGTGACTCTCCCAGAGCTTCTCAATATGTTGAGGGAGGCAGAAAGTACTATCAAGAAAGAGAAGCTAGTTCTCTACACTAGTGAGACATAATGGAAAAGGAAAGCAGAAAGGTCCCTTAAGAAGGAAAAGGGCAAGGTCAAACCAGGTAAAGCAAAGGTTGCTAAGAAAGACCCAGCAAAGGACAAAGGCCAGTGCTTCCACTGTGGTAAAGATGGGCACTGGAAGAGAAACTGCAAAGAGTACCTTGCAGAAAGGGCGAAACAAAAGCTTGATGAAGCTTCAGGTACATTCATGATCAGTCTCCATTTGTCAGACTCTTATGATAACATATAGGTATTGGATACCGGTAGTGCTTATCATATATGCAATTCGTTGCAGGTTCTGGCAAGGACTAGGAGACTAGAGAGAGGCGAGATGGACCTCAAGATGGGTAATGGAGCAAAAGTTGTTGTAGTAGCTGTTGGCGAGGTCACCCTACATCTGCCTAGTGGAGCTTTTATTGCATTAGATGCATGTTATTTTGTTCCTTCTATTATCAAAAACATTATTTCCATTTCATGTTTAACAGTTAGTGGATATAAATTTATTTTTTAGAACAATGGTTGTTCCATATTATTAGATGATAAGATCATCATGAAAGGAACATTGCATAATGGTTTATTTATATTAGACACCACTCCACATATCATGAATGTAAATGTGTCCAAAAGGAAACGAGATGAGTTGAACAGTGCATACCTGTGGCATTGTAGGCTAGGTCACATCCATGAAAGAAGAATTTAAAAGTTGTTAAATGATAGATATCTAGATCCATTCGACTATGTGTCATATGCAACTTGTGAGCCTTGCATTCGTGAAAAACTGACCAACTCTCCATTTAGTGGAACTGGAGAGAGAGCCACTGAGTTGTTGGAACTCATACATAGTGATGTATGTGGACCCATGTCAACTCATGCCATTGGAGGTTACTCCTACTTCATTACATTTACTGATGATTTCTCAAGGTATGGATATGTGTACTTAATGAAGTACAAGTCCGAGGCCTTTGAGAAATTCAGAGAGTATAAGAATGAGGTGGAAAACCCGACCGAAAGAGTATCAAAACTCTTGATCAGGATCGAGGAGGTGAGTAGTATTAAGTCTGAGTTCACTTTCGGTTCCTCAAGGACCATGAGATATTATCCCGATGGACACCTCCTTATACACCTCAGCTCAATGGTGTCTCTCGAAAGGAGAAATCGTACATTATTAGATATGGTACGATCCATGATGAGTTTGTTGACCTACCCATCTCATTCGGGATATGCCCTAGAAACCAGCACTTACCTTCTGAACAGAGTTCCAACTAAGTCAGTAGTGTCTACACTATATGAGATATGGAAAGGGAAGAAGCCTGATCTTAAGGTTGTTAAGATTTGGGCTGCCCCCATTACATGTTAAAAGACACAACCCCATAAATTAGAATCAAGGACAGAGCGATGCAAATTTGTGGGATACCCAAAGAAACTTGTGGGTATTATTTCTATCATCTCGAGGACCAAAAGGTCTTTGTAGCTAAGAGCAGTGTTCCTTCCTTGAAGGAAACACATTCTTGGCGGAGATAGTGGGAGAATGATAGAATTGAGCTTTAGGTTGGAGAACCAAGCTCAAGCACCACTCTACCTGACTCCTGTCCATTCGGTACCTAATACACAAGTTTCAACTTTACTTGTGTCCGATAGAGTATCCCATCCTCCTGAGAGATATGTGGGACATATTAGAGGAGAGGATGCAGAGGATATTGATCCTCGGACCCCTAGGGAGGCTATTATGAGTATAGACTCAGGGGAAGTGGCAAGAAACCATGAATTCTGAGATGGATTCTATGTACTCCAATAAGGTTTGGAACCTAGTTGATGCTTGAAGGTATTGTACCCATCGGTTGCAAGTGGATCTTTAAGAAAAAGATCGGAGTAGATGGAAAGGTAGAGACCTATAAAGTAAGGCTAGTGGCTAAAGGGTATCGTCAAAGGCAAGGTGTTGACTATGACGAAACCTTCTCACCCGTAGCAATGCTAAAATCCATCAGAATTCTATTGGCTATTGCAGCACACTATGATTATGAGATCTGGCATATGGATGTGAAAACCGCATTCCTCAATGGGAACCTCGAGGAGGAGGTGTATATATTGTAACCTGAGGGATACGTGTCCAAGAACTGTCCAGATAAGGTGTGTAGGTTGCTTAGATCCATTTATGGATTAAAGCAAGCTTCCCGAAGTTGGAACATAAGATTTGATGAGGCAATCAGATCTTATGACTTCGTTAAGAATGAAGATGAGCCTTGTGTATACAGAAAGGTAAGTGGGAGCGCTATCACCTTTTTGGTGTTATATGTGGATGACATCCTGATCATTGGGAATGACGTAGGAATGCTATCCACAGTAAAGGCTTGGTTATCTAGACACTTCTCCATGAAGGACTTAGGGGAAGCATCCTATATTTTGGGGATTAGAATCTATAGAGATAGATCCAAGAGGATGCTTGGCTTGTCCCAGTCCAAGTACATAGAAACCATTGTCAAAAGGTTTGGCATGGAAAATTCCAAGAGAGGTCTCATACCGATGAGACATGGGATATCACTTTCTACGAGTATGTCCCCAAAGACTCCAGAAGAAAGGGCGAACATGGATATGATACCTTATGCCTCAGCAATAGGGTCTATCATGTATGGCATGCTATGTACTAGGCTTGATATAACGCATGCTCTGAGTGTCACGAGCAGGTATCAGGCGGATCCAGGCTTGGAGCACTGGAAAGCAGTAAAGTGTATCCTTAAGTAGTTGAGAAGGACTAAGGATCTTTTACTAGTATATGGAAGTAATAGCCTTAAGGTTGAAGGCTACACTGACTCAAGTTTTCACTCTGATGTCGATGATAGCAAGTCAAATTCAGGGTATGTGTACACCTTGAATGGAGGAGCAGTGTGCTGGAAGAGTTCCAAGCAAGATACCACTGTTGACTCGACCATAGAGGCGGAGTACATTGCTGCATCAGATGCAGCAAAGGAGGGAGTTTGGGTGAAGAAGTTCATCACAGATTTGGGAGTCGTGCCGGGTAGCGAAGAGCCGATCTCCCTATATTGCGATAATAACGGGGTGATTGCTCAAGCAAAGGAACCTAGGTCTCATCAGAAATCTAAGCATGTTCTGAGGAGGTTCCACCTTATCAGAGAGATCGTGACCCAAGGAGATGTAGTAGTGGAAAGAGTTCCATCCGAAGATAACATTACAGATCCTCTAACAAAGCCGTTGTCTCAAATTTGTTTTGAGCATCACAGGGGTCTGATGGGGATCAGACACATAGGTGATTGGCTTTAGGTCAAGTGGGAGATTGCTAGTCAGGGGTGCCCAGCAAGCCAATCATGTGAGTGATGGCACGTGTGACTTAATATAGAATCTTTTTCCTTATAATATTTTGTCATATATCACTTTATAACTATTGCATAAATGCATACATATATTGTGATGTCCTTGAATTTGTGCAATGGGAATCGGATCGTGATGAGATCACGATAGTGAGATCGATTCACCTTTAAACACATATCCTAAATAATCCCAGTCATAGGTTACTCGAGAGGGATATCGTGATAACCGGACAGACTGGTGTGTTGTATACCCGTCCATATGATGGATGCAGCTAGTCTCATAGCTGCTTGTGTAGGGACACTAGGGATACAGTACAGGTGCTCATTGGAGAATGAGTTCACCGATGATTAAACTTCTGAGAATCTTTGGATGGTTGATGATGCTTTATTGTCAAACAAAGATTCCGTAGTCTTAGTGGTGTATCTGGTCTTTAGACTTAAGACACTAAGGATGTCCTATATGAGTGCTCCACTCTTTGATACCAGACTTATAGGTTTGGCTGTCCCGCATCTAGTGCAGTTTGGTCATTGGGAGTGGTAGTCGACCCTCACGAGGGCTATTGAGTGTCGATAGAGGATCATCCACTCTCGGCGTCATGAGAGGAATATCCCATGTGTTCTTGCTCGACAAATCCTGGCCGGGTCATTGGTTGAGAGAGAAAGAGTTCTCCGGAAGAATCCGATTAGAGCGAGACTTCAGTAGAAACCGTGTGGGTCCGACAACACCATGCTCGATATACTCTGGTCTCGGTATATTAGATGGATGAGGGACTATAGGTACACGATGGCGAGAGGATGACAGTCCAATGGATTGGATTCCCCGATCGTGCGGGGACTACGGCGTCTCGGCCTAGTAAGCGTCCCGTGAATCGATGAGTTGAGTGAATTATTACAGAGATAATAATTCACTTTGAGTTAGAAGGAGTTCGGCGACAGTATGACTCACGGCCAGCTCGATATTGGGCCTAGAGGGTTACACACATATGGTAGGCATTGCGATGAATAGAGGTTCGGATATAAGATATCCGTGAGAGCCTTTGTCTTATTGGATGCATCCAATACCCACTAGGGAGGACCCATTAGGGTTTGACAGGGACCTCTATAAATATGGGGATTCAGAGCCCCATGGGCTAGAGAGCTTTGTTTGCCTTTTCCTATTCTCCCTCTCCATCTCCACATCGAGTAGGTCTGGAGTTTTGAGGAGCATCGTCCTTGACCCTGCTATGTGGATCACCGCTAGATAGGAGGAGGCTTGACCTCCTTCACCCTCTCCTAAGGATCTGCAAGGAAACAGGGATATCACGATCTCCCTAGGTAACACAATCTACTCTATACACACGTTTTCATGTTTTCATGGATTTTTGCACTCACCAATCTTACATACGACGAACATCTCTTTGGGAATCGGGGATTTTGTTTTTCTTGTTCTTCCGCTGCGCATATGATGTCGCCCCAAGGATTTCCCAACATTTTCGAGTCGCGTAGCTCAACCCTCGACTTGTGACTCGCTAGTCAAACCTAAGCCCGAGATCAGTTACTCAGCCAACAGATTCAGTCTCTTCCCGAGTCGCACAGCTCGACCCTCGACTTACGACTTGCTAGTCAAAACTGAGCCCGAGATCAGTTGCTTGGCCAATAGGTCCAATCTCTTTCCGAGTTGCGCAGCTCGACCCCCGACTTGCGATTCGCTAGTTAAACCTGAGCCAGAAATCAGTTACTTGGTCAACAGGTCCAATCTCTTCCTGAGTCACATAACTCAACCCTCGACTTGCGACTCGCCAGTCAAACCTGAGCCCGAGATCAGTTGCTCGGCCAACAGGTCCAGTCTCTTTTCGAGTCGCATAGCTCAACCCCCGACTTGCGACTCGCCAGTCAAACCTTAGCCCGAGATCAGTTACTCGGCCAACAGGCCCAGTCTCTTTCCGAGTCACGCAGCTCGACCCCGACTTGCGACTCACCAATCAAACCTGAGCCCGAGATCAGTTACTCAGCCAATAGGCCCAGTCTCTTTCCAAGTCACGCAGCTCGACCCCGACTTGTGACTCACCAGTCAAACCTGAGCCCGAGATCAGTTACTCAGCCAACAGGTCCAGTCTCTTCCCGAGTCGCGTAGCTTGATCCCTGACTTGCGACTCGCCAGTCTCAAACTTGAGGCCAAGATCAATCGCTCGGCCAACAGGTCCAGTCTTTACCCGAGTCACATAGTTCGGTCCCTTGACCAGCGACTCGCCAATATCATCTTGCTTGGGCCCAACCGCCCGACCAATAGTTCTAACCCTTCCCAAAGCACAGGGCGTCGCCCCCTATGCTGCCTCATGACGAGCCAATCCAACTTCCCCTTGCAAGCAATCAATACATCTGCGACACTCCGACCCAAGCGTGTCCTCGCCCTCTCGCAAGGACCCCACGACATGCCTCGATGGGGGAGGGAGAAGTGATAAGGTATATTTTGGGTTCAGGCCATGTCACAATCAATGCCATGCCACGCTACCACGCTACCACACGCCGAGCTAGAATTCGTACCAAGGCATTGCTTGGTATGTCCCGGGACAACGACCGTATAAAGGTACCATCTCACCCCTCGAGGATCAACCGCCAGGCCAAAACCGCATACGACCGACCCTCGTACAATAGTATAAAAACCCCTGGCCGACATCCAACCCAGGGGAGGCAAAAAAAAATCAACCCAGCACTGACTTGCCCATTGAGGGGCCATAATCGGCAATCACCCGACGAGGGCCATATGTGCAGGAGAGCAGCCACCCCCCGAGCCACAAGCATTCCGACCAAGAGTCGCCAACCAGCATCTCGACGATGAGCCGCCAACCAACATCTCGATCGAGAGATGTCAATCAATATTCCGACGCCAATATCCCATCTCGAGGGTGTGACCGACCTCGGCAACCAGCTCAGCCAACCGAAGACTCCCGACATCGACCCATGGACTAGGTTATACTGACTCATCAGCCATAGCGCATCAGTTCATCAACAAGTTCTACATCGTGATAGCCGATGTGCAGATAAAGGAGAGCGCTAGGGAGCAGCTACGAGCTAAGATAAAAGAGCTGGTGGAGCAATACAAAGATGAGAGCCTCAGCATAGTTTATCTCGGCCATAGCCTGGGAGGCGCCCTTGCTATCTTAAGCGCTTACAATATAGTGAGGAGTGGGTTGTCTAAGATCAGGGAAAAAGAGGAGTTCCTCGTTTACACCGTAGTGTTTGGTTCACCACGAGTGGGGAATCAGGCCTTCAGCGATAGCTGGGCGAAGCTGCCCAATCTGATAGCTCTACGTGTCTTGAACAAAGATTATCTTGACATTCCAAACTTTCCACCAACTTCAGATGGCTACATTGACATTGGCACGATTATAACCGTGGATTCCAGAAATTCACCTAGCTTGGAGACAAATCATGACAGGCATAACTTGCAAGTGATCCTGCACATGGTGGCCGGGTGGACCGGGGAGAACGGCCACTTCGACTGCACCATCATGAAGAGGAGCCTTGCGCTGGTGAACAAGCACGACGGCTATCTAAGTATTTTTGGGAAAAATTTGTTAAAGCAGAATAATTTTTTTTCCTTTTTATATATCAAAATAGGTTCCTCAATAAAATACCAACTTATATCAAAAGCACACATGAACCAGAACAACATAAATAGTAGAGCAATAAATCAATCACATAGTGAGACTAAATTTTTAACGTGAAAAACTCAATGCAGGAAAAATCATGGGACCGTAGTCCACCTCAAACTTTCACTATCATCAATAATGATAATAGGTTTACAATAAGTTTTCTTTAAAATAACAAGAGAATCATCATAACATCAAGACCACATATCTTGGCTCAAGAATAGCATATCATCATCACATGGATGGATCTCATCAAAAGGAGAATTCTAGATCTCACAAAGTGGGTATAGTAGGAAAGTACATTCGAGAGGGATTTTCCACATATAATTTGGGTCAAAACTGATAAAGTTTGACCCCTGATCATCAAGCAAAAAACTCAAAATCCTTTTTTTTCTCTCTGCTCTTTTCTCTCCCCGTGCACTGCCACCGCTCGCTGCACGCTCTCTCCCTTTCTCTACCCTCATGTCTCCTCCTTTTTCTTTTTTATTTTTTTTAATTATTGATAAATTAGATTTGGGCTTACAGCTCAAATTATTAGTCCAAGCCCACATATGGGCTGGACCCAACAATTTTCCCCCTTTAGATCATATGGTGGGTTGTACTAAGCCCACTCTTCGCTTGCATGCTTCAAGCTTCTCTTTAGGCAAAGACTTTGTTAACATATCTTATCCATTCTCATTGGTATGCACATTTTCCAACTGTAATTCTTTTATCTCAAGCACATCACGAATCCATTGATATCTCACATCAATATGCTTAGATCTAAAATGGTATATTGAATTCTTGGAGAGGTGAATGACACTCTGATTGTCATAGTAAACAGTATATCCTTCCCGTTTCAAGCTTAATTCCTAATATGAACTTTTTCATCCATAAAATTTTCTTACAAGCTTCAATAATTGCTATATATTTTGCTTCTGTAACTTAGACTGTCAAGAGACTGCCCCCACTGTAAATGTTATCAAGAATCCCGAAGTGGACTTCTTGGAATAAGTATCACTTACCATGTATGCATCTATGTACCATTTTAACATAGGTTCATCATTGTCAAAAAATAAACAAAACCTGGAAGTACCTCTTAGATATATTAATATTCATTTCACTGCTACCTAATATTCCTTTCCAAGATTAGAGAGAAATCGACTAACAACTCCAACTGCATGAGCTATATCTGGCCTAGTATAAGCCATAGCATACATCAAACTGCCTATTGCAGATGAGTAAGGCACTCTGGATATTTCTTCTTTTTCTTTCTCACTCATCGGATATTGTTTCAAACTAAGCTTGAAATGACCTACAAGTGGAGAACAAATTGCTTTGACTTTACTCATATTAAATCTTTCAAGAACCTTTTCATTGTAAGTCTCCTAAGATAACCAAATCTTCCTTTTCTTCCCATCACAAAGAATTTTCATGTCAAGTATTTGTTTCACCGATCCCAAGCCTTTCATAGCAAAAGACTTACTTAGCTCTCTTTTAAGTTTTTTAATTTTACCAGCATCATGGCTAACAGTTAGCATATCATCAACATATAGCACAAGAATAATGAAATCATCATCTAAAAATTTCTTTATAAATATTCAATGATTAGATGTGGTTCTATTATATCTTTGGCTCATCATAAAGGAATCAAACTTCTTGTACCATTGTCTAGGTGTCTGTTTGAGTCTATATAAGCTTTTTCTAAGCTTACACATAAAATTTTCTTTTCCCTTGACTTTGAAACTTTCTTGTTGCTCCATGTAAATTCCTTCTTCTAAGTCACTATAAAGAAATGTTGTTTTCACATTAAGTTACTCAACTTCTAAATTCAATCGGGCAGCCAAACCAAGAACAACTCAGATAGAGGACATTTTCATCATAGGAGAAAATATTTCTTCAAAGTCAATACATTTCTTCTTATTGAATCCTTTCACAACTAGTCATGCCTTGTACTTTTATTGCGAGCTATTATTTTCAGTCTTTAATTTGTAAACCCATTTATTCTTGAGAACTTTCTTCTCTTTACGCAACTTTACCAAGTTATATGTATGGTTCTCAAGGAAGGATCGCATCTCTTCTTACATGGCTTTAACCCACTCATACTTATGCTCATATAGAATAGCTTCTTGGTAAGTTTCTGGCTCTCCCCCTTCAGTAAGCATAACATACTCATGTAGAAGATATTTGGTAGATGGTTGTCGCTCTCTTATGGACCTTCTCAATGGAATCTCAACTAGTGGTGGAGGTGCTTGTTCAGTTGGTTCAACATAATCAACTGTAGAAGTATCATCACTTGCATTCTTACCACAATCTTCTTATTCATCTCTCCCATGATCATCATGAACTACAAGTGAAGGAATTGGACCCGAACTCCAAGGTATATAAACAGAGGTTTTTGACTTCTCAATATTATCATCGTCATCAAATAATTGACCTTCAAAAAATATAACATCACTGTTTTTAATAATCTTTTTATTCGTTGGATCTCATAATCTATACCTAAACTCTTCATGACCATATCCCAAGAAGATACATGCTTTTGCCTTATTATCAATCTTGGACCTTTCATCTTTGAGAATATGAACAAATGCTTTACACTCAAAGACTCTTAAATGATTATAAGATATATCTTTTCCTTTCTATATTCTCTCTAGACCATCACCTTTCAAAGGAACTGATGGAGAAAAATTTATCTGGTCAACTATAGTTCACATAGCCTCCTCCCAAAATGACTTAGGTAACTTGGTGTGGGAAAGCATACACCTAATTCTTTCTTCAATGGTTCTGTTCATCCTTTCTGCCATACCATTCTATTGAGGAGTTTTAGGAACTGTTTTCTCAAGTCTGATATCATGAAACCTATAATAATTCTCAAAAGGACCCTTGTCCTCGCTACCATTATTTGCTCTAACACACTTTAGCTTTCTGCTAGTTTCTCTTTCAATAGTGACATAAAATTTTCTGAAAACATCGAGTACCTAGTCTTTAGATTTCAAAGTAAAAACCTAAACTTTTCTAGAATGGTCATCAATATAAGTAACAAAATAAAGAGCACCTTCAAGAGTTCTAGTTTGCATAGTATAAATATCAATATGAATTAAATCAATAATATATGATCTTCTAGATGATAGATATGTATGAAAGGCAACTCTATGTATTTTTCTAACTAAGTAATGATCATAAGATTTAAGAGATGTACCTTGCAACTCTCGTAAGAACTGCTTTCTAGCAAGAGTTTGAAGTCCCTTCTCACTGATATGATTAAGCTTCTTGTGTCAAAGATCTATACTTTCACCACTCTGAATTGCATTAATCTCTTATTTATATAGCTTAGCTTTCATGATATAAAAAGAGTTAAGCTTCTTTCCTCTTGCCACAATTAGAGAACCTTTAGTGAGTTTCCATTTGCTTTCACCAAAATAGTGTGTAAATCCCTCGTCATCAAGTCTTCCTATAGATATCAAGTTAAGACGAATATCTGGAACATGCTTAACATCTTTAAGTATTAATTTGCTCCTAATACTAGTCTCCAAGCAAATATCTTCAATACCCACAATATTCGATGTACCACTGTTTCCCATTCTGACATTACCAAAATCACTAGCAGTGTAAGATCTGAAGAAATCACCATGAGAAATAATATGAAATAAAGCACCAGAGTCAATTACACAGTTACTATCCTGTGCTATAAGACTAACACAACCGTCATCATAAACAATAATGATATCACCTTCAGCAGCAACTGTATTTGTCTCTTTCTCATTTTTCTTCCTTTTATTCTGTTCTCGCTTCCAAAACTTACACTCTTTCTTCATGTAACTTGGCTTGTTATAGTAGAAACATTTGATATCTCTTCTAGACTTGGATCTTCCTTTATAACCATGTGGATTTTTGCTATGACTTCTTCCACGTGTTTTTTGTTTTTTAGTAACAAATGCACCAGAAGAAAATTCACCTCATTTTTTCCTATTAGCATCTTCATTTAGGAAACTATCTTTAACCATATCTATAGTTAGAGTCCCCTCTGTCGTGGAGTTACAAATTGTCACCACATATGTTTCTCAACTTTTTGGTAAAGAGCTAAGAAGTAATAATCATTGCATCTCATTATCTATATTCATTTTCATAGCAATCAGTTTGTTTGCAAAACTCTGAAATAGGCTTATGTGCTCTACAATGTTACGATCATCTTTATACTTTAGATTTACAAGTCTTCTAACGAGAGAAATTCTATTTCCCACTATCTTTTTCGTAAAGAGGTTTTCTAATCTTTGCCAAACAATATCATCTCTGGTTTCATCATAAATATGCTTATGCAAATTTATGTACATCCATCTTCTAAAATAAGTAATAGTTTTTCAATATTGAACCTCATATTCCTCATTGTACATAGTAGAAAGTTTATCTTTAACTTTGATGAGCTTATATAAATCTTTACAAGTAAATCTTCCATCATATACCTCTAAGTGGAATAATTTGATGAGTTCAAAAAACTAGCACTAAACAACCTGTTGGGAAAAACCTGTTAAAACGGAATAATTCTTTTCTCTCTTTGTGTATCAAAATGGGTTCCTCATCAAAATACCAACTTGATATCAAAAGCAAAACTAGAACAACATAAATAGTGAAACCAAATTTTTACCGTGGAAAACTCCATATGGGAAAAACTACGGGATCGTAGTCCACCTCAAACTTCCACTATCACCAATAATGATAACAGGTTTACAATAAGTTTTTTCTAAAATAACAAGAGGATTATCATAACATCAAGGGCCATATATCTTGACTCAAAAATAGCATATCATCATCATATGCTCTCATCAAAAACAGAATTCTATGTCTCACAGAGTGGGTATAATAGAAAAGTATCTCATACAAGGTAAACTGGAGATCAGCACCCCGTTAGGATTGTAGAGCTTACTGTAAGAATTTTTTATATATAATTTGAGTTAAAACTAATAAAATTTGATCCTTGATAATCAAGAAAACTCAAAAAAAAAAATTCTCTCCTCTTTCTCTGTCCGTCTTCTATTTTTTTTAATTATTGATAAATTAGATTTGGACTTACATATGGACCGGACCCCATAAGTATAAACCCGGCGCTGTAGTCGTGGTGGGCGGAGAAGAATGGTGCGTGGCGAGGACGGGCAGTGGTATGAATTACCGCCCGAGTCCTAGATGAAGGGTCAATCGTCGCATGACGATGGAGCTGCAGCTCATCTGGTCGAGGCATGCACGCATGTGGCCGATGCCCGCCAGCTCCACCGCATGCTATTATAATCAATAATTGCTGTGTGCATGCATCCACGCGCGTCGTCGTCGTCGTCGTCGTCGTCTCACTTGGTGTAATGTGTTCCGTGTGTGCGCGTCGTAATAAGTAGTCCGAAGCCTCCTCTACGCCATAAATCGGACAACTTCTCGGTTGTGATCATTGTCTCAGTCGTTGTGTGTATGTGCGCTTGCTTTATCCGATCAATAAATATAAATTTGTCATATCATGGTTTATACAATCTAGTCAATGTTTCACATATCACATTTTGGATATTTTCTTTAAAATATGATGGGATTTCACGAAGCATAGATTATAAATGTAGAAGGGAGTCGATTCAAAACTAAAATTTTTTATTAAACACAATAACTTATAAAACTTCTACCTTCATTTCTTTTTTCTTCTTAAATCGAGTCAATCCAACCAAATCTTTGATTTCAACTCACAAAGATTAGATAAAGTTCAATTTAATATTCCAATATAAAACAAATTCATGTGCCTGCTCCGACCATAATCGAACGAGCATCTGAAGAAAACAAGACGGCCTATCATATCAGACCAAAAAGAAATCCCAAGGCATTTTCACTTGCATCAACACATGAGGACCATTGGGCCTCTTTAAATGAATCCCTATGATTACCCTTTATATACATGCCTACGATAACCCGTTCTTTAAATGCGTGTCTTACGTCACTGGAAACCCATCATGGGCGGCGATCGCTGGTCCGGCCGTCTTGACTCCTCTCCACGGCTCCCTCCTTTGACCTCCTCCTCAAGTGCGGTGACATGTTCCAGGTTGTCGACGACTCATTCGGCAACGACGATCACTGCAAGTACCACGGCCGCTGTCGCTACGACATGAGTGACAAGGTGTCCTTCCCCTGCGCTGTCAACTACTACGCGGCCGAGTACATCCACGCCCTATGAACGTTTCTAATAATCTTCAAGTACTCCAACTGGATGGGCTACGCTCATAGCGGTCTCCAACGTCGCTTATGCGTACGCCCTCGGGCTTCGCGAGCTCTAGGTTGCATGGCGTGACACCGAACGAGTGGTGGAGGGTTTCGAGGATCTCAACGTGATTCTCGTGCCATTCGACCACGGTAACGAAGATGTAACGAAGATGTGGAGGTCATGCACGGCTGGCATGACATCTACACCACGAAAGATCCTCGCCTTATATGTTTCATAGAAAAAATAGGACCATACGTTTTAGATGGCTATGATCACTGTATAACCGTTTTGCGTAATTGTCCTATCCAAATATAAATAAATATATATCAATCTTAATATATTTTAATTGAATTATGGGGAAATTATCTCGTTTTTTAATACATTGACTTAATTCCCTGTTTAAAACAAGAAATCAAGTTTGTGTCCTACTGCACCGTCCGCCTCCCCATCACACTGATGTCGAGAACATCAAGTGGTTCCTCCATGCATATTTCTCGATGTTCTTTTATTAGAGAGGCATACAAAACCAACTCTATGAATAGGTCGGATCGTGTCCACGGCTATTGACTACTTAATCTTTACAGTGATAGCACTATGAAACAGTAGTCATCTGCAGAAATTCATTACATGGGGACCATATATACGAAGACAAACAAAGAAAGTTACAAGCTATACATTCAAGCATAACGTACAAAAATAAAGCTGTGGACTGCCAAATCTGGAAATTTTGAAGGACATTACGAACGAGTGGAATGCTCACCCAGACAAGCGCTTGTCCAAATGTTGCACTGAGCTTCTTTCCCAAACCTGGAGCCGGATCATGGTGAAGAGCTTCTTCAAGTTGAAGCCACTTCGGTAACGCATCAAGAATGGTGTTCAACATCCTCAAAGGTTGCATATATATATATATATATATATATATATATGAAAGCATGTAAAAGTTGGATATCATTACCTCATCAGCATATATTAAACCAATCTTTTCGTTAGCAATTTCTTCACAACAAACAGTGGCTTCCATAACCTCGAAGAATATGACACAGCAATTCAATTCAAAGAATCTCACAGGAACCTCAATAAAGCAACTGACGAAGGCAACCCGATCGATCATTACCTTGTGAGTTACAACATTCTTGCAAAGGCTGGGGGCCACAGCACCCTCACCTACGCTTCAATATAAATGCTACAGTAACATGAATAATATTATTAAGACCTACAGAGTATCACGATACACTGATTAATGACCAAGGATCCGTTCTGCCAGGCATTCCAATCGTGGAAGCATAGTTCATATAGATCTAATTCCAGCTACAAAATGAACCTAGCTAAACTAATCGATAAGTAGATGAGATTTTCTTAACTGTTTAAGGAAATCTCTCTACTCTGTAGAGGGAAATCCTCTAACATGTTAAGGAAAACTCTCTGTTCTAACCTGTATAAAAGGAAGGAGGATATGTTAATAACAATTAACTTCTTCTACAACTTGTTTATCTATTTATTTTCTAACATGGTATCAGAGCAGTTCCTCCTTGGCGACAGCAATATCGCCGTGTGTTAGCCAAGCGGCCACAGTAACACGCTGCCTCAAGCGGAGTCATTGAAGAAGCACAAAACACGGATTCAGAGCCAGTGCTAACGAGCACCGTCTTGGCTCTGCTCATCCACTCCTTCTCTTCCTTCATCGTCGGTCTTGCTTTTCTTCGCCGGCCTTGCTCCCTCTCCTATTTGCTGCCTACAGTAGACACTCTCTATCGTCGTCACGCAAGGAGGAAAATATTCTCTCACTGCCTCCTCAATAGTGGTGAACGGCAAACAGCGGTGTCTTCCTCACTTTCCCGGCTAGCAACAGTCGCAACTGCTGCATCTTCCTCTACTGCAGCAACTTTCACTGCCGCTTCCCTCTACACAACGACGCCTCCGTAATGGCGGTGTCCTCCTCCTCAATAGTGACAAACGGCGAACGGCAGTGTCTTCCTCACTCAGTCTTCGTTGCTTAACGACGGCTACCGCGTCTTCCTCCTTCGCTGTCGCAGTTGCTTCCCGGCCAACAGCAGTCGCAACCGTTGCATCTTCCTTCCTCTACCGCAGCAGTTTTCGCTGTCGCTTTCCTCTATACATCTAATTGCTGCAGATTTCTCTCACTGTAGTTTCCTTGAGTACCGCTGTAGTTTTCGCGATCATCTTCCGACGAACTGCAGCCTCTACAATCTGCTGCAGCAAGCAGCAATCCACAGCAGCGAATTGTAGTCTTGAGTACCACTGCAGTTTTCGCAGCCATCTTCCGGCGAACTGTAGCCTCTACAATCTGCTGCAGCAAGCAGCAATCTACAGTAGCACCCCCCTCCCTCATTCTCCACGTTGTGTGACCTGAGTATCACACAAGGTTCGTTGCATATCTTAAAAAAAAAAAAAAAAATGTCTTCATTCACTTCTTCTGATGTTTCAGTTCCTGTAGGGACTCCCACTTCTTGTTCTTCTACGGGGCTTATCTCCATCAATGCTGCCACGCTGATCCCTTTTAAGTTATCAAAGGGTGGCAACTATGCGTCCTGGCGAGCTCAATTTTCTAATCTTTTATTTGGATACGACTTGTTAGGTTACATTGATGGCTCTTTCAGTTGTCCTCCGGCCATGCTCAACGCCCCCGGCGATCCCAGTTCAATACCCAATCCAGCTCACAAACTGTGGCTACGTCAAGATCGTCTCATCCTCCAAGCTATTCAAGCTTCAGTTGCTGGATCTATTGCTCCCTTGATATCTTCATGTGTAACAGCTGTCGATGCATGGTCTACACTGTAAACCACCCTAGCAAATCATTCGCGTACTCGCAAGCTCAGTCTTCTATCCAAGCTTATGGTGACGAAACAAGAGGGAAGTACTATCTCTGATTATCTACAACATATCAAGGTTATCATTGATGACTTAGCCTTGATAGGTCATTCACTATGTGACGAAGAGGTTGTCATTCATACCCTCAATTGTCTCGACACCGACTACAAGGAATTGGCTGCTGCAATTCGGGCACGCGACTCGCCAGTCTCTTTTGAAGATCTCTATGATAAACTGACTGACTACGAGATGTACTTGAAGCGTGCAGACAAACTTCCTGGATCAACTGTCACAGCTCAAGTCAGTCACAAGTCCAAACGGAAGAGCACTAGGTACTCGTCGAACATCACCCAAGGTTTGCCTAATGCGCCTCTTAATTCTATGAGTTCCATGCAACACCCCTCCTATCCTCGTAGTTATCACTTCTCCTAAAGTGGTAACTCCAACAATCATTCATCTTGGCGTCCTGCCCTACCGAGCCATCAAAGACAGGTCGTTTGCCAACTATGTGACAAAGTCGGCCACTCCGCTAAAGTTTGCCGATCTCGTCCCCGCCTTCCTACTCCGTCACACTGGCCTCAGCCAAATCTCTTAACTTCTCTGACACCTAGCCAGTCCAACTGGATTGTCGACTCTAGTGCCTCTCATCACATCACCGCTGACCTTCAGAATTTGTCTCTTCACAATCCCTATGGCGGCGATGAAGATATCATCATCGGTGATGGTAAAGGACTTCCTATAACTCATACTGGTTCCACAACGCTTAATTCTGACTCTAATACATTAACCCTTGATGATGTTTTATGCGCCCCTCATATTAAACGCAACCTCATTTCTGTTTCTCAATTTTGCAAACATAACAATACTTACATTGAATTCTTTCCTGATTCATTTATTGTTAAGGACTTGAGCACGGGGGCATCATTGGTCCAAAGCTCGAATAAAGATAACATTTACTGAGACGTTTAGCCCGAATTAAGCGGAACCCAAATGGCTCTGTTGCCCGATATAAGGCACGCTTGGTCGCCAAAGGGTTTCATCAACGACCTGGAGTTGATTTCACTGAGATGTTTAGTCCTGTTGTTAAACCCACTACAATCCGGCTTATCTTGAGTCTGGCTACCACTAAAGGTTGGCAATTACGACAATTGGATGTTAATAATGCCTTTCTACAGGGATCTCTATCTGAAGATGTTTTTATGCAACAACCCCCCGGTTTTACTCATCCTCAGTATCCACAGCATGTTTGCAAACTTCGGAAAACCATTTATGGACTTCGTCAGGCTTCGAGAGCTTAGTACACTAAACTTAGCTCATTTTTTACTTCTGTCGGCTTTCTTAACTCCAATTTTGACACTTCGTTATTTCTGCGACATCATCATAGAAACACAATATATATTCTGGTATATGTTGATGATATTATTGTCACAGGCAACAATCCCATTAGCATCCAAGCGTTTATCAAATAGTTGACAGCTCGATTCTCGCTTAAGGATCTCGGACCCTTGAGCTACTTTCTGGGCGTCGAAGCCACCTTCACGCCTTCGGGTTTCCTTTTATCACAACGCAAGTAAATTCAAGATTTGTTATTAAAGACAAACATGCATGATACAAATGCAGTTACAACCCCCATCTCTACTAGTGGTTCTCTCAAATTATCGGATGGAAGTCCTGCTACGGAACCCACTCAATACCGCCAAGTTGTTGGCTCTTTATAATACTTAGCTCTCACGCGTCCAGACATCTTATTTGCTGTCAACAAATTATCACAGTTTATGCAGCAACCATCTACTCTACACTGGTCTGCGGTCAAGAGACTTCTACGATATCTTAAAGGGACCCTAAATCATGGACTCTTTCTTCGTAAACACTCTCCACTTCATCTTCATGCCTTTGTTGATGCTGATTGGGCAGGTAACCTTGATGATAGAACATCCACATCGGGGTATATTATCTTCCTTGGTGCTCATCCAATCGGTTGGAGTTCTAAGAAGCAAAAGACAGTCGCCCGGTCTACAACTGAAGCTGAATACCGTGCCATTGCCGCTACCACTGCAGAACTCAATTGGATCACGAATCTACTCCAGGAACTCAACATCGATTCCACCCCTACAATATATTGTGATAATATTGGAGCTACCTATCTGTGCGCTAATCTGGTATTTCACTCTCGCATGAAACATATTGCTATCGACTTCCACTTTGTACGCGATCAAGTTGTCCGTCGTCAGCTTCGTGTTTCTCATGTTCATACGGCTAATCAATTAGGCGACTTATTTACGAAGCCTCTAGCTCATAAAATTTTTGCATTACATCAGTCCAAGATTGGCCTCCTTGATCGAAGTACCATCTTGCGGGGGTATGATAAGTAAGATGAGATTTTCCTAACTGTTTGAGGAAATCTCTCTACTCTGTTAAGGGAAATCCTCTAACCTGAGGAAAACTCTCCCTTCTAACCTGTATAAAAGGAAGGGGGATATGTTAATAACAATCAACTTCTTCTACAACTTGTTTATCTATTTATTTTCTAACACTAATCAGTTTTTCATGGATCCAAAGGCATCTGGCATTCGAAAGGCAATAGATTCAGCATTCCATCACCGACTCATACTTGTCCAAATGCATCGATTTTGATTTAGGCTTAACGAGAAGATAGCGAGGATACTGCCAAACGCAATCCAGGAAGCAGCTAAGAAGACATTAACCAACATAAGTGATCGGGGCAATTTGTGCAGCCATAATTTAAATTAGAGTTAGAACCAGGACAGCTACAGTTAAATATCGAGTATACTGTAACCTGACACATTTTGATATCATTCACGTGCTCATAATCAAGTAGACACGACGGTACAGATGTGGAACCTTAAGTCTGATGTGACATGCAGCACATGTATGGAGCCTCGGACTCAGATAGGTAGTTGCCCTTTCCGCACGAAACAACATCACACAATACAGTTGATCCAAAAAGCTCAAGATGATGTCACACGACGCTAATCCGTGTAAGTCGATCGACGCTTGCACGAAGGCTTAAGTTGGTTGCCCGAGGAGCCTGCCATAGTTAATGGACTGTATATGACAAACTCATCTTCGCAAGCATAAAAACCAACCCTCCTTGATCGATAAAGGACAGGTTTTTCTAAAAAGCTCAACTCTTCTAAACTACATAGTATTAATTTAACCTTCGGAGAGACTAAGTTGGGAAACCCCTCCCCTTCCAACTTAGGCCTGTGTGCAGGAGCCTGACAACGACGAAACAAATCACGTACCGGCAAAAGGATCAGATGCCAAGCCAACTCCAAGCAAATCACGTGTTGCTGACACCTCGACTCGATTAGAAAATTTCCTTAAAAGCTGGACTTTGAAACCATCTAATTTCTGCATGTTGTAGTTTTGGCAGTTGGATATTCCATCCAAATCGTCTCAAATTGGAAGAGGGCAGTCTGAGGTGATCGGATACCTTTCATTCTCTTTCAAATATGTATTTATGTTTGAATAGTTACGTATTTTTAACGGGAATTGTTAGAATACTAATGTAATTCTTGACATTATGATGCCGTCACCAGGTTAAACTGACCTCAACATTGCATTCATTGCAATCTTGGACCATCATCCAGATGACAACTCAACATGGCATTCATTGCAGGCCATCTAACTGCTTCATGCCTGACCCAGTCATGTCTGGACCAGAAACGTGAGGCAGTGCTGTGTTCACGACTCAGTGTCAATAGTATACTCATCTTGATGTGATTTATTTCGATCTTGTAGAATATTTAATAGAGAATTCATGATAGTAGATCCATCTAGTTCTAAATAGGGAATTATTCCAACCTCTCATATGAGATTAAAATTATACGACGACATAAAAACATAACAAGAATAGGAAAATTAGATCGACTTCCTATGGTGATCTAAGTATACGACTTGGTTGACAGCCCATAGGGCTGACAGCTCATTAGAATATTAGTTTTATCAACTCACGTCTCACATCTTTTTAATCTAATCCTAATTAATATTATGGGGGTGTGAGTGACTATGTTTTAGAGATAGAAAAATACTATAAATAGGACAGCAACGAGGGCAGCAAGTAATAGATTTTTGTAGTAGAAAAGAGGAGAAGAAAACATTAGAAAAATAAGAGAAAAAAATAAGGACAACGCAGAGAGACTATTCTCAATCATCTAGCAGTATTCTCATCTTAGGTTAGATCAAATTTACAATAGACTCTTGTTGTGATTACTTCTAGTTTGTCCCGTGATTTTTACCCTTCACATTAGAGGAGTTTTCCACGTATATCTTAGTGTTCTATTTGATTATGATTTTATTTAATTCTGCTATGGTCTGCTAGTATTTTGTTCATATACAAAAGTTATTTCTCTTTATATCCCATCAATTGGTATCAAGGGTTTTTATGATTTAATTTTTATATTTAAACCTGGAGGCCAATAATATTTCTCACATAATAAGTTTAAATGGAAACAATTAGATGATATGGAAACCAAGAATGGAAGATCTCTTGTATTGCAAAGATTTGTATGAACCTTTGCAGGGGGATAGTGCAAAACCCACAACTATGACAGATGATAAGTGGAAGAGGTTAGATCGAAAAACAATTGGATTTATTTGACAGTGGCTTGATGATAGTGTCTTTCACCATGTTTTTACTGAAATTTCTACATATTCTCTTTGGAAAAAGTTGGAAAGTCTCTATAAAAGAAAAACAGCTGGCAACAAAGTTTTTTTTATCAGAAAACTTGTGAACCTAAAATATAGAGAGGGTGCTTCTATTATTGAGTATTTGAATGAAATATAAAATATTACTAACTAGTTATCCTCTATGAAAATATCTCTTGATGATGAGTTACAAGCATTATTACTTCTCAGTTCATTACTAGAAAGTTGGGAGACACTAGTGGTTTCCCTCAGTAATTTTGCGCCAATTGGTGTTGTCACTACGAGTCAAGTAACAAGCAGTTTGTTGAATGAGGAGTTGAGAAGAAAGAGTTCAGTAACATCTCATAATGATTCACAGGCACTTATCTCAAAGAACAGAGGAAGGTCAAAGTCTAGAAGTAGTTCACGCATGAGTAGGAGCAAGTCAAGATCAAGAAAAGATATTGTTTGCTATAACTGTGGTGAGAAAGGACATTACAAGAACAAATATAAGCAACCTAAGAAGAGCAAGAAAAAGAAAAAAGAAGTGAAGTCTATAGAGTCAAAAGATAATATCACAACTATAGTGTAGGGTGGTGATTATTTGATTTTATTTTCCTTCTGATGATATTTTTTCTTTTGTATATTAGAATTTTAAGTGGATGATTGACATATGTGCTTCTTATCATGCTACACCACGGTGAGAGTTTTTTGCTACATACAGGTCTGAAAATTTTGGTATTGTCAAGATGGGTAACTATGGCACAGTAGACATCATAGGCATGGGTGATATCTATTTAAAAACCAACCTTGGCTATAAGTTGGTGCTTAAGGATGTGAGACATGTGGTTGACTTGAGGTTGAATTTAATTTTAGTTGGAAGGCTAGATGATGAAGACTATGATAGCAGATTTCATAAAGAGCAATGGAAGCTCAATAAGGGTTCTCTTGTTATAGCTAGTGGAAAGAAATGTCATACTTTATACAGGTTGTAGGCTAAAGCTTATGGTGAGTAGTTAAATGCTATAGAAAAAGACTTCAGTATGGAGTTATGGTATAGGCGACTAGGACACATGAGTGAGAAGGGGCTGTAAGCTCTTTCCAAGAGAGAGGTATTGCCAGACCTCAAAGGAATACATCTAAACCCTTTTATTGATTGTTTGACTAGTAAACAATATAGAGTTTCATTTGCTAGTCCTACTTTGTCTAGAAAAATACATACCTTAGACCGTATTTATATATATGTATGTGGTCCTTTAAGGACCAAAACTCCTATGGATCTGTTGATGTTCTTGGTATAAGTGGTGCACTTTATTTTGTCACTTTTATAGATGATTTTTTCAAGAAAGTTTGGGCCTATGCTTTAAAGATCAAAGATCAGGTTATTAATGTCTTCAAAGAGTTTCATGCCAGGGTTGAAAGGGAGACAGAAAGACAATTGAAATGCATAAGATCAGATAATGGTGGTGAGTATACAGGATTATTTAATGATTATTGTAGGTCACATGGGATCCAACATGAGATGACAGTTCCTAGTACACCTCAGCATAATACAATTGTAGAGAGGATGAACCGTACCATCACGGAAAAGATCAGATATATGCCTTCACAGGCCAAGCTACCCAAAAGGTTTTGGGATGAGACTTTGAGGACTACAGTTGATGTGATCAACTTATCACCATATACAGCCCTAGATGGTGATGTTGCATAGCATGTATGGTCAGGGAACGATATTTCCTACAAGCATTTGAGAGTGTTTGATTGTCGTGTATTTGCATATATTCTAGACAATGAGAGGTCCAAGTTGGATGGTAAAACTAAAGAATGTATTTTTCTTAACTACTCACATGATCATTTTGGTTACAAGCTTTGGGATCTAAAAAAGCAAAAGGTGTTTAGAAACAGAGACATAGTCTTCTTTGAGAATCAAACTTTCGAAGATTTGAAGGAGAAGGCACCGGTCAATACTTATGCAGAAGGATTAGCAGATTATGATCCAATTACTCCTCCAGTATATCAGGGTGATGGGGGAGATGTGCAGAAAGATGGTGTAGAGCTTGATGTTGATCTACCTGTAGGACATATTGAGCAAGAAGAAGTTGAAGAGTAACTTCCCGCAGAACCTCAGTTTAGAAGATCTTTTAGACAACGTCGAAGATATTCTACATATGAGTATGTGATGCTTACTGATGCAGGTAAACCAGAGAGTTACCAGGAAGTAGTTAAAAGTGAGCAGAAAGAGAAGCAATTGCAGCTTTAAAAATTCACACAGATGATAATAGAGTAGACATATTGACAAAGACCTTACCAAAAAAAAGATAGGAGATATGTCGACAGCTAGTTAGTATGACTTCACATTGAGGAGTCATGAGACAACCTCCCGTATGGGTTGAAGGGGGAGGTTATTAGACTGACAGCCCATATTTAGCTCAATATGAGGGCAACAAGTAATAGATCTTCGTAGCAGAAAAGAGGAGAAGAAAAAGGCAAAAAAACAAGAGAAAGAAAGGGAAGAAAACAAGAACAACGCAGAGAGACTGTTCTCAATCATCTAGTAGTGTTCTCATCTCAGGTTAGATCGAATCTATAATAAACTCTTGCTGTGATTATTTGAGAAAGTTTTAGATATTGTTGATAGTGACGTGATCGTTGTATCCCAATTATTCTCTTGTGATTGTTGCTACGGTTTAGGGCAAAAGATTGAGATTTGTATATTCATTATTCTCATAGTGGAGTATCTCTAATTTGCCCTATGATTTTTACCCTTCATATTGGAGGGGTTTTCCACGTATATTTTAGTGTTCTATTTGATTATGATTTTATTTAATTCCGCTATATATCATGACTAGTATTTTGTTCATATACAAAAATTATCTTTTTATATCCCATCATCTCCTTTCTAATTTCTTTGCCATCTATTTTGTTTTTTCTTGCCTGTTTGCTTGTGTTACTTAGAATATTGAATCTTTCTTCTTGCTTGCTTGCTTTTGTTGGAATAATAAATCATAATTTTGTGACTACATAGAATTTTAGGTTAAGAGTCTTAGTCAAGATAATAATCTTTATTATAATTGGAGTCAAAATCTCTTCTAAATCTCCTATTAATCAAGATGAGAAGATTTTGGTTTTTCCAAATCTCTTCCTCCCATCGGCTTTCGCCCACCTTTGGTAAACTTTAGGTCAACATCCTCGCTGACGCAGAATGTGTACTGAAGCAAAGCCTGTAGTTATTTCACCCAACGCCATGCATGGGGTTGCAGATCAAACATAACATCGTTCGTCCTACAACAGGACATAGCGCGCATGTGCTGTGCTGGGGCTGATGCATTATATATAGCGTCAAATTGAGCACCACCAAACACAAACACAGTCGATCGATCCATAATCCTTCTTCTCTGTCATAACCATGGCGCAAACCGGTGGCGCTGGGAGCCCATCATGGGCGGAGCTCCTGGGATCCAACCACTGGTCCGGCCTTCTCGACCCCCTCGACGACACCCTCCGCAACCTTCTCCTCATGTGGGGTGACATGTGCCAGGTCACCGGCGATTCCTTCATCAGCGACAACAACTCCCGGTATCACGGGCGCTGTCGCTACTCCAAGAACAGCCTTCTCGACAAAACCTTCTTCCCCAGTGCTGCCAACTACGCGGTGGTGGAGTACCTGTACGCCCTGTCAACGTTTCTCTTTGTGCTGAAGGAATCCAACTGGATGGGCTACGTTGCGGTCTCCAGCAACGCGCATGCCGAGGCCGTCGGCCGCCGCGACATCTACATTGTATGGCGCGGCACCAGCCGAATAATGGAGGCTTTCGAGGATATAACCATTCCTCTCGTGCCATTCGACCAAGACAACAACGATGTGAAGGTCATGCTCGGCTGGCGCGACATCTACAACTCGAGCGATCCCAACTTCGACTTCAACAAAAAGAGTGCCCGGGAGCAGCTGCTTGAAATAGTAAAAGAGCTAGTCGGGAAATACAAAGACGAGAACCTGAGCATAGTTTGTGTTGGCCACAGCTTGGGAGGCGCCCTCGCCATCTTAAGCGCTTATGACATAGTGAAACATGGGCTGTCTCAGATTGGGGAGACGAAGGAGTACTTCCCAGTATGCGCCATGGTGTTTGAATCCCCGCGAGTGGGGAATCAGGCTTTCCGTGACAGCTGGGAGCAGCAGCCCAACCTAAGATTACTACGTGTCAAGAACAAGGGAGACCCTGTTCCTGACCTGCCACACCTAGTGTTGGGCTATGTTGACGTTGGCACAGTTCTGGATGTAGCTTCGGATCAATCAAGGTTCTTGAAGAATGGGGGGGGCAAGCATAACCTGCAAGTGATCCTGCACACTGTGGCCGGGTGGGAGGGGGCTGGCGGCGGCTTCGACCCGACCAGAGTGAAGAGGAGCCCTGCGCTGGTGAACAAGGACGGGGACGATTTGGTGGCTGAGTTCAAAATACCGTCGTCGTGGTGGGTGGAGAAGAACAAAGGAATGGTGTTTGGTAAGGATGGCGACTGGGTGGAGGCGCCGCCTGGGATGTGAATGTGCACGTGTCGCCAATGCTGCGTACTGTAATTACGCACGTATGGTCGTCTGCTTCAGCCCACCGCATGTGAATGTCACGCGTGCATGCTATAGTGGTCGAGTGGCTCGTGGGTCATCCCCACCGTAAAATAAATGCACGCTGCTAAATTATTTAATAACCGATGAAGTAAAAATGGATGATAATATATTTTATATATAAATAGGTGCATAGATAGATGGTGCCCATATTATCAGATACGATGGTGACGTTAGTTCGACATTTTAACTTTAGTGATGGGTTTTACGACTATTTTTTAATTTTTAAAATTTTGATTGATTGAATTTACTTCAAAAAAGATAATATAAATTGGCATAAATATTTTATCATCAATATTGTCTTTCCAATCAACATTGACAAAGATATAAAGATGAATTGATGAGTGTTCAATTGAGAGTTCCTTTTAAATATTATATAATTTATTTTATTATATAATAATATATAATAGAGGATCGATATATAAATTATTATAATTTATTGACCGTAAATTAGATGTCTAGATTTGTGAGAGACAAATAGTATAAGAAGTCATTTACATGTTGATACCGTGGATCCCCATAGTAATGCTATATCATATAATTTGAATGATTCAGTAGATGAAAGTTGTGTGACAACTTCTTTAACATTTTACATATTCATCTTTTATAATAGATCTTGAATATATTTCTTTTGAGATAAAAAATATTCAAAATAACTAAACGTCACTTCCAAAATATAGGTTAAAAAATATCTTTTTAGGTGTAATTCTAATTAATAATTTTTTTTAAGAGGGGGGGGGGAGTTTTCTATTTTTTATAGGATTAAATCGATCTATCAATTATTTCATAAATTACATAATCTCTATAGGATTAAATTCTGAAATAATAATGTCATCCATATACATAGTATATATATATATATCGTACTTTCTTTTTATTATTATAAAAATAATAAGATATCAGATTTGAAATTGATAAAATCATTTGACATCAAATTTAGTAAATCAAACTCTTTGAGCTTAGCGAGATGATGCCGTGAATATTAAGAATGAATAAAGCGAAAGATATCTGAATCACAACATGTTCACGGCACTTGACTCAAAGAAGTACAGCGGTAATTACAGCTACCGCATGGGTAGGCTTCTCGACCAGACCTTCTTTACCTACGTTGCCGATTACCACGTCGTCCAATACCTCCTGCCTATTCGTAGGGTTGGATGGGCTATGTAGCGGTCTCCAACAGCACTCACGCCGACGGCTCCGGAGTTCGCAAGATCTACGTCGTATGGCGCGGGATCAAAGGAACCAAAGAGTGGGGCAAGGATATCTCAGAAACTCCTGTGCCATTCATCGAGGATGCTATGGTCATCCAAGGCTAGCTTGAGTTCTACACCTTGGTTTGGTAGCTGATGTGCAGATGAAGGAGAGCACGAGGGAGCAGCTACTAGCTAACATAAAAGAGTTGGTGGAGCTGCACAAAGACGAGAGCCTCAGCATAGTTTGTCTCAGCCAGAGCCTGGGAGGAGCCCTTACCACCTCAAGCCCTTGGGGAGAAAAGGAGTTCCACGTGGTGTTCTGTGAATAATTCGCGTGTATCTCAAGCGTAATAATTTTTCTATATAAAATTAATATATTTTTTAGATAACTTAAATTTGTGAGTTTTATGATACTTTTATATAAAAATTAATATTTTTTTAATATGCTATGTTAATGAGTATAACTATAATATAACAGGAGGGTGAAGGGAAGGACGGAGGAAGCAGTGGTATAAGAGAAAAATAAGACAAAAAAAGAGAAAGATGAGAGAAGACGATGAAAGATAGGGCGAGATAATAAAGAGAAATGAGAGAAGAGACCAAGAAGATAAAGGGAGAGATAGAGTAAGAGGAAGCCAAGAGAGAGAGGAAGGAGCACGCTTCCTCACATAGTGTTCTTCCCCTGTACTGTCGACTATTATGCGGCGGAGTATCTCCATGCCCAATCAATCTTTCTAATAATCTTTATCAGGGATGAGCTATATGGCAATCTTCGATGACGCTTATAGGTATCGTAATATCTACCTTGCGGCACGACACAAAACAAGTAGCAGAGATTTTCGAGGATCTTAGTGTGATTCTCGTGCCATTCGACGATGATAACGAAAATGTGAAGGTCATGCAAGGCTGGCATGACATCTACGTCGCGAAAGATCCCAGTCTTAGTAGACGAGCGACTGAGCATAGTATGTGTCGACCATAGCTTAGGAGGCATCCTTACCATCTTAAGTGCTTATGATACATTGAAGAATGGATTATCTAAGATTGGAGAGGAGTACTTCCCAGTATGCAACATTGTGTTTGATTCCCTGCGAGTCAAGAATGAGGTCTTTCATGACAGCTTGGAGCAACAGTCTGACCTTGAAGTACTACATGTCAGGAACAAGAAACACCACTGTTCCAGATATGCCGCATCGATATTGGCATAGTTGTAGAAGTGGTTTCAGAGAGGTCGAGATTACTTGAAGCAGGGGCATCCATGATCTAGAAGTGACCTTTCACACTATCGCTGATCAGGTGGGATGACAGGGAGGACAACGATGTCAACACGATCATGGGAAAGACCAGCCATATGCTAGTAAACAAGGTGAGAGATTTCTTGAAGGACGAGTACCTAATAAGAGTAGTTTGTGCAGTTCATTGACCAAAATAATAATAATAATAATAATAATAATAATAATAATAATAATAATAATAATAATAATAATATACTGCTGCGCTTTAACTAGATATGTAGGTGTTTATGATCACTCTATAACCATTGTTATATATACATGTGTAATTGTCCTGTCCAAACATAAAAATACACAAATCTAACTTTCAAATTCGATTGAATGTTTTCTAATTTGTCTGACCTCTCCCTAACTGAGCAATGAAGAACAAAAATAAATATAATATATATAAACAAAACATAATCTTTGATCGATTCCTATTTAAATTAGGAAACTTTGGGTGTTTCCTAATTCGATTGCCCTCTCTCCACTAAACACTGTAAAAAATAAGAATAAATATAATAAATATAAATAAAACATAATCTTTTATTTAATTCCGGTTGGAAGCAGGAAACTTTGGGTGTTTCCTAATTCGATTGTCCCCAACCCTCTCTCTATATATATGATACCCTTTACTTGCGACACCACTTTTCTTCCCTCTTGCTACACTCCTTCGTTCCTCCCTCTCGCTTCTCTTATTTCTTCTTTTTTGTTTCCCTTCCTTCACTGGCAATGGCGTCGGAAAACACCAGTGACGGCGGAGACGAGACATAGAGGTGGATGGGGTGCCATTTTACCTCGACGGATGAAGACCTGATCGACGACTGCCTCTTCAACAAGGTTCGTAATATGCCATTACGAATCCCCCCGGCTTTAGCATTCCCGAGATGGAGGTGTACAAGAAAGCGCCATGGGAATTGATGGTCCGCTCCAGCTACCTTCCCACGGGTGTGTCCTACTGCTTCGTCCGCGTGCCCCGCTTCAAAGCCAGGGACAATAGGCTGAAGCGGAAGACGCGCGGTGGAAGGTGGGTCGCCATCGGCAAGCCCTGCGACAGACCACATCAAGATAGGAGGGCGGCGATCGTTGGGATTTGGAGGAGTCTCAAATTCTTCAAGGACAGGGGTGAATTAGTGCAACGGTAAACTAACGTTGGTTTAAAAACTTTCGTACGATAAAAATCAATATCGATGAAAATCGATTTTGGAAGCTTGATAACTTAGAAGCATATGGAAGCGTAATGACTAAGTAAAGAAATTTGCAGTATGTAAATGGCAAGAGTAGGATGCAAACCAGATAATACAGCAGTTTTAAAGTGGTTCGGTCAAAATGACCTACATCCACTTGCGAAGCCTTCTTCGAAGAGGCTCCCAACTTCCACTAGCAAATCTCTTTATAGGGGAAGGACTAATACCCCTCTTACAACCTTTACAAGTGGTTCACACTCTTACAATTCTTTTCAACAAGATGGGAGGAGATGAACACTCAAGCAATTTGAAAAACAAGACTTGCTAAGACTTTTCTAAGGCTTTTATCTCAAACTATTGCTTTGCAAAAGGTGTATTATCTGCTGAGAATTGAGGGGTATTTATAGGCCCTAAGAGGATTCAAAATTTGGGCTCTAAATTTGAATTCCTCTTGGGTTTTCGAGACTGGCGGTGCCACCGCCTGGTCTCGGGTGCTGGACGGTGCCACCGCCTAATCTGGCGGTGCCACCACCTGACACTTCGGGTTCTGGGCGGTACCACCACCCAATACGACGGTTCCACCGCCCGTCCTTACAGATTTCTAGTTGGGCTTCATGTCCGACCCAAACCAAGTCACTTTTGGGCCTAGTTGGCCCCTAACCAAGGTATAGGATTGTCCCTTAATCTTAACCCTAATTACATGTGAACTACATACCTAAAAACATAATCCTAAGAAAGTTTTTAACCAGCCAACGTCAAGTTTTGTTTCGGCGAGCTTTCCTGCGTTCTTCCGGTGGACTTCCGATACGCCCTCGGGTTTCTTCTGGCGGACTCCCAGCAGGCTCTCAATCTTGTGATGAATTCAACGAGTAGCCGAGCCTTCTCAGTGATCTCTGCGAACCTCCGACGATCTCTTCGGCAGACTTCCGAAAGTTCCGACAAATCTTCGATCTTTCTTGGTTGGTTCTGACAGCATCTCCGACGAATCTTCAGACTCTCAAACATCCATCGAACTTGACTCTGGTATCCTTGTTTTATGTTTCTAGGCTGTCGTAGTTAATTCTGCACACTCAGCTTCAATAATATGGATTAGATCAATTAACCCATCAATTGATTTCATCATCAAAATCCGAGATTCAACAATCTCCCCGTTTTTTATGATGACAATCAATTGATGACGGAGTTAAACATAACTCCCCCTATCTATATGCCATATTATGAGAAGATAAAACCACTTGAATTTCATCCCTTTGAATTCAAGCATAAATCGATAAGTTCTAACGTTGAACTTATCGTTGTCTTATTAAGCATGAGCAAATACGAACCTTCGTATTTCTCATAATTTTCAGCTATTGAAAATCATTTTCAAGTCAAATGATAAGAGACAATTTTCACTTTGACGAGAGATAAAAAATATGATAAAGATTTTCAACATGAATTTCATGATATAAATGTAAGGAATGATTTCATATGATCAACCAATCTTACGATATACTCAAAGATTAAGGCATATAAGATAAGCTTTTGCAATTTATATAAGTAATGCAATCGATGTGCATAAGTCATACAAGTCATCACTTCTCCCCCTTTGTCGTCAACAAAAAATAAGGAGATGAGACTTAAAACACAGTTTGTGATCATAAAATCAAAAGAAGTCAGCATAAAGATTAATCATATGAAATTCATCATTCAAAATTAATCTCACAAGAAATATTTATTCAGATTCAAAACCAAATTAGCAATCATCTAGAATTTAACAATACATCTTAAACAAAGGTTCAGTTTTTGTTCAAAAGAAGATGATAGACTTCTAACTTCACATTAAGAGTAATCAGAATAGAATAAGAAACTACATCAATTAATCCTTAGGAGGTAAGCCACAGTGCTAATATATGACATCTATTTTTTGATTCATTTATCGTAGTTCCTTCAAAATTTCAATTTGCTGGATTTGAATTTATTCTTGCTGCGATTTAATCTGATTCAATTCTGCCATAATGACTTCTTCGGAGGATGAAATAGAAGCCGAAGGTGCTGCGCTAAAGGGACTAGGAGGAGGAGATTCATTTCCCCTAAGAATTGGTGTTTCGGGGTGTTCTACTGGTGGGGGAATTAGATCAGTCCTTCTAGGTTGCCTAACCCATATACCATTGCTAAATGTGCACATAAGTCTTTTCAGCAGATTTCTATTGATAATGTTATACCGATCACTTTGAATTGTTTCTTCATTGGGTGGGATACAAATGTAATGGGCAAGTAGGAATCGAGTGAATCTCCTTCAACCCTTTTCCCTTTTGATCTTTTAGGAGCCATTATCTAGACAAGATGATAGATGAAACTGTAAGGAGTAGGTAAAATAATGAGAAGAGAGGAAAAATTTTAGATTTTACCTTATTGAGAATCTCTTAGAAGATGGAGAGCTTGGACTAATAAGAATCACTCTCCAAGGCTTCTAAATGCTGGAATGAAGGTTTAGAGAGGTTGTGGGAGAGCTTGAGGCGGTTTCTCACGGGTTGGGGGTGGTGTCACTACCGGCCCTATCCCGTTGGCTTATAAAGGGGCTCTCGGGCGGTGCCACCGCCTGGCGCCCAAGCGCTCAAGCGGTGCTACCGTCGATTTTGGCGGTGCCATCGCTGGCTTACCGCGGAAGAGAAGAAAGAATTCTTTCTTCCCCCTTCTTGATTTTCAGAGGTGTTTGACTCAAGATAGGTTGAGATATTGAGTTATACTTTAATATATCATTTGGAATCAAAAGAGAATGATGAAATAAACTCCATAAAAGAATGGAACAAGGATGAGACATTTTTTGAAAAATACATTCAAACAAGCTTATTTTCAAGGACAATTTAACATACTTAATTCCCTTCTAATGAATTCAAATTGGTCTTCATTTAAGGGTTTTGTAAAAATGTCTGCTAATTGATGCTTGGTGTCAATAAATTCTAGAACGACATTATTGTTAAGGACATGATCGCGTATGAAATGATGCCTAATATCTATATGCTTAGTTCTAGAGTGCTGAATCAGATTTTTGGTAAGACATATGACACTTGTATTATTACATTTTATGGGAATGTTTTTCAAGTGAATTTCATAGTCTTTTAATGTATTTTTCATCTAGACAACTTGTGCATAGCATGCACTTGCAGCAATGTATTCGGCTTTCACCATAGATAGTGCAACTGAATTTTGTTTCTTGGAAGTCCAAGAAACAAGTGCATGTCATAAAAATTGGCATGTTCCAGATGTACTTTTTCTATCTATCCTGCATCCACCAAAATCGGCATCTGCATAAGCTATTAAATCGAATTTATCATACTTTGGATACCACAATCCTAAATTTGGAATTCCTTTAAGATATCTAAATATTCTTTTAACACTCTTAAGATGAGATAATTTAGGATTAGATTGAAATCTAGCGCAAAGTCCTACACTAAACATGATGTCCGGTAGAGTTGTGGTGAGGTAGAGTAGACTACCTATTATTCCCCTATATGTTTTTTTATCAAAATTTTCACTATTTTCATCCATATCTAACTTAGTCGAAGTACTCATAGGGGTGTTTATCACTTTTGAATTATTCATGTTAAATCATTTTAATAATTCTAATGTGTATTTAGATTGGTTAAGAAATATACCATCACTAAGTTGTTTGATTTGTAATCCTAGAAAGAAGGTTAATTCACCCATTAAACTCATTTCAAATTAATAACTCATACATTTGGCAAATGATTCATATAGCGATTCATCCAAAGAACCAAAAATAATACCGTCAACATAAATTTGTACAATAAGAAAATTGTTTTCAAAGTGTTTGATAAACAATGTAGTATCAATCTTGTCTTTGGTAAAATTATTTAAAATAAGAAAGGAACTAAGCCTTTCATACCAAGCTTTAGGAGCTTGTTTTAAGCCATAGAGAGCCTTAGTCAATTTGAATACATGATTAGGAAGAAGAGAGTTTTCAAATCCGGGAGGTTGTTCAACATATACTTCTTCGGAAATAAAACCATTCAAGAAAGCACTTTTGACATCCATTTGAAATAGTTTAAAATTATTATTACTAGCATAGGCAAAGAGCATCCTAATGGCTTCCAATCTTGCCACAGGAGTGAAGGTTTCTTCGTAGTCGATACCTTCTTCTTAGTTGAAACTTTTGGCCACTAATCTAGCCTTATTTCTAACCATGATACCGCATTCGTCTTGCTTGTTTCTAAAGACCCATTTAGTACCAATGACTAAATGGTCACTAGGTCTAGGAACAAGCTTCCATACCTCATTCCTCTCAAATTGGTTCAATTCTTCTTGCATTGCAATGACCCAAAAATCATCTTTTAAGGGTTCGTCAATGCATTTTGGTTCGATTTGAGAAAGGAAGGTAGTGTTGGCACAAAAATTCTTGAAAGAAGAGCAAGTTTGAACCCCTTTTGATGTATCTCCTATAATTAGCTCCTTTGGATGAGCATCCATATACTTTCATTCCTTGGGTAAGGAAATTTCGGAAGAAGATGCATTCAAGTTGCTATTTTGAGGAGGAGGTTCATTTAAGTTCAAATTATCAAAACCAAGATCATCATCAAAATTATTTTTCTTTAAATCAGAAATTTCATTAAAAACTACATGAATAGATTCTTTTATAACTAAGGTTCTTTTGTTAAAAATACGAAAAGCCTTATAAACGAAAGAGTAACCAAGAAAGATGCCTTCATCGGATTTAGCATCAAATTTTCCTAAGGCATCCTTTTCATTCAAAATAAAGCATTTGCAATCGAAAACTTTAAAATAAGAAATATTTGATTTTTTGTTATTCCATAATTCATAGGGAGTTTTTGATGAAGACGGTTTTATTAGAACCTTATTCATGATCTAGCAAGCCGTATTCATGGCTTCGGCCCAAAAATACTTAGGTGACTATGTTCATTTAACATAGTTCTTGTCATTTCTTGTAGGTTTCTAATTTTTCTTTCAACTACTCCATTTTGTTGAGGATTTCTTGGAGTGGAGAAGTTGTGAATGTATCCATTAACTTCACAAAGATTTTGGAAATCACGGTTTTGAAATTCGCCATCGTGATCACTCTGAATTGATGAAATCATGAAGCCCTTTTCGTTTTGAGTGAGTTTACAAAATTTTGAGAAGCACTTGAAACAATCACTTTTGTGAACTAAGAAATAGATCCAAGTGTACCTACTATAGTCATCCACAATTATAAAAGCATATTTGCTTCCTCCTAGACTTGTTGTGTCAATTGGTCCAAATAAGTCCAAATGATCAATTGTAGTGGTCTAGTGGTGCTAATTTGATTTTTTTGTTTGAAACTAGTTTTTATTTATTTACCTAGTTGACATGCATCGCATACTTTATCCTTAGTAAACTTCATATTTGGAATCCCTCGTACTAATTCTCTAGATGAGATCTTAGATATTAGTTTCATGCTTGCATGGCCTAATCTCCTATGCCAAAGCCAAGCATCATTATTTAGAGCAAAGAAGCACATTTCATTACTTAGTTCATCAAGGTTGATGGTGTAGACATTATTTTGTTTTAATACAATCATAGTCATATTATTGTTTGGTTTTTCGATAATACACATATTTGATTTGAATCTAACGATATAACCTTTATCGCATAATTGACTAATACTCAAGAGATTATGTTTCAATTCATCAACTAGTAAAACATAATCAATAGAAAAACTTAATTTGTTACCTATAGTTCCCTTGCCAATGATTTTGCCTTTGCTGTTGTCTCCGAAGGTGACGTACCCTTCTTCTTTGCTAGTGAGCATAGAGAAATGAGATGGATCTCCAGTCATATGTCTTGAGCATCTACTATTGAGATACCATCTCTTGCTCCTAGCTTGTGGGTTTGTCTACAAAAGAGGATGATTTTTAGATACCCATTTGATTTTAGGTGCCTCAAAAATTGATCAACTAGTTTTGTTATTCATTATTGAATCATTTATAGTTCCTTTAGGAACCCATATTAATTTTTGTGGACTAATTTTCCTAAATGGACATTTGTAGGTAATATGTCCAGATTTGTAATAAAAGTTACATTTCATATAAGATGAAACATGTAATGTAGGTCCTTTTATGAAGGTGGTAGGATTTTAATGTGATCCTTTTACAAATCCAATTCCACTTCTATTTGCGACGTGACCCTTGTTTATAAGGATCATATCTAATCCTTTGCTACCAACCTTAAACTTGTTTAAGGTTTCTTTAAGAAGTAAATTTTTATTTTTTATTGCTTCTAAATGCTCACACTTAGAACATGGAGGAGTTTCAAGACTATCAAACTTATTTTGTAGTAAAACATGCTCTTTCTTTAAGATAATTAACTTCTTACTAATAGTTCTACATTTATCAAATAATTCATGAAAAGCGATAGAGAGTTCTTCAAAAGATAAATCTCCATTAATTAAATCACATACCTCTTCTCCTAAAGCCATTAGCACGAAGTTTGCCTCCTCTTTGTTGCTAGCTTCTTCACTTTCGGAATCATTTGAATCGTCCCAAGTTGCCTTTAGAGCTTTCTTCTTCTTTGGTTGCTTCTTCTTGGCTTGGGGGCATTCATTTTTGAAATACCCTGGCTTCTTGTATTTATAGCATATCACTTGGTCCTTTTTATGTTTAAGTCTGTTTTTGGTATTAATTTTAAATTTGTTCTTTCTTAAATTTTTTTTAAATTTTTGAGTCAAGAGTGCAATGTCATTTTCACTGTCCTCATCACTTGATGTTCCTTTCAAGTGATCTTCTTGTGATGTGAGTGACATATCCTTCCTGTTCTTTGGAAGGGGGTTCTCGAGTTCGTCATGATCTTGACACATCATTTCGTAGGTCATTAGAGACCCAATAAGTTCTTCAAGAGGGAATGTTTTGAGGTCCTTGGCCTCTTGAATGGTCGTAACTTTTGGATCCCAACTTTTAGGAAGATATCTTAAGATTTTGTTTACTAGTTCAAAGTTAGAAAAAATCTTTACCAAGAGCTTTGAGTCCATTGATGACATATGTGAAACGGGTGTACATGTCTCCGATGGACTCACTTGGTTTCATTCGGAAAAGTTCATAAGAGTGCACAAGGATGTTGATTTTGGACTCTTTCACTCAGTTAGTGCCTCCATGAGTGACCTCAAGAGTTCTCCAAATATCAAAAGCCGAATCACAAATTGAAACACGATTAAACTCATTTATGTCTAGTGTACAAAACAAGGCATTCATAGCCTTTGCGTTTAAAGCAAAAACCTTCTTCTCCGAATCATTCCATTCGCTCATCGGAAGAGAGGATTTTTGAAATCCGTTTTCGATAATAGTCCAAAGCTCGAAATCCATGGAAATGAGGAAGATCCTCATACGGGTCTTCCAATACGTGTAATCCGACCCATTAAACATAGGTGGACGTGTGATAGAATGTCCCTCATGCATGTCGGAGTAAGCCATCTCTCTTGGGTATTAAACCAAATATAAGAGTGAGCCTTGCTCTGATACCAATTGTTAGGATCGGAGCGGCACTAAGAGGGGGGGGTGAATTAGTGCAACGGTAAACTAACTTTGGTTTAAAAACTTTCGTACGATAAAAACCAATATAGATGAAAACCGATTTTGGAAGCTTGATAACTTAGAAGCGTATGGAAGTGTAGTGACTAAGTAAAGAAGTTTGCAGTATGTAAATGGCAAGAGTAGGATGCAAACAAGATAACACAATAGTTTTAAAGTGGTTCGATCAAAATAACCGACATCCACTTGCGAAGCCTTCTTCGAAAAGGCTTCCAACTTCCACTAGCAAATCTCTTTGTAGGGGAAGGACTAATACCCCCCTTACAACCTTTACAAGTGGTTCACACTCTTACAATTCTTTTCAACAAGATGGGAGGAGGTGAACACTCAAGCAATTTGAAAAACAAGATTTGCTAAGATTTTTCTAAGGCTCTTATCTCAAACTATTGCTTTGCAAAAGGTGTATTCTCTACTGAGAATTGAGGGGTATTTATAGGCCCCAAGAGGATTCAAAATTTGGGCTCCAAATTTGAATTCCTCTTAGGTTTCCGAGACTGGCGGTGCCACTGCCTGGTCTCGGGTGCTGGGCGGTGCCACCGCCTAGTCTGGTGGTACCACCGCCTGACACTTCGAGTTCTGGGCGGTGCCACCGCCCAGTCCGGCGGTTCCACCGCCCGTCCTTACAGATTTCTGGTTGGGCTTCACATCCGATCCAAACCAAGTCACTTTTGGGCCCAGTTGACCCCTAACCAAGGTATAGGATTGTCCCTTAATCCTAACCCTAATTACATGTGAACTACATACCTAAAAACATAATCCTAAACAAGTTTTTAATCGACCAATGTCAAGTTTTGTTTCGGCGAGCTTTCCTACATTCTTCCGTTGGACTTCCGATATGCCCTCGGGTTTCTTCCGGTGGACTCCCAACAGGCTCCCGATCTTGTGATGAATTCAACGAGTACCGAGCCTTCTCGGTGATCTCTGCGAACCTCTGACGATCTCTTCGGCAGACTTCCGAAAGTTCCGACAAGTTTCCGATCTTTCTTGGTTGGTTCCGACAGCATCTCCGACGAATCTTCGGACTCTCAAACATCCATCGAACTTGACTCTGGTATCCTTGTTTTATGTTTTTAGGCTATCGTAGTTAATCCTGTATACTTAACTTCAATAATATGGATTAGATCAATTAACCCATCAATTAATTTCACCATCAAAATCTGAGATTCAACAAGAAAAACAAGGACAGCAGTCTCGATCTACAGTGGATAATGCACGAGTACCGCCTCCACCCCAGCCTATACGAGACGATCCCCTCCTACGAGACTGAGGAGATAATCCTGTGCCGAATCCAGCACAAGGGGAGGGGAGATGCGGACAAGAGCGACGGTGACAACCTCCCAACCAAGGCCCCATATGTGGCAGATACCCAAGAAACGTAGGAGCCATGGAGGGCGGGACCTTCCACTCAAGGCATGGCAATTGACATCCCCGGGTGTTGTTGGGTTCAATGTGGGACCGGAGCTACTGAAGAAGTGTCGTGGATGGCGGCGGCACCTGCCATCCAGGGTGCGATGGCAGATGTCTTTGGGTGTTATTGTGTCCCTGAGACGGGAGTTTTGGGAAAAGAGCCATCTTGTGAGGGTCCCCCTGCAGTGCTAGAAGCATGGACTTGCGATGACATTTTTGGATTTCTTGACGACCTTGATCTCGTAGCGGAGGCCACACTTGCAATAGTGACATCGGTAGCTCCATCTGCTACGGAGCCGTAGAAGGAGGCACCACCTGCGACCCAGGGTGCAACAGCTGCATGACGACGTATATATACATGTATATATATATATACATACATGTATATATGTATATATAAATATATATATATACATATATACATGTATATATGTAAATGTATATATATATACATATACATATATATATGTATATGTATATATATATACATATACATATATATATATATATATATATATATATATATATATATATATATATATATATATATATATATATATATATATATATATATATATATATATATATATATATATATATATATATATATATATATATGTATATATATATATATATATATATTTATTTATATGTATATATATATATATGTATATACATATATATATATATATACATATATATATATATTTATATTTATATTTATATTTACATATATACTTATATATATATATACATGTATATACATTTATATATATACATATATATACATGAATATATATACATGTATATATTTATATATATATACAGACATATATTCAAAAGCCGTTAAGGCGTAATTTGCCACCTCACCTTTGTTGATTTTCTCCTCATCTTCGGAGGAACTCGATTCATCCCAAAGTTCTTCCCTCTTCTTGGGTTCATAGCAAGTAGTTTCGTTCTTTTTGTTCTTTAATTTTTGTTTCATGAACTTTTTAAATTTCATAGTGATGAGTTCAAGTTCACCATCACTTGAGCTTATGCTCGAGTGGTCTTTAATTGTTCAAATCCTTCCTTTTCTTTGGAAGGTGGTTCTTAAGTTCTTCATGTGCATTGCACGTCATTTCATAGGTCATTAGAGACCCGATAAGTTATTCGATCAAAAAAGTATTCAAATTTTTTTATTCTTGAATAGTTGTTATTTTCGAATCTCAATATTTAAAAAGTGATGGTAAAATTTTATAAATGAGTTCAAATTAGAAAAACATTTGCCAAGAGCTTTTAAACCATTGACGACATCCATAAAACCGGTGTACATGTCAATAATGGTTTCACTCGGCTTCATTCGACATAGTTCAAAATCGTGCATTAAAAGATTGACCTTCGAAACTTTTAATCTACTTGTGCCTTTATGAGTGGTTTCAAGAATGTGCCAAATGTCAAAAGTTATTTCGCAAGTAGAAACCCGATTAAACTCATTTTTATCTAAGGCGCAAAATAGAGCATTCATAGCTCTAGCATTTAAAGAAAAAGTCTTCTTCTCCAAATCATTCCAATGGTTCATTGGAAGAGAAGACCTTCGAAAATTGCTTTCGATAATATTCTATAAATTCAAATCCAATGAAAGTAAGAAAACTCTCATTCGAGTTTTCCAATATGTGTAGTCAGTCAATATAATCTAATGAAATAACTAAATCTGAACACTCTTAAACAAGAGAGGACGAATGAGAAAGTGACCCTCTTGAAAGCTAAGACCTATATCCACTCTACTGATTCCTCTTCCGTTGAGGCCACCGGCATCCACTATCGGTCTTCCTTCAATAGCAAAGACCAACCACCTTTTACAACTTGATTCTCCTTTTACCAGGTTTAGGAGATAACCCTTACACCCCCACTTACTCCTCTCTCAAACGATTCTAACACTTAGAAGAATGAGAGGGCTTCACATAAGATTACAGCAGCATTTCTTTCCTTTTTTTACTATTAAGTCTTGTGTAGTTTAACTAGGGATGAGAGGGGTATTTATAGGCCTCAAGTTAATTCAAACTTAGAGCCTAAAAATATCTTATCCTGGGTTTCTTAGGTATGGGCATTACCACCGCTAGTGTCAGTTTGACACTATGTCACGGACTTAGCTGGTTTTGCCTAAGTCGTGCGGCACCCTTGCGTGTCCGTCCGCAAAGGTCAGCCTCCCCGAAGCCTCCCATGGTCCCTTAGGTCCCACGAAAGAGAGAACAGGACAGAGAAAAGGCCTCACTCGGGATCCACAAGCAAACATCTCCGAAAAACACTTTATAGACAATACAAATTCCAAACAGACTTTACAAGCTCTGAACAATTGCACAACAAAGGGTAAAATGGTCCATTATAGACCGAGAATCTCTCGCACGTGTCCACATGACACAACCTTTATTTACAAGCCTAAAGAGGCCACCAACCCAACTAAAATGGGACTATTAAGCCTTTGGCCGCCCCTCTACATGTTGTACAAGGCATGAATATACCGAAAGACCCGGACATACATAAGCATTACATCAAACATCCTGTTTCGAAGTTTGTCCGTGACATTCTCCCCCACTTATCCCTTCGACGTCCTCGTTGAAGCCTTTGTCGACACTGCAACTCCTCGCCTTTGCTGAGTCTTCAATCTTCTACTCCAGCTACAATGTGCCTGTTGACTCCCAGCTGCTCTCCGCTACTGTTTTTGAGTAGTCGAATCTTTGATCCGGCATGCTGCTCCAACTCACCAATGACTCTGACTCTGGTGTGGGGTTGGCTGAGTTGTGTTGATCCTTGTTGATTTCTGCGGATCCCTCAGATGAAGGAAAAGACCATCCTTACTGCGCCAGTCTCTCAAAATGCCTCATGCTGCTTGAACTGGGTGGATGCTTGTTGGAGCTTTAACGAGCATCGTCTCGCAAACTTCTGAAGTTTTGGGTCCTTCCTCCACAAAATTTGCTCAGTGACTCTCCTTTCACTTAGTTGTCACATCCAAGTAGGTTCGCATCACTTCCGCTTTCGATTGCCATTTCGTTGGGAAATGAAGCGGACAATCTACTCTCAGTAGCACTGATCACCATTGGTGAGGATTTGACAACTATTGTCTTCCATTATCTTTGAAGGGTCTTTGAACATCTGCAGAGCTCCTCTGCTGGATAGATAAGAGAATTGGGGTACTCGGTTTCGCCCATTCTCTTAAGGGTTGAGAAGGCAAAGGTTACTTGACTTCGCCTGCCTCCTCGAGGTTGTACTCCATGCATCGAGCTGGTTACTGGCCTTCGCCTGCTCTTTGCTCACACTTCTGAAGCACTTGAAGTGTTTGCACTCCTTGCATTGAGTTAGCTACTGTGATTCACCTTCTCAATGCCATTGAACTTCTGAAATGCGGGAAGTTTTCACCCTAACTTGGAGTAATTCTCTAATAGGTTTGGTCGCCTCTGGGATTGTACCGTCTTCTCCATCAACTCTGTTGCCTACTCCCCTGAGTAGCGAAGGTCCAGCACCGCGTACTGACTACTTCGTTCCTTGGTCGTGCACTCTTGCATGACCTGAAGTCCTTCACTTTCGGCTATCTTGATGAGAAACTCATTGACACCGGTCTTGCAGTTCCTTGGCCTCTGCCCTTCACCTTGTCTCGGTACTTGGAGTTTGCCTCTGCATGCTCCACCTCCTCGGCCCCTTTCACGACCAAGCGCTCTCCCTCCATGAGAGCAAGGGATCAATGACTTTCACGGAAGTCCCGCCTCTGCGGTACCATGGCGCCGCCATGCCCATGGCACTACTATCCGGTTGACTTCGATCGCATCCCTTTTTTCTTCTTCACAATCGAGACATGCCTCTCCTGTGGTACTCCTCCGAGTCCACCTCCATTCTAACTGATACATGATTTTGGGTAACTAAGTCCCTCGGACTCGCCGTCCCGCTTCTCTGCCCCTTTCACCCCACCTGCCTTCAACACCTCTGTGTTCTCCAAACAAAGACCCTTTGGTCGATGGAAAGACAGACTGCAACTCCCCATGCACGGCCTCTGCCATCATGTTGTAGGGTTTGCACTGATTCTGTTCTCCTTAGCTTCCTTGGTAGCAACGTTAAACACTTTCGACCTTGTCCTCGACTTGTCGGGCTCCCTTTGCGAATATGAGCTCGAGCAGTCCAACTCTCCAATTGCTTCGATCATACAGTATGATCAAGTCCCTCCATGGGACTCACTGGTACTTGCATTTGAACTTTTCCTTGGTGGAACACAACCCCCCTGCTCGATGACCAAGGCTTTCATCCATGCAAAATTCGATGCACGCACGGAAGACCCGCCTTTTCTTGGTACCATGGCTTTCACTCCTTGAATCCATAGCCCTTCTTGCCGTCGTGTTGTTCACCGGGAGTGGGAGCTTCGGTAGCTCCCATCATACCTCCAGATGATCTAGTCCCTCCGGGTGAAGTCGTGTGTCGCATTGCCACGAACTGTTCCACCACGATCCGCCGCACCATGTCGCCTCCTGGTGACTTCTCCATTGCATTCTCGATCCTTGTGGAAAAACTTCGAATTGTGAACCCTCCATGTGTGGCCTCTGCCAATACATCGCAGGGTCTCCTCTACCTTCGATTTTGTTCGCTCCTCCCGGCAATCGACCTTCATCCACCCACTCTTGGGTCACACCATGATGAAGCACCGCTCTAGGACAGTCCGTCGCCCTAGTAGCTCCCAAAGTCCCCGACTTTCACTGCAATTAGTGCACCATTGTCCGGATCCTGGGCCTCTACCCCTACCAAGACAATCTTAAGCTGCGCACCGCCTCCTTCTTAGCAACTTGAATGACAACATCTGTGGCATATTCTTCAAGAGTACCAGCCTCTGGCCCCTCTTGCCCTGTGCTAAGGCCTTCTGATCCCAACTTCGCCTCCGCAAATTGAGTCACCTTAGTTCCTCCATCAAATGCTCCTCCGAGATAAGGTGCATGTGCCCCGAAGCTCCCTTCGTCTTTGGCACCATGCAAGATGAGTCCGCTCCGTCAGAATGAAGGACCCGTGGAACAACATGATCTTACTCTTGCCTCTACAAGAGTTCATGTCCTTGACCTCTGTCTAAGGAAAGCACTGTGCCTCTGCTCCATGTTCCAACTTTTATGTTGGCTCCCTTCAAGTGGCTTGGGTACTTCACCAAGTTACACCCAAGTTGCTCCAGCTCCTCGCTTTTTTTGCATTGAGTTGATGGTGGCCCTCGCCCCACCATTCCACGCGGTCAGCCCTCCCTTGAGTCCGATCTCCGTGATCGACTCCAAGTGTGCCTTCATTTGTGTTGCCTTGGGTCACTCCCCCACTTGATCTCGTAATGCATCCACCAATGCATTCTCTCAAAGCGAGATCATGCGACGACTCCTCGCCTTGCTTTCCATTGAGCTTATTGGAGTTGTTGTTTGTTGAGGTACTCCTCCTCAACTTGTGAGGTCCGTCCCACATGATTCTCCCTCCTGGAGAGCCGGGACTTATCCCTCCCCGGATAACTGTCCCATTGAGCAACATCTCTCTTCGTTTGGGAGACCACCATCCCTTGGACTACTCCGATCTGGCTGAACAAACTGCATTGTTCTGCGCTTCTCCCCAAACACACTTGCTAGATTATGCACTCCGTCAATACAACCCCGCTGCACCCCTCAAGGCCTAGCAACATGCTAAACTAGTTGCACCCTTCAGCCTCCTATGGACATATCCTTCACATGTCGAGAGAAAGTTTCAATGCTCCATGGCGCCGAAGTTTGGGTCACCTTGGGATGGCCACGAACATTCAAAGCTGGATTATACAAGCCCATGTATGAGTACCAAATTCTTCGAGCTAGCAATTCCCCTCACCTCGTGAGCTTTGCATAACTCTTTTGGTTGTTGAGCAACTCATTCCACCTTGCATGGTCTCATCCTTTACTAAGCGCCTCCTTGCCTTGAGCACCATCAAGTATGTCGTTGTCAACGTTGAGCCGTAGCTCAAACTCAACCATCCCAACCTTTAAAGCGCTTCACATTCTTCCAAGCTTATCTGTTCTCGTGGTGCCTCTTCGGCGAAGGGTTGGACATTCCTCTGAATGCCAATCTCGGATGCCCGCTCCTCTGAAATTCCTCCTCTTCCTACATCTCCATGCCCGTTTTCCCCAAACGATTGCAGCGTGTCTTTGACTGCCCTCAACGCAGCCCCATCGTCCCCCCGCGTTTGCATGCTAAGTGTTTCTATGAGTGCTTGTCCTGCTCGATACCATCGTCCACGGACTTAGCTGGTTTTTGTTTAAGTCGTGCGGCACCACCCTTATGTGTCCGTCCATCAAGGTCGACCTCCCCTGAAGCCTCCCATGGTCCCTTAGGTCCCACGAAAGAGAGAACAGACAGAAAAAGGCCTCACTCGGGATCCACAAGCAAACATCTCCTAAAAACACTTTATAGACAATGCAAATTCCAAACAGACTTTACAAGCTCTGAACAGTTGCACAACAAAGGGTAAAATGGTCCATTATAGACCGAGAATCTCTCGCACGTGTCCACATGACACAACCTTTATTTACAAGCCTAAAGAGGCCACCAACCCAACTAAAATGGGACTATTAAGCCTTTGGCCGCCCCTCTACATGTTGTACAAGACATGAACATGCCGAAAGACCCGGACATACATAAGCATTACATCAAACATCCTGTTTCGAAGTTTGTCCGTGACAACTAGGCGGTACCACTGCTAGCGCCCTACCACTGGGTAGTACCACCGCTTGCAGCCTCTCGGAGACTGTGTCTGGGCAGTGTCTAGGTGGTACCACCGCCTGACATAGTCTCAGAGACTGTGCCACGATGGTGTCACCTCTTGAGGCATTATTTGGGCCTTTTCATTGGGCCCATCATAGTTCTTACATGGGCCCAAATAGCTCCTAATTAGGTTAGCCCAATTTCAATCCCAATTATGTGCTAACTACGAATTCTAAGATATATTCTAAGTTAAACAAGTCCATAAGTCTAATTTCTTCCTGTGAGCTTCTGGCGATCTTCCGGCGAACTTCCAATAATCTCTTAGTAATGTTCCAGCAAACTCCCGGCAAGCTCCTGGACTTCACGACGATCTTCTTGGCGAGTTCCGACAAGTTTCTTTGGTAAGCACCTGGACTTCTCAGTTGGTTCCGGCAGAACTTCCGATGAATGTCTAGACTTCCAACGAACACTCAAACTCCCAACAAAATCACGTTCTTAACTCTGGGACTTCATTTTGCTTTATGCCTTGCTATCATAGTTAATCTTACACACATAAAACATACTTTGATCTAGATAATTAATACTAAGCATGAATCATGTTGTCTGGCATGTCATTTGTCCATCGACGCTTTGTCCAATTCTTCGGCGTATCGTCCTCTCTTGTGGCCTATTGCTCAATCGGCCAATTGACCTCCGCAACTCTAATATCCTTAGCGTAATATCTGCTCTTCTTGGCCCAATGCTCGAATCTATGGCCCGAAGCCTTCTATCGAAACGTCGACCGATCCTTCGGTGTGATGTCCAATCTTCTGACATATTTCTCCGGCCCAACATGATTCTTCCTGCTTTAAATGTCTCTCCCTGATCAAAGCATCCTGCATCACTCAAAACACAGATCAAATCATAAACACTTATCAATTTGTTTCATCATTAAAATATAAGATTTAATAGGGTGATGAGATATATATACTTCATGAATACAAGGGAGTCATGAACCAAATTTTAAATTGTGAATATCAAAAAATCAAGAGAAAAATTATTATTCTTTTTGGATGACTCAAATAGTGAAAAGAACCACGGGAGTTCAAGAACAAGATCTTGATTCATAGAAAGATCTCAAGTATCAAATATCGAGAAATAAAGATCATGATTTGGATAAAAAAATAAATCTTAATTTATAAAATTTTCTTATAGAAAATGTCAAGTCATCATCATTATCACTTTAGGCATAAAACTAAATCAATAAATTTTTAAATCAACATTACTTAGATATGCATGATACCAAAACATGGTTTCAAGTCTTCAAAATATAACATGCATAACTTCAAACCATTACAAACCATTATCAAGGTCATAGTTTGTTTACGTAAGTCTCTTTTTTAGTAAGAAGGAATCCTCAAAGATAGAAAATATTTTGTTTATCATAAAAGATAGCTCAAGTAGAGAAATCAAAAGAAAGTTCATGATTCGGTTAGGAAATTTTCATTCAAATGCAAATCATCAAATCATAAAAATCACTTTCAAGAGATTTATAAAAATAACATAAATAGATTCATTAATCTCTTTTTAAAAAATCAATAAGATAGTGATAGAGAAATTTACAATAATGTATTCCTTTTTTAGTTGTTTCAATTCATGTGATTGATTTCAAACAAGTATGGTTTTGTCTTTTATGCCAAACAAAAATATGTATCATCATTTAAAATTGAAAAAGCAACTTTCATTATGACAAAGGTCAGCAAGCCATAAATCATCATGTATAATTTTGAAATATAAAATCATCATTACATACATGATTTCAAATCAGTATTCATAATTACATCATAAAATCATTAAGCATGGTTTTCATTTAACATAAAGCATTTTCAATCAAAATCATTTTGTTTGTTGTAGTAATGTATTTTTCTTTTTATGTGAATCTAACTTTTTATGTTTAGTACTAGGAGTTAACATACAATTATCATGCTAAAATTTTAATTATTATTATTTCAAAATCACTAGAAAGAGAAGTATGATATTTTTTGTAATTTTTATTTTTATTTACTAAAGAACAACTCATGAAAAGCATCAAGTAATTTTAAAATAAACTAAGGGGGTTTTGGTTACCTCGTCATCCAGAGTCATTAAAGAGTAGTTCGCCACCTTGTGTTTGTTTGTTTGCTTCTCATTTTCGGATGAGCTTGATTCATCTTAAGCTGCTTTGAGTATCTTTTTCTTCTTTGGTTATTTCTTTTTTACTTGGGGAGATTTGCTTTTGAAATGTCTTGACTTATTGCATTTGTAGTATATAACTTATTCTTTCTTGGGTTTAATTTTGATTTTAGTGTCACTTTTAGATTTATTTCTTTTTATAAATTTTTTAAACTTTCTTTTCAAGAGTCCTAAGTCATCATCATAGTCCTAAACTTCCTTTCAAGTGGTCTTCATGAGTTCTTAGTGCTATATCCTTCATGTTCTTGGGAAGGTTGTTCTCAAGCTCTTCATGAGTGTTACATGTCATCTTATAAGTAATTAATGACCTGATAAGTTCTTCGATAGGGAAATTATTCAAATCCTTGGCCTCTCAAATGGTCATTACTTTAGGGTCATAACTCTTTAGAAGGGATCTCAATATTTTATTAACAAGCTCAAATTTCGAAAAACTTTTACCAAGTACTTTTAGACCATTAACGACATTCGTAAACCTAGTGTATATGTCTCCAATGGTCTCACTTGGTTTCATCCAAAACAATTCATAAGTATAAACTAAAAGATTAATTTTGGACTCTTTTACTTTACTAGTGCCTTCGTGAATGATTTCGAGTGTGTGCTAGATATCGAAAACTGTTTCACAAATAGACACTCGATTGAACTCATTTTTATCTAAAGTGCAAAACAAGGCATTCATAGCAATGACATTTAAAGAGAAAATCTTCTTCTCCAACTCATTCCAATCATTCATTAGAAGAGAAGACTTTTGAAAGCCGTTTTCCACGATATTTCATAACTCAAAATCCATAGAAATTAGAAAAATTCTCATTCTAGTTTTCTAATAGGTGTAGTCCGTCCCGTTGAATATAGGAGGACAAATGATAGAGTGACCCTCTTAAAAGCTGAAAAGAGTCATTTCTCTTGGGTGTTAAACCAAATGAGAAAAAAAAAAGTGGTTGCTAGAACCCTTGCAGATTCTAAGCTTGGGGTTGATCTATTTAGGGGATCGGCCTCCTTGAAACTCTATAGGGGTTCCTTCCTCCAAATTGCTGCTCAAAGGCTGTAGAAAAGATTCATCTATTGCTTAAGAAAAGAGGATGAATACATGACTATTTATAAGGCTTCTAAATCTTAACTCATAATAAGACTTCTAACCAACTCCTAATAGGACTCATACTCAAGACTCATATTCCTTTACAACTCCTAATGCTTCTCTAAAAAATAACCTCCCAACCCTAGCCGACTTCTTCACTTCTTTAATAGGGGTTGGCTAGGTAGGTTAACATGAATGCCTCTCTCAATTAGGACTCTCCTAGCTAGAGTCCTAATAAACCCGCCCTCTTCAAATCAGCCTTGTCCTAGAGGTTGACGATTCATGAATTCTGGGAATTTGATCTTCAAGTCGTCATAGTTCTCCTAAGTGGCACCATCTACTGGTAAGTTCGCCTATTGTATTAGCACTTTAGTAGTGGGTCATCTTCGTCGAGTCACGATTTGTCGATCAATAATGGCACTCGGCTAGGTTTGGAGTTCTCCTTAGGTAGTCATTTTTGGTGGATGGCTTTGGGATGTCTCCAAGCATCTATTCACCACTTTCGTCTAACCGTTGGTTTGTGGGTGATACGTTATACTCCTTTTTAATTTAGTGCCCTGCATCTGGAATAACTCTATCTAAAATCTGCTCGTGAAGATGTAAGTAGAATTGGCACAAGCACAATGCATCCCTTATTGTGTAGTCCTTTTAAGTCCTAACTATAATGAGCCATGGAGCTTGGTGCTTCCTCTAATTTTTTTATAATCTTACTAGTCTTCGGATCTTCCTATCATTCCCTCTTAATATCATCAAGGAAGTCGTTGGTTAGAAGTGAAATGGTCAAAAATTTAGCTTGCTCGGATAGTTACGAAAGTGCATTTGCAATAACATTCTCTTTCCCCTTTTTGTAAGTTCTTTCATAATCATATCCAAGAAGCTTTGTTACCCTTTTTGCTGCTCAGGGGAAGATATCTTCTACTCTAAGAAATATTTTAGGCTTTTATGGTCGGCCTTGATTTGAAAGCATTGCCCGATCAAGTATAGTCTCTACTTGGCCACCGCATACACAATTGCGAGCATCTCCTTGTCGTAAATAGTCATCTTGAGATGGGAATGAGATAATACCTTATTGGTATAAGTAAAGGGGCGACCATCTTGCATTAGTATAGTACCAATTCTGACTCCGGAGGCATCGGCTTCAATAACAAAAGTCTTACCAAAGTTGGGTAGCGTTAGTACGAGCGTTGTCATCATGGCTGCCTTAAGTTTGTCGAAGGTAGCGGAGGCTTTGTCCGATCATTGGAAGATATATTTTTTCAGTAGAGATGTGAGGGGTGCACTGATCTTCCTATAGTCTTTAACAAATTTTCGGTAGTAGCCTATTAGTCCAAGGAACCCACACAGTAATTTCACGTTTGTAGGTTTCGGCTAGCCTTGCATTGCTTCAATTTTTGTTGGGTCTATCGCCACTCCTTCTGATATTATGTGCCCAAGGTACTCTACTTTTTGCTGGATAAAACTGCACCTTGGCTGCTTAACAAAAAGAGTATTCTCCCGAAGGATCATCAAAACAACCTTTAAATGCTAAAAGTGAATCTCAAGAGAAGGGTTATAAATGAGAATATCATCGAAAAGTACCAGCATAAATTTACAAAGAAAGCTCTGAAAAATATCGTTCATGAGACTTTGGAAGGTTGAAGGAGCATTAGTGAGTCCAAAAGGCATTACTAAGAATTTATAATGACCTTTATGTGTGCGGAATGCAGTTTTTGGAATGTTGTCTTCACATACCCGAGTTTGGTGGTAACCGGATCAGAGGTCCAACTTCGTGATGACTCAAGTTCCTTTTAACTCATCAAGAAGTTCATCCACCATTGGTATTGAGTACTTGTCCTTGACGGTGATATCATTTAAAGCTCGGTAGTCGATGCACATCCGCTAAGTTCCGTCCTTCTTGTGTACAAGTAGCACCGGTGGGGAATAAGGGCTGCAACTTGGCCGAATCACCTCTGTTTCAAGTATTTCTTTTACAATATTTTCAAATTCATCCTTCTAGAGGTGAGGATATTGGTACCGCCGAGTGTTCGTTGGTGGCTTGCCCGGAAGGATTAGAATCCAATGGTCATGTTGTTGAGTAGGAGGAAGATCGTGCGGCTAAGCAAAAATGTCGACAAATTCAGCAAGCAATTGGGCGAGATTTTGATCTTTAATTTTTATTTTCTTCCCCTCTGGTTGCTGCTAGAGATGTATCAAAAATCTATCATTTACCTTGTGTAAAACTTTCTCAATTCGTTGGGTCGAAACGGTGGTTATATTGCTTCCGCGCTTCCTACGTAAGATGATCTATTTACCTTTGCAGTAGAATTTCATAATTAATTTAGAAAAGTTTCAAGAGACATCACCTAGCATTGTCAGCCATTCTATGCTAATCATGGCCTCATGGTCATCAATTGGTAGGAGAAAGAAGTCGATGATAATTTCTTGGTCTTGCAGTAATAGTTTCACCTACGGACATCTTTGGTTACACTTTAGGATTCTTCCATCGGTGACCTTTACGTTGAATTTATTGTAACCTTCGATGTGGAGTGTCATCCGAGCAACAAGCTTACTGTTTAGGAAGTTATTAGTGTTGTCTGTGTTGATGAGAACAGTGATCAATTGTTATTTGAGACGACCTCCAACTTTCATCGTTTGCGGGTTTGAGTAGCCGGCTAGTGCATATACTGTAAAGTCAATCGGTTGTGGCTCTTCTTCTGCATCTTCTTCTTCATGTTTAAGGCTCTATTCTAGATGTTCAATGACTTTTTCTTCTACTAGTTCAATCACAAGAAGTCTCCCTTTTTTACAGGAATGCTCGCGACTCCACAGCTCGTCACAATGCCAACATAACCCCTTTGCAGATTGCTCCTAAAGCTCTTCTCTTATCAACCCTTTTGGTGCAGGGGCTAGGTTGATAGTAGGGGGGGCTAAGGGCTTTGGTATTACTGGTTGGGGAGCAACTCTAGTCCTCCAGGCTTCATGGTTCAATCGCTCCTCTTGAAGTCGTGCGAAAGAGATGGCTGCCATAAGCGTGTATGGTTGTTGTGCTTTAACTTCTCCCCGGATCTCTGGCTTTAAGCCCTAAATGAAGATCCTTAATAGCTATTTTTCATAGCAATCATGAGTTTGATTAGCTAACCTTTCAAAACTGGTTTGGTACTCCTGAATGGTGGAGGTTTGTCGGATCTTTGCTAGTTGTCTGTTAATGTTCTCGTAATCGGTTGGTCCGAAGCAAATCAGCAGTCTTTCTTTGAATTGTCATCATGAAAGGATTCCATGAGTGTGTTTAAACCAATCAAACTATTATATGGCATCACCTTCAAGATGTATAGCTGCAATTTCCACTATAGATGCGTTCGCGATTTTGTGGTACCGAAAATATCACTCCGCGCACGAGATCCAACCAATCGGGTCTCCTTCTTCCCATCTAGGGAAGTCCACCCTCATGCGTGGATAGTAGGGATCAGTCATAGAGCCTCCTCTCTCTTGGAAGTCACCTCTTCGGGCTTAGTGTGATTGGTCAGAGCTCTCTCCTTGATGTGATTTCTTCGGGCTTGGTGGTCAGCCCAAACTGAGTTCGATAAAGAGAGTCTAAATCTTATCCTCCATTCGTGCCTCGAAGGCTTCAAATTTAGCATTGATTGTCTCCTAAGATGCCATAGTATATGCCTCCAAATCTGTAATGTTAAGATCTCTCTTTTGTTGTCAGGTTAAAGGCATGTATAGGTTGAGAGAAGTAGTGGTCGAAAGGGTTGGTGGATTGGTGGATGTAGGCTGTGGTTTAGGCTTGTTTTGTGGTTGTTTTGGGTGCAGTTTGAGGGTATGGTTTAGTGGAGTTTTAGAGTTGTGATGGTAGTAGATGAAGGTTAGGGAAAAAAGTTTTAGATCTATGGTAGATGGCAACAAAGTTTTGATAGAAATCAGTGGAAGTTGCTACAGATATGTGTTGTCTTATAAGAACAAAATTATCGACAAAGAAACAGCAGTTTCTCGATGAAATTTCCAACAAAAACTGAGAGATTTGAGGAGGAAATTTGATAGCAAAATCTTGGTTTATATAACAGCAAGATGACAAATTTAATCAAGAAAATTTTGATAGTATAACAGCAAGGAATTGGTGCAAGTTGTGATAGCAAAATTCTCGTCGAAAAATTTCAATTGTTTACGACAAAAATTTGCAGTAATACAAGAATGTTTTTAGAGATAAATTCCTTAATAGATCTATCTTAGATGGAAGCCAAGATGATCTATGAATTGTATATGAAATTTCATTCAAAAATGATTGTAAATAGATCGATTAAGGCAACAATATGCGGTTAAAATTTTCTGCAGTAATCCTTCGTTCGCAAAGATGATAACTTTTGTGATGAAAGGAATTCACAGCACGGGATAGATAAGAAGACTTCTTAGTATTTTGAATGGAAAATTACAGCAGAAAAATGTATTAGTGATAAGAGAATACCATATCTCTGATGCAATTGGAGGTGATGGCAAGAGATTGATTTGATCTACAATAGAAGATGACGGTGGAGATGGTGACATCAAGAGCAATTGTGAAAATTGCTTGGCTGGTGGTGGGCTACAGGGATGGCAGCAAAAGCAACAAGATCGCTGCTCTAATACCAGATGTTAGAACCCTTACAGATTCTAAGCTTAGGGTTGATCTCTTTAGGGAATCGACCTCCTTGGAACTCTATAAAGGTTCCTTCCTCCAAATTGCTGCTCAAAGACTGCAGAAAAGATTCATCTATTGCTTAAGAAAAGAGGATGAATACATGACTATTTATAGGGCTTCTAAACTCTAACTCCTAATAGGACTTCTTGTTGAATCTCGGATTTTGATGATGAAACTAATTGATTATATTTAGATGTTTAACTGCATTTTGAGTGATGCAGGTCTACTCGATCAGGATTAAACAGTTGATGCAAGAGGAATTGACGTTGCACCAGAGGAGATCACGTCAGGATATTGGATGGCAGAAGGATTCGGATGTCGGGCATCGGGCCAAGGAGAGTAGAATTGCACCAAGGATATCAGAGTTGCAGAGGTCAACTGTCGATTGGGCAACAAGCCACAAGAGAGGACGATGCGCTAAAGAATCGGACGAAGCGCAACCAATGATGTGCCGGGCAATAGAATGTCGATTCGTGTTGTAATAATTGTCTAGATCGTAGTAGAGTTTTGGCTTGTGTGTGCAGGATTAACTACGATAACGATAAAGACATAAAGTGAAACAAAGTGCTGAAGTCAAGCGCGAAGGACTCGTTGCGAGTTCGAGAGTTCGACGGAAGTCCAAAGATTCATTGGGAATGCTGCCGGAACTAGCCGAGAATGAGTAGGGAGCTTGCCGAAGGGTTTTACGGAAGCTCGCCGGAAGGTTCGCTGGAAGTTCGCGGAGCTCGCCGAGAAAGATCGGAGCTTGCCGAAGAAGCTCGTTGGAACTCGCCAAGATTAAATCATGAAGTCTAGGTGCTTGCCGGGAGTCCGCAGAATGGTTCCAAGAGTTTATCGGAAGACCGTCGAAAGTTCGCCGGAAGCTCGCCGGAAGAAGTCTTGACTTGTGGACTTTATAATAGCTTAGGAAATATCTTTAAATTCATAGTTAGGATATTAATTAGGGTTAAGATTAGGTGTTAATCTTATAACCCAAGTATGGGCCAATTGGGCCCGAGTTCGGACTGGTTTGAGCCAAGTTTGGAGCCCAACTAGTGAGCTAAAATAGTGTAGGCAGTGGCACCGCTAGATTAGGCAGTGGCACTACCCAGAACCTGAGAACTGAGCGGTGACACTGCTGGACTGAGCGGTGCCACCGCCCAGCACCCAAGAGGTTCGGCGGTGGCACCGCCACCGACAAGCGGTGCCACCACCAGCTCGGAAACCCAAGAGAATTCAAAATTTAGAGCCCAAATTTGAATCCTCTTGGGGCCTGTAAATACCCCTCAATTCTCAGCTAAGATAACAACTTTTACCAAGCAATAGTTTGAGATAAGAGCCTTAGCAAAGTCTTAGCAAGTCTTGTTTTCAAATTGCTTGAGTGTTCACCTCCCTCCTTCTTGTTGAAAAAATTATAAGAGTGTGAACCACTTGTAAAGGTTGTAAGAGGGGTATTAGTCCTTCCCCTTCAAAGTGATTTGCTAGTGGAAGTTGGGAGCCTCTTCGAAGAAGGCTTCGCAAGTGGATGTAGGTCATTTTGACCGAACCACTCTAAAACTACTGTGTTCTCTGGTTTGTATTTTATTCTTGCCATTTACATATTGCAAACTACTTTACTTAGTCACTAGGCTTCCATACCCTTCTAAGTTATTAAGCTTCCAAAATCAGTTTTCATCGAAATTGGTTTTTATTGTACGAAAATTTTTTAAACCAACGTTAGTTTACCACTACACTAATTCACCCCCCCCCCCCTCCCCCCCCCCCCCTCCCTCTTAATGCCGCTCCGATCCTAACACTCCTAACCAACTCCTAATAGGACTCCTACTCAAGACTCATATTCCTTTACAACTCCTAATGCTTCTCTAAGAAATAACCTCCTAACCCTAGCCGATCTCTTCACCTCTTTAATAGGGGTCGACTAGGTAGGTTAATATGAATGCCTCTCTCAATTAGGACTCTCCTGGCTAGAGTTGTAACAATGTCTATGATACTAACTGTTAAGATCGAGTCGGCACTAAGAGGGGGAGTGAATTAGTGCTTATAATAAAAATGACGTTGGTTCAAAAAATCTTCGTTTCGATAAAAACCGATATCGGAAATGCTTAACTTTAAAAGTGTATAGAAGCATAGTGAAAGTAAGAAATCAATTTGCAATGAAAGTAAAGAACTTAAAGTAAATGAAAATCGAGTTTTATAGTGGTTCGGTCGTCGTGACCTACATCCACTCCCAATTCCTCTTCCGTTGAGGCCACCGATATCCATTAACGGTCTTCCTTTAATAGGCGAAGACCAACCACCTTTTGACAACTCTATTCTCCTTTTGATAGGCTCAGGAGAGAACCTTTACACCCCCACTATCTCCTCTCTTAAACTTCACTAATACTTAGAGTTTGAGAGGAGTTCTCACAAGATTACAATAGCGTTTTCTTATTTTTTTTTTGCTCTCAGTTGTTCTGTTATCTGAATAGGGATGAGAGGGGTATTTATAGGCCCCAAATGGATTCAAACTTGGAGCCTAAAAGTGTCTCATCCCTGATTTTTGGGGTACCAATGGTACCACTACCAATGCTGGGCGGTACCACCGCTTGCAACACTAACACTGGGCAATACCACTACCCAGTCTGGCAGTACTATCGCTTGACATCCTATCATTGGGTGATACCACCATCCAGTCTAGCAGTACCACTACCTAACATTGTCTCGGAGACTATGTATAGGCGGTACCATCACTTAACACAGTCTCAAATATTGTGTTACCGACGGTTTCACTTGTTGGGTCACTGTTTGAGCCTTTCACTTAGACCAACATAGCCCAAACTTGGGCTCAAATGGCCCTTAATTGAGTTGGCCCAATTCTAACCCAATTATACCTAAAACCTACTTCGATTTAGATAATTATTACAAAGCTAAATCAAATGTTGTTTGGCATGTCATTGGTTCATCGATGCCTCGTCCAATTCTTTGATGCATCATCCTCTCTTGTGGACTATTGCCCAATCGATCAGTTGACCTCTGCAACTCTGATTTCCTTAGTGTAATTTCTACTTTTCTTGGCCTAATGCTCGAACCCATTGCCTGAAGCCCTCTACCGATACGTCGATCGATCCTTTGGCTCGACATCTAATTCTTCTGATATGTTCCACTTCAGCCCAACATGATTCTTCTTGCTTTAATTATCTCTCCCTGATTGAAGCTTCCTACATCACTCAAAATGCATATCAGATCATAAAAACTATCAATTAGTTTCATTATCAAAATCCGAGATTCAACATCTTCAGCTTTGTAATCATTAGAGACGAGGTGCGAGGCTTGTAAGGGTTATCTCATCTCCTAAACCCATGAAAAGGAGAAAAGCTTTGTAAGAAGGTGGTTGGTCTTCGCCTATTGAAGAAAGACTATTAGTGGACGTCGGTGACATCGACGGAGGAGGAATCGGAAGTGGACATAGGTCATAATGACCGAACCACTATAAATCTGGTGCATTCTCTTCTTACTACTTTCTTTCGTTACTTAACTACACTCTACACTTTATAATTACTCTAAGTCATTACTTTTATTGCTTTCCGATATGGGCGTTGTCGAAAAAATTTTATCGAACAAAATTTTTCAAATCATTGATGTTTTTATTGCTATAATAATTCAACCCCGCAACCCAACCCCCCCCACCCCACCACCACTTAGTGTCAGATTGATCCTAACAATCCATTGATCTATGCAATGGGAATCAGATCATGATGAGATTACGATAATGAGATCGATTCGCCTTTAAATACAGATCCTAAATAATCTCGATCGTAGGTTACTCGAGAGGGATATCGAGATAACCGAACAGACTAATGTATTGTATACCCGTTCATATAATGAATGCAACTAGTCTCATAGCTGCTCGTGTGGGGACACTAGGGATACAGTACAAGTACTCATTGGAGAATGAGTTCACTAATTGATCTGCTTACGAAATTCTAGATGGTTGATGATGCCTTATTGTCATACAGTGATTTCGTAGTCCTAGTGGTGCATCTGGTCCATAGACTTAAGATACCAAAGATATCCTAATTGAGTATTCCATATTTTGATACCAGACTTATAGGTCTAGAGATTACAAATCTAGTATAGTTGGTCATCGAGAGTGGTAGTCAACCTTATAAGGACTATAGAGTATCGATAGAGGATCATCCACTCTTTATGTTATGAGAGGAATATCTCATGTGTTCTTGCTGAGACAAATCCCTGGCCAGGGTCATTCTGATTGAGAGAGAAATAGTTCTTCGAGAGAATCCGATTAGAGTGAGACTCAAGCAAAAACCATATGGGTCTAGCAGCACCATGCCCAATATAAGATCTCTAGAATATTATATAAATGAGGGACTATAGGTATATAGTAACTAAGGATAGACAGGTTCAATGGATTAGATTCCCTTATATCATCTGGAGACTATGATATAGTGGCATAGTTGATGAGTCGAGTGAATTATTAAGATAATAATTCACTGAGCCAGAAGAAGTTCTAACATGTATGACTCACGGTGCTCGATATTAGGCCTAGAGGGTCACACACATATAACAAGCATTGCGATGAGTAGAGGTTCGGATATGAGATATCCATCGGAGCTCTTATCTTATTGGATATCCAATAAGCTCCTAAATTATTGGATCCAATGGATGAGATCCAATAAAAGCCAATGAGAGATTATTAGATAGAGATCCACTAATCTAATAGGCTTGGATAGTTGATAGGATCTATTAGGGTTAAGTTGATAGGGGACCTCTATAAATAGAAGGGAACCAATGGTTCATAAGTCAGAGCCTCTTTGATTTGCTATCTCCTATTCTTCTCCTCTTCTCCTCCTCAGATAGTAGGCCTAGAGATTTGAGGAGCATCGTCGCAGCCCTATTATGTGGATCACAACTAAAGAGGAGGGCGCTTGACTTCCTTCATCCTCTCCTATAAGTCTACAACGATTCTAGGATATACGATCTCCCTAAGTAACATAACTATCTCATGCGTGGTTTTAAGTTTTATGGATTTTGCGCACCAATCTTCGCACAACGACGAACACATCGATGGAAAATTTGGGGATTTTATTTTTATGTTATTCCGCTATGCATGTGATGCTCCCTAAGATTTCCTTACAATTTACACACTTAAAATCATAAGTTTTTTCATGCTCTTACAAGCAAGCATCAGAAGGGTATTTATAGACCCTAAATAGCTTCAGAAATAGAGCTAAAAATTGTAATCCCTATGTTTTTGGGTTAGTACCATCGCCTACATTGGGTGGTATCATCGTCTACCACCCTAAGCACTGACGGCACTACTACTTGTCTAGGTAGTACCATCGCTTGACATAGTCTGAGAGACTATGTTTTGACGGTATCATCGCATGACATTAAGTAGTACCACCGTTGACCCTGGCGATACCACCATCGAGTTTTCCAAAGAAATACATTTCATACTTTCCAACTCATAGGTGGTTCCACCACTTGGCTTGGCAGTGCCACCACTTGGTCAAAACTTAGATAATTAAATTGGTCTTCTATTATGCCTAATTCAATCCTAATTCAATTCTAATGGGCTCCTAATCAAGTTGACATGGTTATACCTAAAACCAACTAAATTAGACACTTAAACTACTTTAATCAAGACTTAACAATTATAATTATAAAGCCTACATTATTCAACATGTCATCTAATTCATTCGTCACTTCGTTTGAACCTTTGGCGCATTATCCTTTCCTTTGACGTATTGCCTGATCCATTGGCATATTAACCTCCCGTAGCATCTGATCTTCTTGACACAATACCCGATCCTTTCGGTCCAATGTCTGAATTCATGGCACGAAGTTCATCCTCTAGCATATCGATCAATCGTCCGGCCTAACGTTTAATCTCTAAGATGATGCTCTCTGGCCTAACATATGATTCTATTTCAATTATTCAAGTTCATAATAGAAGTTTCTTCTACGTCACTTCTCTTAAATACTCATTAGTTTATAATTTTATCAATTGATTTCATCGTCAAAATTCGGAATTCAACAAATATAACTTTAAAACAAGTAGGTTCCAAAGCAAAGCGTATAAAATCACTAGACTAATATATCTGTGAAAGACAGATTTTTTTTTGAGGTATCTCAACATCACTAAAATCACTTGAATTAGAATCATTCAAAACATAAGAAAATTAGGGTGAGATATTAATAATAGATAATGTATTAATAATATATCATATGCCTTATCAACTTTTTCTCCTACAACTATTGAAATTTTAACTTTGAGTTTTAGACTTCTTTTTAATTAAAAATAATAGCATGATTTATGATCAATTTCTTATTATAAGATTGTAAAGTTTAAAATCTTTTATGTTATAATGTCAATTCATCAATAACTAAGTTTAAAATCTTAATGGACTAGAATTGCTAACTTAGAAAAATAAAGATTTTTGCATGTCAATTTCTTCTAATTTGACTTATGGTAGACTAGAATTGATTATTTCTTTTGATTTGACAACTCTAGTCCACCATAATTTAAATGACCATATCGTTTATGTCATAACATCAATTCATCAATAACAATAATAGTGACAACATATAAGGAGATATCTATAAAAAATAAAAAAAATATATATTTTTTTTTTATCATCCTCATAATTACTATCAATTTTTTAGTTTTCTTATCATACATCAAATATTTTTTATCATCAAAAATATAGTATCCTTCTTCTCATAAGTTATCTTACACTTATAAGATTTTATTTTAAACTAGAATAAACATTATATCATCAATATATTGTTTATCAAATTTGGTGTTTATAGTAGTTGTTTTTTTCCCTTCCACTTGAATCCTATAATTATTTTCCATCTGCACTATAGATCTAATCAAATTATCAAATCTTTATAATAAACTTTTATTTTTTATCATATAATTACTATATCTATCATCTAAAAATAAAATAGATCTAAAATTTTCTTTATCAAATGACATAAAAAGAATATTTTCTTCATCCTTTTTTATTATTATGTTTTCATGATAATTTTCTTAATGTTTATTATAACAATCTTTTTTAAGAGAGTCATATTTTTTACAATAAGAGCATAAAGGAACATTTAGATTTTTATTTTTTACTAATAATCTTTTTTAATATATCCTTTTGTAATAAAAATATTGACAAGTTTCTTTATTATCTTCATTGGAATTCCTCTAACTCTTATTTAATCAACTTCATCCCATACCTTGAGCATCAAATCATCTATGATCTCTATCATTCTTACCTCTTCATTAAAATCTGAATTTTAATTTTTTTTAAGATTTGTTCATTTTTTGTTCATGAACTAAAAAAGGACTTATTAATTTATTATTATATAATGTACTTATATCTTTGGCTTATTCTATAATAGTAGAAAGCATATCAAATTTTAAAAATAAACTTCATAAAACTTTTTACACTACTATCTAATCTTTTAGGTTTTTTCATAAGATCTCATTTAGTTCACAATAAAAGAGAATTTAAAAAATAAATAAATATTTTATCTAAGAGTTTCAAATTCATGTCAAAAAAATTTGAAGCTTTGTAGTTTTTACTTTATTTATACTTCAAACATACTTTTTAATATTTTTAAGCTACTATTGATATTGATGCGATTCAAGAAAATAGGAACTTTTGTTGTAGCATATAGAGAGCTCTTGCATCTTTTGCATGTTCTCATTCATTTGATATTTTTTATCTTAAGTAATATTGAGAACCTGTATATTATACTTGGTAAAAGCATTTTCTACTAATTTTATACTCTTTATGAAATGAATAGACATCATATTTTAATAGTCTAAAACTAATATTTTTACCTTTGAAGATAGGAAAAAGTTTATTATAAACACTTGCTCCAATACCTATCATCTTCAAGTTTTTTTTTCTTTTGAATCTACTAGTCTCACCTTCTTTTTTAATCGACAATACCATTATGGGTCTTCATCTAACCAAGCTTCTTTTATATCATATTTATTGACTTTCTATAAAACTTTAGAATGAGAAGTAGATAGTAGAAGTAACGATAAGTACTTGTAATTTATAGTACACTGAACTCATCCAAGAACATGTATTTATACCTGCCAAAAGGATAAAGTATAAATTTTTTAAATAAAGAAGAAATCAACCATAGCCAAACAAACCTCCTCATCTTCATTCATATAAAAAATTAATTAATTACTCATATATTTATCTTATTCTATTTTTTTTTATTGTATCTAATCTTAACTATTTGAATTAATCTTATTAATATATACAACATCGAAATATATTTAAAAAGATGAGAACCATTATTATATGATACGATGAACATATGGGCAAATTTTCTCATCAATCTATCAACTACGTGACTATAGTTATCTCCCAATCATCATTAATTGTCTTCTTCCTAATTCATCATCAAGAACTGGCATCTATCTTTCTCACCAAGCTCAATCACTGTGTTTGTCATTTGTTTCTTTAACTAAATATAGTGGGATATAATTAGATATAAAAATAAAATATAAGGAAATATAAGGATATATATATATATATATATATATAGGATTTGATTTGTATATCTAGATTTACTGCTCGTAGATTTAATACTAGATATATACATTCTTATTTTTGAAGTCATAACCTATAGAAATCCAGAGATACAAATAAAATTCTAATTTTCAAAGTATTCTTTCTTCACAAGAATTTATTTCATAATATGATTCATTGTCCTCGTAAAACAGTAGTTATAGGAATTCTAAAATACTTACTATTCTCAATAATAATAAATGTATGATCTATGATTTTTCACACACACGTATATATGTTGGGTTTTGTTAACTCAGTTCATGTCATATGGCTACTTTATCACAATTCGTTCTTTGACATCTGTGGAACTTTATATATCCCTTAACTATGTAATGTTACTGCCTTTTTATCTAGAGAAAAATAACCAATAAACTTATTTAAATTGAGCTCTTAAGTTATCAGAAATGGTGATTAAATTCACATAGTTAATCAGATATGTGTTGGGATTGATAAATTTTAAATTATAAATCAGACACTAAGAGACATGAATTAGTACTATTATAAATTTAAAAATTTTAAAATATTAATTAACAAAACAGATAAATATTAAAAGCTAATTCAACTCAGAAATACATAAGAATAAGAAATTAAATAAAGATAAAGAGATAAATTATTTTGTAGTGATTCGAACATCTCAATCTATGTTCACTATTGATTACTCCTCTCTCTTGAGGCAATAGATTTTCATAATCAATTTTGATTTCAAAACTAATAACTCTTAATAACTTTTCGTTTGAAAGATTTAGGAGAGAATTTTTAAGTTTGATCACTTTCATGAATCTGAAACCTTCGAAACTTAATAACTCAACTAGAAACTCAAAAAAGTAAAATTCAAGCAAAACTTTGAGAGAAGATTTCAACAATTGAAAACTTAAAATGGATACCATAAGTGAGATATTTGTAACCCTAAAGAGCCTCGTATATGGAGTAAATCATGATAAAGTGACCAAATCATAGATACGGGTGGTTCTACCATTATTTCAGGTGGTACAACCAAATCCTGGGTGGGTATCATCATTGTTGATATGGGCGGTACCATAGTTTATACATAGATTTGGTCCAAATCCAACCCAAATTTAGTCTAAATTCAACCACTTCAACCTTAACCTGACATAAGATAAATTTAACTTAATTAAAACCCAAAAGTTATCTTCAAATTGAGTTTATTAATTTATCCTTCTTCGACATGTTAATCTTTGTGATAATTTTTAATCTTTTATCATATCATTTGATGATTTTCGATATTTAATCTTTCGACGTAACATTTGATCCTTCGTAACATATAATGTCCGAATCTTTTTTTTATGACTTTCAATATTTTATTATGTCACTCGATGGTATGCATATCACATTGACTAGTTATGGATATATTGACATCAAATCACATCCGAGCTATAATTACAATGGTATTGTAGACAGCGTATTGGATCAATAACGTCATTATTCATCCCCTCCGCACATAAAATAACGAATGCTGCCTAGTGAGGGGACAATTGACTCGTGAAATACCATTAGAAATTTTGATCCTATCATTAGTCAAAACCGATGAGATGACCAAATGAAAAAGGTTGAAGACAGATAACTTTAAATTATTATGCAATATCACATTACGTGCTCTCCAGATTCGCGGTGACAACAACAACATACAAGTGTAATCCAGCCTCACCCCCAAATTCATTCCTTCGAAAATCCAATCACCGGCCTTCATTTATATGTTACATTGATTCATTTATTTCTCTCCTACATTTTCTCGGCCTTTTTCTCAAGAAAACACAGCAAGTGAAGACATGTCGATCATGCCATCAGAGTGCTTGTTGCTACTACACGTACACAACACATGCATCTCCCTCCCTGTGCTACTGCCGATGTATAGGTTTGCTCCATGAGCAACAAACATGGAAAACTCCATGCGATGCATTTAATACTTCATCCATGTGACATGTGTCGTCCATATCCCTTCTCTCCAATGCAAGGAGATCTAAAGTATGGCTTTTCATATAACCATATCAATTCGGATGATGCTGTGATCTAAGAAATATGCATTCCACTTCCCTTCATGATTAGTTTCTTCCTTTCTTTTCATTTATCTGTGATTAGGTTTCTTGTGCCTCTACGCTTAATAGTTTTCCATTGCAGTGGTTCTGGATGGAACCTTTATATCTGACCTGCCTGCCATCTCATTCACAACTTCTTAATGAGGAGACTACATCACCAATATCATAAAGAATATGCACCTTCTTGTCTTGTGATCATTGATCAAGGAGACCATCTGGTGGTGATGCAATTCTAGAATCAATGAAGTTAGGACACAGACTTCGCATTATGGTGTCGACAGGGAGTGCTGATGCTTTTGCTGTAGGTTCAGTTCACATGTCTAGTCTCTTCATTATGCATGGCATCAAAGGCAAAAGTTAGATCACTGAGAGTGGCTATCCTTCGGGTTGTAGTCTCTCTCCTCTTTGGTGTCATGCTGCTCAAAAAATATTAGGAAAAACAATAGCAGCAACAAAGTTATTTGATCGCAGAAAGGATAAGAGATTAAACATCATTATCTTGACTAACTCTTTCCAAGCTGACCACATCGCAAGTTGCTGATGGAGATGAGTAAAGCAAACATAGTTCCGTCTTTGTATGGCTATGGAGATCCGACCTAAAATTTTGTTCGGTTCATGTATGTCACTAGTATCAAATCGGACTTCCAAAATCTCTTTGTGCCTCTCTTTTCTTTTGAGACAAAGACACAAAAGTTCCTTCCGAACTTATCGTCTTCCATGAAGACAAAGATGTAAAAGTTGTGGACCAAATAAAGCGCAGCACTGCTTGTGGTTAAACCAGCCATGATGTAAGCTAATTAGGTAGGATGAAGAAAGTTTCAGAGTTGTTTCCTTTCGACGGGCATTGGGTCGAATTGAGATGAGACTTTTCTTTTACGTGATGGGCATGCATGGACTAATGGAGAATATAAACCCTAATGATCATCTTACGTACTCAAAGACAATAGGGTTAGGTTTCGGAGTAGAGACTATATATATATATATATATATATATATATATACGTGCTAGAAAACTACACATAGTCATCATTAAATTCTTATCTTATGTCATTTCATTATCCTTATCGATGCACTAAACAAGGCATATAAAAGGAGCACTAGAAATTTCAAAGATAAGGCATGTATTTATATTAAAGCCCAATAGAAATGGAGTTCGAACCTTGTTGTTCTTGCACATTGTTTAGATTCTTTAACAAGGTTCCAAATCCTAATCCTCGTGGGGCAAGCAGAGCGATACTTACAAGTGTATTTCCATCTATGTGAAAATAGGGCACAATTTAGTAAGGAAAATAGAGATAGAAATTTAAAAGAACATATCTTTTTATGTTCTTCCTTTATTATTATTATTTTTTGTATTGTAGTAGTGCTCGGAAAGGTTGAGCTTTCGAAAAAGAAAAGAAAAAAGAAACTATATCAATTTCACAGTTTTTGGTTGATCTTCTTTTATTATTATTATTATTATTATTATTATTTTGATGTTTAGAGCAACAAAATCTTCTTAAGATGCTTAAACTAAATAAAGGGTGTCACCATGTTCTAAAATAGGGTTATGTCGGTCCATTTCGTTCTCAAATCATAATAAAAGAATATCAAGATCAACTGTTCTTGTGGTTAGCATTTCTTGTAGCATTAGAGTGAGACATACGTGTGGTTGTTTCTTGATGAAAGTTCGATGACGAGAGCTCAATGCAAGTTCGAGGAACCTTCCATCGAATGGACCTTGTTTATGTATATAATTATTAGGGGTCATCCCATGTACTTAAAATAAGGATTATCGCTAATCCTTCAAGAAGTACATCGATTCAACGTCTTCTATTAGAGCGTTGGGGATAACATCATGACGTTCTATCTTGTATATATTAATAACACATGGGGATCATTATTCACTTGGAAACCATGCCTTGTACAACTTGGTAGTCATTCCTTTAGAGAAAGAAGAATATTTGTAAGTTAATCGAACATCGCATACCAAACAAACAGCATATGAATATTTGTAAGAAGATGAGGAGGACTGGTTCATGCTAAAACAGATCAAGGTTATACTTGATCTGAACAAAAATAATTAATTAACAAGTTCAAGTTACAAGTCCAATTGGTTGGAACGCCCATCAAAGTACCAATTAGAAAGCAATAAAGATTAGAGGAAAACATTATTTTTTATTTTTTTTTTAAATCTTGAAGACAGATAATGAATCAATTCATATTTTTTTTGTATTTCTCAAAATCTATATATTTGTTTTACAAACATATATTAGAAGTTGATAATTCTAATATATTTTTATCAACATTAGAAATATATTTATAATATTTCAGTAAGAGGAATATTAATTTACTTTTTTTTTTCCTAAATTTTAACTGTTTATTTACTAGACATAAAATGGGATTGATTGATCCATCTGATAATCACCTGCTGACTATGATGATTTTAGGTTGTTTTTAATCAAAATTAAAAAGATTTTTTACGATTCACGTGTGGGAATAAAGATGTGTTTGCGTGTGACATCTGCCCACAATTTATTCCTCTGATTAGACTTTTCTCCCTTTTTTTTCTATTTTTTTCTTTCTGCTTTCTTTTCTTGATGAGAACGGATTGGATTCTTTGAACGCCGGTGGGAGACTACAGCAAGGCACCAAATTGTGGCGTACCATTTGAGGATGATATTTTCCATAATTGTTGTTCACGAGTCACTCAAAGCATCTCCAGCAGTCCACAAGAAAACAAAAATTAGGCGGCCAGCATTATCCCTACGAATCTGGCATCAAGTTCCAGGCAGGCACTGCATCTTCCCTATATATATATATATATATATATATATATATATATATATATATATATCATATTTCAAAGTATGTTGATGCCTTGAAAAACTTTTAGCAAACGTTGTTCTGACGTAGGAATCATTTTACTAATAGAATATGTTAGATTTCTTTCCTTTTTATTTTTTAATTTGATGAAACTGTGGCAAGTTTTCAGAGTTTGCACGGCTTCACCTTTCGAGATGATTCTCAAAAGACGTCCACGAGGTTATTGGTCGACTCACATACTTATAAGACTTGGGTTTTATTAATATAGGACTATATGTATTTATTAATATAGGCCTAGTTTTAAAGTAATATTTTATCTTGAAAGACATATCTTTTAAGGTTAATCCTCAAAGGATAAAATAATATTTATTCATCCAAAATAGATAATTCTTTATGATCCCTTATTTTCACGTCGATAATGATAAATGATCCCTTATTAATTTGATAAGAAAAATAGACTCACAATGCTAGTATGACACATGGCAACATAATCATAGCAAAATGCTAAGACCCAATTAATAACCAAGTCAATGGATATCAATCCAAAATAATAATCTAAAGAATATTTTGCTCATACCTCAAAATAGTAAGATGAAAAATATTTTGTAAGATATTTCTCTTAATTAACTCACTACAAAAGGTTATATGAGGTATAATAATGGTCAAAAGATTGGTTTTTTAAACAACACAGTTATGTTCAATCACGTAGAATTATTTTGCATGATTGCTATGATTTTTTATCATAGTTTTCAAATCCATGTTATACCTTTTCCTGCTATTAAGAGGTGTTTTAGAAAGGGTATTTAATGTCAAATTTGTTGACACAAAAGGAAAGAAATGACAACTATTGCTACCCCTTTGGATTGGTCGAAGGCTGCTTGCAACCTTGACTGAGAGCACCACTTTGTTGCTCTCGATCTAGCCAAAAGCTAGAAGGCTGAGAGATGCAGGGTGTTAGGATCAAGTTAATTACTTTCATTAATTAACTCAGAAAGTAATAGAAATGATAATGAAAAGTATAATAGAAATTACATAGTAGAGATCGCACCAGATTTATAGTGTTCGATCATCGTGACCTACATCCACTCCCAATTTCTCATTGTTGAGGCCACCGATATCCACCAACGGTCTTCCTTCAATAGGCGAAGAACAACCACCTACTTACAACACTCTTTTCTTTTTTGGGTTTGAGAGATATGTTGAGATAAGTGTTGCATGATTAATTACGATAATGAATAAGGCATAAAGTAGATATTGGGCTAGAGTCAAAGATCGGATAATATATCAAAGATTCAAATGATGGGTTGAAAGCTTGTCGAGAGTTTGTTGAGAATTCACTGAGAATTCGTCGGGAGATCATTTACTTATATTAATAATTTATCAATTTATTTCATCGTCAAAATCCGAGATTCAACAATCTCCTCCTTTTTTATGATGACAACCAATTGATGACGGAGTTAACTTTAACTCTCCCTATTTATATGTCATATTGAGATAAGACAAACTTGAATTCAAAAGGAATCATGACCTTTAAATTCAAGTGCAATAATTTTGATCACGATAATCGAATACAATATATCAAATCAAAATTTCATATGTTGTGCATTATTATAACATGCATAATTTCAAAACATTACATTTCATCGTCACTTCATGCATGACACAAAAACTAAATTAACATTTTTATTATCACTTTATGCATGATACCAAAAATAAATCAACATCACTTTGAGCATAACTGATACTAAAGCATTAAAATTTAAAGCATTTATTACTTCATGCATCAACATTTTGATCATGATACCATTCATTATTTCATGATACCAAACATTCATCATTTCTCCCCCTTTGTCATCAACAAAAAGGAGAATCATTCAATAATTTATGTAGATATTTTAAACTATTGAAGTAAGTTTTATACCAATTTATACAAGCTAGCAACTTTATGAAATAAGCAAAAACTTTAAATCACTCCATGCATTAAATGACTTCATGCATGATAACTTCACTTCATGCATTCAAATGTTAAGAATTTATCATGAGATGTGCAAGATAGTAACTTTTGCTTCTTGAAATGAGCAAGCTAACATTTCTCTTTAGATGTGCAAGCACTTTTTGGTTCTTCTTGAGATGTGTAAGTTTCTTTCTTCCTTTTATCGTAAAAAGAAGAAGAAGAAGAAGAAGAAGAAGAAGAAGAAGAAGAAGAAGAAGGAGAAGGAGGAGGAGGAGGAGGAGGAGGAGGAGGAGGGAGGAATTCATTATCATAAGAAAATCAAGTTATAAGAACCAAAAGTCCATGAATCAACCTTCTACTTTCATAAATAGAAAGAAAAAGGATTGATCATCAAAAAATGCATCTAAAAACTCATAAATCAAATCCATATTTTTGTAAATAGAGGGGAGAAGGATTCATAGTAGATGATCATCAAATGAGGGATCAATTATGCCACAAATCTATGAACCAAATCTTTTCTTTTGTGAATTACAAGAAAAAAGATAACTCAATTTTTAAAAGTTGAGAAATTCGAAAAATATATAGGAGGAACTCATGCATTTGAAAGATTTAACATACCTAATTCTCTTCTAATAAAATCAAATTGTTTCTCATTTAAAGATTTTGTAAAAATATCATCTAATTGATGTTTTGTATTAATAAATTCTAAACATACATCATGGTTATCAATATGATCTCTAATAAAATGATACCTAATATCAATATATTTAGTTCTAAAGTGTTGAATGAGATTTTTTGTTAAACATATAGTGTTATCATATTTTATAGGTATATTATTCAAGTGAATTCCATAATCTTCTAAAGTGTTTTTCATCCATATAACCTACGGACAACATACACCTACTACTATATACTCAACTTCAGTTGTAGATAATACAACCAAGTTTTGTTTCTTTGAAGACCAAGATACAAGTGCATGACCTAAGAGTTGATATGTTCCAGATGTAGATTTTCTATCTATTCTACATCCACCAAAGTCAGCATTGGCTTAAGCAATTAATTCAAAATTTTTCGATTTTGGATACCATAATCCTATATTAGGAGTTACTTTTAAATATATTAAAATTCTCTTAATAGCTATTAAGTGAAATTGCTTGGGATTAGATTAAAATCTAGCATATAGTCCAACACTAAACATAATATATAGTCTAGTTGCAATGAGGTATAACAAACTACCTATCATACCCTTATAGGTTTTTTTATCAAAGTTTTCTCTATTATCATCAATATCTAATTTTGTGGAAGTGCTCATCGGTGTATTAGTAGTCTTTGAACTATCCATATTGAAATGTTTTAATAGATCTAAGGCATATTTAGTTTGACTAATAAAAATTCCATCACTTAGTTACTCAATTTATAAACCTAAGAAAAAAGTTATTCTCTCGTTAAACTCATTTCAAACTCTTGGCTCATACACTTAGTAAAAGACTCACATAAAGACTCATTTAAAGAACTGAAAATGATATCATCAACATAAATTTAAACTATAAGAAAATTATTTTTAAAATATTTAATAAATAATATAGTATCGACCTTATCTTTCATAAAATTATTCTTAATTAGAAAGAAACTAAATCTCTCATACTAACCTTTTAGGGTTTGTTTCAAACCATAGAGAGCCTTAGACAATTTAAAAACATGATTAAAAAAAAATGATATTCTCAAATCTAGATGGTTATTTAACATAAACTTCATCGAAAATAAAGCTATTAAAAAATCACATTTCATATCTATTTGAAATAACTTAAAATTATTACAACTAGCATAAGTAAGGAGAATCCTTATGGCTTCAAGTCTAGTCATAGGAGCGAAGGTTTCTTCATAATCGATACTTTCTTCTTGGTTGAAACCTTTGGCTACTAGTCTAGCCTTGTTTTTAGCCACGATACCAAGTTCATCTTGCTTGTTTCTAAAGACTCATTTAGTACCAATTACCAAATTGTCACTAGGTCTAGGAACAAACTTTCACACCTCATTTCTCTCAAATTGATTTATCTCTTCTTGCATTGTAATAACCCATGAATCATCTTTTAGGGCTTCATCAATGTATTTTGGTTCAATTTGAGATAAAAAGGCCGTATTTACATAAAAATTTTTAAAAGAAGAACGAGTTTGAATACCTTTTGATGTATCTCCAATAATTAGCTCCTTTGGATAAGCATTTACATACTTTCAATCCTTATGTAAAGATTCTTTGGAAGAAGATGCATCTAAGTTGCTTAGGGGAGGAGTGTTTTCATTTAAACTTAAAGCATCAAAATCAAAGTTATCATCAAAATCATTTTTCTTAAATTTGGGAAGCTCATTAAAAACAATATGAATTGATTCCTCTATAACCAAGGTTCTTTTATTAAAAACATAAAAAAATTTAGAAATAGAGGAATAACCAAGAAAAATACCTTCATCGGATTTTACATCAAATTTAGCTAAGACATCTTTTTTGTTTAAAATAAAATATTTATAACTGAAAACTTTAAAATATAAAATATTGAGTCTCTTGTTATTCCATAATTCATAGGAAGTTTTGGAAAGCAATAGTCTTACTAGAACCCTATTCATGACATAGCATACTGTGTTAATGGCTTCGATCCAAAAATATTTGGATAGACTATGTTTATTTAATATGATTCTTGCCATTTCTTGTAAGCTTATATTTTTTCTTTCAACTACTGTATTTTATTTTAGATTTCTTCAAGTAGAGAAATTATGGTTGTACCCATTTAACTCATAAAAATTTTAAAAATCATAATTTTGAAACCCATCACCGTGATCACTATGAATAGACGAAATCATAAAGCCCTTTTTATTTTAAACAAGTTTACAAAATTTTAAAAAATATTTAAAACAATCACTTTTATGACCAAGAAATATGTCCAAGTGTATCTACTATAATAATCAATAATTACAAAGGTGTATTTACTATCTCCTAGACTTGTTATATCAATTGGTCTAAATAAATCTATATGGATCAATTATAGTGGTCTAAAGGTGCTTATTTGATTTTTTTATTTATAACTATTTTTTATTTGTTTTCCTAGTTGGCATGTATCACAAACTTTGTCTTTGACAAACTTGATGCTAGGCATTCCCCTTACGAGTTCTCTAGTTGAGATTTGAGAGAGTAGTTTCATGTTAGCATAACCTAGTCTCCAATGCCAAAGCCATGCATCATCGTTTAAAGCCGTAAAATATGTTTCATCATAAAAATCATCAATATCAATAGTATACACATTATTATTCTTTAAAACAATTATAGATCTATTTTTGTGTGGTATTTTAATTATACAAGTATTAGATTCAAATTTGATGATATATCCTTTATCACACAATTGACTAATGCTTAGTAGATTATGTTTTAAACTATCTACTAATCACACATCTTCAATTAAAAGGTTTGACTTGTTATTTATGATTCCTTTGCTAATAATTTTTCCTTTGTTGTTGTCTTCGAATGTAACGTACCCTTCGTCTTGGCTAATGAGCTTAGAGAATTGTTGGATCTTCAGTCATGTGCCTTGAGTATCCACTATCAAGATACCATCTCTTGCTCTTAACCCTTGATTGTAAATATATATACAAGAAAGGGGGTTTTCTTTTAGGTACCCATTTAATTTTGAGTCTCTCATAAATAGTTCTACCTATGTTGACTAGTGGCATTGTGTTATTCATGGTTCCTTTAGGAACCCAAACTAATTTGTGTGGACTATACTTTTTAAATGGATATTTATAGGTATAATATCCACTTCTATCGTAAAAATTATATTTCTCTCTAGATGAGAAATGTAACGTAGGTCTTTTAATGAAGATAGTTGACTTTTGTTGTGTATTACAATACCAATTCCTTCCTTTTTATGAACATGACCCTTATTGGTAAGGATCATGTTTAAAGATTTATTACCTATTTTAAATTTTTCTAATATTTTTTGTAGTAATAATTTTTTCTTTTTAAATGACTCTAATTCTATACAATAAGTACAAGGAGTTAATATACACTTATCATGCTCACTTTTTAATTTTTTAAGTTCCTTAGAAAGAGAAGCATAATCCTTTTTTAATAACTTATTCTTTTTGTTAACTAATTTAAAATCATCAAACAAATCATTAAAAGCATTAAGTAATTTATCATAAGATAAATGAGATTCATTTAGGTCACTTACCTCATCATTGAGCCCTATTAGAGCATAATTCGTGACTTCTTCTTTGTTAGTTGGCCTCTCATCTTCGAATGCACTTAAATCGTCCCAAGTCACCTTGAGTGCCTTCTTTTTCTTTGGTAACTTCTTCTTCACTTGGGGGCATTTATTTTTGAAATGCCTCGGCTTCTTTTATTTGTATCATATTATTTGATCCTTTTTTAGTTCATTTTTGTTCTTAATGTCTTATTTTATTTTGTTCCTTTTTAAGAATTTTTTAAACTTTCTTGTAAGGAGTGCCACAAGTCATCATCATTATCATCATCATCACTTGAGTTTTCACCCAAGTGGCCTTCTTTGGTTCTTAGTGTTATATCATTTTTGTTCTTTGGAAGGTTGTTCTTATGTTCATCATGTGCTTTACACGTTATTTCATAGGTCATTAATGATCCGATAAGTTCTTTAAGAACAAAGTTGTTCAATTCCTTTGCTTCTTGTATTGTAGTTATTTTAGGATCCCAACATTTTGAAACGAATCTTAATATCCTATTAACGAGTTCAAAATTAGAAAAAATTTTACTAAGTATTTTAGACCATTGACGACATTCGTAAACCGATTGTACATGTCTCCAATTGTTTTGCTTGGTTTCATGTAAAACAATTCATAACTATGAAGATTGATTTTTAACTCCTTAACCCTGCTCGTGCCTTCGTGTATGATTTCGAGTATATGCCAAATGTCATAGCCATTTCACAAATAGAAACTCTATTGGATTCATTTTTATCCAAAGCACAAAATAAAGCATTCCTAGCTTTGGCGTTCAAAAAAAAAGTCTTCTTCTCCAAATCATTCCAATCGTTTATTGGAAGAGAAGACTTTTGAAATCCATTTTCAACAATATTTCATAACTCGAAATCCATAGAAATCAAGAAAATCCTCTTATAATTTTCCAATATGTGTAATACATTCCATTGAATATGAGTGGACGTGTAATAGAATGATCCTCTTGATTATCGGCAAAAGCTATCTCTCTTGAGTTTTAAACTAAATTGAGAGTATCCTAGCTTTGATACCAATTATTAGGATCAAGTTGGCACTAAGAGGGGAGGGGGGAGAGTGAATTAGTGCTAATGAAAATATTACGTCGAATCAAAATTTTCATTCGATAAAAGCTCGTATCGGAAAAGAGTGCTTGATTAAGAATAAGTAAACTAAGTAATTAACTTATAAAGTAATAGCAATGATAATGAAAAGTAGAATAGAAATTGCATAGTAGAGATCACACCGGATTTATAGCGGTTCGATCGTCATGACCTACATCCACTCTCGATTCCTCCTTGTTGAGGCCACAAGCGTCCACTAATGGTCTTCCTTCAATAGACGAAGACCAACCACATTTTACAACACTCTCTCTTTTTTTTAGTTTAGGAGATAATCCTTACAAACCTCACACCTCTCTTGGAATGATCTTAAATCTAAAGAAAGAGGAGGAGGACACTTAGCACTTTTACAATACTTTCACACCCAACACTTTAAGATTTTTTTTCACACTTTGTTTCTCTTTTATGTAGAAAAGAGTGGGTGTCTATAGGCCCCAATGGCTTCAAAATTGGAGCAAAAAAGTGTCTCATCCTAGATTTTTGAGGTACTGACGGTACCATCGCTAATACTGGGCAGTACTACTACCTGTCACTCTAACATTGGGTGATACCACCGCCTAGTTTGGCGGTATCATCGCTTGACAGAGCCTCGGAGACTGGGCTCTAGCGGTACCACCGTCCGACAGCATTAACTACCAATGGTATCATTGCCCAATCTGGACGATACTACCACCCAAACCTCTTGCGAGGCTAAGCCTCAAGCGGTTCCACCGCGTGGTAGGGCTTTAAGTGACCAAGTGGGTCATCCATCTGGCCCAACTCAGCACTGTTTTGGGCCCAGTTGGCCCCTAACTGAGTTAGTGGGATTACCTTTCAATCCTAACTCAATCTAGGTTCTAACTATGATAATTAAGATAATAACTAAGCATTATTTATTTGATATATCAATTGTTCTTCCAGTGAAACCTCGACAAACTTTCGGTGAACTCTTAGCAAACTTTTAGTGAACTCCCGATGAATTCTTGGCGAACTCCCGATGAATTCTCAGTGACCTCCTGATAAACTCTCGGCGAGCTCCCGATAAACTCCCAGTGAGCTTCCGACCCATCATCCGAATCTTCAACGTATCATCCAAATCTTTGACTCTCGCCCAATATCTGTTTTATGCTTTATTTATTATCATAGTTAGTCCTCCAACACTTTTCTTAACATATGGATTAGATCAATAATTTATCAATTGATTTCATCATCAAAATCTGAGATTCAACAGAGGGAGCCCTCAGCCATGGCATTGGCAACCCCTACAGTCAGGTTTCTTGGTTGTAAGGGGCACCCCTAATGGCCTAGGTTTCCTAGTCGTAGGGGTTGCCCTAGTGGTCAGGACCCCTAATCACATGCGGTAAGGGGATGCTAGATTTCCTGATTGCCCAAGGCTGCCCTGCAGCTAGGGTTTCTTGGTTGCAGAGAACTCCTTAGTGGCTAGGGTTTCCTAGTCATATAAGGTAGCCTTATGGCCTAGGATTCTTGACCGCAAGAGAGTCCCTAGTGGCTAATGTTTCCCTGACACATAAGGGACTACCTGCCATATATGAGCACCTTATGGTAGGGTTCCTAAAATACTGCAGAATAATTAATTAAATAATTTAATTACTTAATTAATTCATTAATTATTATCTAGTAGTCCTGTATGGTGATGTGTATACGTGGTGTGTAATGTGGACGGATAATCATAGACCATGTGATGTGTGTGTACATATAATATGATTATTATTATTATTGAGACTTGCGAGCCTTAATTTTTCTCGTTTGTTATCGGGTCTGTGTACTTGTAATTATATTGTAATTACATAAGGAGGCGTAATGGGAGCATGGAGGTGAAAGTGGGACCCACGAGGTCAAGACGAACGATTGCAAGATGGATGATAGTAAGATTGAAATATCGATAGAACCGATGAGGATGAGATGGATGATCACAGGACATGGAGACGCATCGATACACACATAGATTGTGATGTGAGTGATTGAGCTCATTGGCTCGGGCCTGATCACATTAAGTTATGGTCCATGATCATCTAGTGTGATTACTCATATGATGTGTGATTACTTATACACCTATTATATATATAAATTATATATATATATATGTATATATGTATATATGTATATATGTATATACATATATATGTATATACATATATATGTATATACATATATATATATATATACATGTGATGTAGAGATAATTAGTTGAGTCACATGGCCTTCAATCGTTCTAGGAAGAAATCGATTCTCGACGTAGGTTGAATTAGTTGAGTCCCTTGAGGCTCACCTATATTGTGATTCGAGATCTTGCCTATGACATAGAGATGTTACTGGTGACTTGAGAACGTGATATGCTTGGTCGAGTCCCTTGAGAGTATATCATTGAATCAGACTTATCTTGTAATGATGATGATGACTTAATTAACATCATAGTTGGTCGAATCCCTCGAGACTATAATGGTTCAAAGGTCGAACAAGACTAGAATCATAAGGAGTTGTGATCGACAAGAGTTGTCTACCTTTTGGGATTAGTGTGATTAGTCGAGTCCCTCGAGGTTACATTGAGATGCTGATTGGATCCTAATCCCCACTAGAGATCTATCAGAGATCTCTAATTCACACACCAGAGTGAGTTGTGTGTTTCGCAAGAAAATAGTGGGAGTAGATTAAGATAGAAGACTATATCTTAGTTGTTTACTTTTTGTAAAGTTTGCATGTTATTTATTTATACTACATGTTTATTTTCAGAAAATATTGCTTTCAAATCTCTTAGGTGACATACTTGATGTCAAGTATCTCACTGGACCAAATTACATATATTGGCTTTGTAACCTAAGAATTGTTCTCACTGCGGAGAAAATTATGTATGTCTTTAATACAATGATGCCTAAGCTTGAGAAAGGGGCAAGCGAGGATGAGATTGCTTGCTACGTGAAGTACATAGATGACTACACTATTGCTCAGTATTATATGTTGGGCTCCATGACTCTTGAGTTATAGAGACAACATAAAAAGATGGATGTCAAATCCATTCTCTTGCATCTCCGTAAATTGTTTGAGGAACAAGAAAGGACTTAGCAATATAAGATATCCAAGAGTCTCTTTTACACCAGGATTACTAAGGGGACATCGGTTCAGAAGTATGTCCTTAAGATGATTAGGTAGATAGAGAAACTCACAAGTCTAAAAAGGTCCTAGAGGATAGCCTATGTGTGGATCTTGTGCTTTAGTCCCTACCAGATTCCTTTTCTCAATTTGAGGTGACTCTCCCTGAATTCCTCAATATGTTGAGGGAGATTAAGAGCACTATTAAGAAAGAGAAGCCAATTCTTTATGTTGATAAGACAAGAAATAAAATAAATATAGAAAAGTCCCTTAAGAAGGACAAGGGCAAAGACAGATCGGGTAAAGCAAAGGTTGCTAAGAAGGATCTTGCAAAAGACAAAGATTAATGATTTCATTATGGTAAAGATGGGCATTAAAAGAGGAACTACAAGAAGTATCTTATAGAAAAGGAGAAACAGAAGCTTGGAGAAGCTTCAAGTACATTCATGATCAATCTCCAATTGTTAGATTTTTGTGATAACAAATGGGTATTGGATACCAGTAGTCTTTATTACATCTATAATTCATTGTAGATTATGGCAAGGCCTAGGAGATGAGAGGCGAGATGGATCTCAAGATGGGCAATGGAGTAAGAGTTGCTATTGTTGCTATCGACGAGGTCGTTTTATACATGCCTAGTGGAACTACTATTGTATTATATGCATGTTCTCTCTATTATTAAAAATATTATTTATATTTCTTGTTTGATATTGAATGGTTATAAAGTAGTTTTTTTTTAGAACAATAATTTTTTAACTATTAAGGATGATAAAATCATCACTGGAGGGACATTACATAATAGTTTGTTTATACTAAATACTACTCCACATATCATAAATATAAGTGCATCCTAGAGAAAATGAGATGAGGTGAATAGTACATACTTATGACATTATAGGCTAGGTTATATCCATCAGAGAAGGATTCAAAAGTTGTTAAAGGATAGATACCTAGATCCATTCAGTTGTGAGTTATATACAACTTACGAGCCTTGCCTTCGTAGAAAGTTAACAAACTCTCCATTTAGTGGAAGTGGAGAGAGAGCCACTAAGTTGCTGGAACTCATACATAGTGATGTATGTGGTTATATGTCAACTCAGGCTATAGGTGATTACTCTCATTTCATTACTTTCATTGATGATTTCTCAAGATACATATATATGTACTTGATGAAGTACATGTCCGAAGCTTTCGAGAAATTCAGGGAGTATAAAAATGATGTAGAGGACCAGATTGGAAAGAACATCAAGACTTTTTTATCAGATTGAGGAGGTGAGTATTTGAGTATAGAGTTCACCTAGTTCCTCAAAGACCATGGGATTCGATCCTAATGGATACCTCCTTATATACCTCAGCTCAATGGTATATCAAAAAGGAGGAATCGCACACTGTTAGACATGGTGCGATCCATGATGAGTTTCGTCGATCTATCCATCTCATTATGAGGATACGCCCTAGAGTCCATAGCTTATCTTTTGAATAAAGTTTCAACTAAGTCAGTAGTTCTACACCATATAAGATATGGAAAGAAAATATGCTCAATCTTAAGGTTGTTAAGATTTGGGGTTGCCCTACTCACGTTAAGAGACAACCCCGACAAGTTGGAATCCAGGACAGAATGGTGCAAGTTCATGAGATACCCCAAGAAAACTTGTGGATATTATTTCTAGCACACTGTTAGATATGGTGCGATCCATGATGAGTTTCGTCGATCTATCCATCTCATTATGAGGATACGCCCTAGAGTCCATAGCTTATCTTCTGAATAAAGTTTCAACTAAGTCAGTAGTTCTACACCATATAAGATATGGAAAGAAAATATGCTCAATCTTAAGGTTGTTAAGATTTGGGGTTGCCCTACTCACGTTAAGAGACAACCCCGACAAGTTGGAATCCAGGATAGAATGGTGCAAGTTCATGAGATACCCCAAGAAAACTTGTGGATATTATTTCTATCACCCCGAGGACCACAAGGTCTTTATAGCCAAAGAGAATAGTATTCCTTGAGAAGGAACATATTCTTGGTAGAGACAATAGAGCATGATAAAGTTGAGCGAGATTGGAGAACCTAACTCGAGCATCATTCCGCAGCAAAGTGGTAAGACCCTAAAGTCTTATCGTAAAATACTTTGATACTAAATGATAAGACCCTAAGATCTTATCGTGGAAGAAAAGGGAGAAAATATAATGATAATGATCGCTTCGAGGGGATCGGCCTCCTTGATCGTTTCGAGGGGATCAACCTCCTTGATCACTTCGAGGGGATCGGTCTCCTAGGGTTTGTCCACATATTGGAATAATATTTCATTCATTAATTGATTGATTTAAAGAAAGGGTTACATCACTATTTATAGAGTTCCACCTAGAGTTCACTAGGACTTGGACTCTTAATAATAAATAATTATTAAATAAATATCTACCCAACTCTAACTAAACTAAACAGACTCAATAAACATTATTCAAAGCTCATAAAATAAAAGGGTCCCAATAATTCCTCCCTCTTCAAATTAGCCTTGTCTTCAAGACTGAGCAGCATAAAACTCGGGGAGCTTCTCTTTTAGCACTTCAGTCATAAGCTATCTGCAACACATCACAACCCGTTGATCAAGTAAGTATGGTCTTCACTTTTGGATAGTATAAACAACAGGTCGGTCTTTCAATGTAGTAATCATTGCAAGAAACTTCTGGTCTTGTATAATCAATTTTATCTTTGAACATTTGCTATCATAAGTTAAAATTCATCTATCAACGATCTTTACTTCGAATCTGTCACAACCTTCAATGTGGTGGACCAATCGGTCAACATTCTCACTGTCCATAAAATTGTTAGTGCTACTAGTATCAATCAAAACTATAACAGATTGATGTTCCAGAGTTCCGCCAACTTTCATAGTTTACGAGTTAGAATAGTCAACTAATGTATGCATTGTATGTATGGTAGGTCCAACATCTTCATTAAAATTTATACCTTCATGATCGAAGTCCATATTCTTAGCTTTCGGTTCCTCTCCAATTGGTTTAATCATCAGAAGTTGCTCTTATTTACATCGGTGCTTCATACTCCACTTTTCATCATAGTACAAACCCCTTACTGATCTTTCCTTGCTAATTTTTTTCTCATGTAGATGTGCGAATGATATCGTAGCTATCATAGTGCGGGGTTGACGAGCTTTAACTTCACACTAGATATCTAGAATAAGCCCTTCAATAAATATACCTAAAAATTATTATTCTGACCAATCTCTAACTTGATTTGACAATCTTTCAAACCTACTCTGATATTCTAATACTGTAGAAGTCTAACAAAATTTGACAAGCTAGCCATCAACATTCTCATATTCAAATGGGCCAAAGCGAACAAGAAGTCCTCTTTTGAACTACTCTCATGAAGGAACTCCGTGGCAAGTTTCATACCAATCGTATCACTGGATTGCATCTCCATTGAGTTGAATTTAGGCCACTTCTACCTTGGATTCTTCTGGAGTTCTGTGAAAACGGAAAAAATTTTCTGCCCTAAAGATCCAACTGGTCATATCTCCATCTTCCCATCTCAAAATTTCACCTTCATGTGTGAGTAGTTTGTGTCACAATCTTGGGGCCCTTTTCTTATATTTTCATATCTGTGCAACGTAGAACTTGAGCCCTCATCTTGTTGAAATTTGTTGAGGCTCTCTAGTAGGCTCTTTTTGAAATCATTAAGTATTTCTTGCAGTTGGTTCTCAATTCTGATTTCCAATGCTTCAATTTGTGCTTTCACTATTATCAATGGTTATTACGTAAGACTGCAAATCTGTAATCCCAAGTTCTTGTTTCTGATGTCTGGTCAAGGGCATCAACACTATCGATGCGAAGCTGCCAAGGAAGCGGACGTCAAGGGTAGTGTTGCGATCGCGCTGTTGGAGGAAGAGTTACTGCCCTGTTTCGATCACTATGTAGGGTGAGAGTACCAAGGGCTGGAAGGCGACTACGTCGGTGTGGTTGCAGCTGCGTGGGGTGAGAGTGCCGATGGCTACAATGGTGTGGATGGAAGGCAACATTGCTTTGTCTTATCGCACTGCAGAAGGAGGCACTAGTGATGCCGAGGATCATGTGCGGTTGAGGAAACGATGGTGGCTGTGGTGGTCGTGGTTGCCTTATTTTGATCGCCGCAAGGAGGGATGGTCGAGCGATTGTAGCTGTGACCCAAGGGGAGGCGGCAATGGTGGCATGGTTGGGGGCAACGTCACCGACAGTAGAAGCAATGAGGGGTTTGGTCCGCTGGTCAGGAAATAGCGACGGGGGAGGGCGTCGTTGAAGTGGCTGAGGTTAAAAAGAGGAGTCAGTGTGTGCATTGCTAGGTTTGAGGCAGGGCCACACAATAACTTGCTGCGGTGATAGTGGTCGCTAGCTGGAAGCAGAGGAAGCGATGGTGGCGCGGTTGGAAATAGGAAACAATGCTCTGTTTCTGTCGCTGCGAGAAGGGAAGGTTGCTGCTGAGGTTGAGAGGCAACAGTGGCGGTGCGACTGGGAGAAAGGTTGTTGAGGGCGAGGAGCAGTAAAGGATCGCCAAGGCTAGGCACTGTCAGGGGGTGGTCCGCTGGCCGGGAATGGCGGCGGCAGCCCTTTCTCAGTTGCCCTATTTTGGTCACCGCGAGGAGGGGAGGTTGCTGGCTGGGGAGCAACGACGGCGATGGTCGAGCAGCCGAAAAGCAGCAGCGGCGGTGGAGAAGGAGGCAATAGAGGAAGCTCTATTTCTACAACCGCTGCAAGGAGGGGCTGTGACAACCGACAATTGCGGCTGCGATCCAAGGGGGGGTGAGCACGATGGTGGACTAGGGCAGCATCGCCGATGGTAGAAGCAGCAATGGGGTGGTCCGCTGGCTAGGAAACGACGCCGACGGTCCTTATCGCTCGAGTGAGATGGGGAAGTGAGGAGAAGAGGTTGCCGGCCGGGTAGGGGCAGCGGCGGTGGTGGTGGCTGTTGGCTGGGCAACAGCGGCGGTAGTGGTGGTCCCTCGGCCGGGAAGCAGCGACAGCAGTGATCGCTGACCGGAGAGCAACGGCGACGGGTGGGCTGGCCGGAAGCAAGGGTGCGTGGCTGCGGCTTCTTCTTCCTCTCTTCTATTTTTTTTTTTTAGGATTGCGGCAGGGAGGCGGCTGATAGTGAACAAGCAACTATGAGCGGCCAGGGTGTAGCGGTAGCGGTGGAGTCACCTTGCAGCGACGGGCGACGGTGGCTGGCCGGAAGTAGGGGTGCGCGGCTGCGGCTTCTTCTTCCTCTCTCTCTCTCTCTCTCTCTCTCTCTCTTTTGATGAAGATAATTATAGTGAGGGGGCAGCAGTGACAGTGGTGGCTGCTAGTTGGGAAACAACGATGGTGGTGGAGAAGTGGCAACGGTGGTTGTTGGCTGGGATGCAGAGGTTCCTTCTCGGTTGAGAAGGATCGACGTTTGTGGCTACCAGCTTCACCCTTCCTCACACAAATTTCTTTTTTTTTTTTTTTTTATAGCTATGGCAACACTACAGCGAGAACTCCAAGGATCGCTACTCTTATATCAAATGTTAAGACTCTGATACCAAATGATAAGGCTTTGATACCAAATGA